>CM066033.1:914912800-915570357 GCA_033557465.1 Ichthyophis bannanicus
GGGGAAGACAAATATTCCCAGGGTGCGCAGAAAAGCAGCAACCACTGCCATGCATTTCGTGAACACCCTTGGTGCAGAGGCCAGGCCAAAGGGGAGCACTCTGTATTGATAGTGCTTCTCCTGGAAAAGGAACCGAAGGAACTTTCTGTGAGTTGGATGGATGAGAACATGAGTGTACGCATCCTTGAGATCTAGAGAACAAAGCCAATCCTGACTCTGAAGGTATGGCAGCAGAGTTCCTAGAGAAACCATCTTGAATTTTTCCTTAACTAGGAATCTGTTCAACTCTCTGAGATCTAAAATGAGTCTGAAGCCCCCTGTTTTCTTTGGGATAAGAAAATAGGGGGAGTAGAACCCTGTGCCTTGTTGTTGAGAAGGCACTTCCTCTATTGCCCCTTGGGCTAGAAGAGTGGCAACCTCCTGCTCTGATAGACTGAGGAGGGAGGTTGGAGAATTGAACTGGTGCACTCTTGTGAGAGGGGGCAAGCTGGAAAAATGAAGTTTGTACCCCTCTCTTATGATGGAGAGTGTCCAATGCTCTGCTGTGATTTGCCCCCATCTGGGAGCAAAGTGACATAACCTTCCTGGAATGGTGGAGGGCTCTGGTCCTTCTAGAGCCAGGAAGGCTAAGTTCTCTAGCAGAAAGTCAAAGGCCCTGAGGGGACTGAGACTGCTGGGCTGGAGCAGGCCTCGCAGCCTTGGCCTTGGTCTGTTTGGAGGATTGCTGACGTTTAGAAGGGAACTGAGCTGCAGAAGATGCTCTCTGACTGTAAGCAGGATAGGATCTTCCCTTTTTAGAAAAAGGTGTTTTCTTGAACAACCTTTTCTTAGCAGGAGCAGCTGTAGATTTGGATAGTCTATCCAAAGCAGAATTTTCAACATCCATTTGATTGGCTTTTGCTTGCCAATCCTTACCAAACAGATTTTCCCCTGTACAAGGAATATTTCCCAATTCATCTTGGACCCAGGTCTCCAAATCAGATGCTTGAAGCCAAGCAATCCTACGTGCATGTATAGCTATAGCTGAGGCTCTGTTTACGCATTAAAAGGAGTCGAAAGCTGCACGGTTAGAGAATTTGGAGATATCCTGGGCATGTTTGAGCCCAGAGAGAAATTCTTGCCTTTTATTGTCAGACATAAAAGGACTTAAAGTCAGCAAATGGTCAGTGACTTCTTTTAAGAACATTCCCATGTAAAGACTATCAGAATTAATTCTCGCAGCAAGCATGGAAGCTTGGAAGACTCTAATACCAAAAGCATCCAGGGTTCTACATTCACGTCCTGGAGGATTAGAGGCATGTCTCTTGGCACTTCTAATCTTTCTCATTGCAGACTCAACCACAATAGAGTGGTGAGGAAGCTGAGTTTTATGGAAACCAGGACAAGGAGGGACACGATACATGTTGTCCAACCTGCGAGAGTGAGGAGAGGTGGTTAGAGGTGCTTCCCACATCCTTAACATGAGATCATACAGAATCTCATGAATAGGCAAGGTAGCTGCCTCTTTAGGAGTTTTAGGATATTGTAGAATATCTAACTCCTTAGCTCTAGGCTCTGGGGCTACTGTGATAGAGAGACCCCGAGCCACCTCTCTGATAAAGTCTTGAAAAGACAAGTCCTCTGGAGGAGACATCCTTCGTTTAGGAGAGGACTCCTCCTGTGGAAGAAGCATCGCTGCATCGACAGACTCTTCAGAATCCTCAGAGTCATCAGAGGAATCGAAGTATCGTCTGTCGGGATGCTCTTGCAAAGCCCGATACCCATACCGACCGGGGTCGGTTTCGGGAATCATCGGTACCGGGGTATCGGTACCTGAGGGCTGCAGAGGGCAGGGTACCGGTATGGCTGACACCGATGCCGATGTTGATGCCACCGGTATCGGAATCAGTACCGATGGCGATACCGGAGCCGGTACCTGCGGAGTAGTCTGCTGCGCTACCACGGGCGTCGATGCCACAAGGAAAGCCGCCAGACTGCGTTCCATGGACAGAATCCTCTGATCCATCGACGCTGCCAATGCCTGGAAGTCGGTACCGGTGGAGGCCACCAGTACCCCAGAGCATGGCACCAGGAGATCTGTTGAGGCCACGCCATCTAGATCGTCCTGGAACCCCGATGATGATGCTTTAGAAGCCGAAGCCTCCCACCGGGGTAATTTTGCCGGTGCAGAATCCTCGAGGGCAAGGCCAGAGGCATCTCGATGCTTAGAAGGAGATTTGCCCTTCGAGGACCGGCTGGGATTATGTTTAGTTACCTGAGATCCATGTGAGGAAGAAGAAGCCCTGGAAGACGTCGATGCCACCGAAGCCGCATCAGAGGGAAACAGGGTACTGAGCTTGGCAGCTCGGTTCTGTCGACCTCTCTTAGACATCATGGAACAGGACACACAATCTTTAATGGAATGGTCAGGGCCTAAACATTTGAGACACCAGTCATGGGTGTCGGTGACGGATATAGTACCGCCACATTTTGTGCACTTCTTAAAACCTGAGGCAGGTTTTTCCATAAAAGGAAGAAGGTTTTGGGCCTAAGGCCCAAAACTGAAGTACACCTGAAGAAAAAATAGAAGGTCTTTTTCTTTTTTTTTTTTTAAGAAAAGAATAAGAACCGGCGGTACCGGTGCAGCGTCGAGGAAGGCAGATGCGTACAGAAAAGAAATAAAGAAAAAATAAGGAAATTCTTCTGCGGTGACAGGAACACGACCTGATGGCTCCGTGGAAAAAGAACAACTGAGGAGAGACAGTTGGAAAGGCGGGAAGGCAGCACGCAGGCGCTGTGGGATGCTCCCAAAAGCTTTCTGATTGGACGCTGGGGAGCGTTCCCACGCAGGCTCCGTCGGTACCGACGTACCCATATGTGAAGACTCATTCCTGCTTGTTCCTGGAGATTGCAGATATGCTGCAGAAGTAACCATGGCTCTGACGCAGTGTGCCGTGATCTGTTGGTCTAGTGCAGGGGTCTCAAACTCAAATTGCTTTGAGGGCCGAATGAGGACTTGTAAAGTAACCCGGGGGCCGCATAAGACACGGGCCTCATTTGCATAAGGGGCCTCATTTGCATAAATATTTGCATAATGTTGCATAATGAGTGCATGGATAAAGAAAGACTAGAAAATTTCTATATTACTATAATCCAGTGCCAACCGCCAGGCACATTAGGAACTACTACTAACACTGCCCATTTGGAACCCATAGCAAACCCCCCGTATCATAACAGCACTACCAGGACTCACAAAGCACCAGACCCTACCTATCAAAAGGCAACACTGCAAATATTAAATCAATACATTTCAGAGAACAATACATGACCTACTGGGAAAAGAGAACAAGTAGCAATGTCAAATAGGAATTACACAGAATACCTCAGCACTGTAGAAATAAAACTATAAATAATTTCTTGTACCAAAGCACAGACATTAATGATGCACATTTCCCAGAGCTGACATATTCCAGTTAATAAATTCAAAATAAAGAGATATTTTTCTACCTTTTGTGCATTTTTTTTCAGTTGCAATTGCTCCAGCCACTTCTGGTTTCTTCGTGTCTTCTGCTATCTCCATCGTCTGCTGTCCATTTGTCCTTTCTTCTCTCTTCTAGTTTTTTTCCATTCTCTCTCTCTACATCTGCTTTAACATACTAATCTTTCTCCTTTTGCTCTTTCCTCATTCCTATTTCATCCACTCAAATTTTACCCCTCCATCCTCAATCCCCACTTACTCTCCCAATACCTGGCCAATTGTAGATTTGTCTTCTCTTCCAGACAAAATATTTTTCCCCTCTCCATTTCACTTTCCCAGCTCCATCCCATTCTAATCCTCCCCCAACATCAGCTCCCTTCTAGTTCCAGCCCCACCCAGCATCTGCTCCTTTCTAGTCCCTGCATCAGTCCATTTCCAGTCCTATCCTAGCCTCACCATCAGCCCATTTCCAATCCTAGCCCCCCATCAGCCCATTTCCAATCCTAGCTCCCTCCCCTCACAGCCCATTTCCATTCCAAGCCCCCCTCCCCATCAGCCATTTGCAGTTCAAGCCCCCCTTCCACTCAGCCCATTTCCAGTCCTAGCAACCCCCCAGCCCATTACCAGTCCTAGACCCCCCATAGCCCATAACCAGTCCTAACCTCCCCATAGCGCACTTCCAGTCTTACCCCCCCATCACCCCATTTTCAGTCTTACCCCCCCCCATAGCCCATTACCAGTCCTAGTCCCCCCCATAGCCCACTTGCAGTCGTATCCCCCATCACCCCATTTTCAGTCTTACCTCCCCTCATAGGCCATTACCAGTCCTAACCCCCCAATCAGCCCACCTCCAGTCCTAACCCCCATCACCCCATTTTCAGTCCTAGCCCCCACCATAGCCCATTACCAGTCATAACCCCCCCCTGCCAATAGCCCACTTCCAGTCCTAACCCCCATCTGCCCATTTCCAGTCCTAGCCCCCACCATAGCCCATTACCAGTCATAACCCCCCCCTGCCGATAGCCCACTTCCAGTCCTAACCACCATCTGCCCATTTCCAGTCCTAGCCCCCACCATAGCCCATTACCAGTCATAACCCCCCCCCTGCCAATAGCCCACTTCCAGTCCTAACCCCCATCTGCCCATTTCCAGTCCTAGCCCCCACCATAGCCCATTACTAGTCATAACCCCCCCTGCCAATAGCCCACCTCCAGTCCTAACCCCCATCTGCCCATTTCCAGTCCTAGCCCCCACCATAGCCCATTACCAGTTATAACCCCCCCCAGCCCATTACCAGTCATAACCCCCCCCTCCCCCCTCTGCCAATAGCCCACTTCCAGTTCAGTCAGCCCCTCCATAGCTCATTACCGGCCAACAAAAAAACCCCCAAAACCCTGGCTTCTGCTGCTGCCGTTGCCGCCGTGGCAGCAGCAGAATCAATTGTCAAATTAAAAAAAAAAACTGACATCTGCTGCACAAGCAGCTGTCCTGCGGCCCCTTTCCCTCTGCCCGGAGATCCAACTCTGCTCTCAGCGGCGTGCTTTTCAAGCCGCGACGAGAGTATTCCCCTCTCGCGCGGTTTTTCAAGCCGCGCGAGAGGGGAATACTCTCTTCGCGGCTTGAAAAGCACGCCGCTGAGAGCAGAGTCGGATCTCCGGGCAGAGGGAAAGGGGCCGCAGGACAGCTGCTTGAGCAGCAGAAGTCAGTTTTTTTTTTAAATTTGACAATTGATTCTGCTGCTGCCACGGCGGCAACGGCAGCAGCAGAAGCCAGGGTTTTGGGGGATTTTTGGTTTTCCGCCGTCGCAGGCCGCACAAAGTTGTCTCGCGGGCCGCATGCGGCCCGCGGGCCGCGTGTTTGAGACCCCTGGTCTAGTGAGATCCCAACCTTCTCATTGGCGAGGGCAATGCAGTCCGCTATCCAAGTGGACAAAGTTCACTTAGTTACTGGAAGCCCCAGTTGTCTGGGGTCATAGGATACAGTGGCCCTGAGTCCATTGCATATAGAAGGTCAAAGCCCTTTTAAAATCAAGAGTATGGCGAATGGTCTCTGCCTTACTGGCGTGAGGCCTCGAGAAGGTGGGGAGCACTACCTCCTGACTGAGGTGGAAAGGGGACACCATCTTTGGCAAATCATTGGGGTATGTGTGAAGCACCACTCTGTTCTTGCAGAACTTTGTATAGGGCAGCTCTGCCATCAGAGCCTGGAGCTCGCTGACCCTGCGAGGAGACATGAGTGCCATGAGGAAGACCATCTTCCGGGAGAGGTACTGTAGGAGGCAGGTAGCCAGGGGCTCAAAAGGCGGTTTAGTGAGCTGTGAGAGCACCACATTGAGATCCCACTCCGCCATTAGTGGGCGAACAGGGGGCCTGGACAACATAAGGCCCCGCAGGAAATGACAGTTTAGGGGCTGAGCCGAGAGGGGTTTGCCCTCGACAGAATGGTGGTGCGCCGCAATAGCGCTCAGGTGTACTCCGAATGAGTTGGACTTCAGTCCACTTGTGACAGGAAGAGTAAGTACTGGAGCTGCACTGAGCAGAAGAAAAGGTTCACCTGCCTCTCAGTGCACCACGCCAAAAATTGATGCCATTTGAAGGCATATGCCTTTTCTGTGGAGGCTTTACGGGAGGCCAAAAGGACCTCCTTCATATCTCATGGGAGGTTGAATGGAGCTAGCACTACCCTTTCAGTAACCAAGCCGTGAGCGACAGGGACCCCAGGATGGGGTACAGAAGAGCGCCCTCCTCTTTGAGAGTAGTCCTGGAGCACAACCCAGGTGAATCGGAGGTGCCACCGACAGAAAGAGAAGCAGCGGGAACCAGGGTTGCTGGGGCTACCAGAATCTGGAATGCTCTGTTGCGCTGGACCTTGAAGAGGGTCTTGGCGACCAGCGGTGTCGGCAGGAAGATGTAAAGGAGGCCTTGCATCCATGGAATGAAAAATGCATCCACTGCCACCTGGGACAGGTGCGGCTGGCGGAAACAGAGGCGTGGAAACTACTTGTTGTCTGGGCTGGTGAACAGGTCCACTACGGGGTGCCCCAGAGTGGGAAAAGCTGAGAGGCCACTCTGGAGGCCAGGTGCCACTCTCGTGAGGTTGGAGGACTCTGCTCAGCCTGTCCACCAGGGCGTTGTCCAGGCCCGGGAGGTAGACCACCTGAAGGAGCATCCCGTTGCATGTCGCATATGAGGAGAGGGCTACTACCTCCTGGAAGAGGGAGTACAACCATATGCCTCCTTGTTTGTTGACATAGAACATTGCGACTTGGTTGTCCGTCTGGACCAGCACCAATTGGTGCTGCAACCGGTGGCGAAAGGCTCAGAGGGCCAGAAATATCGCCCAGAGCTCCAGGAGGTTGGCACTCCATCTGGGACTATGTGCCTTAGATACAGAGGCCCTTGCAATGAGCTCCCCATCCTTGCAGGGACATGTCCGTGGTAAGGACCGTCTGGAGGGTGGGTGCCTGGAGGGCATCCCGACCTGATGGTGGCAGGGGATCTGCCACCAGTGGAGTGAGTCCATCAGTTGACAGGTCATTTTTAACCTGTCCTGAAGTCTGCCCATGACTTCTGTCTACTGGGAGCGGAGGCACCACTAAGCTGCCCTCATAAGCAGGCGGGCATACAGGGTTACGTGGACCGTGGAGGCCATGTGGCCCAGCAGGCAGAGAAGGTGGTGAGCGGGCACCAACTGATGGCATTGCACTTTTGTGGCTAGCACCCTGAGGCGCTCTGTCCTCTCCAGAGGGAGGAAGGCCTTGGCCTGGAGGGTGTCCAGCTGAGCCCCTATGAACTTCAGGTACTGTGCCAGAGAGAGGTGGGACTTAGGGTAGTTGATGACGAACCCCAGATACTGCAGGGCATGGACGGCGTGCTCGGTGGTGTCGTGCAGCTCTGTCTCCCTTTATGAGTCCAGGTAGGGGGAGACTAAGGTGGGCTGCGACCACTGCTAGGCACTTGAAGACCCTTAACGATGATGCCATCCTGAAGGGTAGCACTCTGTACTGGTAGTGACCTCCTCCCACCATGAACCGGAGGTATTGTCGGTGGTTAGGATGTATCAGGATGTATCTATAAGCATCCCTCAGGTCTAAGGAGCATAGCCTGTCTCCCTGCTGGAGGTAAGGTAGCAGTGTTCCAAGGGAGAGCATCTTGAACTTCTCCCTCACCAGAAATCTGTTTAAGCCCCACAGGTACAGGATGGGCCTGAGGCCTCCTGTTCACTTGGGAATGAGGAAATATCTGGAGTAGAAGCCTTTGCATCAAAGATGTTTGGGCACTGGCTCCACCGCCTTGTCAGTGACGTGTGTGAACTCGGTGAGGAACAGAGTCTGGTGATGGAGAGGTCTTACAGGTTCTCCTGGGAAGAACAAGGGTGGCGTCTGTTGTAAGTGGAGAAAGTATGCCTCCTTGACTACTTGCAGCACCCAGGAGTCAATGGTGATAGAGGACCACCTGTGGGCAAACAGGGCCAGACACCACCCTGTGGGCTACTGAGGGCCTCCTGGAGGAGAGGAGGCCATAACCAGGGAGTCAAAAACTTCCTCCAGGGTGGGCCAGGGCCAATGCCTGGGTCATAGGGGTCTTAGGCTTGAGGGGGCCGTGCCCTTGCCCCTTGGACGGTTGCCCCTGCTGTGGCGCAAAGAAGGTCTGGTAGTGTGGGGCATTACCAAACACCCCCTTCTTCCATGGGAAGAAAGGCCTCTTCCCCAGGGCCTTTTTACGGGGGTGCACCAAGATCTTCTTCAAGAGTCTGGTCCTGGTCAAGAACTCAGTCTCTATTTCAGCAGCCTTGTCTGACGTGCGTTTTCCGAAGAGGTTCTATCTGGTGCAAGGAACATCGATGAGTCTGTCCTGGCATCGAGGCGAGCTGGCTCAGCAGCAGGAAGAGGAACCGGTACACACACAAGAAAGGAACATTTCTAAGACAAAAAAAGACACTTTTTCAGGGGAAATGGAACAGACTACAGTGGGCTCCGCGGAAAAAAGGAGACTGAGACAAGATGGTACCTTTGGGCGGGAAGGGGACCACGCATGCGTGGTGCATCTCCCAAAGGCTTTCTTTGAAAGCTGGGGAGATACGTCCGCACAGGCTCCATCGGTGCCGATGTCATCCATATGTGAGGACTGACTTCCTGTTGTTCCTGGA
The DNA here is from genome assembly GCA_033557465.1 of Ichthyophis bannanicus. Taxonomy (NCBI): domain Eukaryota; kingdom Metazoa; phylum Chordata; class Amphibia; order Gymnophiona; family Ichthyophiidae; genus Ichthyophis; species Ichthyophis bannanicus. The sequence continues at coordinate 914,921,406 of CM066033.1, forward strand.
GAATGTTACAAACACTTCTTGCCACCTTAAATTTTCCTGTTTTATAAATGGAGCTCTTATAAATGCTCTTTTGTGAAGGCTATCTACCATTGCAGGTCTTTGACCCTCTCAATTTCCATACCTTCTCTCTATACTAGTTAGAAAGCCTAATATCAGCTTTACATTACTCCATTTTGTCCTTGTTTTGATTGGAAAATGTCAAGCTTGGCATCTTTAAATACTTAAAAGCATGACTAGGATTATCTGAAGTGCAAGCAGGGTTCAGGAAAGGGCAAGGAAGAGAGACATTATTGCGGGTGTGAGATGGATCCTTGAAAAGACAAAAGGATATCCATATGTTTTTATTGACTACAGCAAGGCTTTTGACTCTGTAAACCATGAGAAACTCTGGGCCGCATTAAGAAGCATGGGTATACCAAAACACCTGATCGTTCTCTTGCACAACCTTTACATTGATCAAGAAGCAACAGTTCGAATGGAACTAGGAGAAACAGAATGGTTTAAAACAAGCAAAGGTGTAAGACAAGGCTGCTTACTTTCCCCCTACCTCTTTAATTTAAATGCAGAACAAATCATCAGAGAAGCAGGACTGTATGAAGACAACTGAGGTGTGAAGATTGGAGGAAGACTCAGCAACAACCTTCGCTATGCTGAAGATACCATATTACTGGCTGAAAGTGAAGACGACCTGAAACATTTGCTTCTCAAAATCAAGGGATATAGTTTTAAAATGGGTCTGTACCTTAACATTAAGAAGACAAAGATCCTGACAACTGATAAAATCAATAAGTTCATCATTGATGGAGAAGAAAATGAAATTAGTTCTTACCTGCTAATTGTCTTTCCTTGAGTATTCTCCAGGCCAGTCCAGGGAAGGTTAGGTTAGGTTGTCAATCCCCTTCAGCAGCTGAGGACATGAAGACATCAAGTTTTTTTGAGCAGTGAAGCCCCTCCCCCTGAGGTCAACCTGCCAGTCTTCTTTCTGACAAAGCAGCCAACTAATACAGAACTGAAATAAAACATAAAATCAACCCATACAAACTGATCATGTTCTATAGTCCTTTAGAAACAGAAGAAGCCAACAACTCTTGCTTCTTAAAATTTAGTATATAAATTTTTTTATTTTTTTCAAATTATAATATAAACGATCCAACTATCTAAAGAAAAACATAGAAGCCCCGATACTTCCCCTTCACGCGAATACACAAAAAGGGTGGGACCCTGGACTGGCCCGGAGAATACTCAAGGAAAGACAATTAGCAGGTAAGAACTAATTTCATTTCCTTTTCGCTTCTCCGGGCCAGTCCAGGGAAGGTTAGGGCAGTACCAGAGCAGTACCTAAACTCGGGAGGGACCAGCCAGCCCTGCAATAAGAGCCGACGCGCCCACTCTTGCATCTTCCCTGGCCTGAACATCCAAGCGGTAATGCTTCGTAAATGTATGCAATGAAGACCACGTCGCTGCTCTACAGATATCTACCGGAGGAACAAAAGCAAATTCTGCCCAGGACGCTGCTTGAGCCCTAGTAGAATGAGCTCTCAACCCAACTGGGGGAGATCGTCCTCCAGCTTGGTAAGCCGCTGTAATAGCACAGCGTACCCAACGAGCAATCGTGGACTTTGAAGCTGGCTGCCCCTTATTGGGCCCAGCATATTGCACAAACAGTCTATCTGTTTTTCGAAAAGGCTCCGAAATTTTAAGGTACGTCTTTAAAACACGACCAAGATCCAGTTTTCGGAGAGCTCTATCGATTGGAGACCTTGATAAATCAGAAAAAGTAGGTAAAACTACCGACTGATTAACATGAAAAACAGAAAGTACTTTCGGTAAAAAACAAGGAACCGTACGTAGTAATACTCGTTCAGGTAGAAATTGCAAATAAGGCTCTTGACAAGACAAAGCCTGTAAATCGGAAATCCTCCGCGCTGAACACAAAGCTACCAAAAAAGCCGTCTTCCATGAACATTCATGTGGAGATCGCGAGGAAACCGATGCCAATGGCGATCTCGATAAGGCCTCTAAACAATATTCAAATCCCACGGAGGCACTATCTTACGCAGCGGAGGCCGAAGAATTTTTGCCGCCTTAAAAAATCTTTGCACATCTGGATGCAACGATAACCTACGGTTTTGGAGTAATCCCCTGAAACATGTCAATGCGGCCACCTGAACTTTAAGAGTATTAACTGCCAAACCTTTATCCAGACCCTCTTGAACAAACAAAAGCAACTGAGGTAAGGTAGCTAAACGAGGAAGAACGTTGCGCCGTTCACACCAATCCTCGAAAAACCGCCATACCCGAACATATGCAAGAGAAGTTCCTGGTCTTCTAGATTTAAGTAAGGTAGCCACTACAGAACTCGCATAACCTTTGCGTGTTAAGCGAGCCCTCTCAAGAGCCAAGCCGTAAGCAAGAAGCGATCCACCTGTGGCATGAGTACGGGTCCCTGACTTAATAGATTGACCCGAACCGGCAGACGCCAAGGAGGAGCTATTAGAAGCCTCATTAGATCTGCATACCAAGGACGGCGAGGCCAATCTGGCGCAATCAGAATCACGGAACCGCGGTGTCCCGCTATGCGTTGAACAACACGACTCACCATTGGCCACGGAGGGAAAACATACAAAAGAACGTTCTCCAGCCAAGGCTGAACCAGAGCATCGAGCCCCTCTGACATGCGTTCCCTGCGTCTGCTGAAAAACCGGCTTGCTTTGGCATTGCTGAAAGTTGCCATTAGATCCATAACTGGTTGTCCCCATTTCATGGTCAGTTCGTGATAAACCGCTACATTTAACTCCCATTCTCCTGGATCTAAAATATTGTGACTGAGATAATCGGCCTGAACATTCTCTTTGCCAGCCACATGGGCAGCCGACAACGCCAGAAGATGGCCCTCCGCCCAAGCCATTAACTCCTGACATTCGTTTAGGAGAGAGGAACTCTTGGTCCCTCCTTGCCGATTGATATATGCCACTGTAACAACATTGTCGGAGAACAATCGGACTGCCTTCCCCGTGAGAAGGCGTTCGAAGTGTAGAAGAGCAAGCCGAGCCGCGCGTAACTCCAGCATGTTGATCGACCATGATGTCTCTTCCAGAGACCAAAAACCTTGAACTACTTGTGACTGACAATGCGCTCCCCAGCCCGCTAGACTGGCATCTGTGGTGACCAAAACCCATGCGGGCTCCCGCAAAGGAACGCCTGCAGAGAGATGCACAGGGTTCAACCACCACTCCAGACTTTTTCTTATTTGTTCTGGACAAAACAGGCATTGTGTCAGAGGATGAAGCTGCGGAGACCAACGGGAAAGCAAAGCCTGTTGTAACGGTCTCATGTGAGCCCTGGCCCACGGAACCAGTTCCAAAGCTGCCGCCATGGATCCCAAAAGTTGTAAGTACATCCAGGCCGATGGAGTCTGAATTTTTAAAAACGCCTTCACCTGCTGCAAAATCTTGATTACTCTGATTTCCGGCAAGAAAACTGCTCCTCGACTGGTGTCGAATAAGGCTCCTAGATAAGTTAGTTGCTGAACTGGCTGCAAGTGACTTTTGGCCTGATTTATGACCCAACCTAGTTGTTCTAAAAGCTGAACAACTCGAGCCGTTGCCACTACCGAAGCCAAATGAGAATCGGCTCTGATAAGCCAATCGTCGAGATATGGATGAACCCTGATACCTTCCTTTCGCAGAGCAGCCGCCACCACTACCATGAGCTTTGTGAAAATCCGCGGAGCCGTGGCAAGGCCGAACGGCAACGCCCGAAACTGGAAATGACCCATTGGAAGGGCAAAACGCAAAAATTGTTGATGAGAAGGCCTGATCGGAATGTGAAGATAGGCCTCTGTGAGATCTATCGAAGAGAGGAATTCTCCGGGACGCACTGCTCGAATTATCGTACGCAGCGTCTCCATGCGAAAATGAGGCACCCGCAAAGCACGGTTGACGCCCCTGAGATCGAGTACTGGTCGAAAAGAATCTTCCTTTTTGGGATCCACGAAATAGATCGAGTATCGACCTTGTCCGTACTGGCCTCGCGGCACAGGGATTATTGCCTGTAGCTGCAAGAGATGAAATATCGTGTCTGATACCGCCTTCTCCTTTGACCCCGGGGCACAGGGAGACAGTACAAAAGCGGGTGACAAAGGGTAAGCGAAATCCAGCGCATACCCTTTTTGAATTATCTCTAATACCCACTTGTCCGTCGTGATCGCGGTCCAGGCTGTTAGAAACCTCTGTAGGCGTCCTCCTACAGGCACCAACGCCTGGACCAACAGACCTTCATTGTGGTTTCTTAGATGCGGTTTGAGAAGTTGGGAAGTAAGATCTACCGAAACCTCTAGCCCCACGAAAGGACTGACCGCGAAATCCCGTACGACCTCTGGAATAGGGAACAAAACGCGCCCCTCGAAACCTCCTAATGTCTCGCCCGGCACCCCGTAGACCTCCTGCGCCTTGTCCGGGCCTTGGCCTATCTTCTGGCAAACGCCCTCCTTTAGAATCACCAAGATCCTTCACAATCTTCTCTAATGCTTCTCCAAAAAGCAATTTTCCTTTATAAGGCAATTTGCTAAGTCGCGACTTAGAAGACACATCTGCTGCCCAGTTACGCAACCATAAAAAACGCCTAGCCGCAACCAGCGATGCCATAGTTTTGGCGGCAATTCGCAGCAGATCATAAAAAGCATCCGCCATATAAGCAGCGGCCGACTCTAATTCTGCAGTTTCTGCTCCCTGCAACGAATCTGGATCCCCGGATACATCTCCTTGGAGCCACCGAATGGATGCTCTAGATACATATGCCCCACAAACCGCTGCTTGCAGAGCCAAAGCACTAGAATCAAAAGCTTGCTTAATAAGAACTTCTAACTTTCGATCCTGCAAATCCTTAAGAGCCACTGCTCCTTCAACAGGGATAGTAGTTTTCTTTGTCACTGCCGCAACTATCGCATCCACCTTGGGCATGCGTAATAAATCCTTCTCCTCCTGCGGCATAGGATAAAGGCGAGCTAAGGCACGGCTTAAACGAAGCGTAGCCTCCGGACACTCCCATTCAGATTCAATCATCTGCCTTATCACCCGGTGCATTGGGAAAGAGCGTTGTTCTGCTTTAAAACCTTGCAATAACGGATCCTCCAAAGGTTCCTGAGATGCAGAGGGAAGCAACAGATGCAAGGCAGATAATGAATGAGAAATAAGAGCTGAAAGTTCTTCTTTACGGAAAACACGAAACATATTAGGATCCTCTCCAGGAGCAATTTCACCCTCTTCCAGCTTTTCAGAAGTCATGTCCAAGCCTGCTACAGACAGACATTCTGTTTCTCCCTGACCCAAAGGTACAGGGAGTTGAGGGGCAAAAGGGTCCAAAGGATCCCTAATGACCTCCTTAGTTAGAGAAGGACCCTCTCCAGGATCCTCTGGAACAGAAAGACCCATAGGAACTGAAGAAGAGCTAAACGTTTCCCCAGAAGCAGAATTGTTCCCTGTAAAATAGTTATCTCCAAGTTATAATGCCCTGTTCAATGTAATTTCAGTTTGTTCAATGTAAACCGCACTGATGCAGAATAGCGCGGTATATAAGAGAATGTAAATAAATAAATAAATAAAATAAATAAATAAATTGGAAGATCTTATCAAAAAAGCCCTGTGCATAGCCAAAATAAATTCTGGAGAAAAGAAAGATAAAATACTTTCTTGTGCCTCTGGCAAAGGTTGCTCAGGCTTCTCCTGCCTTGAAACGCTTTTAGAAGCCTTGCTTTTCTTTTTAGCAGGCCGTTGCTGATCTGACGTCAAAACAGCCGGCGAATTTAAAATGGCCGCTTTACCGGCTTTTTCAGTATTTAAAAACGGCTTCTCAGCATCCATGGAAACTTTCTCTGCCATCAAAAATACTTAATTTGCCAACTAAAAATTAAAACCTTTAACTTGCCGCGCCACTGCAGAGAGCAGGCAAATAGCCGCTTGCTTAAATCGCGCCGTTGAAAGCAACAAACGCTTAAACAGCCACACTCAGAACTTGACAGAAAAAATGCTTAATTGCTGCAGTCTTTGTTCCGCTGCTAGCGGAACACTGAGAAACACGGCAACGGCAATCGCAGGGGAAGTACTGGGGCTCCCAGATCCACTGCGCTTTGAGAGACCGAGACGGATTACAATCAGGCAGGCTCTACCTTATTCCGTCGATTAAATCAGCGTTCAATGTCTCTCCGCTTGCAAAAACTATTACAGAATAAAATATCTCTTCAGGACTATGAACCAAAATCAGCCCTGCTAGAGCCAACTTCACTGTAAGTAATAAAATAAAAAATCAAACACTTGAAGGAGAGAGCTAATATCGATCCTCTTCAGCTGCTGAGGACTGAAAGACTGGCAGGTTGACCTCAGGGGGAGGGGCTTCACTGCTCAAAAAAACTTGATGTCTTCATGTCCTCAGCCGCTGAAGGGGATTGACAACCTAACCTAACCTTCCCTGGACTGGCCCGGAGAAGCGAAAAGGAAACTGAAATAGTTGACAGCTTTAATTTACTTGGATCAACTGTCAAAGAAATGGTAAGCAGTCAAGAAATCCACCAAAGCATTGCTCTTGGCAGAATGGCTATGAAGGACCTAGACAAGATTGTCAAGACAGAGATGTCTATCTCCATACAAAGATTTGACTTGTCCAGGCCATGGTATTTTCAATAATGTCATATGGATGCAAAAGCTGGACAGTGAAAAAGATAGACAGGAAAAAATTGATGCCTTTGAATTATGGTGCTGGCGATGAATACTGAGTATATCATGGACTGCCCGCAGAACAAACCAGTCAGTACTAGAGGAGATCAAACCTAAGCTTTCCTTAGAAGCTCAGATGACAAGACTTTGACTTTCATACTTTGGATACATCATGCGAAAACAGAGATCATTAGAGAAAGACATAATGCTTGGCAAGGTAGAAGGTCACCGTAAAAGAGGAAGGCTGGTAATGAAATGGATCAATGTAATAACAGCAGTTATGGATAGCACTCTATCAATAATGAGCTGCTTGGCTGAAGATTGAACAAAATGTTTAGGTCAACTATCCAGAGGATCACCAGAAGTCAACACCTACTCAATGGCACTTAAACAGGATTAACTTGACATCTTCTAAAACATGTGGTTGAGACAAATACTGTAGATCAGTGATGGCTAACCTTTTTGAGCCCGAGTGCCCAAACTGCCGCACAAAACCAAAGAATTTCCTCAAAGTGCCAACACGTCAATTAAACCTTAAGAACAAGATTTTAGTACCTAAAAACTCTTTATAAAGTTGCCTGAACTATGTAACATCATTTGTAAAGGTTGGAATCTTTGTATTGTCAGAGAATCAATTTGATTCACAATCCTTTGGTTTTCATTTCAATTTATTGGCAATTTATAATGTTTTAATGATTTCATTCAATTTAATGAATTTAGGAAGAATTTGATTCAGTTACACAATATATTTTAAATGTATTATTCACATAACATGTCAAATGTATCCTGAGTAAAAAAAAGATAAACTTCTTAAAACTGTTAACTGTGTCAGGACTCGGTGTGTATTCCCAAAGAATCTATACATGTTTTTTTGTAAAATTTACTATCAAATTTGAAAATAGTTAAATCATTACATTTCTAATAATATGATGTAAAGAAAACAAAAGAGCTTTCAATTAAACCAACCGTTTTTATTGGGAATTCCAGATTGGAATACAACAGGACCATGTAAAGTCCCTTTTTTAAATAACATCTTTAAATAATATTTAAATAACTTAGAAAGTGTCTTAACTGCAAACTGAAAACACTGCTTCATGTAAACATATGCATTGGGCATGCTCTGAAAAAAATTAATGTGATGTTTGTTGTTGCATGCATGCTGATAACTTGTCAATCCTTGGCTCATAATGCGTTAATTTCAGAGCAACACATGCAGCACTCATGTCATCCGTTAATCTGTTTCTAGCATCAGATTTTATATGATTCAAAGCCGAAAACAGCTGCTCACAAGCATAGGATGACCCAAACAAAGTAAGAAGAGCAATCCCAAGGGCTTTCATGGACTTAAAATTGGCAGAGAATTCCACGCTTTTAGGATTTCATTTTCAGAACTGCTAGCAGTGATTTCATTTGTCACCCTTTCACACTCAATACGTTCAAGAGCCGCACGCAGGTCATTGAATTTACTTTTCCAGATAGAGCTTTCTTGAAATTCCAGTAGCTCCATTTCCAAGTTTTGAATATCCAACCACTGTAAGCAGGAAAGATCAAGATCTTCAAATGTGGACTTTTCTGGGGAAGTAATAAATGAAAGGGTTGTCTCCATCTTACGGAACTGAGAAAATCTTTTACTAAAATTCTCCTTTGCTTCGGCTACAATGGTGGAATATGCTTTGTGGATTTCCTGGTGTTTTTTATGACTGTCCACAAATGTTGTAGAATTATCCAAATGTATTTTTAGGTTGGGAAAATATTTCAGCTGTCCACTCTCAAGGTCTTTTTCAAAAACATGCAATTTTCTCTCAAAAGCTTTGATGTCACTAAACATGTTTTCTGTTGTTTTTCCCATGCCTTGTAATTTTTTGTTTAGTACATTAAAGTGGTTAGTAAAATCTGTAAAGAACATGAGGTTGGTAAGCCAGGCCATGTTGGTGAGTTGAGGATAGTCTTCCCCCTTTTCGTTCATAAATAGCCTAATTTCTTCCAAGCAGGCCACAAATCTCTCTAACACTCGTCCTCGGCTCAGCCACCGGACATTATTGTACATCAGTAAAGTGTTATATTGTGCCTGAACCTCATCAAGAAGGGCTTGAAATTGTCGAAAATTAAGAGCACGCGCCATGATGAAGTTCACCATTTTTGTTACATCTTTGAGGACATCGTCAAGTTTTTTGCTGCTTTCTTTGGCACAGAGAGCCTCTTGATGTATTATGCAGTGAAATTGAATCAGTGGATGTTTTGCTTCCTTAGCAAAGAAATGAATGAATCCTGATGTTGTCCCCACCATGCTAGGTGCTCCATCGCTAGTAACTGAAACCACTTTTTCTGGACTTATGTCTAGTGATGAAAAAGCCTCCATCACAGCATTGTGGATATCTATCCCTTGTGTTCTTCCAGGCAAAGACAGCAGTTTTACCAGCTCTTCTCTCATGATGTCACCAGTAGCATAACGCAAAATGAGCGCTAGTCTTGCATGGTTAGTAATATCTGTACTTTCATCCAAGCACATGGAGTAGAAGGGTGCTTTTTGTAAGTCGCAAGTAAGCTGTTGACTAACATCAGCAGCCATTCGCAGAACCCTATCTTTTGCAGTATTTCTGCTTAGCGGCATCTCAGAGATGCGCTGCACAATTTTATCCTTGTTTTGGAAATCATGGAAGAGTGAATTACTCCCAGCCAAAATTGCCTTTTTGATAAAATTTCCATCAGAGAGGGGCTTACCATGTTTTGCCATGCACAGTGAAATTTGAAAGCTGGCAACTGTAAGATGATTAGTTTTTGAAAGATAGTTGCTAAAACTAAGAGACTGGGACTGATATTTCTTTAATTTTCCTACAAGGAACTCTTTTCTTTGAGCTAAACCAAGTTCAGCAACACTGTTATGGTTGGTCTCAAAGTGACGTTTGACACTTGATGTGCGACACACAACACTTTCATTACACATAATACACAATGCTTTCCCACTGCGTTCAATCACTCCATATGTCTCTGTCCAGGCCTCTTGGAATGATCTTCCACTATCTGTTTTTGCTTTTTTTGCTGTACTCATTTTCTTTGTTCAAGACTTCAAGTCTACAAAAAGATAAAATTTGTATAATAAAAAAAAAAGTAATGAAGTGCTGTATACAAATCCGTTCCCATATTAAAATATGATCCATATGTATCAATCTTGAAGTATGATTTGAGATACAGTAATAGCAGTTAATCAAATTGAATCATTGTGATTTAATAACCATGAATAACTGGACTGAGGTTAATCCTTGTAAAACATTTGCCATACTGACAAATTTGCCATCAAGTCCAGTACTGTTTCCAACCAGGGCCAATTCAGGTCACAAGTACCTGGCATATCACAAACCAGCTTCCATGCTCCTTATCTTAAGAATAAGCAGTGTATTTCCCCAAGTACGATTTAATAATGGTTTATGAATGTTTTCTCCAGATCTTGTCCAAACTTTTTTTTTTTTTTTAAAGTGAGCTACAGCTTTCACTACATCCTCCAGCAACAAATTCCAGAGCTTAGTTTCTTCACTGCATACCTAATCTTTGTACTTTTCGAAGTATGAAATAACCAATTCACATTTATTCGTTTAACTCCACTTATTTTATAGATCTGTCATATCTCCCCCAAGTTGAAGAGTCCCAACCTTTTAAACCTTTTATTCCAGTCCCTTTATTATGGTTGCTCTTCTCGTATTTTTCCTAATCCCTTTTTTGGTATTACGGCATTCTCAGTTTTATTCTCCATTCCTTTCTTCATAAATTCCTAGCATTCTATTAGCTTTCTTGGCCATCGCCGCACACTGAGCAGAGGATTTCAACATATTATCCATGATAACATCTACATCCTTTTCCTGGGCAATGTCTCCTAATGTAGAACCTTGTGCCAACTCTGCACTTGTCCACCCTAAATTTCCCCGCCCATTTGTATGCCCAGTCTCTCGGTCCTCTTGTTCTCATAAAGAATGAACCAGAATATCATATACCAAATAAATGTCAGTGTGTTAAATTAAACATATTTTAGTAATTCAAAAAGAACCAGTAAAACAACACAACTTACAAGAAGAAATAAGAAGGGGGCAAATACTACTTTTCTTTTCTGGTAAACCTTACATGGATGAACTCCCAGGACCCTCCAAAATTCTCTCTCACAATAATATACTTGAACATTTAAGGAACAACGTGTTATCAAATGAACATTTTATATTAAACAGTGTGCAAATAAAGCAAATCGAGAATCCCTCCTGCTTGTGGGCAAATTCATCTTCTTACCAGGCGCTGACTTGCCCCTCTTTAGTAACATAAAGTAACAGCTTTTGTCACCTTGCAGGATCTTTTCATTATAAAACTGGCAGCTGATAAAAACCGCCGAGGGGAGACAAGGAGAAACGTCATGCACGTGGGGCTGCCTAAAGGAAACGAGAGCATTAGGCCTGAACCCATGCTGCTGCTTAGCAGCTCCGCGTGATAGCAGCATGTCGCCACATGACAGAGTCAATGCAAGGCAGACGCCGGTCTCTCCCCAACTAGTAAGTCAGAGATGGTAGTTTCAAGAGACAGTGAATGAGATACAGCTGCCATACCTGTGCTGTAGCAAGGCCGGCTCTCCCCCTGCTCCTGCCGTGGTGGCTGCGGGCTCGGCATGTGGTGGCGCGCCCTCACACTCCTGCTGGGGCTCGCGGGAACTCGTACGAGACGCGCTGTTCGCTCGCTCTCTCTCCAGCCGGAAGTGCGCTCGGCCTGTGGTGGCACGCCCTCACACTCCTGCTGGGGCTCGCGGGAACTCATACGAGACGCGCTGTTCGCTCGCTCTCTCTCCAGCCGGAAGTGCGCTGATCCACCACCGCCACTGCCGTCTCCCTTTCTCTGCCGCCGCCGCCGCTGCTCCTTCAGCCCCACGTTTAGAGCCAGCTTCACCCGGACCTTCCCGCGTGCCAGCTGCAAGGCCTTCGCGTGCCATAGGTTCGCCATCGCTGCTGTAGATTATGAATTTAGTTTTTCTTTATGCCACCTACAACAAATATTTACTTACTTATTTATTTTGGGCCCTTGATAAACCACTGACAAGCAAAAAGACATTGCAGCAGTTTACAAATGAAATATAAAAAGGAAGAAAGCAAACAGAAAGATAGAAGGAAAGGTAAGACAGAGTTGGGCATTACAATTCAGGGATGGGAGGAGGGAAGGGGGAGTAAAATAAGCAGGTTACTGGCTGTGAAAGGAGAGTTGGGGGCACTGGCCTGGGGAAAGGTTTGTTGAAACAGCCAGGACTTGAGGTTCTTCTTGAAAATGGGGAAAGAGGACTCAGCCCAAAGAGAAAGCGTAGTTACTCACCTATAACAGGTGTTCTTATTTATTTATATTCTCTTATATACCGCGCTATTCTGCATCAGTGCGGTTTACAATGAACAAACTGAAATTACATTGAACTGGGCATTATAACTTGGAGATAACTATTTTACAGGGAACATGGGCTATGGAGGGTTAAGTGGCTTGCCCAAGACCACAAGGAGCACCTGTGGGACTAGAAACCCCAGTCCTTCCAGCCCAAGGTTGCTGTCCTCTAGTGGGATTTGAACCGCCGACCTTCCGGCCTGAAGTACCTTGCCCCAACCACTAGGCCACTCCTCCACTCTCCGGGAACAGCAGGAATCAGTCCTCACTGAAGAGCGACACCGAGGCGAGCTAGCTCAGGATCGCGAAGGAAATGATAAGCAACCGGATAAATACAATAATAAAAATCTGACTTTTTCCAGGGAAAACTGGACAACATTCTATGGGCTCTGCTGAAAAAAGGAGACTGAGGCAAGATGGCACCCTTGGGAGGGAAGTGGACCACGCATGCATGATGCATCTCCCAAAGGCTTTCTTTGAAAGCTGAGGTTATGCTTCCACGTGGACTCCGTCGGTGTCAATGTCACTCGTATGTGAGGACTGACTTTCTGCTTGTTCCTGGAGAAATGGGAGATTATTCTACAGAGACGGGCTAGAGTAGGCAAATGAAGAGTTTCTAGAAACAACAAATTGCAGACCAGAAGGAGGGGGGATGGGGAGCAGCATTGGACGAACAAAGAGAGCAACATGGGAGGTAAGGGGAAATAAGAGCGGCCAGGTAAGGAAGGCATGATGCAAAAAGAGTGCTACATTTCAGTTCAATAGGACATAAGATACACAATCGGCCGAGTCCTTTGTTCACAATTTCTTTCCATTTAGATATCAAGATTGCAGCATGGTATAAATTGAATGTTCTGGTAAATAACAGAAAACATGAATGTAACGTTTCTTACTGGTAACAAGCATTCTGTGAGGACAGCAAAATACAAAGTCTAAGTGATTGATGATGTCATCCAAAGGAGTCCAGTGTAGTGAAAAGAGTAACTAGCTCCTAAAGATTAGAGAACTTTTCAGTATCATCAACCAGGCATGTTTGTGACTTCCCACAGTGGTATTGTTGCACAGGGGCCACCCCAGCTTTATGACATGTCCATAGTAGCTGGAATGTAGGAGAACCCAACTCTTAGGAGAGGCGGGTACAAAGGGCCAGTGCTAGGGTTTCTGGCTACAATTTTCCAAAATTACTTTCTGAAGCTACAGGGTAAACTATTTAAAACTAATAAGAGAAAATATTTTTTCACTCAACGTGTAATCAAACTCTGGACTTTGTTACCGGAGGATGTAGTAAAGGTTGTTAGTGTAGCTGGATTTAAAAAAGGTTTGGACAAGTTCCTGGAGGAAAGGTCCATAAACCATTACTAAAAGGAACTCAGGATATCACTGCTTGACCCAATACAAGCATTGTGGAACCTATGTCTTTTGGGGAAACTGCTAGGTACGTATGACCTAGATTGGCCACTGTTAGAAACAGGATACTGGGCTTGATGGACTTTGGTCTTATTCAGTATGACATATCTTATATTCTTATGTTAACTCTTTTTGTATGATGCTAGTATTTCTCCTTCAAATCCGATGTTGTAAGAAAACTGCAGTGAAGGGGCAAATGTATAGCCAGATTAAAATAACTACTGAGCATCACATGAACAGGCTGTGATAGTCCAAGATGAAATTACCAAGACATGTAAACCCTTTCTATACCCACTCTCTTTTTTTTGTTGGAAGAAACCGTAGGAGGAAGGAAACAGTATCCGACCAAGCCAGGCGGTTTAGTCCTTTTAATCAAATTTTTCAGTTCATAACACACTTATCCTGTATGTCTTTAATGCTAGAAGTCATCCATTATCCGTTATTCATTCGCGGTACTCATATCCAACAGGCACGACGTGCACATTTCGGGCTCTCTGCCCTGTTTCAAGTGCTATCTCTTCTTTAGGTTAGTAGGTTTCTAAAGAAGAGATAGCACTTGAAACAGGGCAGAGAGCCCGAAACGTGCACGTCGTGCCTGTTGGATATGAGTACCGCGAATGAATAACGGATAATGGATGACTTCTAGCATTAAAGACATACAAGATAAGTGAAAATTTTGATTAAAAAGGACTAAACCGCCTAGCGTGGTCGGATACTGTTTCCTTCCTCCTACGGTTTCTTCCAACAAAAAAAAGAGAGTGGGTATAGAAAGGGTTTACATGTCTTGGTAATTTCATTTTAGTATTGCTGATTGAATTTTATTACCAAAGTATAGGGATTGATTGGGATGTGATAGTCCAAGAGCATGCTAAATTTTAGATATGGATCAAAAGAAAAATACTCAACTATATGGACAGCTCAGAAATATCATACTCATTGAAAACAATATGCATGAGAAAGATTTTGTACAGAATGTAGGAATCAGCAACATGATAACATGCATCAATATACATCTTCCTCCCTTCTCAGTCTCTGTGGACAACTCTTTACTCCTTCCTGTTTCCTCGGCTCGCAACCTTGGGGTTGTCTTTGACTCCTCTCTTTCCTTCTCCACACACATCCATCTGACAGCTAAGACCTGCCATTTCTTTCTCTATAACATCAACAAAATCTGCCCGTTCCTTTCTGAACACACTACTAAGACGTTAATCCACTCCTTAATCACCTCTCATCTTGACTACTGCAACCTACTCCTTGCTGGTCTCCCTTTGAATCCTCTCTCTCCCCTTTAATCTGTTCATCACTCTGCTGTATGGCTAATCTTCCGCCAGCCTCGTCATGCCCATATTATCCCTCTTCTCAGGTCACTTCATTGGCTCCCTATCCGTTTCCGCATCCAGTTCAAACTTCTCTTGCTAACCTATAAATGCATTCACTCTGCAGCTCCTCACTACCTTTCTTCTCTTATCTCTCCTTACACCCCCCTCGGGAACTCCGCTCTTCTGGAAAATCGCTTCTATCTGTGTCCTTCTCTTCTATTGCTAACTCCAGACTTTGATCCTTTCACCTTACTGCACTTTACGCCTGGAACAAACTACCTGTGTCTGTATGCCAGGCACCTTCTCTGACACTTTTCATATCCAGGCTGAAAACTCATCTCTTCTCTGCTTCTTTTGGTTCTTGACTCACCTGATTTCTTTGTTTCTTTACCACTCCCCCTTGTTTTATCCCTATCTTCACCTTCTGTGTTGTCTGTCTTGGCTAGTGTGGCAAAGTCAGCTATCCTGAGAGTGGGGGAGGTGAGAAGCATAGCGAATTCACCCTAGTTAAGGGTCCCCTTCTACGAGTGCAGGGAGAGAAAGCCACAGCCAGGTTTCAAAGACAGAAAACCCCCAGCTGGAACAGGTTTCAGCCAATGACTGATAAAGTAAGAAAGGGATCGCAAGCACGAGGACCAAAGCCCTTACTTTAACAAGTGCACTGATTATTCTAATATCAGGAGGCAGGGGGATTACCAACACCTGGGAAAGAAAGAGGTGGGGTTAAGACCCTGGAGGTATACGCCTGGGTTAGATTATGCAGAGAGGGAGAGACGAGAAAGGGAGAGACGAGAGGGAAGCAGCTGAGACAGAAGCAGAGAGAAGGAGGGGATTCTTGGAGAAGAGCTGAGCTACCCAGAGCTGAGAGAGCTGAATTCCCTGCAACAGGTTGGCAACAGAGGTGGGGACTAGAAAGTGGAGAAGCTTTCAGACCACCAGAGAGGTTGTCAGCTGAGCAGTCTGACCAGGTCGGTGAGTCAGAACCCATGCAGTTGGGAGAACCAGTGTCAGAGTCGGGGGAAGAAGATTGCTTTATGGATTGCTCTCTATACCAAGCTCTAGACAGGAGGTCTTGAGGAAAAGCTAGCCCTGAAAGAAGTAATTCTCCTTGGAAGTTAATCATATGGCAGAAGCAGTGTGGAGGTAAATTCCTGTCTGTTTTAAAAGGGAAATTTACTGCAACGTAAGCCTGATCAGGAAGCTCTGATTCATGCTCGTTTGTCACCTGTGTTTAAACTGTGCAATGGCAAGAAAAGCCAAGTTAGCTGCTATAAGAGTTTTTGCTTGCTCCTCTCCTATATGAAAAGCCTGCTAAGAGTTTTGATAACAGCTTGGAATGTTTGTTTTGTTCTAAGTTTGGTTGCAGCCTAGAGAGGTTTTTGAGGCTGGCAGAAACCAAACTGCTGTAGAAGAATTAAGCCTGAAGTTTTCTTTATGCTCTGATTAACAAGGACTAAAAAGGAAAGTGGCAGCCTAGTTTCTAAAGGCAATTGCTTCTGCAATTAAGAGGACTTTAAAAGGCCATTTCTGAGTTCTTTTGGTTTGTTTGCCACTATTTGCTGTACCTTAAGCAAATCCTACAGTTATAATCACAACACACACACCACACACTGTAAATATACATTTGTAAAAAGTTTGATGTGTTTGCTTTAATACCTACAAAGTTCTTGCTTTAATACTTAAAAGATGTCTCTGCTTATTGTTTTTCTTTAATACTTACAAAGTTTATATTTACTGTTCAATGTAAATAGTTGATTTCTATTGTTCTATGTAAAATGTATACAAACTGTGTACAATGTTCAATGTAAATAGTTGATTTCTATTGTTCTATGTAAAATGTATACAAACTGTGTACAAGACTGTTAACCTGTTATATGTAAACCGCCCTTGATCTCTGGAAGGGGCGGTATAAAAGAAATAGTTAAATAAATAAATAAATAAAATAATCCTGTAAATGATACCTTGAACCTGCTGTGCTTTGTGTTATGGAAATAAACTTTCTGTTACAAGCCTTACCCTCGGTTCCTCAACTACAAACCTTCTACTTAAGGCACCAACATATTTTAGCAGTACTACACTTCCCAGAAGCCAACACGAAGAAATAGGCTGCTAGGAGCTAATAGAAGAAGGAATCCTCAAACACTACGCCCCTCGACCACTAGAGGCAAATGGCTCCGGGTGTTGTGCTTGTGACACTAGTTTGTAAGCTCTGATGAGCAGGGACTGTCTCTTACATGTCTGTGCAGCGCTGTGTATGACTTGTAGCGCTATACAAATGCTCAGTAGTAGTAGTATCTAGAAACTAGAAGCAAAATTGGTATAATGTTGATGCAAAGAATAGTCGCAATGTAGTCTGTCACTATAGGAAGACAGGGACGATGTTAACAGGTTTCAATGACAAGCTAGTAGATTACAAGCTGTAGCACTGTGAAGAATTAGTAAAATAGGCCCACAGTATACAAAGCATGTCAGATTGCTGTAAAATAAAAAATATATGACATCCTCATTATTTACTATTACCCTAATCTACACGCTAACCTGTACTTTTCATGTCTCTGCTACTTTTACAAATCACTACAACCCGATTCATCTAATCCACAATACAAGCAGGAAACATTCTACGAATCGAAACCACATACTCCCAAACACTTATCACAAGAGACAATCACATCTTCTTTATGTATCTCTTGATCTTACAAACTCCACCAAAGACAAAAACAAAAAAGCGAAACATCAACCAGACCTAAAATGTGCACTTGTTAATGCACGCTCTACACGCAATAAATGGCCTGTAATCACAGACCTAATAACCAAATACAATTTAGATATACTTTTGGTTACTGAAACTTGGCTCTCTAATACAGACAACGTAATATTAAACCACCTTACTCCACCCAACTTCACAATCTACACCTGCAACAGAGAACACAGAAGAGGCGGTGGTGTCCTAATACTTGCAAAAACAGTGCTACAATATCGCATAAATTTAATCAAAAGTACACAACACTTAAACACACTATTACCAACAAATCCAACTCCATTAACCTCATTTACAGAGCACCAAATGCTGTCTCTGATGAACTTTCAGACATCATTGACCTAGCCTGTAACCCAGAAGACCCCTCCAAACCAAACTGGTTATTAGGCGACTTTAATCTGGCTTCTACTCAACCTACTCTAGCCAAGTCTTTCTTAGAAGCAATGTCTGACCTCAACTACAAACAAGTAGTGGCTAATCCCACCCATCAAAGAGGGAATCTCTTGGACCTAATCTTTATCCCTCAACATGACATGATTATGATGAACAAAATTGATCTCTCTCTTACCCCTGTCCCATTGTCTGACCATAACCTAATAACTTTTCAGATACCAGCATATCAATCCACAGACTACTGTCTAAACTCAACTGGATGCAAAAGATCTACAAGATTCAAGCAACTAGACAGTGATGACTTCAAAAACCATGCTCTCCCAAAGCTTGCCAAACTATCAGATAATCTCAATGATATTCTAAATAACTGGAACAATACCCTCTCCTCATACTCGCAACTCCCAGCCTTGATCAAAAAATCAACATCTGACAACCGAGTTACTAAAAAACAATCTGCCCCATGGTTCTCACATGAACTATGTACCTCTCTCCTCCACCTCAGAAAGCTTGAGAGAAAATGGAGAAATACACGTAATTCCTCTGACCAAACCACCTACTTAGAACATCTTAAACAACATCGTGAATCAATTTGGGCTAAGAGAAAAGAATACCATGCTGATATCCTCAGCCGCTCTTTGAATAAACCAAGAGACTTATTTAATCTAGTAAAGTCCTTTATCAATCAACCATCTCCGCCACAACAAGAAGGGATTCAGCCCCAAGCCTATGCGAACTACACCCAATCCAAATCAATAAAAACAAATACTACATCATTACATGAACCTGTCCAAACTTCCCTTCCGCAGTTTTCAATCACCAACCTCTCACCACCCTCTGTAAAAACCATAAATGAAGTTATTACCTCCATCAACACGACAACTTCACCATCTGACCCATGCCCAGCACACTGGATAAGATCTATGCGCACAGAACTCAGCCCTTTTATAGCTAACATAGCGAAGCTGTCATTTAAATCTGGTGTCTTCCCAGATGCTCTCAAACATACATCCATCCGACCACTGCTGAAAAACAACCAGCTTGACCCAAAGAAGGAGGACTCATACCGTCCAATCTCTAGTATCCCATTTCTAGCCAAAATTCTTGAGAAATTAACTCTCAGGCAGATACAACAGCATATAGACTCATTTTCCCCTTTAGATCCATGTCAACATGGATTCAGGGAAGCCCACAGTGTAGAAACTCTCCTAACAACATTAATCAATACACTTATCAACGGCATTGACCATCTGAAAAATGGCTTTGCTCTAATATTTCTTGATATAGCTGCTGCGTTCGATTCTGTGGATCACATACAACTACTAAAGCGACTTCATGAGAAGGGAATCAAGAACCATGCTTGGGACTGGTGCAAATCCTACCTGGAAGGTAGATTACAACAAGTTCGTATTGGTAATGCTACTTCAAATCCCTTTCAGCAGAAACAAGGTGTATCACAAGGCTCCTCCTTGTCTGCGCTGCTGTTCAACATCTATATGCAGCCAATCTGTGACATCGCACGCTCTTTTGGTATATCCTGCCTTATGTATGCGGATGATGTGCTATTATTCTCACCGATATCTGTATCATACCCAAACTATACAGTGCTAATCAGCTGTTTTAATTCAATAACTGATTGGCTTCTCTCTCAAAACCTCCGTATTAACTTTAAAAAAACAGAGGTTCTAATAATCACAAGGAATAAATCTTTCTCCCCTCCATCAATTCTAAAAGTCAGAGATGCTGATCTCCCAGTCAAATCAAATATTCGATATCTAGGAGTAATTCTGGATCAAAGGTTAGACTTCAAGGAACATATAAAATGCACTGTAAACGCCGTTTACTTCAAGATAAAAACCCTTCGTCATCTGAGACCTATGATGAAGTCTGATGACTTCCGCACCATCTTTCAAGCTCTAGTCACGCCGCACTTTGATTATGCTAACATAATACTCCATGGCTTACCAAATATAACTATTAATCCTCTACATTTAGCCATAAACACAGCTGCTCGTGTCCTCTGCAGATCATCAAAGTGTGAGCATATTCCCCCATTCTGGAGAAGCTTCATTGGTTACCAATAAACTGTAGAATCCAATATAAGGCCATCCTTACCACCTTTAGGGCCTTCAATAATATTTCTCCAGATTCCATCTCTGATCTCATCATACACACAACAAATAACAGGTGCAGGAGATCTCCAGCTGTTGACACACTACTTATACCAAAAGTTTCCTTAAAAGCTAATCAATCATCCATCAATAGGGCTTTTTCGAATTATGCTCCTAGATGTTGGAACAAACTCCCTCCCAATATCAGAGCAATTAAAGACATCAAACAATTCAAAAAAGCCCTTAAACACCACCTTTTCATCGCACACTTCAAACACCTAAACACCCCTTCCCCTCCCCCATCCTTTTAACCTCATACCTACCCTAACTGTATAGATTTTATATATCTCCAACATGTATTTTCTAGAAATATAAATGATTTCCCTGTTTACTTCCATGTTAATTTTCCTGTTACTTTTAATAGGTCTGTTATATCTGACCAATTGTTGTATTGTTTCAATGTAAACTGCGCTGATGACAAATAGGGCGGTATATAAGAAAATTAAATAAATAAAATAGTCTATATATATTTGGAGTGGAAGAGGAGCCTAGTGTTTAGAGCAGTGTTCTGGAGACCAAGAGACCAGCATTTGATTCCCACTGGTATTCCTTGTGGCCTTGGGCATGTCACATTACCTTCCATTGCCTTGGAAGAAAAACCTAGCAATCTACTTATGGTCACACCTTGCTAGGAGTGGCCCAAGGGTGATGAAGGACCATGTAAGGAGACTCATTGAGGAGCATCATTTGCATAAATCCTAGACGGCTTCCAAACATACATATGCAAATTATTTGAATAGATGTTACAATAGAATAAATATAAAAATCATGCATCAAAATTAACTTAAAACCACTTTCTCATACCCACAAAATTACAAACCATTATAAACATCTGCATACCGGATTTATTTGGTCAGTGTTATGACTATCTTATTGATGAGAGAAGATATAAAATGGGAAAAACTAATCCTGGTAGCCATAAATTCAAGATCATAATGCCCAGGCTGGACTGGACCATGCTAGAGCTAGAAGAGCCCAGAAATCATCAGCAGTGAAGCTATCAGGTTACTAAACAAAATAAAACTGAGATGTTCTCTCAAAATTTGGGATTTCCTCGAATTTGACGTGACAAAGCATTTTAAATTTTCAGACAGGCAGCATAAAGAATACAAAACTGCAAATCTTAAAGCCAATCCATATTGCACTACCAATCATCAACAACCTACAGTTGACTACACACTAAGAACCAACAGTAAAGGACCCATAGAGCAAATCTATCATTCCATAACAGCACTGACTTTCAAAACTCCCACAATAATGAGCCTACCCAGAAAAGGGTGGCACCATAAATACTACAGTAGAATCTAGAACATCCATGCACCTACTGGGAAAACTGAACAAATCAGATTCCTACATGGAAACTCCATACTAACAGAATACCTGGCCACAGTCACACACTTTAGAACTTACATAAACCCTCACCAAGAACAGAATAAATTACCACAAACTACCAAAATAATAAAAATAAAAATGAAACCCCAAGAAGCCTAACTCCACATGCAGTGCAGCACCAGATAAAAATAGATACAGTGATGCATTTCCGCCTATACTGTACAAAATATAAAGACAGCAGATGTATATTTCAAAAACTGACATTGGTCAATCACTAAATTAAAAATTAAATTATTTTTTCTACCTTTGTTGTTTGGCCATTTAATTTTTCTACTCATGCTGGCTCCATTCTTTGGTTTCTGTTTTTTTCTATCTTCTCTTTGCTCTCTTTATAGGGGCTTCTGTCTATTTGTCATTTTCCTCTCTCTTTTTGTGTCATTTTTCCTTACTCCACTACATCCATTTCTGACACTGAACTTTACTTTCAGCTTTCTTCCATTTATTTTTCTACCTCTCTATCCACTCAGATTTCATTCTACCTTTCTTTCCCACCCTCATTTTCCCTCTTTTTACTGTATCTATATACATCTCATCTTCTTCACTCACCCTGGTCACCCTCTTCTCTTTGCCCTTATTCCCCATTTTTTCACTAACTCTCCTTTCATTCTGTCCTCCATCCAGCATCATCTCTCTCTCCTTCCATCTGGCATCTCCTTTTCTCTTTCTCTCTCCACCCCCTTTTCCATCCAATATTTCCTCTTCTTCTCTCTATTGACCCACCTTTCCATCCAACATCTACTCATATGCTCTTCTCCACCACCCTTTTCACCCAACATCTATTCGCTCCCCACCCCAATTTCCATCCATCATTTCTTCTGTCTCAGTATTTTCCCATGTGTCCAGCCTGTCTCCTCTTTCTCTTTACCCCCACCCCCATGTCAAGCATCTCACCTATCCCTCTGCTCTCCAAGCCAAGCAATCTGCCCTGTCACCCCAAATAGCCTCTCTCCCCAGTATCCCCCCTTTAATGCGCTGCCTTTCTTTCCGTATCCCCGAGCCAGCACTTCCCCTTGCCACTCTACTCTCCTTTTTGTGTCTGCCCACAAGCGCCATCGCCCCTTTTCTTTCCCCTATCTGCAGTCCAGCACCTCCTCTTTCCTCCCGGACTCAGCATTTCAATCATGTATCTTCTATTATACTGCTCTATCCCCCGGACCAGTATTGTTTTTCAATCGCTGCCGCTTTCTGAGATCTGTCCCCTACGGCAGCGGCAAAGAAAAGAAATCAAATACAGGCATAGGGACTTTCTCTCCATCAGCATCTCTATGTGCTCTAACGGTCCAGCCCCCTTTAACTTGGGCTTCGACTTCCTTTTGTTGATGGGGTGGGACCGGCAAAGCTCACAATGATGCAGACGGAAATTCCCCACGCCTATGTTATGATTTTTTTTCATTGCCGCTGCCACAGGGGACAGATCCTAGAAAGTGGCAACGGCAATCGCCTTGGAGAAAAATAATATTAGCAGCTGTGTTGTCTGCCTGGTTTACAGCCCTGATGGCAGCGGCTGGAAGGAGCAGGGATAATCTCGATATGTGGTGGCTGGGTGAGGGGCTTGAAGTGGAGGGGGATCATGGGGGTGAGGGTGCTAGCTACGGCCCCCACTGAAATTAGTGCCCTCCTGCCATGCTTATCTTGCTTACCGGGTAGCACCGGCCCTGCAGATACATACTAGTCAGTCACCGCTTAGCCTGTATATAGCCTGCGTAGCCTGTATATAATTACTTAAATGAGTAGCCAAGCTACTGTGTAGCCTGTACATAGTTTCCCTAGCTAATCCAAGTTGCAAAACCTGTTCTCTGTAAGTACAGTACGGGCGACTATACCATGGATCCACCACTCTTTCTGTAAAGAAATATTTTCGCACATCACTCCTGAATCTATCCCCTTTCAGCCTCATCCCATGTCCCCTCGTAGCAGAGCTTGCTTTCAATCAAAAGAGGCTCTCCTCCTGTGCATTTATTCCACGGAGGTATTTAAACATCTCAATCATATCACCTCTATCTCGCCTTTCCTCTAAGGTGTACATATTAAGTTCCTTAAGTCTGTCCTCATATGCTTTGTAATGAAGACCACTAACCATTTTAGTAGCCACCCTCTGTACTGACTCCAGCCTGTTTTTATCCTTTTGAAGGTGCGGTCTCCAGAATTGCACACAATACTACAAATGAGGTTGTACCAAAGACTTATACAGAGGCACTACGCCTCCTTTCTTCTGCTGACCATTCATCTCCCTATGCATCCAAGCATTCTTCTAGCTTTTGCCGTCGCCTTTTCTACCTGTTTAGCTACTTTAAGATCATCAGACACAATCACGCCTAGGTCCTGCTCTTCTTTAGTGGACAAAAGTACTTCACCCCCCAAAACAAATTGCACTATAGTGCTGGAAGATGAGACCCCCAGGTCGGCATGCACTCAACTGGCTACTGGGGGGGATTTGAACACTTTTCAGAGTAAAGAAAGCATTTATGATGAGGTTGGATCAAAGCCCTCAGGACATCTGACTGCTGATGTAGCTGCACATGAAATGAGAGTCAAAAGCTGCAAAGATGTCTTACATATTGGGACAGGGAATGTACAAAACATGAACCAAGGAAAGGTGGTCAAGAATGGAACGTGTACAACTCTATGTGTTGGGTGTCAGCGAACTGAAATGGTCTGGCATCGGGCAATTTGCATCTGATGATCACATGATCTACTATGATGGAAATGAAAGACAAAGAAGAAATAGTGTTGTGTTTATAATTAAGAAGAAACCTGCAAGAACTATAATGCAATCAGTGAACGCTTAATTTCTATTCGTCTATGAGGAATGTCCATCAACACAACTATAGTTCAAGTATATGCCACAACAAAAGCTGCAGAAGAGGATGAAGTTGATGAGTTCTACGAACAAGTACAAGCTGAAATTGACAAAACATACATACAAACAGGATATCCTGATAGTCATGGGTGACTGGAAAACAAAAGTTGGCAACGTGGTTGGAAAATATGGACTTGGCAACAGAAATAAATGAAGCTGGAGAAAGTCTGATAGAATCCTGCAAAACCAACGATCTATTCATCTCAAAAACACAAACAGCGACTGTACACATGAACTTCACCCAATAGATTGCACAAAAATAAAATTGATACATCTGTGGAAGACAACAATGGATTAATATCAACAAAGACAAAACCTGGAGCTGACTGTGGTACAGATCACTAACTACTAGTATGCAAACTCAAGCTAAAGTTGAAAAAGAGCAAGCCACTCATGAATGTAGCAAAATATGAGCTTCAGAATATACCACCAGAATTTAAAGACTGCCTGCAAAATCGATTTACTGCTTTAGATACAAATGACAGAGCTCCAGAAGAGTTATGGGATGACATCAGAAGGTTGTGCTGGAAGAAAGTGAGAACTCTCTACAAAAGGTAAAAAAGCAAAAACGGCCAAAATGGCCCCCTAGGATTGCGGTTAGCAAGCTAAAGGCGAACAAGCAGAAGGGGGGTGTACAGTTTCCTGATTTCAGATGGTATCACACTGCCCTACTATTAAAGCAAGGGGCCAATTGGCTCAATAACAGTGCCAGCATTCAGAAGCCAGTCTGGGTTGAGTTAGAGGAAAGATTAGTAACCCCCATCCCTACCCATCTATTAATGGGCATGTACCTTTCGGAGCAGGGAAAGAATCTCAAAATAATCCAAGCCATGCAACAAGCTTTCCGCTAGTTAGAAACGGTAATAGAGCATGAAAGTAGGGTCTCGGATCTATCCCCTATATGGTCCAATCCCAAATTGAGGATAGGACACAGAACCTTTGCATGGAAAGCCTGGCAGGAATGTGAGGTTTGGACTATAGGTCAGTTAATCAAAGGGAAGGCGTGGAAATCCTTTGAGGATATCCAGCAGGAGTTTGGTATCCCGAAGTCATGCTTCTTTCAATGGTTGCAACTAAAACATTGTCTCAAGGACCTTCTTGGTGAACCCTACAAAGCGGTTGTTCAGTGGGATTTACTGAAGACTGTGGACACTTGTTTAAGTGCAAAGGGTATCATGTCTAAATTTTATGCTACAATTACAGACAGCTCGCTGTCACCACCTTCTGCCCTAGGGCGCTGTTGGGAAGGAGACCTGGAGTGCTCCATATCGCCACAAGTGTGGAACAAGGTTTGGGGGAGAGTAAACAGAGTTTCGACGGTGGCTGCCTTCACACAATCCCTTTATTTTATTCTACATAGGGCGTATTTTACCCCAGTTAGGGTTGCTAAGTGGATTTCCAAGGTCAAAAATAAATGTTGGTCCTGTTGCGATGCCCAGGGTACCTTCAAACGTTCAGAGATTCTGGTGAATGGTATGGAACAAGATTGAACTGGTGTTGGATTTCCAGTCTCCGTTAAGGTGGGAAATAGTTATACTTCGCTCCTGTGTGAGCGGTTTTGCGCTAGAGAAGGAAAAGATTTTCCTATTCAATTTCATGATGGCCATTGCTTTAAAACTTATAGTATCTAACTGGAAAGATTTTGCTAAATTGGATGGCCATCATTGGTGGAGCCTGGTGTGCCTCTACTCTAAATTTGAAAAAGCGCAGGAAAAGAGAGTAACCCAATGGGGACTGAGGAGCAAGTTAAGGCAGTTGCAGAAAAGCAACAGCAATAAGGGCCAGGTCAATAGCATATGGCATTTCTTAGACGAGTATGCAGCAAAGGCTAAGTGCAGCTTCTCAACTCTTAAGTAGAATTGTGGAAATTAATGTAAATGTAGCCGGACTAAATCAACTTTCCAAGGGTACCCAGGGAGACGGGGAGGGGTAGAAGGGAGGGGGGTAGATGGAATGAAGATCAGGTTAAGATCTTATTGAAATGTGTAACATTAGTGTTTTGTTGTGTGTTGTAGTGTACTATTGAGTTGTTGTGTTGTAGTGTGAGTGTTGAAAGCAATAAAAAAAAAAAAAAACAACGGCCAAAATGGATGACTGAAGAAACTCTGAAAATTGGCCAGAAATGCAGAGAAGCTAAAGCCAGAGGACAAAGAGAGGCAATCGCAGAACTCAAGAGAGATTTCCAACGTGCAGCAAGACAAGGGAAGTACTACAATGACACATTCAAGGAAATAAAAGCAGAAACTATCAGAGGAAGAACAAAATGGACTTTCCTAAAACTACAAGAGTTTAAGAAAAAATTCCAGCCTCGAACTGGAATGTTACAAGATGCTCAATGATCCATGTTGAATGATGCTGAGACGATCAAGAAAAGGTAGAAAGAATATACAGAGTCATTTTATGATAAGATCAAGTGGACCACCAGCCGTTTCAACCTGTACCTTATGATCAGGAACTATTGGTGATGAAAGAAGAAGTCGAAGCAGCATTGAAAGCCTTATCAAAGAACAAAGCACCTGGCATTGATGGCATTTCCATTGAAGTATTACAGCAATCGGATGAAGTTGCTGCCATAGTTACAAGGCTCTGCCAGGAAATTTGGTAGATAAATTCATGGCCAACTGACTGGAAAAGATCTGTGTTTATACCAATAATAAAAAAAGGTAATCCAACTGACTGTGGAAATTATCGCACAATCGCTCTGGTTAAGGTTTTTTATTTTAGAGAAAAGGCGACTGAGAGGATATGATATAACTTTATAAAACGATGAAGGAACAGAATGGCTAGATAAAGGAACAGTTGTTTAACCTTTGAAACACAAAAAGAAGAGCACACTCCGTGAAACTAATGACCAGCAGATTCAAAACATGTTTGTACACAGCTAATAATTAAGCTGTGGAATCTGTTGCCAGAGGACATGATTGAGAAGACTCACATATCAGGTTCAAAAAAAGATTTGGGCAAGTTTCTGCAGGAAAGTTCCATAAAAAATAATTATCAAGGTAAACTTGGAAGAGCACAGCTCATTTGTAGAAAGAAGAAAATGTACTTACCTGTAGCAGGTGTTCTCTGTGGACAACAGGAAAAGTCCTCACATATGGGTCACATCATCCGATGCAGTCTTGCATGGGAGCATTCCCAGCTCCTTCTAGAAGCTCTTGGAAAGCTTGACCATGCATGAGTGCAACTTCCCACCTGTCACTGCAGCACCATCTTGCCCTCAAATCCATTATAAAGTTGAGGAGAATAAAACTTCAAGGGGAGGAGGGAGGGTTGTGAGAATGTTTCCTGCTGTCTACAGAGAACACCTGCCACATGTAACTATGATTTCTCCATGGACAAACAGGAAGAAAGTCTTCATATATGGGAATCTCTAGCATCAGACAAGGACTCTTTGGACAGACGCTGAGTTCATATCAGGCTAATCATGGCTACATAACATGGCAGATAACCGCTTGTAAGGCCATAGAGGAAATCTCAAATGACTACTTCAACAGTGCCTCCTTCGAATGGTCCTGAGAATCAGTGTAGTTACTCACCTGTAGCAGGTGTTCTCCGTGGACAGCAGGAATAAGTCCTCACATAGAGGTGACGTCCCCGACGGAGCCCCACATGGGAACACTCCTCAGCTTCCATTAGAAGCTTTTGGGAGGCTACACCCGGCATGCGCACTTGCCTTCCCGCCTGCCATTGCACCATCTTCTCCAGTGTAACAACATATCAGTAGCCAAAAAGTAAATCCTCAGGGAGGTGGGAGGATTGTGAGGACTTATTCCTGTTGTCCATGGAGAACTCCTGTTGTCCATGGAGAACACCTGCTACAGGTGAGTAACTACGCTTTCTCCACTGATAAGCAGGAAGTAAGTCCTCACGTATGGGACTCCCAAGGGAAGGATAAAAATTCAGCAACTCATCAGAGGAGGTGGGAGGGTAGTGAGGACTGATTCCTGCTGGAGAGTGCGGGGCTGAGGGCTGAGTTGGGGGATCCCACAGGAGGAGAGACGACTGAGAGCACCACAGGGGACTCCGAGGCGGCCTTTCTGAAAATGTCTTCGGACTTCTGTTCCCACTGAGTAGGGCTTTAGAGGACATTTTCTTACAAAGCGAACAGAGCTCCGGATAATGATTGGCCCCGAGACACCGAAGGCAACAGTCATGGCTGTCCGTAATCGACATGTTCTTAGAGCATCTATCGCATTTTTTAAATTTGGTAGCCATAGGGGCAAAAATGGCCCCCGCAAGGTCGAAGACACACGCAGCCAGCGGTTGGGGTGAAAAAAGGGCACGAAGTCCGTTGAGGCAAAAAAGGTGAAGAAAACCATCCCCTAATAGCTCTAAAGCACAGTTACTTACCTGTAACAGGTGATCTCCGGAACAGCAGGAATTAGTCTTCACACGTGGGAGACGTCGCCGATGGAGCCCGCACGGGAATGCTCCCCAGCATCCAATCAGAAAGCCTTTGGGAGCATACCCCGCGCCTGCGCGGTGGCTTCCCGCCCTTCCTACTGCCTCTCCCCAGTTGAGTTTCATAGCTGAGCCAGAAGGAGAGGAGAGGAAGGAATAGAGAAAAAAGAGATACAACTCCTAGGGGAGGTGGGCGGGTTGTGAAGACTAATTCCTGCTGTTCCGGAGATCACCTGTTACAGGTAAGTAACTGTGCTATCTCCAGGAACAAGCAGGAATGAATCTTCACACGTGGGGACTCCCTAGCTAAGGATGCCCGGGGAGATCCCATAAGCGCAGCCCAGGACGGGATGGCATTTGCCCAGCCTGAATCCCCGGCATCCCCTGAGGGATGGAGGGCAGGAGTTGAATAGAGGAACAGCGAATCTAAAGACTACAGAGGGAAGTCTTTAGAGTGCAGAACAGGTATCATTAAGATACAGCAAAAAAAAAAACCCAGGCTACAGGAAGAGTAGTCAGAGGGATGCATAAATAGTATCAGTAAGCATTTAATGAGTAAATGACCTAGTACCATAGAGAGCTTACCGGCCATTAAGTTTTAATGAATTAATGGTGTGGAACCCTGTAGAGCTTACCTACCGGGCTGCCGGAAGCAGACCTGTGATGAAGGCACCGTAGACGCAGTAGCGAAGTCGTCAAGGAAACTTCGCCGCAGCGAGGAGGAAGTTCCAAATCCGGAAGGCTAGGAGATCCAGGCGTCAGCTGGGTCAGGAGAAGGACGGCAGGTCTTCCAGGAGGCTTAGTGCAAAGCTGAGCACTCCCTTAGGAGTAGAATCCAGAACGCAGAGGACTAACAGTAGAAGACTGGCCGAACCAGAGAGCCCATTCCGGAGAAGAGTAGGGGTGTACCCCGGAGCAGAAGGAGTACACAGGCTACCCTAGCGAGAGATAGGGAGACAAGGGTCCGAACCCCCGGGAGGAGGACCTAACTGAAAAGGGAGCTGTAGACTTCACAGCGGTAGAGTACCACCAGTCCGCGGCCCGATCGAGGAATAGGCAGGCGGACTGGTCGGACCCCGGGGGGGGGGCGTGAGTACCGGCCATAGGGAAATTAGGCGGTAGAACACAGGTACTGCGGGCATCCCCCCAATAAGCGCCTATCGCGCAGGTGATATCTAGTATATCTAAGCCGGTGGGCATGAGGGCGCCCACTCCGGTACTAACGCAGGTATGCCGAGGGGCCTACCTCCCTGAGCATCACCCTGGTAAGGCGGATCTGCCATTGATCCACAGAACGTCCACCTGGGAAGGTGGCAGCAAGATCCGTCAGTAGAGGGATCTATTCCGGAGGACAAGGGCAGATCGGCGAACCAACAGCGCGGTAGCGTGGGGGACGGAGGATAGCATCAGTCCGGTAGAACGCCACAGGGGCTGGAGGCCCTATATGTGTCCCCAGGACCTGCACGCAGAAAACTCGCCCCCCGCGCAGACGGGGGACAGGAGGGTATAGTCCTGGCAAGCATTCGGGGACTATAGCGGCTGGAGGGGAATTCCGGTACGGAAGCAATCAGCAGGGGGATACTGGCTGAGAAGCGTTCGGAGATGTACCGAAGGGTAATTAAGTTGGCCGTGGGCCATAGCTATCACGGAATAGAGGTGGTCTCCCTTCCGACGGAAGGAGAATACCTGAACCCCTAGATAAGCCTCCGAACAATTTGTCAACTGAACGAGCCCCAGAGTAGAGCTCAATTTTTAAACTTCTGATAAGAGGGTTAAGTGCAGGCAGCCGCCCGCCTGAGCCTAAAAATGCTTAGTATGAGAGTCCTGGCGCGGGCCCGGGGGCACCAACCCGGGGTGAGAGGTCCCTTGCTTGGGCGCGCCTGGAGGGTGGGCGGAGAGCTGATATTTCCTCTTCCTAGGGAAGGGGGGTCTGGAGAGGCGTTTACCACCGCCGGGGGGCCGGGCCCTAGGCTGGCTGCTAACTCTGGAAAGGTTAGCGAAGCACTGTGCGACCTGATGCAAGGCTTCGCTATTGAAGAGGTGATCTCCGTCGCAGGGAGAATTACCCAGGTTGTGCTGTGCCCGTCTACACAACTCGGACGCCTGCAACCATGCTGTACGGCGTGCTCTAATGGCAACAGCAGAGGCTCTGCTGACCGACTGGAAGGAGTCCAGCGAAGCACGAGAAACAAACCCGGAGATATTCCTGCAGTGATAAAGGAGCAGGGAATATTCAAAGGCCTTGGTTGCAGATACGATAACCGAGACAACCTCTCGGTGACCTCCCGGAGCGACAGACTCATATAAAATATATATGAAATAATTCTGGCCGTCAGCATAGACATCTGGAAGGCTTGACGTCCTAGAGTATCTAGCGTCTTTGAGGCGCGGCCTGGGGGGCGAGAAGCATGCTTCTCCTTGCTTCCGGCCTTCCTCAGCGCCGATTCCACCACAATGGACCGATGTGGAAGCTGGTGCTGCCGAAAACCCGGGGACGGAGGCACCCGGTACAGAGCCTGCATCGCAGTCGACGGTGCCGGAACCCTCAAAGGCGACCGCCAAGCCCCCAGCAGGAGATTCTGCAGGGAGGGATGCAGAGGAAGCATCACGGCTGCCTGTTCCGCAGGGCCCGGGCTCGGGTCAGGGGTAGGGATGGCCAGCAAGTCCGCCATGTCAAGGAGGAAATCCTGAAAAAGTGGCTCTGCCGGAGGAGTTATGGCGGGGGAGGCTGCCAGGGCACACAGAGGCCGCTCGGGCTGATGCCCGCTGGGCAGAGGAGGGGACCAACCGACCCGGATCGGGGCAGTCCCCATGGCGTCGTCGGCTCCTGGGATTGATTCCAAGCTAGGCATCGAAGGGGTTGATGGCACCGACGGCACCACAGGAATCGGCCTCGGCCCCGAACCCGGGGTTGGTGCTGCTCCCGGCGATCGAAGCAGTCCCGCGGCCGCCGGAGGGCAGGGGCCAGCGGTCTCCGCTCTGCGTCGTGGGAGGGGACAGGGACCGATCCCGAGACGTGTAGTGTCCAGGCTTTCAAGGCTGGATACCGACTCCAGGCTGGGCATCGAACCGAGCGAGGAGATCGACTCCCTTCTAGAGGGCCCCGGCGGGGGCGACCGCGCCGGTGGTGGAGATCCCGGAGCGCGGATCAGAACCGCGCCGATCGGTGCCGCGAGCATCAGGGGTCCCCGAGGGCGGAGCTTGGTGGAGAGGGGGTCATCTGATGCCGGCACCGATGTCGATCAGCGGGCACTGCCCGATGCCGGGCTCCCTCTCGAACCCGTACGACCCGGAGAGAAGTCCTTCCGGGGCATACGGCCCGTCCCCGAGGGGACCCCGGTCACCCGACGACGAGTCCCTGTGGGGGGAGGGAGTGCAAAGCCCCTGCGCCGACGTCGGGGTACCGTTGCGGGGCGGCGCAGATCCAGATTGGGTCAAAGCGGTCGAAGACCCCGAGGCCCCTTCTCTAGGAAAGGACAGGGCCCTTGACGGCCGCGTCGATGCCGGGGAGTCACCCGTGCGCTGGCCGACATACCCAGAGGTCCCCGGGGAAGGTCGATGGCGGTCCCTCGTGCTCGACGCCCCTGCCGTCGCTGGCGGAGCGGCGCCGCTAGAACCTGGTACCACCCTTGCGCAGGGCTGGGATACTGGCGACCCGGCGCGGGTCGAAGCGAGCGACCCCGAGGGGAGGGAGGCCAGATGACCATCCCCGGCACGGGGCGGAACCACCGATGCCCGCGCGCTCGAAGCGGGTACTACCTCAGCGCATGACCTGAACGTAGGGCCGTCAGACAGTGTCGAGTCGATCGGCCCCCGAGGTGCTGAGGGCAGCGTCTGGCGATCCCCGGTGGGGAGCGGGTCACTCGACACTGACGCCGATGGGTCGGCACCGCCCAAAGCGGATACCACCCCCGTAGGAACGCCATACCGGCGCGAGTCGGGCGGCCCCGGAGGCGCCGAGGACCGCAGCTGCCAATCTCCGGTGAGGAGCGGAACGCTCGACACCGACGCCGAGGGGTCAGTACCGCCCGAAGCGGGTACCGCCCACGCGCATGGCAGGGATGGAGGAACGCCAGGCTGGACCGAGTCGATCGGCCCCGGAGGCGCCGAGGACAGCAGCCGACGATCCTCGGTGAGGAGCGGAGCGCTCGACACCGACGCCGATGCTGGGGTCTCAGTACCGCCTGGAGCGGCTACCACGCCCGAGCATGGCTGGGATGTAGGGAGGTCAGACCCGGTCGAGTCGATCGGCCCCGAAGGCGCCGAGGACACCGGCTGATGATCCCTGGCGAAGAGTGGAACACTCGACGCCGACGCCGGGGAATCGGCACCGCTCGAAGCGGGTACCTCCCTCGGGCATGGCTCGGGAATGTTCCGTGAGGAGCGAACCTCAGGAACATCCCGAAACCCCGTAAATGCTTTGGAGCCCGAGGACTCCCGCCGGGGTATATCAGCCAAGGAGGACTTGAGGGGTTGGCCGGAGCCGTCGCCATGCCGCGCATGAGACTCGCCCCTCAAGACTCGGCTAGTCTTAACAGACTGTTGTGGGGTTACCTGATCCTGGAGAGAAGAACAACCCGACGACCGCGCCTTGGGCGCGAAGACGTCGTCGAGGGATACCCGAAAGAGGGAGGGTCTTCTTCCGACACTGTAGCCCGGGGAATCCAGGAAAAAGGGGTCAGGCCCCAAACAGGAGAGGCACCAGGCATTGGAGTCCACGTGGAAAATTAAGTCCCCGCCATGAGGCTGTGGGGAAGAAGGCTCCATGCCCCGGTCCTCAGCGCCCGGAGGGGGCGATGAAAATTAAATGAAAATAATTAAAGAAAGAAAAAGGGGGGCACGGAGGTGCCACCGTCGGCGGGAAAGCCGCGACTACAGAAAGAATGAAAAATTTCTACGGTGGCAGGAGGGACCTCCTGCCTGCTCCGCGGAAAACGAAAAACTGGGGAGAGGCAGTAGGAAGGGCGGGAAGCCACCGCGCAGGCGTGGGGTATGCTCCCAAAGGCTTTCTGATTGGATGCTGGGGAGCATTCCCGTGCGGGCTCTGTCGGCGACGTCTCCCACGTGTGAAGACTCATTCCTGCTTGTTCCTGGAGATAGAGTAGTTACTCACCTGTAACAGGTGTTCTCCAGGAGCAGCAGGAATCAGTCCTCACATATGGGTGACGTCGGCGCCGACGGAGCCCCCGTGCGGAGCATTTCCCCAGCTTTCAAAGAAAGCCTTTGGGAAAGCAGCGCGCATGCGCGGTCCCCTTCCTGCCCAAGACTGCCATCTTGCTCAGTCTGATGACATAGCTAAAAGACAGCAAAAATAGCAAAAATAAAGCATATGACTGCAACTCCAAGGGGAGGAAGGAGTGTTGTGAGGACTCATTCCTGCTGCTCCTGGAGAACACCTGTTACAGGTGAGTAACTACTCTTTCTCCAGGACCAAGCAGGAAGTCAGTCCTCACATATGGGACTCCCCAGCTCAGGGCTACCAGAGGCCCCAAACTGAAACAATGAGCTCCCTCTAGAGCCTCAGCATGCAAGAACAGAATCTTCTCTGATAACGCCCCTGAACGGTAGCCCAACACCAGGGCCGGAGGGTAGGAGTTGCCTAAACCCCAAAGAGATTATGGAGTACCGCCTGCCCGAAAGCACTGTCCCTGCGGGACTCCCTCTCAAGGCAGTAGTGGGCCGCAAAAGTCTGGCTTGAAGACCAAGTAGCAGCCCGGCAGATGTCTGCCAACGGAACAGAGCGGAGATGAGCCACTGACGCGGCCTTTGCCCTGACACGATGAGCCGTAACCCGACCCTGCAACGAGAGGCCGGTTGCCCTGTAAGCCCAGGCGATACAGTCAGCAACCCATATGGACAAAGTACGCTTGGAGACAGCCAACCCCAACTTATTGAGGTCAAAAGAGACGAAGAGCTGAACAGCCCTCCGGTGCTCCCGCGTACGGTCAAGGTAGGACAACGCACTCCTACAGTCCATCTCAGCTCGGCTGGCATGCGGCCTGGGAAAGAAAGTCGGAAGAACTACCTCCTGATTGAGGTGGAAAGAGGAGACAATCTTAGGAAGGAACTTAGGTTGAGTCCATAAGACTACTCTGTTCCTATAGAACCTAGTATAAGGAGCATCTGATACCAGGGCCTGAAGCTCACTCACTCGCCTTGCTGAGGTAAGGGCTACCAGGAACAACGCTTTCCAGGAGAGAAAACATAGAGGGCAGGTAGCCATAGGTTCAAAAGGTGGACAAGTAAGCCGTTGCAAGACCACATTCAAGTCCCAGTCAGGGGCAGGAGGACGCAGTGGAGGTTTAAGCAAGAGCAGGCCTCTGAGGAAGCAAGCCACCAAAGGATGACTGGAAAGAGACCGACCTTCCACTGGGGAGTGGTGTGCTGAAAGAGCACTAAGGTGCACTCTCACAGAATTGGACTTAAGGCCTAGGTTGGACAGGTGAAGCAAATATTGCAGCACCACTGGTACCAGGCATGAGAAAGGATCTTCGTTGTAATGAGTACACCAGACAGAGAACCTACACCACTTAAGGGCATAAGACTTTCGGGTGGATTGCCTCCTAGAGGCCAAGACCACATCCTCCACTTCCCTAGGCAGCAGTAAGGGTGCTAGAACTACCCTTTCAGCAGCCAGGCCATCAACTGTAGGGACTGGAGATTGGGGTGTAAGAGAGATCCATGCTCCTGAGACAAGAGATCGGGTTGCATCCCCAGAGGAAGAGGAGTGTCCACTGCTAGCTGCAAAAGAAGTGGGAACCACGGTTGCCTTGGCCATCTGGGGGCCACCAGGATCATCGAGGCCCTGTCCCTGAGCACTTTGAACAGTGTCTTGGGCACTAGAGGCATGGGAGGAAACGCATATAGGAGACCTGTGGACCAAGGAATGAGAAATGCATCCTCTGCTACTCGGAGAGGATGCGGTTGTCTGGAACAGAACCTTGGAAGTTGACGGTTTAGAGGACTGGCAAAGAGATCTATGGTTGGAAGGCCCCATCTCAAGAAGATCTGTTGAACCACTAAGGGATTCAATTGCCATTGGTGGGGCTGCAAGATCCGGCTCAGTCTGTCCACCAGGCAATTTTCCTGACCTGGGAGGTAGACTGCTTTGAGAAGGATGCCATGATCGACTGCCCAGGAGCACAGTCTCTGCGCCTCCTGACATAGAAGAAGGGACCCCTGTGCCCCCTTGTTTGTTCACGTAGAACATAGCAACCTGATTGTCCGTTTGGACCAAGATAGACTGGTGAGAGACTAGATGGGAGAAGGTTCTCAGGGCTAAGCGGATAGCTCTCAGTTCTAAGAGATTGATCTGCTGAGCAGCCTCCCAAGGGGTCCACAGGCCTTGAGTACATGCTCCCTGGCAATGTGCACCCCAACCCTGAAGAGAAGCATCGGTGGTCAGCACTTGAGAGTGTGGAGGTGTCTGAAAAAACACCCCTTGCAGTAGATTCGTAAGATGAAGCCACCACTTCAGAGAAGAGGCTAGTAGCGTGGACAACCTCACTTTGTCCGTAAGGCGCCCTGTGGCTTGGTGCCACTGAGTTCTGAGGCTCCACTGAGCTGGCCTCATGTGCAGCCGGGCATTTGGGGTTACATGGACTGTAGAAGCCATGTGACCTAAAAGCCTCAGGAATTGCCTGGTGGAGGCCAGAGAATTGCTGTGGAACTGCCTGGCCAGATCCATTAATCTGTGGGCCCTGTCCACGGGTAAAAAGGCCTTGGCCTGAAGGGTGTCCAGCCTTGCTCCTATGAACTCCATGTTCTGTGAAGAGTGCAAAGTGGACTTTGCGAAGTTTATAACAAACCCCAAGTGCTGAAGGAGAGCAACAGTGTGAAGGGTGGCTTGATTGGCCTCCTGTGGAGACTGGCCCCTGATGAGCCAGTCGTCCAGGTATGGAAACACAAAGAGGCCTTGAAGCCTTAGGTAGGCTGCCACCACCGCCAGGCACTTGGTGAACACCCTGGGGGCGGAGGTTAGGCCAAAGGGCAGTACTCTGTACTGATAGTGGTTTCCTCCCACTACAAACCTGAGATACTGTCTGTGGTCTGGATGAATGAGGATGTGAGTATACGCATCCTTTAGGTCTAAGGAGCATAGCCAGTCTCCCTGCTGGAGGTAGGGCAGCAGGATTCCAAGGGTGAGCATCTTGAACTTTTCCCTCTTCAGGAACTTGTTGAGATTTCGCAAGTCTAGGATGGGTCTGAGGCCTCCTGTTCTTTTTGGTACTAGAAAGTACCTGGAATAGAAGCCTTGACCCCTCAGGTGGTGGGGCACCGGTTCCACGGCCTGTTCCTTTAGAAGACTTGCCAACTCCTGCAGGAGTAAGTCCCTGTGCAGAGGGAGTCTTGGAGGCTCCCCTGGAAAATAGGAGGGGGGTACCTGGTGAAAGTCAAGAAGATAGCCCCTGTGGACTATACTGAGCACCCAGGTATCCCTTGTGACGGCTGACCACCTGTGGGCAAACAGGGCCAGCCGGCCTCCTGTGCTGATGGCCAGCTGAGGAGGAGAGGCTATGCCACTGGAGTCAAAACCCCGCTCCCTGCTGTGCAGGAGCCGGTGTTGGGGGCTTGGGGGCTTACTGCCTATGGGGCCCATGTCCCTGCCCCTTGGCCTGCTGACCCTGTTGGGGAGCTACAGAGGCCTGATAATGAGGGTACTGTTTATAGGCAGATGACTTCCTCGGGTAAAAGGTCTTTTTTCCCGAGCCCTTCTTCTTCTGAGAAGGGACAGAGGTTTTTCTGGACTGCCTAGTCCGGGTAAGAGTCTTGGTCTCGAGTTCTGCAGCCTTTTCAGCCATGGGCTTCCCAAAGAGGTTTTCGCCTCGGCAGGGGACATCGACCAACTTGTCCTGCACCCATGGCTCGAGGTCCGATGACTGTAGCCAGGCCTGATGGCGTGCACCGATGCCGGCCACGGCTACTCGGGCCGAAGCCTCGAAGCCATCATAGGTTGCTCGAGAGATAAACTTCGAGCACTCACGAATACTCGACGACAGAGCATTGAACCTCTGCAAAGGTTCCTCGGAGAGACCAGCAGAGAACCCGGCAATCTCCTTTGCCAGGTCTCGAAGGTACATGCCCATGTACAGCTGGTAGGTCTGGACACAGCAAGCAAGCATAGAGCCCTGGAAGCACTTCTTACCGAGGGCATCAAGGTTCTGGGCCTCCCGGCCGGGACGCACCAAGGAGTGCATCTTCTGACTCTTCAGACGATGCATGGCCGATTCCACAACCATGGAGTGGTGCGGTAATTGTGCCTTTTGGAACCCGGGGCTCTTGCGTACTCGATAGATGGAATTGACAAGCTTGCTTAAAACCGGTGTCAACGCCGGCGCCTCCACATGCGGAAGAGCAACCATTCCAGCATCGGAGGAACCGGAATAGTAAAGGCCTCCTTCGGAGGAGAGTCATACTGTAAGGCCTCGAGCTCTTCGGCTCCTCCTCGGTATTCGCGGGGAATGCCAAGGCCTTGGCCATATCCCGCACGAAGTCCGAGAACCGGGTATCCTCCGGTGGGGACCTTCTCCGAGGCTCGGACTCGGGTGAGTCTGAAGGGACGCACCGAGTCCGAAAGGTGTCGGGTGACTCCTCATCCTCCGTCTCCCAGCCGGACTCCTCGGAGGAGGAATCAAGCGGCTCCGGTCGGGCAGGCACTGATGCCATCCACCCCGACGCCGAGGGTACCGGCGTTGACGACCTCGGTCCCGAATGGGAGGCCGAGGATCGACTCGAGCACGCATGGACTCGAGGATCGGATCGGCTCGGCCTCCGGGGTCGACTTGGACGTCGATGTCCCGGTGGTCGGGGCAGATGCACCAGTGAGACCGGCGATCAGTGCCCGCTGCTGTTCCATGAAGGCAGCCAAGCTCCTCTTCAAGGCCGTCAACCTGAGTCCGAGCTCAGGAGACTCAGCAGCCCCCGACTTGAGCCCCGGCGGTGCTGGGCCCGACATCGGCTCCCCTGGAGGAGAGTCCACGAGGACTACAGTATTCACGTGACCCGGGGACTCCATCTCCACATGAGGTTGTTTTGCAGGCCTCTCCGACTCCGAAGACCCGGGACGGTGCTCGGGGCTATGCGACTTTGCCCTCAAGGAGCCAAGCGCGTCCACCGACACCACCCTCACGGGTTTTTTCTTCTTGCGATGCTCCCGCGAGGGAGACCCCCTCTCAGAGGAGCCTCAACGCTGCTCGGGGCCGGAGTCCCGAGATGTCGAGGCCTCTGACGAGGTCCGGGCCCGACCGGACGCGGAGTCAGAGAAGATTCTTTCCTTTTGCTGCTGCCGACTCCTCAACACCTTAGAGGACATTTTCCCACACGGACTACAGATCATCGGGTCATGATCGGGTCCAAGGCACCGGAGGCAGCAGTCATGTGTGTTGGTGAGAGACATGAGTTTCTTACACCGATCACACTTTTTAAATCTGCTGGCAGCCATCAGGGGAAAAAGGGCCCCTGCGAGGTCAAAAGACAGGGCTGCCAGGGAAAACAGAAAAAATGGCGCGTACGCTAGTCACTAAGGACAAAAACCGAAAAAAGAGGTCCGGGCTCGATACCGATGTATCGGGCCCAGGCGGGAAAGGGAAACCAGCGTTGAACCGCAGAAAACGGGTTCACGCAGAATAAAATCGACTTTTTCCTCGGGTGAAACGAAAATACATCCGTTGGGCTCCGCAGAAAAAAGAAGACTGAGCAAGATGGCACCCTTGGGCGGGAAGGGGACCGCGGTTGCACGCTGCATTCCCAAAGACTTTCTTTGAAAGCTGGGGAAATGCTCCGCAGGTGGGCTCCGTCAGCACCGACATCACCCATATGTGAGGACTCACTTCCTGCTTGGTCCTGGAGAAAAAGGTAGAGCAGGGGAGGGACGGGTAGAGGACCAGTGCAACCGGAAAATATTAGGCCAGTAGACCAAAAATGAAACACTTTTTCCGAGGGACGAGGATGTGCGTCCGAAGGGCTCTGCGGAAAAAGGGAGACTGAGCGAGATGGCACCCTTGGGGGGGAAGAGGACCACACATGTGTGGCAGTAATCAAGCTGTTCTAAAGCATCGCTCTCAGACTTAGATCAACTCCTACCCCCCCATCCTGGGTTTCGATACCAGACATCCTTGGAGGATATATGATCTACTCCTTAGCCCTGTGTTCCACAGCTCGCTCTGAGGTCATCTCTCTGGCATCTCCAAGCTAGGGAGTCCCATATGTGAAGACTACATTCCTGCTTGTTCCTTTAGATAGCATAGTTACTCACCTGTAACAGGTGATCTCCGGGAACAGCAGAAATTGAGTCTTCACAACCCACCCTCCTCCCCTAGAAGTTGTACTTTTCCTCTTCTTCTCCTTCTCTCCTTTTATCTCAGCTACAAACTCAACTGAGGAGGGAGAGCTGGAAAGGCGGGAAGGCAGCTACGCAGGTACAGTGGGATGCTCCCAAAAGCTTTCCTATTGGACGCTGGGGAGCGTTCCCGCACGGGCTCAGTTGGTGCCGACGTCACCAATATGTAAAGATTCAATTCCTGCTCTTCCCAGAGAGCACCTGTTATAGGTAACTACGCTTTATCCGGTATTGCGGCCTTCCACCGTACTACTCTAGGGAGCCGCCCTATCTCGGCGCACACCTTCGTGGCCAGATTCATGCGGGGTCTTCTCCTGACCAGGCTGCCTTTCTGTCCACCTCCCATCTTGTGGGATCTAAATGTTGTCCTTGCGCAACCCTTTCGAAACAAATGGGGTTGGCGCCATTAAAGTTTGTCACATAGAAACTTCTCTTCCTCAAAGCAGTTACCTCAGTTTGCAAAGTCAGTGAACTCCAGGCTTTGGTAACTTATGAGCTTTATACCACTTTTCATCATAACAAAGTGGTCCTTTGCACACATCCTAAGTTCTTGCTGACGGTTATCACCTCCTTCCACTTGAATCTATTGATCTCGCTACTGACTTTCTTTCCAAGACCCAACTCCTCTCCTCTCCCCACTTCATAGTCTTGATTGCAAGAGGGCGTTGGCATTCTATCTAGAGTGCATGAAGGACCTTCGCCAGTCCTCTCAGTTGTTTGTCTCCTTTGATCAAAGTCATTTGGGGATACCTGTATCCAAGAGAACAATTTCAAATTGGTTAGCAGATGCATATCCTTTGCTTATTCACAAGCTGGGTTATTTCTACCCCACCGTGTTACAGCGCATAGTGTCAGAACCATGATAGCTACTGTAGCTAACCTTCACTCCGTCTCTGTCTCAGATATCTGCCAAGCGGCAACATAGTCTTCTCTGCATACCTTTACAGCTCACTATTGCCTGGAAAAGGACTCCAGAGCGGATGCTGAATTCAGACAAGCATTTCTGTGTAACTTCTTTCAAATTTAGACAACTTGGCCAATGTCCATCCGACTACCCCGCGAGGAGTGCTCTGAACAAATTGAGTCTGTTGAATCCCGGCTACAACCTCCAGCTGTACTGGGATGCTTCTCTCGCTCGGTT
Organism: Ichthyophis bannanicus; assembly: GCA_033557465.1. NCBI lineage: Eukaryota > Metazoa > Chordata > Amphibia > Gymnophiona > Ichthyophiidae > Ichthyophis > Ichthyophis bannanicus. Next base: position 914,962,690 of record CM066033.1, read on the forward strand.
GTCTTGGGCTAGGGAGTCCCATATGTGAAGACTGACTTTCTGCTTGTTCCTGGAGATAGTGTAGTTACTCACATATAATAGGCGATCTCCGGGAACAGCAAGAATCAGTCTTCACAACCCACCCACCTCCCCAGCAAGTTGTCCCATTTTTTTCTCATTCCTGGTATACAAATGTTGTTATTCTCTGTTTTACACCTGACTGAGGAGACCAGGAGGGGAAGGCGGTAAGGCAGCTACGCATGCATGGAGGAATGCTCCCAAAAGCATTCCTATTGTATGCTGGGGGGTGTTCCCACACCGAGCTCTGTTGATGCCGGTCACCCATATGTGAAGACTAATTCCTCCCAGAGATCACCTGTTACAGGTGAGTAACTACTCTTTCTTTTCTTTTCCCCTTTGGGGGTCTCCTCAGTTGCACTGGTTATCATGCCCTTTCTGGCTGGGCCTAGTGAGTTTGACCTCACGGGGACTGTCTTCCCTGCCATAGCCTCAGTCAGTGGCTTCGAGCCATGTGACCACTGCGCTCATAGCATCTCACATGGACCTGCATGATTGTTGCCTTTGGTGCTGCGGGCCGAATCATAATGCCTTGGTGTGTGGTTTCTGCCAGCCGATGACCTGCAAGGCCCTCCGAAGTCGCAAGAAGCAGCATGAGTCCATTTTTCATAAGACTGACAGGCCCGGAGTCATTTGCAGATCCAGTGTCCTCGAGTGCTGCCATGGAGCCTCCCTCCATGCATGGCGACCGCGCTGCCTCAGAGCCTTGAGGACATGGAGCGCCGAGCCGGGGCTTCCTTAAAGAGGGACACCCCTCAAAGCGCCTGACATCATTGGTGGCCTCCTCAGGTAACAAGTCTGGGACCTTGGGGAAATCCCATGGCACCCGGCCTCAGAGGCCTCGACGCGAGGCTGAGGGTGATGGCAGGGAGCGGCCCTCAAAGCTGCCCCAGCGGGCGAAACTACCATCAGCTTTGGGGATTGGCCAGCCTCATTGAGGACATCCTCCGAGGCCATCCTCATCGAGGACACTCCCTCGATGGTGCCAGTGTCGGGACCGAAGTCCTCAGTACCCGCACCAGTGGCTGTGGAGCCTTTGGGCAAAGAGGCCAGGATGATGGCCTTGGAGCACAGTCTGTCTGCCTTCATGGCCCAACAGCAGGCTCTGATGCCCAGTTCCTCCAAGTCATCCATCCCAACCACTGGTCCCTCCACAAAGAGGGCCTCCCCAGATGTGGAGCCAATCCTCAAGCGCCACCAGCCTCAGGGCGCTTCTGGGCCCGGGCCCGTTCCTGGTTGGGATTGAGGATCTCTCCGCAAAGCGCACCCAACTCGGGATGGAGTGGTGTCAGGATACCTGTGGGGTTCCTGCCTGAGACCCAGAGAACCTTCTAGGTCTGCTCAGACTCCGGGTCTGACTTGGAGACTGAGAATGGTGAATCCCTGGATACCCGGCTTCACAGGGACATGCCCTCGGATCCTACCCCCCAGACACCCCGGCGCTGGTCCCCACCCAAGGACCTGCCCTTCCTGGACTTCGTGAGGAACATGGCAAAGGCTCTTGCCTTCACCACCGAGTCTGTGGAGGAGCCTCGGGTGGAGGACCTTGAGATCCTCCAGTATGAGGCTCCCCCCAAAGGCCCTTAAGGGGCCTATTCCCCCTATCCTGGAGTGGCTGGTCTTTCAAATGTGGGAGATCCCAGCCTCGGTTCCCATCGTGAGCAGGCGTCTGGACTCGAAGTACCGGGTCCACCAGAGCCTGGCTTCTAGAAAGCTCAATTGCTCCATAATTCCATGGTAGTGGAGTCGGCCATATGGAGGCTTAAGAGCCAGAAAATGCACTCCTTGGTGCCCTGGTTAGGGAGGCCTGAATCATGGATGCCCTGGGTAGAAATGCTTCCAGGGCTCGATGCTCATCAGACAGATTTAGGCCTACCAGCTATATATGGGCATTACTTGTGGGACACGGTGAAGGAGCTCGCCAGGTTCATGGCTGGTCTCTCTGAGGAACCTCTAAAGTGGTTCTGGACCCTGGACTCCATGGTCAGGGAGCGCTCCAAATTTATGTCTTGAGCAGCCTATGATGACTTCGAGTTGACTGCTACAGTAGTTGTGGTGGGAATTAGTGCTTGCTGCTATGCCTGGCTACAGTGTTCCAACCTGGAGCAATAGGTACAGGATAAGTTGGTCGATGTCCCTTGCTGGGGAGAGAACCTCTTCAGCAAACCCATGATGGAAAAGGCCGCTGAGCTGAAGTCTGAGTTCATAACCAGGACCAGGCTCTCTAAGAAGACCGCTGACCCTTCCCGATGGAAGGCTTCGGGCAAAAAGTCCTTCTACCCGAAAAAGAGGAAGGCTTACGGAAACTACCCTCAGCGCTCAACCTTCCCAGCTCCCCAACAGGGCCAGCAGGCCAACGGACAAGGGCATGGCCGTTGTAAGCTTAAGGCCCCCAAGCCCCAGCCCGTGCCTCAGGCACAGCCGGGGGGGGGGGGGTTTGACTCCTGGGAGGTCCTGCCCTGCAGCACAACAGGGGGTGTTTGGTGTTTTTTGCTGATCGCTGGCCCACCATCACCACAGACGGGTGGGCTTTGCACGTGATGAAGGAGGAGTACCTCCTCCACCTCAAGCAGACACCCTCACCATTCTTTTCAGAAGAGCTCCCGATGCATCTCCTTCACAGAGACCTGCTTCAGTAGGAACTCACAAACCTCATGGCAGACAGGGCGGTGGAAACCATCCCCCTCAAACTCAGAAACAAAGCTACTTCCTGGTGCCCAAAAGGACTGGAGGATTTTGGCTTATCCTAGACCTGTGAGACCTCAACAGGTTCCTGGTGAGGAAGAAAGTCAAGATGCTGTCCCTTGGAATGTTGCTGTCATACCTCCACCATCGAGATTGGCTATGCTTCTTGGATCTAAAGGATGCCTACACACACATCCTTATCCACCCGCATCACAGGCAGTACCTCCACTTCATGGTGGGAGGTTGCCACTATCAATACAGGGTTCTCCCTTTCTATCTGACCTCCGCCCCAAGGGTCTTTACCAAGTGCTTGGCAGTGGTCGCCGCGTTCCTGTGTTTCCAGGGAGTGTTCGTCTTTCTGCACCTGGATGACTGGCTCTTAAAGGGTGGCACAAAAGCCCAGCAGCAACAGCCCGCACCATCCTCAATCTGGAGTTCATCATAAGCTACCCAAAGTCAAAACTCCAAACTCCAGCCAATGCAATGCCTGGAGTTCATAGGTGCAATGCTGGACACCTTCCAGGCCAAGGCATTCCTTCCTCCAGACAGGGCAGGGCATGTCCAAGGTCAACCCTTGGTCTCTGTCTGCCTCATGCTTTGCCTTCTAGATCACATGGCATCCACAGTGTACATCACTCCAGACACCTGCCTGCACATGCGGCCATCCCAGAGGGCTCTCAGCTCCCAATGGTTGCAGGCAGCGGGGTGCCTAAGGGACAGAGAGATTATGACCTGCTCTCTGGCTGACTCCCTCGACTGGTGGTAGCAGTTCCAGCACCTGCAGGTCGGAATGCATTTCCAGGCCCCCGTCCCTCAGAGGATCCTTACCACGTATGCCTCCAAACTGGCCTGGGGAACCCATTGTGACAACCTTTGCACACAGGGCAGCTGGTCATTGGAGGAGAGCATCCAGCAGATCAACCTCCTGGAGCTCTGAGCAATAGTGCTTGCCCTCCGGACTTTTCATCACCACCTTCAACATCAAGTAGTCCTGATCCAGACCGACAACCAGGTTATGATGAGTTACATCAACAAGCAGGGAGGGACAGGATCGTTCCACCTGAGCCAGGAGTCTTTAATGCTTCTGCGGGCAGTCTACCTCCCGGGTCAGGACAACATCCTGGTAGATAGGCTCAGCTGAGTCCTCCAACTGCATGAGTGGAGGCTGGACACCCCTAAGGTGGCCAGCCGACTGTTTGCCCAAGGTGGCCAGCTGACTGTTCCATCTCTGAGGGCTCCCACAGGTGGACCTCTTTGCCAACCTAGCCAATGCCCAGCTAGGCTGCTTCTTCTCCGGGCAGCCTCATCCCTCACTGGTGGTGGCGGATGTGTTCCTCATTCTGTGGATGGAAAACCTCTTCTACACCTTCCCGCCCATGCTGCTGATCACCAAGACCCTGTTCAAGGTCTAGGTCAACAGAGCCACAGTGATGCTGGTAGCCCCTCGGTAGGTCTGACAGCCATGTTTCCCACTGCTCCTTCACCTATCCCTTTAGGGAGCGACCCAGATCTGCTCTCAAAGAAGGATGGCTCTCTCCTGCACCCTGACTTGGGGTCCCTGTCTCTGACAGTTTGACTGCTGAAAGGGTAGCCTTGGCCCACCTCTCTCTCCAACGAGGTGGAAGCAGTTTTTTTGGCTTCTCACAAGCCTGCCACCTGTTGGGCCTATGCCTTCAAGTGGCAAAGATTCTCGGATTGGTGTGTGGAGAGATGGGTTAACTGCTCCTCCTGTTTGGTCCAGCTGGTCCTCCAGTATTTACTTCACCTGTTCCAGGCAGGGCTGAATTCCAACTCTGTCAGAGCACACCTTTGCACACTTTTCGGTGCACCATCTCCTTGTCGAGGGCAAGCCCCTCTCTGCTCAGCCCCTTGTGATTCAGTTTTTGTGAGGCCTACTTCTCTCTATGCCCCCCAGCGGCGGAGTGGCACCTCAGTGTGGTTCTCTCAAATCTCACTGTGCCACCATTTGAGCTTCTTGGCTGGTGCCACTTTATGCATCTATCCTGGAAGGTGGTCTTTCTTGTGGCGCTCATCTTAGCTCGTAGGGTCAGCGAGCTCCAAGCCCTGGTGCTCACCCACCTTATATGAGGTTCTACAATAAGAGGGTCATGCTCCGCACATATCCCACGTTTCTCCCAAAGGTGGTGTCTGCATTCCATCTCAACCGGGAGGTGGTGCTTCCTACATTCTTTCCACGCTTCCATGCCAGCAGGGCAGAGGCGCCTCTCTATACCCTGGACTATAAGCGGGCCCTGTCCTTCTATCTGAAGTGTACCCAGGCCCACCGTCGCTCTTCGTCTCCTGTGACCCAAATCGACTGGGGACAGCAGTCTCTAAATGTTCCCTGTCCACTTGGGTGGCAGATTGTATTGCCTTCGCTTACTAGCAGGCTGGTGTCTTGCTGGAGCATCTGGTCACGGCGCATGGCATCTGAGCCATGGTAGCCTCTGTGGCAAACTTACAATCCATCCCCTTGGCGGAGATGTGTCAGGCCGTCACCTGGTCCTCTGTCCATACCTTCACAGCTCACTACTTCCTGGAGAGGGAGTTCCGATGAGACAGTGCCTTCAGCCAGGCAGTACTCCCGTTATTTATTTTGAGGATATAAGGCAACTCCTGCCCTCCAGCCCTTCGATGTGTTCAGGATACTGGAGAACTGGCTCCTTGCTTGACACTTGGGGCTGCGTGTGGGTCTGCTGTCCTTGACTCCATTACTGCTTCTCACGGTTCGCCTTTTCTGGTCTTCCGTAGCTTTTTACAGGTTTTTTTGGTAGTCTGTAGCTGGGGAGTCCCATATGTGAGAACTGACTTCCTGCTTGTTCTCGGAGAAAGTATAGTTACTCTTGAGGAAACAGGCATCTCGGAGAAAGTATAGTTAACATCTGTAACAGGCAGATCCATCCTAGACCGCAGCGACCTGAACCTCTTTCTGGATCGAAAAAAGTTCAAGATGGTTCCCCTGGTCACCTTGCTTCCATATTTCCTCAAGGGCATTAGGCTGTGCTCCTTGGATCTGAAGGATGCGTACACACACATCCCGATCCACCCTCTTCACAGGAAATATCTGCAGTTTGTGCTGGGCGGCCAAAGTTTTTAGTACCAGGTGTTGCCCTTCAGGCTGGTGTTGGTCCTCAGAGTCTTCACAAAGTGCCTTGCGGTCATCGCCACATACCACTGGACCCTGGGTGTCTTCGTCTTCCCTTACTTAGACGACTGATTGATGAAGGCCTTCATGCCGAATGGCATGCACACTCAGCTCACTTGATAATACAGGTCCTCAAGCGACTTGGGTTTGTGATAAACTACCCAAAGTCCCATCTACAGCTGTCACAGCAGATAGAATTCATCAGGGCCCTCCTGGACACCATTCAGGCCTGCGCCTTCCTCCCAGGGGAACGCTTACAGCGGCTCATGGAAGTGGTCTCTGCCTTCCATCAAAGACAGCACACAACAGCTTGAGGAATGCTGTATATGTTGGGCCACATGGCCTTCATGGTACATGTGACTTTGATGGCCTGGGTCAGGATGTTCCAGGCTTAGTGATCTGTTCAGGGGTTAGGTTTAACTCCTTCCCATTGGGCCTTCTGTCCGTCCAGGCTACTGAAAGAGTTGTCCTGGTGTTGATGTCTACCGTGGATGTTGAATCGGTTGAGTCACAAAGGAGGACCACGCACGCTGTTTCTTCTGGTTTTTGTTGGCCCAGTTGGGCTGTTTTCGTGTTTGGTAGCCTGTAGCTTGAGAGTCCCATACGTGAGGACTTCTTCCTGCTTGTTCACGGAGAAAGCGTAGTTACTCACCAGTAGCAGGTGTTCTCTGTGAACACTCTCCCACCTCCCCGTGGAGTTGGTCCTTGGCTACCAGCTTTTATATTCTACTGAGGATAAGATGGTACTGCAGCAGGCGGGAAGGCAGGTGCGCATGAGCAATGGAGGCTCCCAGAAGCTTCTGGTGGAAGCTGGGGAGCGTTCCCACGTGGGGTTCCGTCAGGGAACATCACTCTATATGTGAAGATTTATTCCTGCTGTTCACAGAGAACACCTGCTACAGGTGAGTAACTACTCTTTCTTTATATCTAAAGAAAATTTATACCCACATGAAGATACATCCTCTTTACTGGAGACATCTCAGATATGTAATAGAGAAACAACTTTAGTTTAATGTCCTGCCCTTCAACCTAGAAGCTGCTCCACAAGCCTTCACAAAATACCTAGCCCTGGTAATAGCAAATCTGTGCAAATTAGGGGTGAATGGGTTTCCCTGTCTGGCTGATTGGTTAATCCTGAGCACATCTCAGGAAGGTGCCACAGAACTGATGCCCCAAACCATAAAGAAAATCCATGCTGAGTCAGGGCATGGTCTACTGAGCACAGCGTCCTGTCTCTTGACACTGGCCAGTCATGGGCATAAATATCCAGCAGATCTAATTTTCATAACTCATTCTTCATCATCCCTCTAGCCTAGTCCAGACTTATACATTTATGCTCTCCTATCATCAGATTCAAACTGAGAACTACTGGTTTGATGACAGTGCAGTCCACAGTCAGCCAGTATTTCTCAGTCTCTAGAAGACAGAGGTTACTATATCTTGTGCAATCTGAGGCTGACCTGGATGAAACTTGGAGGCCTTGCTTCAGAGTGAAAGAGGAATTGGGAAAAGGCAAGGAGAACTTTGAGTGGCTGAGGCTAGAAAAGAGGTTTTGTGATGCAGAACTCAGGCTATCTGGGTTCCCCCCCATTTCTCATTTTGGGGGCCATCAGACTCTACTGAGGTTTCGGGGTGTGTGGCTGCTGGATCTCCTTTCCTCCTCCCCATCCTTTTGGAGGTGACCAAGAGATTTGTTTTAGTTCCAGCTGGGAAAATAGTTATAAAAAAAATATAATCAAAGTAAAGTAAAAATGAGAAACAAGAGGCCAGAACAGCGAGGGAACACAGTGCCCGTCTAAGGAGAGGCCCAATTCGGTGATTGGCAAGGTGAGTGAAATTGGTCTGGGCAGAGGAACGCACTGTATATTGCATCTCAGGTCGAGCACAGCCAGCATTGCACAGCATGTGGCAGTCACTGGTTCCAACTAGCACTGCTGGTCTTTTCACGACCATATCTCTTCTGTTGTTCGCTCCTCCTTCTTTCATCTACGCCGCATTAAGGCTGTTCGTTCTTACTTTTCACACTCTTCTATTATCACTCTGGTCTTATCCCTAGTTATTTTGCGACTTGATTACTGTAATGTTGTTTATGCCGGTCTCCCCTCTCACCAACTTCACCGTCTTCAACTCGTTCAAAATGCCGCTGCCCGTTTTATTACTTTATCCCCTCTTCGTTCTCATGTCTCTCCCTGTCTTTTTTCCTTACATTGGCTCCCTATCAAGTTTCGGTTCATGTTTAAATTACTCATCCTTGCACACAAGGCTCTTTTCTCTGACTCTCCCCAGTATTTAGCTAACATTATTCATCTTCAGCCCTCTCCCCGTCTTCTCCGATCTGCCCATGGTAACCGCCTCTTTCTTCCCTCACCCACTCAGGCCCGCCTCGAATCCACCCGACACTCTGCTTTCTTTTTTCTATGTCCCGCCCTCTGGAACTCTCTTCCCTTACCTCTTCGCTTAGAACTATCCCTACACTCGTTTTAAAGCCCTCCTCAAGACCCACCTTTTCTGTCAAGCGTTCGATCTCCCTCCCCCTATTGATGATGTTTTCCCCCCCTAGTTCCCTATTTCTTCTCCCCCCCCTACTTCCTTCTGTTCTTCCCCTTACTGATGGTGTTTGTCCCCCTAGTCTCGCCCCCCATTCCACCTATATCTGGCTCGTGTTTCCCCCTCCCCTCCCCATGCCTTTTTAATCCGTCCTATTTTAAGTTATTATTTTTATTGTTTTTACATTTTTATTTTATCAGTTTTACTGTCTTACTGTTTTGCTTTCCCTTTATTCTTTGCTATTTCTTTTGCTGTTCTATTATTTTTTGGCGTTCTTTTCTCTCCTTCCTTTCTCAGCAGCTGTCACTTTTTATGATTGTACACTGCCCTGACGCTTCAGCCTGGGCGGTCTATCAAGTGTTTTAATAAAGATAAAGATAAGGAACAGTGCCAGGTAATGTCAAGAGATCAGATTACCACTAATGGTGGTACTAAACAGGAGGCACATGGCAGTGGAGCTAGTGGGACATTGCTTGGGAGCACTTCTCCCATGAACTGGAAACCATGGTTTTGGTGGGAAAATCTGCCATTTTAGTGGCACCAGAGGCATTTCAAGACCTGAGAGAGGTCCAGTGGTTCTGTGCCTAGTGCAGATGTGAGGTAACGGGAGCTCTAAAAAAGCAATAGGAGGTGCTGTCTCTGCTGTGGAAGTACCATTTTTATCAGAATTTATGCTTTTATTGCATCAGACATTCTGTATGAAAAAGGGCCTGATGGGGGCTACTCAGAGTGCTGTCTTCTTTGGCAGCCCAGCCGGAGAGGGTCCGACTAACGCTAAGAGATCTTGTAGTCATCCAGGTGATTATCTGCAGGATGTGGCATTTCTAGCATTGGGAGTTTCATTGGTTCCTCTAGAGCAGTGGTTCCCAACCTAGTCTTTGGGCACCCCCAGGACAGTCAGGTTTTCAGGGTATTCATAATGAATATACATGAGATAGATCCGCATACAAAGGAAGCAGTAAATGGAGATCTATCTCATGCATATTCATTGTGAATGTCCTAAAAACCTGACTGGCCTGGGGGTACCCAAGCACTGGGTTGGGAACCACTGCTCTAGAGGAGCTTCAGGAAGAGGGGGAAATCCCTGCAGGGGAAGATCTGTGGTGGTGAAGATCTTTTATAGGGACACGTTACCATCCCTCATTTCTCAGGCCTTGTCTGCCTTAGAGATTTTGGAGGAGTGTCTTGCAACAGCTGGGCTAGTGAAGGATCATTTGCTAAAAGACATTTGGAAACCATTGAGTTCTACTAAAATAACTCCTCTGCTACATATATTACATTGATTAAAGGTCATAGTAACATAGTAAATGATGGCAGATAAAGACCAGTATGGTCCATCTAGTGTGCCCAGTAAGATGGCAAGAGTAGGTGCACCTGCTGCTCCGTGCAGGCCATCCTTCCCCATGTCTTTGTTTTAGGGGTGAACCCACCACTCCAAGTAGGGCACTCCTGTATGTTGAGAAATTAGATAGTTAAGTTTATTTTGATTTTATCCTGTTGCTGTAAAGGGATCCACTGTGTCTGTCCCATGCCATTTTGAATTCTGTCACTGTATTTGCCCCCACCACTTCTGGATTCATTTTAAGTTTTTTACGTTTTTATACAAATTCTTTAACGATTTTGTTCTGGAATATCTTTTGTTTTTGTTACTTCCACTAATGTGTTGTAAATCTAAGTGCCTAGAATCTACTAACACCTTACTGTATCCATCTTTATTTATTTAACATTTTTTATATACTGCCTTTCAGATTCTCAAGGCAGTTTACATAGAACAGAACTTTGTTTACATAAAACGCTTTTTCAGAACTATATACAAGAGGTGTTAACTGTGTTTACATTTAACAATTTAACTATTTACATGGAGTTTGAGCTCTGCAGGATAGCCATGTAGAGCTACTGGAAGTGCTTGTAGAGGTGCTCATTTAAAATTATGTTTTAGGCACACCATTGCATATTTGGTGGTACAGTATTGGTCTGAATTAACCAAATTTTTGAAATGTATCCCTTCTTTTCCTCAATTTTGTAAAAGGTTGAAAATGATGGTTGTTTAATCAAAATTAATGGTTTTTCTTATATGGATGTTCTTTCCTTGCTGTAAACTGCACAGAACCACTATTTAGTATGGGATCGTTGCGATATATAAAATTGTGTTAGATAAGATTAGAGGTTCTCCTTGCTCTATAGGGCAGTCAAAGAAATGCTTGTGGCGGAGTGGGAATCTCTGTGCACTAGTCTGAAGGATGGAAGATCTATTTCCAAACTGTACCTGATTCTGGTGGAGGAGAAGGGATGGCTACACTTGTCCAAGATAGACACCCTGGTCTCTGCAATGATGAAGATGACCACCACCATCCTAGTCGAAGGAGGAGCAACTTTAAAGTTCTTCATGGAAGCAGGAAGTATGGTTGATGTCTCCAATGGAGCTTCGTGCAGGAACGATTCTCAGTTTCCATTGGAAGTTTTTGGGAGGCTCCACTGTGCATGCGTACTTGCCTTCCTTCCTGTCAGGGCGCCATCTTCTTTTTTTCCACAGAGCCCCATATACCTGCTATCCTCAGAAAAAATTCTTGCTTTTCTATCCCCCTTGCGGGTTCTTTCTTTATACAAAAAAACCCAAAGTTAAATACCTTGTTTCTAGTCTTACTGTTCCAGGGCTGACGCTTATTTTACTTTATTTTCTTTTTTCACGTTTTGCATTTTTCCTGCTGCTGGCACCACTGAGCCGCAGACGTGTTTTCGGACATGTCCAAGCCAGTCATCAGATTTAAGAAGTGCCCCAAGTGTGGTTGGATTATCTCGGTCACTGGCCATCACAATTGGTGCCTTCAATACCTTGGCCCTGACCACCAGCCTGCATCTTGAAATCTGTGCCTGCAGATAACAAGACAGGACCTGAAGGACTGAGAGGAACAGAGGGAGTCCATCTTCAGGTTATCGGATTCAGCATCGACCCTGGCATCGATGTCCTCGCGCGGTTCTGTAGAGACGACATCATTGAGGGGTGTTCAGGCATACTCAGAACCGCAGGGCCACAGTGGTGCAGAATGGAGGCTGTCCACTGACGTCTACCCGGAACTGAGGACGGACTCCTTGACATCAAAGGGGGCATCCGAGCACCGGACCTCTTCCCCTGTACATCATCACCAGAGCCCTTCTGCTAAGGTGTCCTGATGGGAGGAGTCTGCTACCAAGGCCCTGGAGGGTGGCTGGGTATCTTCCGATGTCCCTACCATCGTGGAGTCCACTATGTGGGTGCCAGAGTCTGTTGTCAAAGTTATAATTCCAGCCTTGATGCCTTCGGAGACGGCAGTCCTGAAGGAACGCCTTTGAACCCTCGAGACACATATGGCAGCGGTACTGGCAAAGCAGCAGGCCCCAGGCATCATCACCAAAGTCCATCCAGCTGATTCTCGAGACCATTGTGCCACCTGCCAAGGCAGGCACATAGGTCCAGAGTTCGGAATCGACACCGGTTCCCATGGCCATCTCCTACTACTACTATTGAACATTTGTATAGCACTACAAGGTGTACACAGCACTGCACAGACACATGTAAAAGATGGTCCCTGCTCATCGGAGGTTTCAATCTAGTCGAGACAGAAAACACAATAGCTGTAGACATGGGATACAACTAGGGGGAAAGGTAAGGAAATAAAAAGGACCTCAGTCAAGATCTGAAAACTGCAGCGAAGAGGTGAGTTTTCAGCCTGGATTTGAAAGGGATCAGAAAACAGAGAAACATAGAAATATGACGACAGAAAAAGACCACATGGCCTATCTAGTCTGCCCTTCCATAACAACTACAACAGTCCCCTTTTTACCATTATAGATCCTCTGTGTTTGTCCCATGCCTTTTTGAATTCAGTTACTGTCCTCATCTCTACCACCTCCACTGGGAGACTATTCCACGGATCCACTACTCTTTCCGTAAAGAAATAAAGAAATATTTCCGCATATCACTCCTGAATCTATCTCCCTTCACCCTCATCCCATGTCCCCTCGTAACAGAACTTGCTTTCAATTGAAAGAGGCTCTCTCCCTGAACATTTATGCCACGGAGGTATTTAAACATCTCAATCATATCACCACTATCCCGCCTTTCCTCTAAGGTGTACATATTAAGATCCTTCAGTCTGTCTCATATGCTTTATAATGAAGACCACTAATCATTTTAGTAGCCACCCTCTGCACCGACTCCATCCTGTTCACAGGCGCCTGATGTCAGGTAGTTTGTTACAGGCATAAGACGCAACAAGGAGAAAGGAGCAAAGACTGGAGTTGGCAATAGAAGAGAAGGGCATGGATAGAAGCGATTTGCCAGAAGAGCAGAGTTCCCGAGGAGGGGTGTAGGAAGAGATAAGATGGGAAAGGGTAGTGAGGAGCTGCAGAGTGAATGCACTTATAGGTCAGCAGGAGAAGTTTGAACTGGATACGGAAACAGACAGGGAGCCAATGAAGTGACTTGAGAAGAGGGGCAATATGAGCATGATGAGGCTGGCAGAAGATTAGCTGCGCAGCAGAGTGTTGCACAGATTGAAGGGGAGAGAGATGATTCAGATGGAGACCAGCAAAGAGTAGGTTACAATAGTCTAGACGGGAGGTGATTAAGGAGTGGATAAGTGTCTTAGTAGTATGTTCAGAAAGAAATGTGCAGATTTTGTTGATGTTATAGAGAAAGAAACGGCAGTTTTAGCTATCAGTTGGATGTGTATAGAGAAGGAGAGAGAGAGGAGTCAAAGACAATCCCAAGGTTGCAAGCTGAGGAAACAGGGAGGTGTAGAGGGTTATCCACAGAGACTGAGAAAGGAGGAAGGGGCGAGGAGAGTTTAGGGGAAAAATAAGCAGCTCAGTTTTGGCCATGTTCAATTTCAAGCGGTGGTGAGACATCCAAGAAGCAATGTCAGAAAAGCAGGCAGAGATTTGGGCCTGGATTTCTGTATTGAGAAAACTGTCCATTTAGTCCTACTCTCTGTTTTCTATCTTTTAACCAGCTCCCGATCCACAACAGTAAACTGCCTCCTATCCTATGACTTTTTAATTTCCTCAAGAGTCTCTCATGCCTTATCAAAAGCTTTCTGAAAACCCAGATATACTATAATCAACTGGCTCGTCTTTACCTATTTTATTCACATCTTCAAAAATATACAACAGACTATGTTGACTTTGTCCTATTAAACCATGACTCTCTATATGTTCCGTAATTTTGTTTTTCAAAATGGTTTCTACCATTTTGCACGGCACTGAAATCAGGCTCACCGGTCTGTGGTTTCCCAGATTACCCCTGCAACCCTTTTTAAAAAGTGGCATTAGTTGGCCACTCTTCAATCTTCAGGTACTATAGATGGTTTTACAAATTTCTAATAGTCTAATAGGTCTAATTTCTAATAGGTCTGAGATTTCATGTTTTGAGTTTTTCAGGAACCTGGAATGTATACCATCCGGTCCAGGTGATTTGCTACTCTTTAGTTTATGAAATAGCTGTATTACATCTTCCTGGTTTCATGAGATTTGTTTCAATTCTTCTGATACATCACCTTTAAATATCATTTCTGGCATGGTAAGTTTCATATATCTTCTTCAGTGAAGACCGTAGCAAAGAATTCAGTCTCTTCGCTACAGCCTTCACCTCTCTTAGTGCCCCTTTTACCTTCTATCTATCATCTAATGGTCCAACCCGCTCTCTCATGGGTGTTTTGCTACAAATGTACTTGAAAGAGTTCTTAATATGCTCTTTTGCTTCCATGGCAACATGTTTTCAAATTCTCTCTTTGCCTGCCTTACCAATGCCTTGCATTTAACTCATCAGTATTTATGCTGTTTCCTGTTTTTGTCATTTGGCTTTTTTTCCATTTTCTGAAAGATTCTTTCTTGACTATAACAGCCTCTCTGACCTCACCTTTGAACCATGCTGGCTGTCTTTGGCCTTCCTTCTACCTTTCTTAAAGTATGGAATACCTACAGTATCTGAATGTAATTTGCCTTGAAATTGCTACCGGAAAGGCGTGAGCTAAGTACAAATAAGTAAATAAATCTGGTCTGGGCTTCCATGATAGTATTTTTAAATAACGCCCAGGCCTGATATAAACTCTTAATCTTCACAGTTGCTCCTGTTAGTTTTTGCTTAACTATTTCCTCATTTTATCAGTCTCCTTTTTGAAAGTTAAATAATAGTGCAGCAAATTTCCTTGCTATTCTACCTCCATTTATTAAATCAAATGTTATCATGTTATGATCACTATTGCCAAGCAGCCCCAACACCATTACTTCTCCCACTAGATTCTGAATTCCACTAAGGACTAGGTCTATAATAGCTTCCTCTCGTGTTGGTTCCTGAACCAACTGCTCCATGAAGCAGTCATTTATTTCATCTAGAAAGTTTATCTCCCTAGCATGTCCTGAGATGACACTGGCCTAGTCAATACTGGAGTTCCCATTATTACTGCATTGTAAAGCATAGTTACTCACCTGTAACATTATTTGTATTTATTTATTTAGCATATATTTGTATGCCGCTACTTCCAGTGATCAGTAGCGGCTTGATTACAGGCGTGATATTGACAAATCATTACATAAATTTAAAGGAGGATACAATTGATTTGGAGGGAAAGCACGGCACAGCACACAGTGTACATGATCTCCGGGAACAGCAGGAATGCAGTCTTCACATATGGGTGACGTCCACCGATGGAGCCCGCTTGGGAACATTCCCCAGCATCCAATAGGAAGCGTTTGGAGCATCCCTTTGCATATGCATGCATGCCTTCTCGCCTTCCCAGTGATTCTCATCAGTGGTGTAGAAATGGACAGATAAAGGGGATACCAGAATCCCCAATATGACAAGTCTCAAGGACACAGGCAGTGGTTGTCGTGAGTGCGTATACTAAAGAATTGACAGATATTGTGTGTATATTGTGATTGTAATGTAAAGCCGGTAAGGTTAATTAGAGATCTCAGTTAGATAAGTGGAGAGAGAAGGCTTGTGATATAGGGCAGAGAAAGGAAACCCTAATTGTGAAATGAGGCGCAAGTTTGGTGATAGCGCCCTTATGTTAACATTCGATGACTGCCAGTAACCACAGTTTGCCGTTTCTCCTTTGTGGAACATTTCAGTAGGACAAATTGAGGTTGGTTACAGTATGAAATGGCTTTTGAAGCAAATCTCATACCAGTCACTGACTTTGTGTTTGAAAAATTTAAAATCAAGTGTTTAGGATGGATATAAAAGGAACTGAAACTTACAGGGAAATACTTAAGTCATTGCTCTATGAAAAATAGAATTAATCAAACAAAGTTTTGAAGGACTAATTTTCATGTCATAATTGTAGTATGAAGTTTGTTTTCTCTAATTTAGTGGTTAGGGAAGAGTTTTGTTTCTTACTGCAGTAATAATTTCGAGGTTTCCGGCAAGATAACAGCTTGGCATGACTGCAATATTAGCAGGAAGAAAGCCTTGAGCAACCGTGGTAAGATTTTCTTTTGTTAGACTAACCATAAGCCTTACTGGGGAAGTTAAAAAAAAAACTCCAAATGCAATTAACCATTTCTTTTACTTGTGTATGTATAGTAAATAAGTTTTGTTTTCTAGGTATGGATCTGAAATTATTTCAGGTTATGAGAATTTATCTACTGATTCCATTCTATGTGTAATAATGCAAATGCTGAAAAATATTATTAGAAACATTACTCCTTGGTGTTTCTTATGTCTCTGGATGCTTTGGGAAAAAAATGATTGATGATATATTCTCCAACTTGTATTTCTAGTTATAATTGATGTGAATGATGGGAAGATCTTCCATGCTTTGATGTTTTAGGTATTTGATAAACTGTGTGATGTAATAAAGGTTAAAAATTAAGTGTTTTAAAGGAAAGAAGTTAGTAACTTAACTGGAAAAAAATTGAATTGCTTGTCAAGTTAAGTCAAGCAAGTTTGTTTACTTAAAGGGAAAAAGTGAATGCTACAACTACATTCAAATAAGTGAATTAAGTAATTAAAACAGTATGGTGAATATATGTATAATGTTTTATTTTTCCTTTGTGATAGTGGACTAGTTGAAATAATGTCTGAAGGAAAAATGCTGATTTTTTTTTCATAGTCTCTTTAAACTAATCTGCAGGAGTCGATTGGAGGAGTGATCTTAAATTCTCATGTCGTATATGTTTTAGTTATTATGGAAAGACCTCTGCAGAACTGATGTTATTAATTGCAAGTGTGAAGCAAATGCCTTGCTGCTAGTGGAATAGTTTTTTTTTTTTTTAATGTTTTTTTTATTAAGAACTACAAATACACAAAGCCAAAACATATAATCAAAACATTCTAATAACACAGGTACACTAAAAACATTTTTTTTTAAACTGCCTCTAATGTTTCGATTGATTTTTACGTTTTTTGGTGCGCTGAATCCAAATCTGGTAACCAATTTGCTCCATCACGTACAGATTTTTTGCTACATTGGGTTAGCAGTTTGAGGTGAACGTTTCAGATTGAGTGCGATCGAGATAAAAGTTTCTTGGATGAATTCTTTATACTAATTGTTTAGTAGTTATTCAAATAAGAATAAAGAAAATTGTAACAAGGCAGCACATAAGAATAGAGTAATGAACAAAACACACTGTGATGGTAGCAAAATTGTCTGCACTTAAAACAGCCACATACATGTGCACCAACATTGAGCATATAAGAGCGAGGTTAGACACAAAGCAAAGCAAAAAAATGTGCAAAAAATGTTGTACAGGTATGTATGTAAGAATAGAAAACGCAAACCGCACCATTGCAATACATGAAGACAAACACCCGATGGTGTGAAAATAAAATTCTAATAAATGAGATCCGACACTGTGGTAATAACTAGCAAATTTTTATTACAAAGTTTAGTAAAAACACGATATTTGTCAACACAGTTTAGATTTTAAAGTCATTCTTGGGTCAATCAATCTCCTGGTGGGCCCGTTTCTTCTTCCCCCGAATGCTTCTCTTGGTGCGCTGCTTGGCGTATTTTTCATCTGGGGTTTCCCGCAGCAGCAACCAGCAGAAATCAGCCATCATAGTGGTGTTCCATCTTCCTTGGTACCTTCTCTCTGCGTCCTTGATGTCCTGATGAAACCTTTCACCTTGTTCTTCACTGTACGCCCCCAAGTTTTTGGGAAAAGTAGTTCACATGGGAGTGCAAGAAATGGACTTTCAGGCTCATGTTACAGCCTTGTTCTTTGAAGGCATTGAGCATCCTGGCAACAATATCCTTATAGTTCTCATCCCGCCTGTTCCCCAAGAATTTGAGAACAACATCCTTGAAGGAATCCCAGGCTTCTTTTTCCTTCTCAGACATCGTTTCAGCGAATGCTCCATCTGAAATGAGTTTCCTTATATCAGGGCAAACAAACACTCCTTCCTTTAGCTTTGCTTCAGAAAGTCGGGGGAACTTTGAGCAAAGGTACCGAAAGCACTCACCATCTTTTGGAAGGGACTTGACGAATTGCTTAATGAGACCCAACTTAATGTGGAGAGGTGATAATAGAATTTTATCACGAGGTACCAAGCTCTCATGAAGAACATTTTTCTCACCTGGTCTCAAATACTCCCGAATTGGCCAGTCTTTTTTCCCCCAGTGTAGGTCGCGGGCCCGGCTATCCCACAAGCAAAGGAAGCAGGGATAGTTGGTGAAACCGGCTTGCTGCCCTAATAGCATGGATAGAATTTTAAAGTCTCCACAAATCATCCACTTATGCTCATCATAACGAATCTTCTGAAGAATCAGGGCCAAATTCTCGTATTTTTCTTGGAGAATAACAGAGTGAGCAATAGGAACTGAAGCGAATGTGTTGCCATTATGAAGAAGAACACCTTTTATGCTGTCTTTTGACGAATCAATGAACAGCCGCCATTCAGCAGGATCATACTTGAGTTTAAACTTTTCCATCACTCCGTATATATCGTTGCAAAATACCAAATCTTCCTCTTTGCTGAAATACTTCAAAAATTGTGTCTCGCGGTTGCGGTACCAATAAAAAGTTGTTCCTGGTGACAATAGATTTTTCTGTTTAAGCCGAGAACCTAGCAGTTGGGCAGCATCTTTTGGGAGTCCTAAATCCCGGACTAAATCATTCAATTCAGCTTGAGAGAAAAGTTCAGGTTTCGGATCTGGTTCAGTTTCAAACTCGGAAGTACTGGACTCATCGGGAAAAGCCATCTGATGAGTCATCATGATCAGAACCGTCCACACAAATATGATCCAAAGATTTTGGTGGTTCAGGCACAGGTACTTCGTTGCTATGAGGCATAGGCCTAATTGCTGAGGGAAGGTTGGGGTAACTTATTACGTTCTTATTTTTTAAGTTGTATCCCTTCACAATGCAAGAGCAAAAATAGCAGTCACTGCTGTGGTCTCTTTGTTCACGCCACATCATAGGTATTCCGAAACGAAATGCTTGTTTTTTACCTTTCATCCATAAGCGTAGATCTTCCTCACATGTCTTGCACACTTTGTGAGGAGCCCACGGTTTGTCTTGATCGCCTAACTTCAAACCGAAATAGGCGAAATATACTTTTTTAATAAATGCAGAAATGTTCCTCTGCCGCTTTTTCACGGTATATTCCCCACAAATAAAACAAAAACTGTCCGGAGAGTTGACGCAACCTCTGGCTCTGTGAGCCATCACAAATACACAGCACTGCAAACTACAACTGTAGTGAACCACTTCGGAATAAAGCTGGATTACGACTGAGCAAACAAAAGGTAATAATGAACTTGCAAGAAACTGAAATTTGACAGGAACGTTCATGTCGCAACCACCGTGTTTGAGCGAGCGAACGAGGCGAACAGTAAAGAACATGCGCCAGCGCGAGTACTGGATTTAGCCCCCCGCCTCCCAATTGTCCTGTTAATGTATAAAATGAATACAAAACACTCTAAAATATCATGAGGGAGTGTTTCTAGTTAGTTAACCATTACAACCTCTATTTTGGGCCAAGAAAATAAACTGCAGTCGGCTAAAAAGAAATTATGTGAACATTCCTTATATGGGTAAGAAATCTAATTTTGCAAGAAAACGTGACGTGATGGAACATTTTGGCTATTTTTCCTGGATTCAGCACCCCAAAATCTATAGGAATCAGTTGCAAAATTGGAGGCAGTTTTTTGGTAGTGTACCTGTGTAATACATCCACTAAGTCCCCCACATATCCCTCTCCTGTGGTATCCCCCCAGACCCTGTATCCCCCCCCCTCCCAACTAAATCCCCAGAACCTTACCCATGTCCACCCAGTCAAACTCCCCCCACCCCTCCTTCTCTATCCCAACCCCAGGACATGACACAGCTTCCCCCATACCTTCTTAAATTTCTCCCCCTGCTGCCTCCTGATAGCTGTAAGCTTCTCCATAAGGACAATGGCCTTCAGCCGGGTCTCAAACTGTTCCGAATCTGGTAGCTCCTTTTGCTTCCATGCCTGAGCCACCACCCCCCGTGCAGCACATAGACAGGCCAGCACCATTTTACCCCCACGCCCTACCCTTCCATCACCCCACCAGGACAGTAAGCAGATTGTCGGAGCTAAATCCACGTTCAACCCAAGCTTCTCCTTAATCCACCCCAACACCATTTTCCAATAGAATTGAGCTTTGCTGCAACCCCACCATATATGCCAGAATGTCCCCCTCTCCCCACACTCCCTCCAACACATAGGAGAGGCCCCAGGGTACATCTGACTCAATCGATCTGGTGTATAGTACCACCTCATCAGCACTTTGTAGCAATTCTCCTTAATTCGGCTCGCACTGGGACCTCTCCTAATTTGATCCCAAATCCCTTTCCACTCCTCTTCCCCCAAGGACTGCCCCAAATCTCTTTCCCAGTCAACCATATACTTATGTTTCCCAGCTCCCTGTCCACAAACCCCTTTATAAAGGCCCGAAATCAACCCCCGCGTACTCCTCTTGCCAAACCACACCGCCTCCAATCTAGACACCTCCCTTCATAAACCTTCTTTCCCCAGCTCTTTTAAAAGGAAGGATCGCACCTGGACATAAGCAAACCTATCCCCTTCCCCCAACCCAAAATCCTTACTCACCTCCTCAAAACTCCTAAGCTCCCCCTCCTCAATAAGTTGGAAACTACAGTCCAACCCCTTCTTCCACCAATTATCAAACCGCCCCCCTTCCCACCCCGGACGGAAGGCATGCCACCCCCTCCACGGGGTCATCACCGAGAAACCGGTGCCCCTAGCAGATATCTCCGGCTCCCTCACTTTATCCCATATCTTTACTGCCTGTCTCATTGCGGGAGTCCCAGCCCCCAGCTCCCCCCTCCTTCCCTTCGACGCCCATGCCCAGGCATCCAGCCTCCCTCCCTTAACTTGAAGTTTCTCCAGGCTAACCCATGGCTTCTCCTCCCCGCCCTCCCTCCACCCCATCACATGTGTCAGTTGGGCCGCACGATAGTAATCCCTTATATTGGGGACCCCCAACCCACCCTCCTCCTTGGCAGCATACATCACCCTTCTCGCAGTGCGTGGAGGTCGTCTTTTCCAGATATAGCTAAACAGTTTCCTTTGCAGATTCCTTAGAGTATTCTCCGGGACCTCAACCGGTAAAACTTGAAACAAATAGAGCAAACGGGGAACAACATTCATTTTCAAAACCGCTATTCTGCCTACCCAAGAGGTTTCCAAGCGCATCCAGCCCTCTAAATCTTTACCAATCTGTCCAATTATCCGCGGATAATTAGCCTGATACAACTCCTCATAGCGCTCCATTAATCGCACCCCTAGGTAGTCTAACGAGTGACGCACCCACTTCAGGGGAAACATCCTCCTCAGATTCTCCTCCCTCTCTCTCGGTCCAGCCGTACCTTGAGCACTTCCGTCTTATCTATGTTCATTTTAAAGCCAGAGACGGCCCCATAGCGGCCCACTTCATCCATCACCGCAGGGAGGGTCTCCCCCGGGTTGCTTAAATACAGGAGGATGTCATCCGCATACAAAGAAATTTTATGATGCCGATCCCCCCTCACCAGACCAGTTATCTTACCATTCGCTCGAAGTGTTTCTGCAAACGGCTCTACCACAAGTGCAAAAAGTAGCGGTGATAGGGGGCACCCCTGCCGGGTCCCTCGCCCCAACTCAAAATCTCGCGACTACCTGCCATTAATTTTAATGCGTGCTCTGGGACCTGCATACAAACTTTGTACCCACCTCAGGAAGTTGGACCCACACCCCACCCTCTCCAGCACTTTCATCAAGAACCCCCAGTGCACCCTGTCAAAGGCCTTCTCTGCGTCTATAGACATCACCAGAAAATCCCCAGGTTCCTGTCGGGCCTCCCAGAGCACCTCAATCGCCCTCTTAATATTATCCGCTAGTGGAATAGTTTTAAATTAGTATCACTGAGTTAGATTTAATATGCCTACCTCTTCTATTGCTACTGTTTGTGTTCTTGCTCAGAAATTTCCCACTGGACTTAAGCCACTGGGCTATTTTTCAGACTTTTGTTGCCCTGTTGTAGCAGAAATGCCTCCATGTTTTCAGTTTTCTGGCAGTAGTAGTCTTTGCAATCCAAATTACTGATTTTCTAGTACTATAACATGTCTCTCATTAAGTTTTCGCGTCTTTTACACTTGGAAAAAAACAGCTTTCTTCCAGCTCTTTTATTGTTACTGTTTGACCTCACTCTGTACTGATGGTTCTGCTTTGCGCAATGAATGAGGAAAATTGATGCAATTATAAGAGTTGATTCTGTGCAGAGTCGGCTGCTTTGTTATTTGCTAATGCTCAACTAGCCGGAGTGTTTGCTCTTTCTAGAACTCTTGAGTTATCTGCTCACTTGATTAATACTGATTTTGTCTCAGGCTTCTTGCATGAGCTCTATGTGCTGATACTACTATGCTGTTTTGTTCTGAAGATAGTGTAACAAAGATAGAAATGTTAAGCTATTAAGAAGTAGTAATTGACTTTCTAGTTGGTTTAAATTTGATGTTAAAAAAGGTTTTATAGTTTATGAATGTAAACACCCTTATATTTATTTATTTACATTCTCTTATATACCACGCTATTCTGCATCAGTGCGGTTTACATTGAACAAACTGAAATTACATTGAACAGGGTATTATAACTTGGAGATAACTATTTTACAGGGAACATGGGCTATGGAGGGTTAAGTGGCTTCCCCAAGACCACAAGGAGCATATAAACATATAAATGTTCCTTCCTTTGTGAGCTTAGATGTCTATGCGAATTAGAATGGAATAGAGAAGTAGTCTAATGACTAGAGTACTAGCACTCCTTGTGACTTTGGATAAGTCACTTGACCCCTTCTTGCCTTACAAAGAAAGAGTCCAGGTTATCAATGTTCCTGTTTAGTGTGCTGTACCAAGTTTTAGTTGCAATGTGAACTGCTGTGATTAGTGGGGAAAGTAGTATTAAAAAAAAACATAAAAAGGAAAAGGGTATATTACTGATAATGTTTAAAGTAATGTGAGTTGAACCATCACCTAAGATAAGACAGCTTTCCTAATAATTGTTGACAAACAATTGAAATGAGTTTAAATTATTTAAATGAGTTTACAAATTATTATTGTAAATAATAATGTGTGTAAATGTATATAGTTTTCCCCAGTTCAAACCTAGTTCATACTTCCTGTTATCTGTAAACCTATTTCAGTTTTTCTGTCTAGGTAATTTATGTTCAATGTAAACCGCACTGATGATAAATAGCGCGGTATATAAAAACTGTTAAATAAATAAATAAATAAATTATTTGTCATAAACTGCTAGTTATGTGTTAATGTTGTTACCCCTTGAATACCAGACTGACTATATCTTGTATATTGTTAAAGCTGGAGAATACATCACAAATATAATTAGTGATATGAATATGTACAATTGTGTTCCTGACAGGAAAAAGCAATGTGTCTATCAGGCCACATGCTAACATTTGATTTGGCAAGTAGACAGAATAAGTTTAGGAATGTAGATGAAAATAATAAGTATGTTACAGGCTAGCTATGTAATAATTTAGTGCTAGCTATAGATGTATTGTAATTAACAATAGATAATATAATTCTGTTCAACAATTCAAGACTGTCGTTATGTGGTAGGCTATGGCCTATATAATAGCCTGTACATGTATGAGCCTGCAAGCTAGGCCGGAGTCCCCACCCCCACTGCTAGAAATAGTGGTGCTGAGAAACCAAAGTCAGTGAAGGCTGAGGATCTGCCTTAAATCGCTCTAAACTGCTTTTGATAAGTTTGTATTAATCCTTTATTTCATGCTTTTATGCTGATGCAGTGACCTTGTAGCAGGAATGTATTATGTCTAGAAACTGAGCCTGTGTTAGCATAGCCTGAGAAGGGGGAACAGGGCCCAGTGAGGGGGTCCCCGATTGGATAGGTGCAGGGGGCGTTGGGACCAATAGAAAGTCTGCCTGTATCAAACTGTGAAGCTTGTATTTAAGGAAGTTGTTCCTGTTCGCCATTGCTCAGTCCTTTGATGCTTGGGCCTTGTGCACAATAAATTGGTTTGGATACTTGAACTGACTCTGGGTATTATTTATTGCATGCTATCAGTGCTGCCACATGTCTTGGTGCATTGGCCGGGAAATGTGAGTAGTGTGATGGTATTCACGTAGATATACCACGACTTCTCGCCTCACAGGGTTTTGTCCGGCCTGGAGCCGCCCCTGGCTGATTGCAGGAGGGCCTTCGGCACCACCCATCCTCTTGTATCGGGGAGGGCTCCTCCTTGCCTCTGCTGGTGGCCGGTTCCGGCCGGCCTACACCTCGAACCTGAGGGGAGTCCGGGATCCAACCCATGATCCGGTGAGTAGAACTGTTCTGCTAATCAGTCAGTCTGTCAGTCAGTCAGGATTCTGGAATAGCGCTTGAGAGTCTGATCCCTCTCGGGGCAGTCCTAGTAAGTCTCAGAAGTCTTAAAGGTATAAGCAGAGACTGAACCCACCCAACCCCTCAGTCAGTCAGGTTTTTTGGGAACGTCCGGATTTTATTCTGTCTTGAATGTCTGTGTGTGTGAATGTGGTCTTGAATACAGACCAAGCGAGGTGCTGCCTCCTGACTAGTGCAGGTCGCAAGAAAGGCGAAAGTGTTTGGTGGTGTTTGTCTTAGTGTCTGTTGTTTTTACCGATTAAGGAAAAGTATTACAGTAGAAATTCAGGGGTCACTTCTACAAAGACAGCTGTCTCACTGAGCGTGTGTCTCTCTCTTGCAAGAGTGAGAGGGGGGAGTGTCTTTCACACAGCCCAGAGAAAGACAGGAAGAAAGGAATGCCTGGGGAAGGAATGTATCCTTTACTTAACGCTTTGATGGTTTCAATTATTCTACGCTCTGCAGCTGGGTTAATTCGTGCTTATTTCAGGAAAATTGTACCTGTTTTATTCAATATGTTCTAATAGTGATGTTCCTTCTGCTATGGTCATGTATTATATAACATTTGATAGGAATGATAGAGAAATTAATGAAACTGTTTTTGTTTTCCCTTTGACCTACGAAGTTAACAGCCCTGACAGGACAATGACGTGTTGGTGTTAGTGTTTACAGTGTCTAGTAATTTACGGCTGCTTTGAAAGCCTGGAGAGGGACCTACTGTTTCTTGTTCAGATAATGCCTGTCTTTCCCGAACTGTAAGATGTGTTGGTGTCCAGAGAAAGAATGTACTGTGTTTTGTAAGGTCTTTTAAAATCTCAGTTTCAGAAGTACAGTCTTAGTTTAAAGCTTTGAAATAGGTTTAGACAGTTGTTAATTAGAATGAGCACACGCATCCATTATGTTTAGTCCACAGGGGAATGCAGCCCGCCCTCTCTGTCTGTTGACAAGTACGTCATCATGTGGGGGAAGGGGTGGGAGTCTGCGCAGATTCTGTTGAACTGTATGTATAGCAAGGGCTTGCTGGAGTCTACTGACTTAAGATGTCTCCGTCCCGATTAGAAATGCTCTGTGAAAGGCTAATGTTATTGTAGTTTCCCGTGTTCATCTGATTGTAGGAAAAATGTTCCCCAATCAATTCCTGGTTAATTGTTTATGCAGTGTGTATTTATCCTCCTGGATACAGCGCTGAAATGAGGAACAGTGTAGGGGATTAGTAGCAACCACAAGGGAGGGAGGCCCGTTTATTCTGCCCCAGAATCTCCAGACATTCCACTCTGTCTGTCCCAGTATCTTTATAGGCCAGTCCCCGCAGTCCACTGATGACACTGCAAGTAGGGATTCATTTGCCAGTTCAGGGTCACTCACAACCAGCGCCCGAGAACATGAAATGGAACCCAGACAGTCCCGATTGCTGTATACCTTCAGAAGTACAACTACCAATAAAAGGGATGGTCACGTTAATACCGAAAGCCGACCAGCCTTGTTTGTGTCTTTTTCCGCCACTGATTTACTGAACTGAAAAATGCATTATGCCTCCTACACTGAGAAACCTTAGAATTGGATTAAACTAATGAACAGTATTATGCAGACCCATCAGCCTTGATGGCCCCAAGTGGGATCCAAATATTGCAGGCAGCCCTCACTATATACCCCATGCGATCCAGCAGCCCAGGAGAATTTGCTTATGGTAAATGCAGTTTTTGTCAGTCAGTCCCAGAGAGATATAAACTGGACATTGCAGAAACTGGATGGGTTTGCGGGCATGACAGTTAATGGAAGTTGCTCAGGAAGTATGTGAATTGTGAAAAGAGTAAGTGAATGCAAAATAGCAAAGAAAGCAGTTCTTCTTGCAGCCGCTTTGGTTGAACGATGTGGAGGAGGTTTTCCTAATTGAAAGAGCAGAGGGAAGTGGAAGGGGTTGTGAAAATGATTAGTCCCCTCTGGGTGCAAATCAGTGCGCTCATTGCAGAGAAGAAGGACACTAGAGAAGTGCATGCCCGTATCTTGACTCCACCCCCAGGAGGGGAGGAGGGGGTACTTGATTTCAGAGTCATGGAAGAATGAACCGAGCACAGTGTTCCAGCACGAGAGGGAAGAAGCTATTGAGGGAGTGGCAGTTGCAACAGGCTATGACATGGATGAAGACTAGGCCAGACCGGACTCCAAGTTCACCCCAGGAGTTTATGATCAGTCTGAAAATAGGGGACCAATATATGGACTTTATGCGGGATATAGGAGCAAAATACTAAAGCCAGTAGCCCCTTTGTCTTCTCGATGCCTCATCATTGTCAGAGCCACTGGGAACAGGGCCACCAAGCCATTCCTGCAGAACCGCATGTGTGAACTAGGAGGACAGAAAATAGCGTACCAGTTCCTGTATATGCCTGAATGCCCTATTCCACTTTTGGGCCGAGATATGCTTGCTAAGCTCCAGGCACAGATATCCTTTGCTGAAGGGGGAGAAATGCAAATGACTGTGAACCCAAAACCTGCTGGATTGATGGTGCTGACTGTTCCCCAAGAAGAAGAGTAGCGGTTCTATAGTACATCTCCAGCCAAGACAATTAGCTCCTGAATACCCACCAACCTCTCAGCTCCACCTGAAGTATGGGCAGAAGATAATCCACCTGGCCTAGCGAAGAACATAGCCCCTGTCATCATCACCCTCAAGCCAGGAGCGGAACCAGTGCATGTGAAGCAGAATCCTCTTCCTCCACCAGCTATTGAAGGTATCCACTGCCATCTGATGAAACTGCAGTATGGACTTCTCAAGGAGTGCCTCCCCCTTCTCCCAGTTAAGTAAACCTGGGACAGGGGATTACTGCCCAGTACAAGATCTGAGGCGAGTGAATGATGCAGCTGAAACCATACACCCAGGGGTACCAAATCCTTATATTCTCTTGGGACTGATCCCCGCTGAGGCTACTCATTTCACTGTCCTGAACCTGAAAGAGGCCTTCTTCTGCCCCCACCAGTCAACTTTTGTTTGCTTTTGAATGGCAAGACCCCACAACAGGAAGGCGGGGCCCAACTCACCTGGACTAGATTACTTCAAGGATTCAAGAATTCACCTACTTTCTTCAGTGCTATTTTAAATCAAGATCTTTCAAGCTACTATGTGAACCCAGGAGAAAGGGTTCTTCTCCAGTATGTGGACAACTTGCTCATAGCCACCAACTCAGAAAGTGAATGTCTACAAGCCACCAGTGAACTCATGCACCTTTTAATGAAGCTGGATACACAGTCTCAAGAGCCAAAGTGCGCTTATGTCAAACAAGCTAAATATCTGAGATTCCAGCTGTCCAGCGGAATTCGACGCCTGGGACCAGAACACAAAGAAGCTGTATGCAGTATTCCCGCTCCAGCCACCAGGAGGCAAGTGTGAGCCTTCTTGGGTGCCGCAGGATACTGTCGTATATGGATCCCCAATTTTGCGCTGCTAGCAAAACCCTTGTATCAAGCTATCAAAGGAATGGAAAAGTCTCCATTGGAATGGGGACTTGCATAGGATGCAGCCTTTCGATCTTTGAAAAACCGCTCTGATGTGATGTTAGCACCAGCTCTGGGTCTACCAGATGTCCAGAAAACCTTTCAGTCTCTATGTCCATGGGTCACAAGGAAATGTTCTAGGGGTGTTGACTCAATCTCTTGGTTTTGGCAACGGCCAGTAGCCTATCTGTCAAAAAATTGGATGTAGTTGCAAAAGGCTGGCCCCCTTGTTTGAGAGCTGTTGCAGCTACAGCCCTCCTAGTGAGCAAAGCTGACAAGCTCACCCCAGGACAAAATCTCCAAGTTACTATACCGCACTTTGTTCTAACCATTATGAAACACAAAGGAAACTTCTAGCTAATTCACGAATGTTGAGGTATCAGAGTATGCTGT
The DNA here is from genome assembly GCA_033557465.1 of Ichthyophis bannanicus. NCBI lineage: Eukaryota > Metazoa > Chordata > Amphibia > Gymnophiona > Ichthyophiidae > Ichthyophis > Ichthyophis bannanicus. The sequence continues at coordinate 914,990,874 of CM066033.1, forward strand.
GTGAAAACCCCCAGATACAATTGACGGTCAGTCAAGCTCTGAATCCTGCTACGTTGTTACCAGTTGGTCTTGACCCCCCTGATCATGACTGTTTAGAAACTATGAACACTATATTCTCAAGTCACCCTGATTCGACTGATGTTCCTCTGGAGAACCCTGGACGGACTTTCTTTGTAGATGGAAGCAGCCCTGTCATCATTAATGAACATCATTGTGCCGGATATGCGGTGGTGACCCTTGATCTGGTAGTTGAATTCACAGCTCTGGCCCCAGAAGCTGCAGCACAGAAAGCTGAACTGATAGCCCTCACTAGAGCACTAACAATAGGGAAAGTGTACACAGATTCCATGTATGCCCTTACAACCTTGCATGCACATGGGGCCCTGTACAAAGAATGAGGGTTGATAACCTCAGGAAGCAAGTCCATTAAGTATGATCCCGAGATATTAACATTATCAGATGCATATTGCCTACAGACCTCAGAATTTAGGAACAATAGAACGTATGAATGGAACCCTGAAATCTCAGTTATCTAAACTTTGCTGAGAAGTTCACCTGAAGTAGCCCCAGTTCTGAGTTCTTCCTATAGCCCTTCTCATGATATGTTTAGCCCCTACTATGTCTTTAGGAGTTTCCCCTTTTGAGATTCTGTATAGGTCTGAAATTACTAGGCAAGAACTATTGGTTTTAAGTTCTGTTTTGTAGAGTCATCAGCTGCCCATCAACCTCTACATCCTCTCAAGCCTGAAGTCTCGGTGTGGATCAAAGAGTGGAGGAGGACACCGTTGATACCGCATTGGAAGGGACCTTATGTTGTCATCTTGATAACCCCTAACAGCAGTTAAAGTTGCAGAGCTTGAACCTTGGATCCATCACAGTCGAGTAAAGCCAGCAGCTGCTCCTGAACTTGGTCACTGAACTTCCGTAAATGACCCTGAAACTCCATTGCGGCTCACTTTGCGACGACAACCACTACTGTAAGAACTGTAAGAGACTAAGAATCTACAACCCTACTCCTGTCACACGTCGTGGGAGCCAGGGTGCAGTGGAAGCCGTGGGAGAAAGACAACCCTGGGGTCCCTTGGAATGAATTTTGCCTTACTCTTCCCCCTTGTGCAGCCTGCATTACTACTACTCAGACTGGAATAAAGATTACTCGTCTAAGTCAGAGGTTTTATAATGCCACCACTAGAAAGACGTCCTGGTGGTCAGGTGTAAATGCTCCTGAACATTGTTTAGCACTAGATTATTTGTTAGCAGCTGAAGGTGGAGTGTATGGAAAATTGAATTTAACTAACCGTTGTTTGCAGATTGATAATGAAGGCCAAGTTGTCGAAGACATAGCCGAACAGATGCGGAAGAAAGCCTATGTGCCAGTCCAGAAATGACGTAGACTGGAGCTTGATGGATGGTTTGGTTCCATGTTTACAGGACTGGGTGACCTGAAAACTCATGTGTTAGATGTATTATTAATATTGGCTGTGTGCTTGTTTCTCCTATGTCTCCTACCCCTTTGCTTGCGCACTATAACCTCAGTTATTGATAGCACTGTGAAGCGGCAGACAGCAACTAAAGTGTTGGCTATGTGACAATATTACCCTATATACCCCAAGATGATGCTGTTACACAAGTATAAAAAGTGATTTAATTCCCACCCTTTCTAATTTACGGGTGAGAATAATCAAAGGGGGGAATGTGGTAGGCTATGGCTTATATAATAGCCTGTACATGTATGAGCCTGCAAGCTAGGCTGGAGTCCCCACCCTCACTGCTAGAAATAGTGGTGCTGAGAAAGACCAAAGTCAGTGAAGGCTGAGGATCTGCCTTAAACCGCTCTAAACTGCTTTTGATAAGTTTGTATTAATCCTTTATTTCATGCTTTTATGCTGATGCAGTGACCTTGTAGCAGGAATGTATTATGTCTAGAAACTGAGCCTGTGTTAGCATAGCCTGAGAAGGGGGAACAGGGCCCAGTGAGGGGGTCCCCGATTGGATAGGTGCAGGGGGCGTTGGGACCAATAGAAAGTCTGCCTGTATCAAACTGTGAAGCTTGTATTTAAGGAAGTTGTTCCTATTCGCCATTGCTCAGTCCTTTGATGCTTGGGCCTTGCGCACAATAAATTGGTTTGGATCCTTGAACTGACTCCAGGTATTATTTATTGCATGCTATCAGTGCTGCCACAGTTAGGGATGAATAAGTGTGCTTGTTTGCAATTGTATGGCATCAAGAGAGATGCTGTAGTAGAGAATTAGGTTTTTACAAATTATATATTGTATGCACTGAATCCTATGGGCCGAAGAAGAAAACTACTGTGAATGAAATGCTACTGAATATGGAGACTCCTGATAAAGATCAGTGATTCCAGCGGAACTACTCATGTATGCGCAGCAGTGAAGCCTGGGTGGACGGTCACTGAAAAAGATTGATCTAAGATGTGCATGGCACAGCCCATGGTGTGAAAGGATGCTGCTGAAGAATCTGGAGTGATGACTGATGTCATGATCTGAGGGACTAATCTCTGAATTATTGCTAGATCTATGAGAAGCAGTTGGCCACTGCTAGATGAGGTAGTGCTTACAAGAATAATTGGTAAAGTCTTGCTCTCTGTACACATTTTTTATTGAGGCTAAGCAAAGGTAAACAATGTCACATGATTTTGTATAACAACTTCCTCCAACGAACAAGATGGAGCTCACCTATGGACCAGATGTACCTAGGACTCTGAAGGAACATCTGCAAAATGAAGCCTACTGTAGAAGATTTATTCTGGATTTGGACATGTTTCAGCTACTGCCTTTTTGTAATGATTCTTTATAGAATCACAGGGAGGACTGTAGAAATGGACAGATAAAGGGGATACCAGAATCCCCAATATGTAATTGAAGATGGATGAATTTCTTGATACAGAATGTGTTTAGAAGTCTAGCTTTTCACCTACTTCCTCTTAAATATAATAGGATGTCATGATCATGAGTTCTGTGTAACCGTTTTTAAAATAGTCTGGAACATTGTTAACGTAAGCATAAAGAGTAAACATAGGCTATGAACTGTTCAACCTAGTTCACTGTACAGTCACTGCTGACAAAACATAATTTTTGCAACTTTTGCAATTATAAATAATTTTGTCATAATCAAGTGAATTTCATCTAATACACTGTAATCAGATCTTACTCTGTAAAAAGAACTTTTGCGACACCTTGTGTTATTTCACGGTTATAATAAATGACTGTTACTTCCCCTTTTTCTTTAATAAAAGGAGCTTTTTAGGAGGAAGAATTTGAATTCGTCAGGCGTGGAACTGTGCGTGCCCACAGATCGCTTGTCGTTTTCCCTCTGAGCTCAAAGAAAGTAGCACTTGTGTGTGTGATTGTGTTCTGTATTACTCTCTGCCTGTTTCTCACTGTTTGAGGACCAGAGACCAAAAAGAGCCGTGGTATTGTGGCCAGATCATGGAGTTTTCTTCAAGTGAGATTTATAGCTGTGAAAAAAAGGAAAAAAACTTTACAACTTCTTGGGGAGGAGGGTGGGTTGTAAAGACTGATTTCTGTTGTTCCCGAAGATTACCTGTTGCAGGTGAGTAACTATGCTATCTCCAGGAACAAGCAGGAAAGCAGTCTTCACTCCCTAGCTCCAGGCTACTGGAAAACGGTGAGGAGTAGAGCCTGTTATAAATAGGAAAAATAACGTTGAAGAACAATATGGGGAGTCCAAGGGATCTAATAGACTCGGCATCCCCAGCACACCCCCCATCGAGATAGCAGTGGCGGTAGCCTGGATGGACAGAGGGTTGGAGGGAAGGAGGTGTAGCTAAGTCCCAAAGAGGTGCCAGAGTATGGCTTGGCCAAAGTCACTGTTCTTACAAGAGTCCTTGTCCAGACAGTAATAGGCTGCAAAGGTATGTATCGAGGACCATGTGGCAGCATGGCAGATCTCGATTATGGAGACAGACCGTAAGTGGCTATGGCTCAGACATTGTGAGCAATTACATGACCATCTAATGTCATATCTGCTTGAGGTATGCAAAGGATATGCAGTCTGCTATCCAAAGAGAAGAGTGCATTTTGTCACAGGAAGACCAAGGTGACTAGGCTAAAAAAAAAAAAATTGTGAGGCTTTTTGGTGTACCTTGGTTCTATAAAGGTAATATGCTAAAGTCTGCTTTTAATCTAGGGTATGAAGCACCTCCTCAGCCAGAGATGCATGTGGTCTGGGAAGAAAAAGGTCAGAAGAATTAATGACTGGTTGAGATGGAAAGGAGATTAAATCTTTGGGAGGCAACACGGATGGATTCACAGGACCACCGTGTCATGATGGAAACATGTATAGGGCTGCATGTGCAACCAAAGCCTGCAGTTTGCTGACCCGAAAAGCTGAGGTGAGCGCAACTAGGAAGGAGACTTTCCAAGTAAGAAACTTGAGGGAGGTGATGGCTAGGGGCTCAAAGGGAGGGTTGAGCAGTTGAGTAAGAACAATGTTGAGATCCCAGGCGACATGAGTGGGCCAAATTGGTATCTTAGTCAAGAGGAGACACACATGAAGCACTCTACCAATGGATGTAGGGAAACGGGCTTTCCATCAATCCCCCGATGAGAAGCCGAAATGGCACAGAGGTGGACACAAATGGAATTAGTCTTGAAACTCATAGAAGAAAGGTGGAGCAGGTACAGCTGGAGAGAGTCCACCAAACAATTAAAGGGGCTGAGGGTGTGCTGAACGCACCAAACTGCAAACCAGCACCACTTAAAGGCATATGTGCAGTGCATGGAGTCTTTCTGGGATGCCAGAAGAATGTCCGTTACAGTATCTGGTAAATTGAGGTCGGAAAGGACTACCCTCTCAGCAGCCAAGCCATCAGGCAGAGTGCACAAATACTGGGATGGAGGAGCATCCCCTGATCCTGCGAGATCAGGTCTGGTGCATTTCCAGACGGAGAGGTTGATGCTGAGCCAGATGAAGAAGCAGGGGAAATCATGGTTGTTGGGGCCAAAACAGGGCTAGCAGGATCATGGTGCCTCTGTCGGCCTACAATTAGAATAGTGTCTTGGCTATAAGCAGAATTTGGCGGGTAAGCGTATAAGAGACCCGGTCCCCAATGAAGGAGGAAAGCATCTGGGGCTTGCCGTTGTGTAGACGGCACCCTGGAGCTAAAACAAGGAAACTGCATATTGAGCAAAAAACAGGTCGATCTGTGGGATTCCCCAGAGTCGGAAGATGCAATCAACTACTCTCTGATGAAGAGCCACTCATGAAGTCAGAGGACCCAATTCAGACTGTTCATGAGAACATTCTGTTCTCCCGGCAGGTAAATGGCTCGTAGAACCATTCCATGAGCCAGGACAAAGGTTCACAAGCGGATTGCTTCCTCACAGAGGAGGTGGGAGCCTGTGCCTCCTCCCTGCTTATTGATGTAAAACATAGCAACCTGGTTGGCCGTCTGAACCAGGACTGATTGATGTGATAACTGATGGCGAAACACCCAAGGGCATTGGTTATCGCTCTCAACTCCAGGAAATTGATTTGATGGGAGGCTTCCTGTTGAAACCATAGGCTCTGAGTGCCCAGGCCATCTAGATGAGTTCCCAGCCCTGTTTGGATGCATCGGTAGTGAGGGTCAGTTGAGGTGGAGGCATCTGAAAAGGTAACCTTACAAGAAGGTTTTGAGGAGAGAGTCACCACTAAAGGGAGTCCGCCAGAAGACGGGTGACTACCACTCTGTCTCGTAGATGGACTATCACTTGTCTCCATCGGGAGGAGAGGGTCCACTGCACTTGGCACATGTGAAGACAAGTGTAGGGGACTACACTTGCCAGTATCCCATTTATAACCAAAATCATAGAAAAAGTTGTACAATTACAACTACAGGACTATATAGATACATCTGCCCCTCTTGATGATCACCAATATGGGTTTCGTCCATTTCATGGCGTAGAGACCCTCCTTCTTGCCCTCCTCGATACCCTAAATAAAGGACTAGACAACACAAAACAAGCATTTATTCTGGTATTCTTAGATATATCCGCTGCCTTTGACAGTGTAAATCACAACATACTCATATCAAGACTCAGACAAATTGGATTAAGGGAAATTACACTAGAATGGTTTAAATCTTACATATCTGACCATACACAATTTGTAAAAGTTAACCAGAACTCCTCACCCACATTTCCTCAAGAACAAGGAATACCTCAGGGCTCTGCATTATCTGCCCTTCTATTCAACCTTTATCTCCAGCCAATTTGTACCATTTTTCAAAAATCCAAGATGAAATACCAGATATATGCGGATGACATTATGCTGTACTCTGCATTCGATATACATAATCTAAACTACGACAAAATAGCAAACTGCCTTATGGAAGCTGAAAAATGGCTACGTTCAAATAATCTGCAAATCAATTTCAAGAAAACAGAGATACTAATCACATCAAGAAATACTAATTACACACCACCAACTGACATCAAAATCCTGAATTTTACCTTCCCAATAAAGGAAGAGATTAAATACTTAGGAGTTACTCTAGACAAGGCTCTCAACTTCACTAACCACATAAAGAAAACAACTAAAACAATTTACTACAAACTACGCTCAATCCAGCAACTGAGGCCACTACTAGAAATCAATGACTTTAGAACCATCACACAAGCACTAATAACTCCCCATTTTGATTACTGCAACGGAATACTAACAGGTGTATCCAAAAAGAGCCTAAAAATCCTACAAATGGCTCAAAATGTCACAGCGAGGATAATTTCCAAAGCTAAACTGTCCGATCACATCACTCCGATACTCTACTCTCTACATTGGCTACCTATTCAAAGCAGGATTCAATATAAAATATTATTAACCACGTTCAAATTGATAAACCAGATTTCCCCATCGTATCTGTCCACACTAATTCATAGACCTATAGAAAACAGAATAAGACGTAGAAGGAACCTTCATACTATCTTAGTTCCCTACACAATAAGAAAAACTAAACACGTAACAAGCAACAGTGCCTTCTCATTTGTAGCCCCAACATTATGGAATAATCTCCCTGACCAACTAAGGGAAATAAAAGACCTAAAACATTTCCGAAAAGACCTTAAAACGTACTTGTTCTCACAATATTACTCTAACATAGATAATGATTTGGACAAGGCCTCCCATCCTCCATAGATCTCCATGATATACTTGCCTCAATACTCGCAATACTACTCCCTAAATAGAACATACGCCGAAATTTTAATAGGATTATATGCAAATAGTTCCTAACATTGTCTATACTACCTGTATATAGTTATGATGACTGTTCAATGTACCTGATTATAACTACCTGTAAATAGTTTTGTTTACTGTTCAATGTACCTGTTTTATCACAGCACTGTTTTATGTATTTCATGTTGTTTAATGTAAACCGCCACTGATCTTAGGAAGTGGCGGTATATAAAAGATTTGCAAATAAATAAATAAATAAAAATACATGGTCTGTGGAAGCAATCTGACCAAGGAGACGAAGCATGCTTCATGCCGTGTTGTGACAACTGCATTAAATGACGTCTGTCATTTCTGTGAGGTGTTTGAGATGGACCTCGGGCAGGAAAGCTCAAGCCTGAGTCGTGTCGAGAAGGGCACCTATGAATTCCAGTCTGAATGGGAGAAAGGTGCAACTTTGGAAAATTTATGACAAAACAGAGATATTCAAGCACTGTGACGGTGCATTGAATGGACAGATGCATCAGTGGTGGTGACTCGCCCCTGATGAGCCAAGAAGATGAAGATGCCTAGGGTGTGGAGATAGGCCGCGACTACCACTAGACATTTTGTGAAGAACCTTAGGGCGGATGCCAGTCCAAAGGGAGGACTCTGCATTGGTAATGTCTGATATCGAACATGAAGCGAATGTATTGCCTGTGACAGGTGAATGAGGATGTGCGTGTATGTATCCTTTAGATCCAGAGAACAGAGCCAATCGTTCCTCTGAAGGCAGGGCAGTAGGGTTCCTAAAGAAACCATCTTTTCTGGTACTAGGAACTTGTTGAGGTTCTGGAGATCTAGGATGTGACAGAAGCCCATACCGCGAGTAAAACCCTAGCCTTTCCTGTGCGCAGGGAACAAGTTGTATCACACCCTTTTTTAGAAGAGAGTGACTTCCTGCTGCAACACAGCCTGATGGAGAGGTTCTAGAGGATACTCCCCTGGAAAGAAGGGAGAAGGTAACTGGCCAAAATGGATCAGGTAGCTCTTTAGAACGACCTGTAGAGCGAGCCCAGGCTTCTGATGTTATGAAGGGACACCTGTGAGCAAAATGGGCCAGCCTGCCCGCAATGTGAGAAGGCTGAGGGTCCTTCAAGGGAAGATTGACAGTGTTCTTCAGGAAGCGGTCAAAAACTAGACCCAGGCCAGGGCTATGGGGCTGGTTCTGGCTTAGAGTTTAGATCTCTTGAATTGGCGAGGAGCCTGAGGCTTCTGCTGACCTTGGTGAGCATAATAGGGCATGTAATCCGGATAAGAAGGGTAATATTTCTTCCTTTTAGGGAAGAAGGGCTTCATTACGGAGGCCTTCTTCCTAGAAGGAGCTGTTTTTTAAGAAAGACGCTTCATGGTAAGGTCACCTGTCTCAATCTCACCAGCTTTCTCCCTCCAGCCCTTACCAAACAGGTTTCACCTCGACAGGGAATGTCTGCTAGCTTGTCTTGGACCCAATGTTCCAGGTCCAAAGACTGCAATCAAACCAGTCTTCTGGCTCCAATTCTCACCACTACAGCTCTGCTGGTATATGCAAAAAAGTCAAAAGCTGCTCTAGTGACAGTCCTGACCATGCTTGACTAAGGCCCAGTAGACATCCTACTTCTCTGTAGGAATTACAGCAGAGAACTCAGCAAGATCCTTTACAATGTCTCTGAGGAACATGCCCATATAAAGCATATAAGAATTACTAGGGAAAACCAGCTTCGATACCTGGAAGCATCAGCAGCCAAAGACATCGAGGGTACATGATTCCTTCTCAGGAGGAACCGAAGAGTGCTTCTTGGTACTCCTAGCAGGTGCATCACCAATTCAGCACCATAGAATGGTGAGGGAGTTGAGGTTTCTAGAAGCCTGGGGAATCGGGAGCTCTGTACATGGTGTCTAGCCTCATACTGACTGAAGGAACTGAGAGACAGGTCTTCCACATCCAAAACATGAGGTCCTATAAAATATGATAGACTGGAAGAGTGGCAGCCACCATAGGAGTCGGGGGATACTGGAATATCTCCAGTTTCACAGCTCTCTGTTCTGTCTCAGTGCCCACGGAGACCAAGAGAGCCTTGGTTATGTCCCAGATAAAGTCCTGGAAGGACATGTCCTCTGACCGGGACCAACAGCGCTCATGAGGTGGTAAAGTGTCTGATGGCACATCACGGTGCCTCTGTGAAGCAGGGGACTTGGCCTCTGATTCCCAGGCATCGGACTCAGAAAGGAAATCAAAATAGCAATGGTCACCGCTGCCAATCCAATGCTGATGGACGTCCTCCTGCAGCCAATGGGATTTGGCCAGTTCTGGGCTCGGCATGAACTATGAAGGTCCCCCAAGGCAGCGGCTCCAAGCTCGGCATCGAGACCTGGGCCCCGAGGGCTTTGAAATGCCTGATTCAAGGGAGATGGAGGATGTTTGGGTAGACTCTGGTGCAGGACTATGGACCACCGTCCCAGACAACTGAACCAGAAGTTCTCCCAAGGTCGAAGCCTGGGTAGCACTCCGGAGCCCTTCTTGTGCTTTAGAGGTGGACTCCACCCATCAGGGCTGCTCTCAGTTGTCATAAATGGAATCCCACCGAAGGGAGCTCCAGTGTCGATGTCCAATTAAACGATCGAAAATCAGCATCGGTCCTCGATGTCAAAGGCTGGCTGTTTCTTACCACAGCCTTTTGATTTTGAGGGAGCGCGGGATCCGTGCGAAGAACAGAAGCCCCGAGAGGGTATTGACAGTGAAGTAGAGTGTGCTGAGGTTGCCGAATCAGATCCAAAAAGACTTTCACATTGCTTTTCCCAGTTTTTAAACCTTTTCTTGCCATTTGCTGACACAAATAACAAGAGTCCGGGTTATGGTTAGGGTCCAAGCTGTAAGCTCCAATTGTGCTTGTCGGTGGCTGAAAGAGTGCGATTGCAGTTAGTACATTTTTTTAAAACTGCTGGCTGGCTTCTCCATGTCAGAAACACAGTCTTTGCCAAGTCAAAAAACTCAATGGCTGCCTATACCCATGGGAACAGCAAGGTAAAGAAGAGAAAAATAAAAGTTAAGGAACGTGCCAAGAAAAGGCATCAGCGTCAACAAGCAACAGTATCAAAGTAGACGGGAAGGCAAAAAAGAAAAAATAAGCACCCCGAAGAGCATGGTAGAGAAAGTTTTAATTGCAGTGACAGGACAAGCATTTGTTGGGCTACGCAAAAAAATTAAGACTGAAGAGAATCACTGGGAAGACGGGAAGGCCAGGGCCGGCCCGTCCATTGTGCAAGAAAGCGTAGTTACTCACCTGTAACAGGTCTTCTCCAGGAGCAGCAGGAATCAGTCCTCACATATGGGTTCAAGATGCTTACCCTTGGAATCCTGCTGCTTTGGGTCCCCGGTAGCCTTAAGCTGGGGAGTCCCATATGTGAGGACTGACTTCCTCCTTGGTCCTGGAGAAAGCGTAGTTACTCACCTGTAACAGGTGTTCTCCAGGAGCTGCAGGAATCAGTCCTCACAACCCTCCCTCCTCCCCTTGGAGTTGCAGTCATATGATTTATTTTGGTTTTTTGCTGTCTTTTAGCTATGTCATCAGACTGAGGAAGATGGCACCCTTGGGCGGGAAGGGGACCACGCATGCGTGCTGCATTCCCAAAGGCTTTCTTTGAAAGCTGGGGAAATGCTCCGCATGGGGGCTCCGTCGGCACCGACGTCACCCATATGTGAGGACTGACTTCCTGCTTGGTACTGGAGAATGTTGTTTGCACAGGACCCTGCGTTTCAGGGGGCCCTGCACAAACAACATTCTGCATCTGCCGGTAAATTTAAAAAAAACCAAAAACTTGCTGCTGCTGCTGCTGCTGCCGCCGCCGCCATGGCAGCGGCAGAATCAAGCGCCCCGCAGGGCCCCCCTGCCCAGCAGAGTCCTTCATGCGGCCTCAGCTCCCTCAGTGCGGGTTTTTCAGAGCCGCGAAGGGAGAGTTTCCCTTTCTCGCAGTTCTGTTTAAGCCCACGGGGCTAATGGGAAACAGGAAATCCTGTTTCCCATCAGCGCCAGTGGCTTAACAGAGCCGTAAGGGAGAAACTCTCCCTTCGCGGCTCTGAAAGCCGGCACTTAGGGAGCTGAGGCCACATGGAGGACTCTGCCGGGCAGGGGGGACCTGCGGAACGCTCGATTCTGCCGCTGCCACGGCGGCAGCAGCAGCAGCAGCAACAGCAAGGTTTTTTTTTTTTTTAATCTACCTGGGCTATGGGGGTGGGGCTAAGACTTGTAATGGGCTATGGGGGGGCTAGGACTGGAAATGGGCTGATGGGGGGGTTAGGACATAATGGGCAATGGGGGTGCTAGGACTGGAAATGGGCTGATGGGGAGGGCTAGAACTGGTAATAGGCTATGGGGGGGCTAGGACTGGAAATGGGCTGATGGGGGGCTAGGACTGGAAATGGGCTGATGGGGGGGCTAGGACTGCTAATGGGCTATGGGGGAGGCTAGGACTGGTAATGGGCTATGGGGGGGCTAGGACTGGAAATGGGCTGAGTGGAAGGGGGGCTTGAACTGTAAACAGCTGATTGGGAGGGGGGTTTGGAATGGAAATGGGCTGTGAGGGGAGGGAGCTAGCAATGGAAATGGGCTGAGTGGGGGGGAGCTAGGACAGGACATGGGCTGAGGGAGAGGCTAGGATGGGCTGTGGGGGGGTGCTAAGAGTGTAAATGGGCTGTGGTGGGGGCTTGGATTGAAATGGAATCATAGAGGGGCTAGAACTTGAAGTAGGCTCATGGGGGGCTTGGATTGGAAATGTGCTGAGTGGGGGGGGGAGCTAGGACAGGAAATGGGCTGATGGAGGGGCTGGGATAGGACTGGAAATGGGCTGTTGGGGGGTGCTAAGATTGGAAATGGGCTGTGGTGGGGGCTTGGATTGAAATGGACTCATGGAGGGGCTAGAACTGGAAGTAGGCTCATGGGGGGCTTGGATTGGAAATGGGCTGAGTGGAGGGGAGCTAGGATTTGACATCGGCTGATGGTGGGGCTAGGAAAGGACTAGAAATGGGCTGATGGGGGGCTGGGATTAGAAATAAGCTGATGGAGGGACTCGGATAGGACTGGAAATGGATGGGGGAGCTAGGACTGGAAATGGGCTGATGGTGTGACTAGGATAGTTTTGGAAATGGGCTGATGCGAGGACTAGAAGGGGGTGGGGCTGGAACTAGAAAGGAGCTGATGTTGGGGGAGGATTAGAATGGGATGGAGCTGGGAGAATGAAATGGAGAGGGGAAAATATTTTTGTGTGGGAGGGAAGACAAATCTACAATTGGCCAGGTATTGGGAGAGTAAGTGGGGATTGAGGATGGAGGGGTAAAATTTGAGTGGATGAATTAGGAATGAGGAAAGAGCAAAAGGAGGAAGATTAGTATCTTAATGCAGATGTAGAGAGAGAATGAAAAAAAAACTAGAAGAGAGAAGAAAGGACAAATGGACAGCAGACGATGGAGAGTTAGCAGAAGACACGAAGAAACCAGAAGAAAGTGGCTGGAGCAATTGCAACTGAAAAAAAATGCACAAAAGGTAGAAAAATATCTCTTTATTTTGAATTTATTAACTGGAATATGTCAGCTCTGGGAAATGTGCATCATTAATGTCTGCGCTTTGTTTAGTACAAGAGGAAATTAATCTATAGTTTTATTTCTACAGTGTTGTTGTACATTCCAAGTTTGGCTTTTGGGGTTCCCAGTTTAATTATTGTCTTCCTGCTTCTAAATTGTGATTCCTTGTTTGGTGATGGTCTATGTTCTGCATGTGTAACTGAGCTGAGATATTCTGTTTATGTAATTCCTATTTGACATTGCCACTTGTTCTCTTTCCCCAGTAGGTCATATATTGTTATTCTCTGAAATGTATTGGTTTACTATTTGCAGTGTTGCCTTTTGATAGGTAATGGTGCTTTGTGAGTCCTGGTAGTGCTGTTATGATACGGCGGGTTTGCTATGGGTTCTAAATGGGCAGTGTTTGTAGTAGCTCCTAATGTGCCTGGCGGTTGGCACTGGATTATAGTAATGTAGAACTCTTTTAGTCTTTCTTTATCCATACACTCATTAAGAGGCATGTTTACTAAAAGTTAGCGTATGGTAACATTATGCAAATATTTATACAAATGAGGCCCCTTATGCAAATGAGGCCCCGAACCCAGTCTCCGCACATGGCCACCACTGGGGAAAGTATGCATGAATATGTAGAGCAATGCTCTCAAACGTTTCCTTTTGGATGCTGGGGAGTGTTCCCATGCGGGCTCCATCAGTGGACATCACTCATATGTGAAGACTGCATTCCTGCTTGTTCCTGGAGATACTCTGTCAGCTTCCCTAATTTCTGTTAGCATTTCATCATCCATCTGTTCATTCTGGCCAGTTGGGCTGCAATACACCCCCACTGCCGTTCCCTTCCCCTTTTTATATGGAATTTCTATCCAAAGAGATTCTATAGTGTATTTTATTTCCTGTGAAATCCTTATCCTGTTTGACTCTAACATACGTATAGCGCCACCCCTCCACGAATTTGATCTACTCTATCATTTTGATATAGTTTGTACCCTGGTATCAGTCTCCCATTGGTTATCTTCCTTCCAGCATGTCTCTAAGATGCTATTTACAGTATATCTAACCTTTCATTCAGTGCTATATATTATAACTCTACCATCTTATTTTTAGACTTCTATGATTTGCATAAAGGCATTTCAATGTTTAGTTTTTGTTCATACAAAACATGAAAATTATATACAAATGAATTTGTCTCATCAATGATTTTTAATTCTTTAATTGTGACTTATATGTATATGCTGTTTCTGAAAATATTATAATCTTTTTAACCAAAAAAGCATACTGGCATTATATCAATGCAGTGGATGGTCAGGGTTCACGCCAAGATCTGCATTCTTTCTAGTTCTGTAAAAAGGAGCAGTGTAGAGGCTAAAGCTCAGTTTAATATGATGTACACATGGGGAAGACTAAATCTTACTTGCAGCCCTTTGGTGGGGTTCTGGTGCCTCTCTTCTTGGAGCCTGCAGCAATGCCCTTTGTGTTCCTGACATGTTTCAGCATCCATGTCCGCAGATTGGCAAGGCAGTTATGTTCAGACATGATGATTCGAGGCCACGGGTTGCATTCTGCCATATCTAAGGCTGCAACAGCCACTGCCCTGCCCACCTGCATAGGATAACACAAAAATACAGTGTTTCAGAGAGAGCCAATACAATATACAAGAGTAAGACAAAATTAGACTTACCTACTAATTGTTGTTCCACAGCAATCCTTAGTAAGTAAAGAACTTAAAGATCTAAACACAAGCTTAAAACTAAGATGCAGACAGCAGTCCAGCAGCGAGATGGGGGCTTTCCAGTCATTTGCATTGAGTGTCACATGTATGATTTTCTCCCAGTTGGTGAGAGGTCTTACATGTGAACTAGGTACAAGAAGCTCTTTGCTCTCAGGGAATGAGTCCGTTCTCTAGAGGCTAGAGTAGCAGACTTGGAAGATATAAGAAAGACAGAGAGGTACATAGACGAGACCTACAGGGATATAGTCCTATAGTCCTGAAGTCCCACCTCCAGTCTGGCAGCATCCCGGTTGCCATGGAGGAGAGAGGTCACGTGACAGGAGTGCATCACCCTGGTGTGGCAGGAAGTGATCCTGTAACTAGGACCTGTCCTCCAGGTGATGTAAAACCCTCTCGCACCGAGGAGGTTTCTCCAGGGCCATGTGCCCATGAGGGAAGGGTTAGGACAGCCGTTATAGTTGGTGATTCAATCATTAGCCATGTAGATAACTGGGTGGCTGGTGGACGTGAGGATCACCTGGTAACATGCCTGCCTGGTGTGAAGGTAGCAGACCTCACGCGTCACCTAGATAAGGTCTTAGATAGTGCTGGGGAGGAGTCTGCTGTCTTGGTACATGTCGGTACCACTGACGTAGGAAAATGTTGTAGGGAGGTTCTGGAAGCTAAATTTAGGCTTTTAGGTAGGAAGTTGAAATCCAGAACTTCCAGGGTAGCATTCTCCGAAATGCTTCCCGTTCCACGTGCAGGACCCAAAAGGCAGGCAGAGCTCCGGAGTCTCAATGTGTGGATGAGACGATGGTGCAAGGATGAGGGTTTTGGATTTGTTAGGAACTGTGGAACATTCTGGGGAAAGGAGGGGCTCTTCCGAAGGGATGGGCTTCACCTTAACTGGGATGGAACCAGGCTGCTGGCATTAACCTTTAAAAAGGAGATAAAGCAGCTTTTAAACTAGATAATAGGGGAAAGCCGACAGTCGCACAAGAGCGCATGGTTCGGAAGAATGTATCCTTGAAGGATTCTACCAAAAGCAGAGAGGTTCCAAAAAAGAGTAAAGTAGCCCAAATGCCCTTGAGTATGCAGCAGACAGAGCTTAAAGATGCCAAATTACCCATGCCTACCAATAGCCAAATTAATATGAATAAAATACAGTCTCTAAAATGCTTGTATGCAAATGCTAGAAGTCTAAAAAATATGATGGGACAGTTAGAATATATAGCACTAAATGAGAGGTTAGATATGATTGGAATCTTAGAGACATGGAAGGAAGACAACCAGTGGGGACACTGTGATCCCTGGGCACAAAATATATCGTAATGATAGAGCTGATCTTTCACCAGCTTCTCCAAATCTTCCCCAAAGAGCAACTTGCCCTTGAAAAGAAGCTTACTAAGCTGCGCCTTGGAAGACCCATCTGCCGCCCAGTTCCGTGACCACAAGCAGCGACGCGACGCCACCAGGGAGGCCATACTCTTCGAGAGCCCCCTGATGAAATCGTAATGGGAATCTGCTAGATACGCAGCCCCCGACTCCAACCTTGCCACTTCCTCCGAGGGATCTGCTCACGGGTCCCCCCTGCTGGACCCTCTGGGCTCAGCGGAGGCATGCCCTTACCACCTATGCACCACAAATTTATTTATTTACATTCTCTTATATACCGCACTATTCTGCATCAGTGCGGTTTACATTGAACAAACTGAAATTATATTGAACAGGGCATTATAACTTGGAGATAACTATTTTACAGGGAACATGGGCTATGGAGGGTTAAGTGGCTTGCCCAAGACCACAAGGAGCACCTGTGGGACTAGAAACCCCAGTCCTTCCAGCCCAAGGTTGCTGTCCTCTAGTGGGATTTGAACCCCCGACTTCCGGCCTGAAGTACCTTGCCCCAACCACTAGGCCACTCCTCCACAAATGGAAGTCTGTAGGGCCAGTGCATTGATATCGAACGCTTGCTTCAGCAAGGTGTCTCCCTTCCTATCCTGCGAATCTTTGAGGGCTGCGCTACCCTTTACCGGGATTGTCATCTTCTTGGTAACCGCGGACACTGTGGCATCCACCTTAGGGGACTGAAGCAACTCGCGCTCCTGTTCTGGCACGGAGTAAAGCCGAGCCATGGCTCGAATCCCTCTTAGACCCATCTCTGGCAGACTCCATTCCTCCTGGATCATCTGCTTAACCACTCTGTGTACTGGAAACACCGTTTTCGGCTTCCTCACCGCCTGGAGAAGCGGGTCCTCTAGCGCTTGATCCATTGCTGGTTCACATGCTGGAATATTCAGTGCCTTTAACAACTCTCCAATGAGAACCACCAATTCCTCCCTGCGAAATACTCGGACTACCCTTGATTGATCCTCTTACTCCTGGATTTCTCCTTTCTCTAGTTACTTCCTGGAGGTCGAGTTCTGTCTCTAAGTCCTCCAGATCCGGGAAGTCTGACCCAGGGGATCGAATCTGTCCCTCCTCCAAGGGTCTCGCCTTCTTCGCTCGCACCTCAGCTGTAGACCTACCGTCTGTGGCAGTCCTCTTAGTCCCCACTTCTCGAGCACTCAGGGAATCCTTCTGACCTTGTTGCCGCAGGCAGAACGCCCTGTGGAGCAATAAAACAAACTCGGGTGAAAAATCACCCGGAAGGCCTACCCCGCTCTGACGCGATGCAGACGAGGGCCCGAATTCCGGCGGAGGCAAGGAAGGTGGTTCCTGACCTCCACCGACCCCTCTGCCTCCAGGTTCTCCCCAATCAGGGTAGGAGACCCCTCCATACCCTCCTGAAGTACCTTCTCCACCTTAGTGGTCTCTTGAATGCAGCCCCGACAAACTCTGTCGTCGGACACTGTCCCCTGCCTGGTTCCACAAACCAGACACTGAGATCTGGAAGGCATCGCTGATAGGGAGCGTGCCTCCTGAAAGCACAATGTGCCCTGGAAGATAACCAGCCCCGGGTTTCTCTGGAGAGTGTTAAGACTATTCAAGTGATAACCATTAAATAAAAGAAATAAAAACAGAAATAAATAAATAAGAAATCACCTTAGAAATATACACTTAGAAATACAATTAGAAATAAAATTAGAAATACTCGATGTGGGAGTGGGGGGGATGGACAGAGAAAGAGAAACCGAGAAAAACTCCTGCATGTGCACGGCAAGGCTTCTGCGAGTGCGGGAAACAGGCCGCGGAAACCGCTCGCTTTAGTTTCTCCTGCCACGTGGCCCGAAATCGCCGGCCACGTCCCTGCCTGAAAACGCTGCTTCTGCGGACTC
This sequence comes from Ichthyophis bannanicus, assembly GCA_033557465.1. NCBI lineage: Eukaryota > Metazoa > Chordata > Amphibia > Gymnophiona > Ichthyophiidae > Ichthyophis > Ichthyophis bannanicus. Next base: position 915,008,651 of record CM066033.1, read on the forward strand.
CTGGCCTCAGCGCCTTGTCCCCCACAGGCTTACCTCTTAGCCAGGTCTCTCCTGCTCTCCGATTCTTCCCCCCCCCCCGCACTCAGCCCGTATCGAGGGCTTCGGCGCAGTGGAACCAACAGCCTGTCCCTGGCTCTGGTGCTAGCGGCGGCTCCTCATCCGCTCAAAGGTTCGGGAGCTGCCAGCATGGAATCTGAAGCTCCCCACCTACCCCGCAGCACCTGGGAACGAAGGGCCTTCAGGAGCTCCTGTCAATCTTTTTTTTTTAATGGGAATTATAAGCCAATTAAATGACCCTTAAATACCCTTTAAATGTCACCTAGATCAAAAACTCTCTTTAGTTGTCCCTTAGTGAGTCCAACCCTGGTTCACGACCTCCTCCAGCTGCTTGGATACTGAGCTTACTGGGGACTTGTGAGAGGTGCCAGCTATGCCAGTGTCATCAGGAAAAAGATGACACACTCTCAGTCTCCAAGCTGCTGGAGGAGGTGCACAACCCAGAGGTTTTGGGACTGGACTGCAGTGACGATAAGGAAATATTTTTAAAAATATAACTCCATGCTGTAGAACTGAAAATACAGCTTTCATAATAAAACATTCATCATACTTTCAATGACCCATTATTTTAAATTATCTTGTAGTGTTTCATGTTTTTCTGCGCAAGGGATTGTTACCTTGGTCTTCAGTGGATTAAGTTACTTGGCCTCTTTCCTCATTACCTATGAGGAATACTTGAAGTAAACCATAATGCCCAAAGAAACCTAAAGAGTGATGTGAAGTGAAATTAACAAATTACTAATCCTCTGTTAGATTACAGCCATGCCATCCTGAGTAAACCAGCTCTCAACTGCTCTTGGAAGCTAAGCATGGTCAGGTATGATTAGTACATGGATGGGAGACCATCTTGGAATATCAGGTGTATAAGCCTACTGCAAGGAAGAAAGGCCTGGTAATCTACTTCTGGTCGCACCTAGGGAATAGTCACAACTTGGACAACTATACACAGGGTCACCAGGAGTTGGCATCTACTTTGTGGAACTTAACAATAGTCCTCCATAAATAAGCAGTTTGAACAATGGCTTGGGTCACCTGATGTCCATTTACCTGTTCAAAGACTTCTGTGGTGTACTTGGATGGGAACCCTGCTGCAGGTGGTGGCGGACTTGCCTTTCCATTATCATGGCAAGCCACAGGGATGGTGTTCACTGACCGCCCTGTGTTGTAATTGCACTCCAATGTGTAACTATAAAATTAATAAAAACAAAAAAAAAATCTTTGTTATGAAGCATGCCAATTCATGTTAACCACAGAAAGTAGTACGACTTGGAAGAGCACATACTCCAGAAGCATAACATCTCTCTATAAAGCTTTGCTCAGGTCTTATATGGAAGACAGGAGATTATTTTTATTTATCTATTTAAAGAATTTATATTCTGCACTATCCACTACGTGGATGCCAAATAATACACAAAATCATGAAACAAACAGACATATGTAAATAAAAACAATAACAATAAAAACCATCACTCTACTGGAACTGATAAGCAATTAACATAGTAACACAGTATATGACGGCAGATAAAAATCAGTGTGGTTCATCTAGTCTGCCCAGTAAGATGATTAGAGTAGGTGTACCCACCACTCTGTGAAGATCACCCCACTCTATGCCTTTGTTTACGGTTGTATCTGCCGCTCCATTCAGGTCCCCCCCTCTATTTGTTGAAGTATAAAGATATTTAAGTTTATTTTATCCTCTTCCTATAAAAGGGATCCACTGTGTCTGTCCCATGCCATTTTGAATTCCATCACTGTATTTGACTCCATCACCTCCATCGGGAGGGCGTTCCAAGCATCCACCACCCTTTCAGTTAAAAAGTATTTCCTGACGTTGCTTTTAAGTTTACCTTCTTGCAGATTCATTTTATGCCCTCTAGTTTTACAGCTTCCCCTTCTTTGAAAATGTTTGTCCATTTGTCATAAGTTCCTAGCTTAAGTAAGATAAAAATTAGAAAAAGCCTGATGAAATAGGTGGCTTTTCAATCTCTTTCGAAACACCAACAAGTCAGATATTAGTCATAATTCTGCGGGTAAAAAATTCCACAACTTGGGGACCGCCATTGAGAACATTCTGCTTCTGAATTCCTGAAAATGTATCTGTCGAAACAGTGACGCATCTAAAAGAAAAACATCTTGAGATCTTAAAGCACAAGATACAGTAGACTTTTAAGGAGGTAGCCAAACTATGTGGGACTATACGATTTAAATATTTAAACACTATCATCGGAATTTTATAGAGAATTTGTAACTTGATTGGTAGCCAATGTAACTCACAGAAATGAGCAGAAATACTCTCAAATCTCCCACTATTTGTAACAAGATGAGCAGCGCCATTTTGTATTAATTGTAAAAGTTGACTAATAGAAAGGGTAGTTACTCACCTGTAACAGGTGTTCTCCAGGGACAGCAGGAATCAGTCCTCACATATGGGTGACGTCGGTGCCGACGGAGCCCTCGTGCGAAGCAAATACCCAGCTTTCAAAGAAAGCCTTTGGGATTACATCATGCATGCACGGTCCCCTTCCCGCCCAAGGGTGCCATCTTGCTCAGACAAATGACACAGCTAAAAAGACGGCAAAAAGAACAAAACATAATAAATAGGACTGCGACGCCAAGGGGAAGAGGGAGGGTCGTGAGGACTGATTCCTGCTGTCCCTGGAGAACACCTGTTACAGGTGAGTAAAGAGTAGTTACTCACCTGTAACAGGTGTTCTCCAGGAGCAGCAGGAATCAGTCCTCACATATGGGTGATGTCGGCGCCGACGGAGCCCTCGTGCGGAGCAATTCCCCAACTTTCAAGGAAAGCCTTTGGGAATGCAGCACGCATGCGCGGTCCCCTTCCCACCCAAGGGTGCCATCTTGCTCAGTCTGATGACATAGCTAAAAGACAGCAAAAAATCAAAATGAAGTATATGACTGCAACTCCAGGGGAGGAGGGAGGGTCGTGAGGACTGATTCCTGCTGCACCTGGAGAACACCTGTTACAGGTAACTACTCTTTCTCCAGGACCAAGCAGGAAGTCAGTCCTCACATATGCGACTCCCCAGCTCTAGGCTACCGGGAACCCTAAGCTGAAAAAATGGCTCCCTCTCAAGAGCCTCAGAATTTGTGATAAGAATATCCTCTGAGTACGCCCCCGTATGGTAGCCCAACACAAAGGCCGGAGGGTAGGAGTTACCTAAACCTCAAAGAGATTACGGAGTACCGCCTGTCCGAAAGCACTGTCCCTTTGGGACTCTCTCTCCAGGAAGTAATGGGCTGCAAAAGTCTGGCTTGAAGACCAAGTTGCGGCCCGGCAGATGTCTGCCAATGGAACAGAGCGGAGATGAGCTACTGACGCGGCTTTCACCCTGACACGGTGGGCCGTGACTCGACCCTGCAAGGGGAGGTCGGCTGCCTTATACGCCCAGGCGATACAATCTGCTACCCAAGTGGACAATGTACGCTTGGAGACAGGTAACCCCATTTTATTAGGGTCAAAGGAGACGAAGAGCTGAGTAGCCCTTCGATGCCCCCATGTACGTTCTGTGTAAAAAGACAACGCCCTCTTACAGTACAGGGTATGCAAGACTGTTTCACCCCGGCTGATATGCAGCCTGGGAAAAAAGGTCGGAAGAACCACCTCCTGGCTGAGGTGGAAAGAGGAGACCACTTTTGGAAGGAACTTGGGATGGGTCCGTAGGACCACCCTGTTCCTATAGAACCGTGTGTACGGTCTATCAGAAACCAGAGCTTGTAGTTCACTCACACGTCTGGCCGAGGTAAGAGCCACCAGGAAGAGCGCTTTCCAAGAGAGGAAGCGCAAATGGCAAGTAGCCAAAGGCTCAAACAGTGGGCGAGTAAGTTGCTGCAAGACCACGTTCAAGTCCCACTCAGTTGCAGGTGGACGAACTGGAGGCTAGAGTAGAAGCAGACCTCTGAGAAATCGGGACACCAAGGGGTGAACTGACAAAGGCTGTCCTTCCACCGGTGAGTGGTGCACTGACAAAGCACTGAGGTGGACCCGAACAGAGTTAGACTTAAGGCCTAGGTCTGACAGGTGAAGTAGATACTGCAGTACTACTGGCACAAGGCAAGAGAAAGGATCTTCATTGCGCTGAGCACACCATACCGTAAACCTACGCCACGTGAAGGCATAGGACTTTCTGGTGGACTGCCTCCTAGAAGCCAAGACCACCTCCTCAACCTCCTTAGGTAGATGGAAGAAAGCTAGCACTATCCTTTCAGCAGCCAGGCCATAAAATTGAGGGACCTGAGATTAGGGTGTAGAAGGGAACCTTGCTCCTGAGACAGGAGATCGTGTTGCAACCCCAGAGGGAACAGAGTTTCCACCGCCAACTGCAGCAGAAGTGGAAACCACGGCTGCCTCGGCCATCTGGGAGCTACCAGAATCACCGAGGCCTTGTCCCGGAGAATCTTGAACAGAGTTCGGGCCACCAGGGGCATGGGAGGAAATGCATACAGAAGGCCCGTAGACCAAGAAATCAGAAAAGCATCTGCTGCCATCCGCAGGGGATGCGGCTGTCTGGAGCAGAACCTGGGCAGCTGATGGTTTTGTGGACTTGCAAAGAGATCGATGGATGGAAGTCCCCAGCGGAGGAAGATCTGCTGGACCACCAATGGATTCAACTGCCATTCGTGAGGCTGGAGAATCCTGCTTAGCTTGTCTGCTAGGAAATTCTCCTGACCAGGTAGATAAACTGCTTTGAGAAACATGCCCTGTTTGACTGCAAAGGATCAAAGGGCCAGTGCCTCCTGACATAGGAGCCTGGACCCCGTGCCCCCTTGTTTGTATACGTAGAACATTGCCACTTGATTATTTGTCTGAACTAGGACAGACTGGTGAGATAGGGCATAAGAAAATGTTTGCAGAGTTAAGCGGATTGCTCGCAACTCCAAAAGATTGATTTGCTGCATGGCCTCCCGAGGAGACCACAGGCCTTGGGTGCACATGCCCTGGCAATGTGCACTCCAGCCCTTTAAGGAAGCATCGGTCGTCAGCACCCTTGTGTGTGTTGGAGCCTGAAAAGGTACCCCCCTGAGAAGGTTTGGGAGATATAGCCACCACTGTAAGGAGTCCAAAAGTGGTTTGGACACCTCTACTCTGTCTAGGAGATCACCTGTGGCCTGCGTCCACCGAGCTCTGAGGCACAATTGAGCAGCCCGCATGTGCAGACGGGCGTTGGCAGTCACATGTACAGTGGATGCCATGTGACCCAGGAGCCGCAGGTAGTGTCTGGCGGAAGCATGGGAACTGCTTTGGAACTGGTTGGCCAAGTCCATCAGTCTGTGGGCCTTGTCCTCGGGCAAGTAGGCTCTTGCCTGAAGGGTGTCTAATCTTGCCACTATAAACTCTAGGTTATGAGAGAGGAGCAAAGTGGACTTTGCGCAGTTTATGACAAAGCCCAGATGCTGAAGAAGAGAGACAGTGCGTAGAGTGGCTTGTCAGGCCTCCTGGAGAGACTGGCCCCTGATGAGCCAGTCGTCCAGGTATGGGAAGACGAAAATTCCCCGATTCCTGAGATAAGACTCCACCACCGCCAGGCATTTGGTGAAAACCCTGGGGACAGAGGTTAGGCCAAAGGGAAGTACCCTGTACTGAAAATGGTTTCCTCCCACCACAAATCTGAGATATTGTCTGTGGTCTGGATGAATGAGGATGTGAGTATAAGCATCCTTTAGGTCTAAGGAGCATAGCCAGTCTCCCTGCTGGAGGTAGGGCAGCAGTATCCCAAGGGTAAGCATCTTGAACTTTTCCCTCTCCAGAAACTTGTTTAGGTTTCGCAAGTCTAGGATAGGCCAGAGGCCTCCTGTCCTTTTTGGTACCAGGAAGTACCTGGAGTAGAAGCCTTGCCCTTCCAGGTGGTGAGGCACCGGTTCCACCGCCTGTTCCTTTAGAAGGCTTGCCAACTCCTGAAGGAGGAGGTTCCTGTCTAAAGGGAGTCTTGGAGGCTCCCCTGGAAAGTAGGAGGGGGTAGCTGGTGGAAGTGGAGCATGGAGCCCTTTTGGACTATGCTCAGTACCCAGCTATCCCCTGTGATGACTGGCCACCTGTAGGCGTACAGGGTCAACTGACCTCCTGTGCTGAGTGGAGCCACCGGCGGAAAAGAGGCTATGCTGTGGGAGTCAAAACCCCGCTCCCTGCTGTGCAGGAGCCGGAGCTGGCGGCTTGGGGGTCTTCTGCCTACGGGGCCCATGCCCCTGCCCCTTGGCCTGCTGGCCCTGTTGGGGAGCTGGAGAGGCCTGATATTGAGGGTAGAATTTGTAGGCAGCACCCTTCCTCGGGAAAAAGGGCTTCTTTCCCGATCCCTTTTTTTTTGAGAAGGGGCAGAAGTCTTTCTGGACAGCCTTGTCCTGGTGAGAGTCTCAGTCTCGATTTCTGCAGTCTTTTCAATCATGGGCTTACCGAAAAGGTTTTCACCTCGGCAGGGGACATCGACCAATTTGTCCTGCACCCATGTCTCCAGGTCCGATGACTGCAGCCAGGCCTAACGGCGTGCACCGATGCCGGCCGCGGCTACCCCGGCCGAAGACATCATAGGCTGCTCGAGAGATAAACTTCGAGCACTCTCGGATCCCTGTCGACAAGGCCTTGAACCTCTGCAAGGGTTACTCGGACAGGCCAGCTGAGAAGCCGGCAATCTCCTTTGCCAGGTCTCTTAGGTACATGCCCATGTACAGCTGGGTAAGTCTGGACACGGCAAGATAGCATAGAGCCCTGGAAGCACTTTCTACCGAGGGCATCCAGGTTCTGGGCCTCCCGGCCGGGGGGGCACCAAGGAGTGCATCTTCTGACTCTTCAGGCGGTGCATGGCTGATTCCACAACCATGGAATTGTGCGGTAGCTGCGCCTTTTGGAACCCAGGGCTCTTACAGACTCGATAAATGGAATCGACCCGTTTGCTAAGAACCAGTGCCTCCCACATATGGAAGAGCAGATGTTCCAGCATCGGAGGAACCGGTACAGTAAAGGCTTCCTTCGGAGGAAAATCATACTGGGGGGCATCGAGCTCTTCGGCTCCTCCTTGGCGTCTGCAGGGAATGCCAAAGCCTTGGCCATGTCCCTCACAAAGTCCGAGAACCGGGTATCCTCCGGGGGGGGGGGGGACCGTCTCTGAGGCTCGGACTCCGGGGAGTCCGAAGGGATGCACCAGGTCCAGAAGGTGTCCGGAGACTCCTCGTCCTCCGTCTCCCACGTCGACTCCTCCAAGGAGTCGTCGAGCGGCTCTGGCCATGTGGGCCTCGGTGCCACATGCCCTGACCCCGAGGGCACCGGCGTCCATGACCTCGGCCCCGCACGGGAGGTCGAGGGGGATCTTGACCGAGGATCGACTCGAGACTTGATGGACTCGAGGATCAGCTCGGCCTCCGGGGTCGATATAGACGTCAAGGTCCCGGTGGTTGGGGCAGATGCACCGGTCAGACCATTGATCAGCACCCGCTGCTGTTTCATGAAGGCAGCCAAGCTGCTCTCCAAGGCCGTCAGCTTGAGTCAAAGCTCAGGAGACTCAGCAGCCCCCGACTCGGGCCCCGACGGCATCGGGCCCAACGTCGGTTCTCCTGAAGGAGAGTCCACGAGGACAACAGAACTTACATGACTCGGGGACTCCAGCTCCATGCGAGGTAGTTTGGACGGCCTCTCTGACTCCGAGAGCCCGGGGCGGCGCTCAGGGCTACGCGACCTGGCCCTCGAGGACCCAGGGACCTCCACCGATGCCTCCCTCACGAGCTTCTTCTTCCTTTTGTGCTCCCGGGTGGGAGACCCCCTTTCAGAGGAAACACGACGACACTCGGGGTCAGACTCCCGAGATGTCGAGGCCTCTGATGAAGTCCAGGCCAGGCCGGACTCGGACTCTGAGAAAATTCTTTCACGTTGATGCGGACGGCTCCGAAGTGCCTTCGACGACATTTTCCTGCACGGGCCACAGACCAGCGGGTCATGGTAGGGCCCAAGGCATTGGAGGCAGCAGTCATGTGTGTCGGTGAGAGACATAAGTTTCTTGCACCGATCACATTTTTTGAACATGCTGGCAGCCATCGGGGGAAAAAGGGCACCTGCAAGGTCAAAAGACCGGGCTGCCAGTGAAAATAACAAAAAAGGCGCAAACGCTAGTCACGAAGGACAAAAACCAAAAAAAGAAATTCCGGACTCGATACTGATGTACCGAGCCCAGGCGGGAAGGGGAACCGGCGTCGAACCAGATAAGAAAAAAGCGAAAATCACAGAAAAAAAATCTACTTTTCCCGGGTGACACGAACTCACGTCTGTTGGGCTCTGCAGAAAAAGAAAAACTGAGCAAGATGGCACCCTTGGGTGGGAAGGGGACCGCACATGCGCGCTGCATTCCCAAAGGCTTTTCTTGAAAGCTGGGGAAATGCTCCGCACGAGGGCTCCGTTGGCGCCGACATCACCCATATGTGAGGACTGACTTCCTGCTTGGTCCTGGAGAATTACGCTAGGGAGGAGTGGCCTAGTGGTTAGAACAAGGTACTTCAGGCCGGGGGTTCAAGTCCCACCTGGGGCCAGCAATCTCAGGCCGGAGGGACTGGGATTTCTAGTCCTACAGGTACTCCTTGTGGTCTTGGGCAAGCCACTTAACCCTCCATTGCCCATGTTCCCTGTAAGTATTAGCGTATGTGTGTCATATCCCCTCGTGTTAAATGTATCTCCCAATTGACAGCTTTGACCCGGTGAAAAGCGGGATATAAAAAATACAGCTAAAAGAAATACAGCTACAGCTGAGTCAGTCCTCACATATGGGACTCCCTAGATTTAGGCTACCGAGAACCCATAGCTGAAAAATGGCTCGCTCTAGAAGAGCTTCAGCAGCTGTAATAGGAATTCCGTCGAGAACGTAACACCCCACGGTAGCCTGACACCAAAGGGTCGGATGGTAGGAGTTGCCTAAACCTCAAATAGGTTACAGAGTACCGCTTGGCTGAAAACACTGTCCCATCGGGACTCCCTGTCCAAGCAGTAATGGGCTGCAAAAGTCTGGCCCGAAGACTAGGTGGCGGCCTGGCAGATGTCTGCCAGCGGAACAGAGCGGAAGTGAGCCACTGATGTGGCCTTAGCCCTGACACGGTGGGCCGTGACTCGATCCTGCAATGGGAGGTCGGCCGCCCTATACGCCCAGGCAATGCAGTCTGCCACCCAGGTGGACAATGTGCACTTGGAGACAGGTAGACCCACCTAACTGGGGTCGTAAGAGATGAAGAGTTGAGTAGCCCTTCGATGTACCTGCGTATGCTCCAGGTAGAAGGCCAATGCCCTTTTACAATCCAGGGTATGCAGGACTGCCTCTGCCTGGCTGGCATGCGGCCTGGGAAAGAAGGTTGGAAGAACCACCTCTTGACTGATGTGGAACGAAGAGACCACTTTCGGAAGGAACTTGGGGTGGTGCAAAGAACCACCCTGTTCCTATAAAACTGTATGTACAGTCTATCAGAAACAAGAGTTTGTAGTTCACTCATACGTCTGGCAGATGTGAGTGCCACCAGGAAGAGCACCTTCCAGGAGAGGAAGCGCAAATGGCGCTTGACATCGGCTCAAAAGGTGGGCGAGTAAGCTAATCCAAGAACACATTCAACTCCCACTCAGTTGCCGGAGGACGAACCGGGGGTTTTAGTAGAAGTAGACCTCTGAGGAATCTGGACACCAAGGGGTGAGCTGAAAGAGGTTGTCCCTCCACTGAAGAGTGGTGTGCTGATAAGGCACTCAGGTGGACCCTGACAGAGTTAGACTTGAGGCCTAACTCTGAGATGTGAAGTAAGTACTGCAACACCACTGGTACAAGGCAAGAAAAAGGGTTTTCGTTGTGCTGGGTACACCACACCTCAAACCTACGCCACTCAAAGGCATAGGATTTCCTAGTGGACTGCCTCCTTGAGGCCAGTAACACTTCTTCTATGTTCCTAGGTAGGAGGAGAGAAGCTAGCACTACCCTTTCAGCAGCCATGCCATCAGGTTGAGGGACCTTAGGTTGGGGTGCAAGAGAGAGCCCTGCTCCTGAGAAAGGAGTTTGGGCCGCGTCCCCAGCGGGAGTGGGGCTTCCACTGCCAGCTGAAGGAGAAGCGGAAACCAAGGCTGCCTCGGCCAACTGGGGGATACCAGAATGATCGAGGCCTTGTCCCGAAGGATTTTGAACAGAGCTCAGGCCACCAGAGACGTGGGAGGAAACGCATACAGGAGGCCCTCTGACCAGGAGATCAGAAAAGCATCTGCAGCCACCCTCTGAGGATGTGGCTGTCTGGAGCAAAATCTGGGTAACTGGTGATTCTGCGGACTGGCAAAGAGATCTATGGATGGATGTCCCCAGCGGTGGAAAACCTGCTGGGATACTTCCGGATTCAGTTGCCATTCATGAGGTTGGAGAATCCTGCTTATCTTGTCTGGTAGGAAGTTCTCCTCACCAGGCAGGTAAACTGATTTGAGAGACATACCCTGCCTGATTGCAAAGGAGCAGAGGTCCAGTGTCTCCTGACATAGGATGCGAGACCCTGTGCCTCCCTGCTTGTTCACGTAGAACATTGCTACCTGGTTGTCTGTCTGCACCAAGACAGAGTGATGTGCAAGAACATGACAGAAGGTTTGAAGAGCGAGGCGAATCGCCCGCAGCTCCAAGAGGTTGATTTGGTGTGTAGTCTCCTGAGGAGACCACAGCCCCTGAGTGCATGATCCCTGGCAATGGGCTCCCCAGCCCAACAAGGAGGCATCTGTCGTTAGCACTCCTGTGTGCGAGCGAATCTGAAAAGGCACTCCCTCGAGCAGGTTGGGTGGCTGAAGCCACCACTGCAACAACTTCACCAGTCATTTGGACACTGTTATCCTGTCTCGGAGGCTGCCGGTGGCTTGTGTCCATTGATCTCTGAGGCACCACTGAGCTGTTCTCATGTGGAGATGGGCATTTGGGGTCACATGTACCGTGGAGGCCATGTGGCCCAGGAGGCATAGGAAGTGTCTCACTGAGATCTGAGACTTGCGTCTGACCTGGTGTACCAGCACCAGCAGCCTCTGTCCCCTGTCTTCCGGCAGGTAAGCTCTGGCCTGAAGGGTGTCTAGTCTTGCTCCTATGAACCCTAAGTTTTGAGTGGGGAGCAAAGTAGACTTTGTGTGGTTTATGACAAAGCCTAGACGTTGCAGCAGGTTGATGGTGCGAGAAGTGGCCTGTTGGGCCTCCTGAGATGACTGGCCACTGATGAGCCAGTCGTCCAGGTAAGGGAAGACAAAAATCCTTTGGTTTCTGAGGAAGGCCGCCACCACGGCCAGCCATTTGGTAAACACTCTGGGAGCAGAGGCTAGGCCAAAAGGGAGTACTCTGTACTGAAAATGTTTTTCTCCCACTACAAATCTCAGATATTGTCTGTGGTCTGGATGTATAAGGATGTGCGTATAGGCATCCTTCAGGTCTAAGGAGCATAGCCAATCTCCCTGGTGGAGGTAAGGCAGCAATATTCCAAGGGAAAGCATCTTGAACTTTTCCCTCACAAGGAACTTGTTTAAGTTTCTCAGGTCGAGGATAGGCCTTAGGCCTCCAGTTCTCTTTGGTATCAAAAAACACATGGAGCAGAAGCCCTTTCCCTGCAGGTGGTGGGGCATTGGTTCCACCGCCTGATCCTCTAGAAGACCTGCAAACTCCTGCAAGAGGAGGTCCCTGTGAAGAGGGGGTCTGAGAGGCCTTCCTGGAAAGAAGGAGGGAGGTACCTGGCTGAAGTGAGGCAAATAGCCCCTTTGGACTATTTGCAGGACCCAGGTATCCGTGGTGATAGCTGGCCACCTGTGGGCGTACAGGGTCAGCCTTCCTCCTGTGCAAGGCCTCCCCACTGGTGGGAGAGAGACTATGCTTTGGGAGTCAAAAAACCCCTCCCGGCTGGGTCAGATCCGGGGACTGGGGCTTAGGGGTCTTTTGCTTACGCGGACCATGCCCCTGTCCCTTGGCCTGCTGCCCCTGTTGGGGAGCTGGTGTGGCCTGGTAAGTGGGGTAATTGCGGTAAGCAGCACCCTTCCTCGTGAAAAAGGACTTTTTACCAGAGCCCTTCTTCTTAGAAGGGGCAGAAGTCTTCTTAGTAGAACTCAGACTTCTATCTCTGCAGCCTTCTCAGTCATGGGTTTGCCAAAGAGGTTGTCACCTCGGCAAGGGACATCGACGAACTTGTCCTGAACCCATGACTCCAGATCCGACAACATTAGCCAGGTCTGGCGGCATGCACCGATGTCGGCCAGGCTACTCGGGCAGAAGCCTCGAAGCTGTCATAGGCTGCTCGAGACAAACTTCAAGCACCCCCGAATCCCGGTGGACAAGGCCTTGAAGCACTGCAAAGGTGCCTCGGAGAGGCCAGCTGAGAACCCGGCAATCTCCTTTGCCAGGTCCCTCAAGTACATGCCCATGTACAGCTAGTAAGTCTGGACCCGGTATGATAGCATCGAGCCCTGGAAGCACTTTCTGCCGAAGGCATCCAGGTTCCGGGCCTCCTGGCCAGGAGGCACCAAGGAGTGCATTTTTTGGCTCTTGAGCCTGTGCATGGCCGATTCCACAACCATGGAGTTGTGTGGCAGCTGTGCCTTACAGGGCTCTTGCGGACTCGATAGATGGAATCAACCCACTTGCTGAGAACCGGCATCGAGGCCGGCGACTCCCACATGCGGAGCATCAGCAGTTCCAGCATCGGAGGAACCGGAACAGTAAGGGCTTCCTGAGGGGGGAAGTCATACTGGAGGGCTTCGAGCTCCTCAGCTTGAGGCTCCTCCTCGGCAGCCACCGGGAATGCCAAAGCCTTGGCCATGTCCCTGATGAAGTCCAAGAATCGAATATCCTCCGGAGGGGACCTTCTCGGAGGCTCGGAACCCGGTGAGTCAAACGGGACATACCGGGTCCGATGGGTGTCCGGGGACTCCTCATCTTCCGTCTCCCATGCCAACTCCTCCTCCGAGGAGGAATCGAGCGGCTCTGGCTACGAGAGCTTCGGTCCCGACCGCCCCAATGCCGAGGGCACTGGCATCGATGACCTTGGTCCCGAACGGGAGGTCAAGGGAGACCTCGGCCGAGGATCGACTCGAGTCCGAAGAGTCTCGAGGATTGGCTTGGCCTCTGGGGTCGACTTGGACGTCGAGGTCCCGGTGGTCGGGGCGGATGGACCGGTGAAACCATCAGCGCCTGCTGCTGCTTCATGAAGGCAGACATGCTGTGTTCCAGGGCCACCATCCTGAGACCGAGCTCAGAAGGCTCAGCAGCCTTCGGGCCCAAGGCCGGTTCTCCCGGAGGAGAGTCTACGAGGACAACAGCAACTACCTTCCTCGGCGTCTCCGGCTCCATGTGAGGCAGCTTTGCAGGCCGCTCCGACTCAGAGGACCCGGGGCGGCGGTCACAACTCCGCAACCTGGTCCTCAAGGGCCCAGGTTGATCAGAGACATCCAACGACGCTGCCCTCACAAGTTTCTTCTTCCTCTGGTGTTCCCGCGAGGGAGACCCCCGCTCAGAAGACCCCCGACGCTCCCGAGACATCGAGGCTTCTGAAGAGGTCCAGACCCGGGGGCATACAGACTCGGAGAAAATCTTTTCACACTGCTGCTGCCTACTTCTAAGTGCCTTGGAAGACATCTTCCCACATGGGCCACAGACCTTCGGGTCATGGTCGTGCCTGAGGCATCGGATACAGCAGTCGTGTGTGTCGGTGAGGGACATTAACCTTTTACACCGATCACACTTCTTAAACCCACTGACAGCAATCGGGGGAAAAAGGGCCCCTGCAAGGTCGAACAACCAGGCTGCTAGTGAACAGTGAGAAAAAAAAAAGCGCGAACGCTAGTCACTAAGGACAAAAACCGAAAAATTGAACAAAGGCGGGAAGGGGAACCGATGTTGAACCGGTAAGAAAAGAAAAGTAATTTCTCACTTTAAACACTTTTTTTCTCGGGGACACTAGGACAACGTCCGTTGGGCTCCGCGGAAAAAAAAGGACTGAGCAAGATGGCACCCTTGGGCGGGAAGAGGACCGTGCATGTGTGATGCAATCCCAAAGGCTTTCTTTGAAAGCTGGGGATTTGCTCCACACGAGGGCTCCGTCGGCGCCGACGTCACCCATATGTGGACTGACTTCCTGCTTGTTCCTGGAGAAACATAGAAACATGATGGCAGAAAAAGATCATATGGCCTATCTAATCTGCCCTTCCATAACAACTACAATAGTCCTCTTTTTTCCTTTAGAGAAAACGGTCCTATTCCGTGAACACCTCTGAACAGAAACACCACCCCCTCTTCAAGAACCCATGATTAGAAACTGCAGGATTGTAAATGTCTATGTCCATCCCAAATCATTAATGTTGCCCCATGGTGATGGCCCCACCCTATAACCATTGTTTCCCCCCCCCCCCCCCCGTTATGTGTTACACCGCTTTGACCCGGTGAAAAGCGGGATATAAATACAGTTAAATAAATAAATAGAGATCTTCTGTGTTTGTGTCGTTTGTATTGGTAGTCCTAAATAATCCAAAGAGAAAGGATTAAAGTCCAAACGATGGCCAATAAATTCCCTGCCGACAAATAAGGTTAAACTTCCTGATCAAACACAATTTAAAGAATGCAGTTTGAAACACTTTTTGAATATGTTTGGTTACCATAACATATGAAGCTATAGCCAATCAGAAAGAGTTCAAAGAGCAAATAAAGCACAGTTACTTACCTGTAACAGGTGATCTCTGGGAACAGCAGGAATTAGTCCTCACATATGGGTACGTCGGAACCGACGGAGCCTGCGCGGGAAAGCTCCCCAGCTTCCCAGAAAGGAAAGCTTTTGGGGCCTCCCACAGCGCATGCGCGCTGCCTTCCCGCCTTCCTGACCAACTCTCCTCAGTTCGAGTTTAAAGCTGAGACAATAGAGAGAGGAAAGGAAAGAGAGAGAGAGAGATACAACTCCTAGGGGAGGTGGGTGCGTTGTGAGGACTAATTCCTGCTGTTCCCAGAGATCACCTGTTACAGGTAAGAAAATGTGCTATCTCCAGGAACAAGCAGGAATGAGTCCTCACATATGGGGACTCCCTAGCTAAGATGCCGGGGAGATCCCCCCCCCAAGGGTATGAGACCCAGAAGGGTTCCTCATCTTCCTATGGATCTCAGGCATCCATACAGGGAAGGTGGGCAGGAGTTGATTAAGAATGGAACAGGTGTCTGAGGACAGCCTGACCAAACAAGGCATCCCGGCGGGAGTCCTTGTCCAAACAGTAATGGGCTGTAAAGGTATGAACCGAGGCCCAGGTGGCTGCTCGACAGATCTGATCGATGGATACAGAGTGAAGATGAGCCACAGAGGTGGCCATGGCTCTCACATTGTGAGCTGTGACATGGCCCTCCAGAGAAAGGTTCTTACTTTGGTAAGCAAAAGTGATACACTGAGCAATCCAATTGGACAGTGTTCTTTTAGAGACTGGAAGTCCTAAATGAGAAAGATCAAAAGCAACAAAAAGCTGAGAAGACTTTTGATGTTGCTGTGTCCTGTGGAGGTAAAAGGCAAGAGCTCTTTTACAATCCAGAGTATGAAGGTTCCTCTCTGCACTGGATGCATGAGGAGCCGGAAAAAAGACAGGTAGATATACCTCTTGATTAAGATGAAAAGGGGAGACCACTTTAGGCATAAAGTGGGGATTAGTCCTAAGGACCACCTTATCATGATGAAACCTTGTATAAGGGGGATTAGCCACTAGGGGTTGCAGTTCACTGATACGGCGAGCTGAGGTGACTGCAATGAGGAAAATAACCTTCCAGGAAAGAAATTTCAAGGAGGTAGTGGCTAAGAGTTCAAAGGGTGGCTTCATAAGCTGACCAAGAACCAAGTTTAAGTCCCATGCTACCGGAGGAGGGCGAATGGGAGGCCTAGTTAAAGTTAGGCCTCTCATAAATCTTGCAATAAGAGGATGAGAGGAAACAGGTTGTCCATTGAGAGGTTTAAGGGATGCTGCAATAGCGCTCAAATGGACCCTTACTGAATTCGTTTTAAGGCCTGCATTGGAGAGATGCAGGAGATATTCCAGTAAAGAATTTAAAGGTAGGGCTAAAGGGTCAAGACCCTTTTGAGCACACCAAATGGAAAATCTTTTCCATTTAAAAGCGTAAGAACGCCTAGTGGAAGGTTTCCTAGAGGCATGGAGGATATCCTTCACTTGCTGAGAAAGATTGGAGTCTTGAAGGTCTAGGCCTTCAGTAACCAAGCTCTGAGGTGAAGGGACTTGGGGTTTGGGTGCCACAAAGTCCCCTCCTCTTGAGACAGAAGGTCTGGGGCAGCTCCCAAGTTCAGGGAGGGGGCTTGGGAGAGATGCAGAAGTAGAGGGTACCACACTTGGCGTGGCCAGCGTGGAGCTATGAGGATCATAGATACTTGGTCCCTCTGAAGTTTGAACAGAGTCTTGGGAATCAAAGGAATGGGTGGAAAGGCATAGAGGAATTCCTGACCCCAATGAAGGAGGAAGGCATCCTTGGCCTGAGCTCCCTGACACGGAATTCTGGAACAGAACCGGGGAAGTTTGGCATTCCACGGACTTGCAAATAGGTCTATGTCCGGGGTTCCCCATTCCTGGAAGATTCTGAGTACCTGATCCATGTGCAGGGACCATTCGTGTGGAAGCAGAACTCGACTGAGTCTGTCTGCCCAAGAGTTTTGGATTCCTGGGAGGTATACTGCCAGGAGATGGATTTGATGCTCTCTGGCGAAGGCCCACAATCTTAGAGCTTCGTTGCAAAGCGACAGAGAGCCAGTCACTCCTTTGTTTATGTAAAACATGGCTACTTGATTGTCGGTATGAACAAGGACTGTCATGTTGTTGAGGAGGGTATGAAAGACCTTGAGAGCAAGGAAAATTGCTCGCAGTTCCAAAAGGTTGATATGAAGGGTGGTCTCCTGTGGAGACCAAGTGCCCTGAGTGGAGAGGTCTTGGAGATGAGCTCCCCAACCCATTTGGGAGGCATCTGTTGTGAGGGTTGCTTGGGGTAACAAAGATTGAAAGGGGGCCCCCAACAACAGATTTTGGGTGGACATCCACCATTGGAGAGACCAAAAGAGATGTTCTGAGGTTGCTATTTGGTCTGAGAGAGCTCCTGATGCTTGAGTCCACTGGGTGGACAAAGTCCATTGAGCTGCTCTCATATGCAGGCGAGCATAAGGCACCACATGAACTGTGGATGCCATGTGGCCTAGCAGTTGTAGCATCTCCCTGGCAGTCAAGTGGCTTCTGGACTGGGTTTGAGAGGCCAAGTGCACTAGACGGTGGCAACGGACTTGAGGAAGATAGGCCCTTGCAGTGGTGGTATCTAGCCAGGCCCCTATGAATTCTAGGGACTGAGCAGGGGTGAGTTGAGACTTTGGCAGATTGATGACAAGTCCCAGATACTGCAGTATGCGTCTGGTGTGGTCCAGAGAAGTCTGAGCCTCGGACTGAGATGGAGCTCGGATGAGCCAGTCGTCCAGGTATGGGAAAACAAAAATTCCCAGGGTGCGTAGAAATGCAGCCACTATTGACATGCATTTGGTGAACACTCTTGGAGCAGAGGCTAGACCGAAGGGGAGTACTCTGTACTGGAAATGTTTTCCTTGGAACAGAAACCGTAGGAATTTTCTGTGGGATGGATGGATGAGTATATTTATTTATTTATTTATTTATTTGCAGTCTCTTTTATACCACGCTATTCGACATCAGTGCGGTTTACAATGAACATAAGAGTTGCACATCTCAATTTCGTGATTTGTGCTTACAGTGAAACAGGTATAATAACTTGGGGATACATTAAACAGGAAAATTAAACTTGGGTATGCATTAAGCAGGTATAACAGGTAAAATAGGGTATAAATAACCAGTCCCTTAACAAGGAGACACGATGAATAAATATAGTCTACTTTATGCAACAATATAATGAGTTATGCGGCACTGCATAAGTTTCTCATGGTGGTTGGAGGGGAAGGTGTGATTGCGAGTGATCAGTCTGGCAATGTGACGTGCATGAGTTTGAGGTGCTGCATTGAGATGTGAGAGTGGGTGAGTGTGGGGAGAAGACTGCATCATCGTAGTGATGAAGAAAGAGGTGCCGTTTCAGTGCCTTCCTAAATTGGGAGAGTTCACTGATGGTTCTGATAGTTGCTGGTAGTGCGTTCCAGCAGGATGGAGCAAAGAAGGAGAAGGCTCTGGATCTAGTGAATTGAGAACACTTCGTGCTAGCCTTAGGTAATATGAGAGTATTTGCGGCATTCGATCTCCTTGCTCGATTGGGAGGTGTGATTGAAATTAGATCAGTAATGGCAGTAGCAGGGTATTTATTGATGGCTTTATGGGTCATAATTAGGATCTTGAATGAGATCCTGGCTTGTATGGGTAGCCAGTGCAATTGTTTTAGTATTGGGGTAATATGAGAACTTCTTGAGGCTCCATGAAGGATTCTTGCAGCTGAATTCACTGCAAGTTGTAAGGGGTTAGTCGTGCAGTTAGGTAGACCATACAAGATCGCATTGGCATAGTCAAAGTGAGGCATTATTAGGGCCTGAAAGACAGTTCGGAAGTCATCAGGTTCTAACAGTTGACGCAGATTGCGGAGGGTCCGGATTTTATGGTACACCGACTTTGTTATGTTTTTGATATGAGCCTTCATATTAAGTTGCTGATCAAGCGTTACACCTAGGTATCTTACTGTAGTCTTGCATATGATCTCTGCGTCGCGAACCTTGATAGACAGGGGTATATGTGTGTACGCATCCTTTAGATCTAGAGAACAAAGCCAATCCTGACTCTGCAGGTATGGAAGGAGAGTACCTAGAGAGAGCATCTTGAATTTCTCCTTGCATAGAAATTTGTTCAATTCTCTCAGATCCAGAATGGGTCTGTATACCCCTGTTTTCTTGGGAATGAGAAAATAAGGGGAGTAAAACCCTGACCCCTGTTGAAGAAGGAATGGAACCTCTTCTATTGCCCTTTGGGCAAGAAGGGTGGTCACCTCCTGACCCAACAGATGCAGGAGAGATGGGGGAGAATTGAAATGTCTCACCATGGTATGGGGAGGAAGGCTGGAGAAATGTAGTTTGTAGCCCTCTCTGATGATAGAGAGGGTCCACTGTTCTGATGTGATTTGCTCCCATCTGGGAGCAAAATGAGTTAACCTTCCTGGAATGGTGAGAGGTTCTGGCTGTTGTAGAGCCAGAAAAGTTAAGTTCTCTAGAAGTCAGTCAAAAACCCTGAGGAGGTTGGGACTGCTGAATTGTAGCAGTCCCTGCAGGTTTTGCCCTGGCCTGTTTAGATTGCTGACGCTTAGGAGCAAAGCGAACTTGGGAAGATTGTTGGCCAGTATTTGTGGAAAATCTGGTCTTTTTGTAGAAAGGCTTCTTAAAAGATTTTTTCTTGGCAGGGGTAGAGGTAGACTTAGAAAGTCTATCTAAAGCAGCATTCTCTGCATCCATTTGAGTGGCTTTGATTTGCCACTCCTTGCCAAACAGATTTTCACCTGTACAGGGCAGATTGCCCAACCCATCTTGGACCCAGGGTTCTAGGACAGAGGCCTGGAGCCAAGCAATTCTGCGAGCAGCTATGGCAATGCCTGAGGCTCTGCTAGCACCCTCAAAGGAGTCAAAGGCAGCTCTGTTGGAGAACTTTGAAACATCTTGGGTATGCTTTAACAAAAGAAGGAATTCCTCCTTCCTATCCTCTGGGATAAAGGGGAGGAAATGGCGCATCTTCAGTGCAATCTCCTTCAGAAACATGCCCATATAGAGGCTGTATGAATTGATTCTGGCAATAAGCATACTGGCTTGGAAGATTTTCCTACCAAAAGCATCCAAAGTCCTACATTCTCTTCCTGGGGGAGTGGAAGAGTGTCTTTTGGTACTCTTTATCCTTTTCATAGCTGACTGTACCACAATAGAGTGGTGAGGAAGCTGAGTTTTTTGAAAACCAGGAGAAGGAGGGACACGATACATGGTGTCCAAATGACGAGAATGTGGAGATAAGGTGAGAGGAGTCTCCCATAAGTCCATCATGTGTTCTTGAAGAATTTCATGGATGGGCAAGGTGACTGCCTCCTTGGGAACCTTAGAGTATCCCAAAATATCTAATTTCTTTGCTCTAGGTTCTTTTTCAGAGGTTACTGAAACCGAGAGCCCCTTGGCTAGTTCAAGAATGAAGTCTTGAAAGGACAAATCCTCTGGAGGAGACATTCTCCTCTTTGGAGAAGAGGGCTCCTCAGGAAGAGTAAGAGATACTTCAGCAGAGTCTTCTGAATCATCAGAAGACTCGAAGTATCGTCTATTAGCTTCCAAAGATCGATACGCGTATCGACCGGTATCCACATCGGGCGTACCTGGAACCGGATCGGTATCGGGATAAACCCCAGAACCGGGAACCGGAACCGGTATCCTGGTGGAAGTGGATGCTCTGGGTACCGGTATCGGAACCGCTTGGTGCGGTACCGAGGGCGTTGCAGCTTTAATAAAAGCCATTATGGCCTGCTGCATGGATTGAACGGTATTATCCATAAACGCCACGACTGCCTGGATATCGGTACCGGTATGGGCCGGTACCCCAGAGCAGTCTAACAGGTGATCGGTCGAGGCCGTGCCATCGATGTCAACCTGTAACCCCATAGGAGTAGCTTTGGAAGCCGGAGCTTCCCGCCGGGGTTGTTTGGCTGGGGCAGGGTCCTCAGGGTCAAGCCCAAGGGCCTCTCGATGCTTAGAGGGAGATTTGCCCTTTGAGGACCTGCTGGAAGAATGTTTGGTTACCTGAGATCCATCAGGAGAGGAAGACCTGGAGGATGCTGATGCTGGAGTATCTGTAGAAAACAGCATATGAAACTTTGCTGCTCGGTTCTGTAAGCCACGCTTGGACATCAGAGAGCAGGATGGACAATCCGGAATGGAGTGGTCAGGCCCCAAACATTTAAGACACCATTCATGGGTGTCTGTGACTGATATAGTACCGCTACACTTGGTGCATTTTTTTAAAACCAGAGGCTTGTTTCTCCATGAGGGAGAATTCTGTGAAGGCCTAGAGGCCTCACAGAACAAACACACCAAGTGGGGAAAAATATGATATGTTTTTTTTTTTTTTAAAGAAATAAAGAAAAAGACCGGCGGTACCGGTCCGGAATCGGGGAAGGCAGACACGCGGCCAAAGAAACAAATTAAAATAACAACTTCTTTAGCGGTGACAGGAACACGACCTGCTGGCTCCGCGGAAAAAGAAGAACTGAGGAGAGTTGGTCAGGAAGGCGGGAAGGCAGCGCGCATGCGCTGTGGGAGGCCCCAAAAGCTTTCCTTTCTAGGAAGCTGGGGAGCTTTCCCACGCAAGCTCCGTCGGTTCCGACGTACCCATATGTGAGGACTCATTCCTGCTTGTTCCTGGAGATAGTATGGTTACTCACCTGTAATGAGTGTTCTCCAGGGACAGCAGAAATCATTCCTCACATATGGGTGACATCGGCACCGATGGAGCCCATGTGGAGCATTTTCCCAGCTTTCAAAGAAAGCCTTTGGGACATGCTACCACACATGCGTGGTCCCCTTCCAGCCCAAGGGTGTCATCTTGCTCAGTAAGATAACATTGCTAGGACGGTAGGAAAAATTAAAACAAGATAGGGAGGCAACTCCCAGGGGAGTAGAGAGGGTTGTGAGGACTAATTCCTGTTGTCCCTGGAGAACACCTGTATCAGGTGAGTAACTACGCTTTCTCCAGGAACAAGCAGGAAGTCAGTCCTCACATATGGGACTCCCTAGCTCCAGGCTGCCAACGACCGAACCATGCCAGCACCAACGGCAACCAAGCCAGGCAACCGTGAGTTGCAGAAAATGAGCCCCCACTGAAAGACTTTGCAGGATCCTAGCATCCAGCAGCACGATCACTCCGGTAGCCTGAACACAAAAGGGTCGGAGGGCAGGAGTTCCCTATACCCCGAGAATATTACAGAGTACTGTCTGGCCAAATGCAGAACTCGCTCTCCAGACAGTAGTGAACTGTGAACGTATGAACTGAAGACCATATGACAGCCTTGCAGATCTCCATCACAGGTACTGAGTGCACTTTGGCCACCGATATGGCCACTACCCTCATGCGATGCACTGTGATCTGGTGCTCAAGGGAGAGGCCAGCTCGCTCATAGGTGAGGGTGATGCAGCCTGCCATCCCAGTGGACAGAGTTCGCTTAGTACAGAGAGCCCCAGTCTGTTGGGGTCAAAAGACACAAAAAAGCTGAGGAGCTTTGCAATGTGCCTGAGTCCGTTGTAAGTACAAGGACAAGGCCCATTTGCAATCCAGCGTATGGAGTAGTAGATCCTCCTTGCCGGCGTGAGGCTGCAGGAAAAAGGTGGGGAGGACCACCTCTTGGTTGAGGTGGAAAGGAGATACCATCTTCAGGGGGAATTTGTGATGCGTGCGGAGCAGTACCCTGTTCTTGTAGAACCGTGCATATTGTGGACCCGCCACCAGAGCCTGGACTTCGCTCCCTCTTCGAACAGTCATGAGGGCAACCAGGAAGGCCATCTTCCAAGAAAGGTACCGCAGGTGGCAAGTTGCTAGGGGCTCGAATGTCAGTCTGGTGAGCTGTGAGAGCACCACATTGAGGTCCCACTCTGCCGCCAGGGGGCGGAGAGGGGGCTTGGATAACACTAGGCCCTGGAGGAACCTGGAGAC
Source organism: Ichthyophis bannanicus (assembly GCA_033557465.1). Classification (NCBI taxonomy): domain Eukaryota; kingdom Metazoa; phylum Chordata; class Amphibia; order Gymnophiona; family Ichthyophiidae; genus Ichthyophis; species Ichthyophis bannanicus. The sequence goes on from CM066033.1 coordinate 915,031,359, forward strand.
CAGGGGCTGGCCTGAGAGGGGTGTTCATTCGACAGAGTGGTGGGAGTGGCTATTGCGCTTAGATGCACCCTCACCAAGTTAGACTTCAACCCGGTGTGTGACAAGTGCAGTAGGTACTGGAATACTAATTGCCCATGGCAGGAAAAGGGGTTCTCCCTCCTTTCTGCACACCAGGTGGAGAACCTTCTCCAATTAAAGGCATAAGCTCCTCTGCTGGAGGTTTTTCGGGAGGCCAGTAGGATCTCCTCAACTTCTCTCGGAAGATTAAAAGGGGCCAATGCTACCCTTTCAGAAGCCATGCTGTTAGCGTTAGCGATCCCAGATTGGGGTGCAGGAGGGAGCTCTCCTCCTGGGACAGGAGGTCTGGGGCTCGGCCCAGAGGGACTGGGAGTGCCACCAACAGGAAGAGCAACAGAGGAAACCAAGGTAGCCTGGGCCACCTGGGTGCACTCAGTATAACTGACGCCCTTTCGCTGTGGACCTTAAAGAGCGTACTGGTGACCAGGGGGGTCAGTGAGAAAGCACAAAGTAGGCCCTCGGCCCACGTGATCAGGAAGGCACCTGCCGCCACTCTCTCCAGGTGCGGATGATGCAAGCAGAAGCGAATCAGCTGTGTGTTGTCCGAAGAGGCAAATAGGTCCATCACAGGCCTGCCCAGATGTGGAAGAGCTGTTTTGCCATCCTGGGATTCAAGCGCCACTCATGTGGCCAAAGAACTCTGCTCAGCCTGTCCGCTAGGCAGTTGTCCTGGCCTGGGAGGTACACTGCTCGCAGAAGCATGCTGTTGTGGGCTGCGAAGGAGAAGAAGACCACCACCTCCTGGCAAAGGGAGTATGAACCCGTGCCCCCCTGCTTGTTGATATAAAACATGGCGACCTGGTTATCCATTTGTATCAGTATGGGCCGGTGTTGCAGGCAGTGACAGAACGCTCATAGAGCCAGGAAGATTGCCCTGAGCTCCAGGAGATTGACCTGTTAGAATGATTCCTCCTGAGACCAGCTGCCCTGTATGCAGCGGTCCCCACAATGCACCCCCCAACCCAGGAGGGAGGCGTCCGAGGTCAGGGTTCTCTGAGGCGTGGGTACCTGGAAGGGCATTCCTGCCTAGAGGTGGCACAAGTTTCATCACCAGTTGAGGGATTCTGCCAGTTGGCGGGTAACCCTGACCTTGTCCCGTAGCTGCCCGTGGCTTGAGTCCACTGTGAGCAGAGGCACCACTGGGCTGTCCGCATGTGCAAGTGGGCTGCAGGTGTTACGTGGACTGTAGAAGCCATATGGCCCAGCAGGCAGAGGAGGAGACGAGCTAGCTCTGACCGGCGGCGTTGTACCTCTTCTGCCAGTTGTCTGAGGCATTCTGCCCTTTCTCTGGGGAGGATGGCCTTGACCTGTAGCGTGTCCAACTGAGCACCTATGAATTCCAGGCTTTGGGTGGGAGAGAGATGGGATTTGGAGCAGTTGATGATGAACCCCAGGTACTGCAGAATGAGGGTGCCACACTCTGCGGCATGACTGGCCTCTGAGGCTGTGCCCCTCCTGATTAGCCAGTCTAGATAGGCGCAGGCATTTGGTCAAGACCCTTGGTGAGGAGGCCAAGCCGAAGGGTAGCACACTGTACTGGTAGTGCCCTCCTCCTACAACGAACCTTAGGTACTACCTGTGGGAGGGGTGGATTAAGATGTGTGTGTACGCATCCTTTAGATCCAAGGAGCACAACCAGCAGTATTCAAAGGGAGAGCATCTTGAACTTCTCCCTCACCAGAAACTTGTTTAAGTTTCGCAAGTCTAGTATGGACCTGAGGCCCCCAATTCTCTTTGGGAAAAGAAGTATCTGGAGTAGATGCCTCTTCCCCATAGGTGCTAGGGTACAGACTCTACTGCATTGTCCCTGATCAGACCTGCGAGCTCTGAGAGCAGAAGGGTCTGGTGAAGAAGAGGTCACAGTGGCTCTCCTGGGAAGAACCTGGGTGGTATCTGATGTAGGTGGAAGAGGTATCCCCTCCCTTACCACTTTCAGTACCCACTGATCCGAGGTGACATTGGCCCATCTGTGGGTAAAGAGCACCAGGCACCCCCCCTGTGGACTGGTGAAGGTCTCCCGGGCTGGGCAGGATCTAGGGCCTGGGGCTTCTGTGCCTTTGGCTTCTGAGCTCCATGGCCTTGTCTTTTAGGGTGAGAACCTTGTTGCTGGCCCAAGAAGGACGTAGTGGTGACTCTGTAGAAAAGGACCCTTTTTCCTTGGGAACAGGGGTCTTTCCTCGAAGGTTTCTTACAGGGAAAGGATGAGGTCTTTTTAGTCACCATGTCGGCCTCGTTATCAGCTGCCTTGTCGGACATAGGTTTGCCAAACAGGTTCTCCCCGGTGCTGGGGACATCGAGCAGCTTGTCTTGGATCCATTGCTCAAGGTCATAAGACTGTAGCCAGGCTTGCCAACGAGTGCTGATGCCGGCCGCTGCTACTTGAACCGCTGACTAGAAGCCGTCATAGGCCTCTCGGGAGAGGAACCTAGAGCAGTTAGGGCCTATGTACAATTCATAGGTTTGGACCCGTCAACCCAGCATCGAGCCCTGGTAACACTTCTGCCTGAGGGTGTTGAGGACTCTGGCCTCCCTTCCAGGGGGAACAGAGGAGTGGGTCTTCTGGCTCTTGTTTCTGCATGGTTGACTTGATGACCATGGAGTTATGTGGGAGATGGGGTTTGTGGAACCCTGGGCCTTTCCGGACGCGGTACATGGTGTTGAGGTGCCAGCTCACCACCAGCATCGACATCGGTGTCTCTCACATTCTGAGCAGTATCTGCTCAAGGATCGGCTGCACAGGCACCATGAGAGTTTCCTTGGGTGGAGACTCGTACTGGAGAATCTCCAGCTCTTTAGTGCGCAGGTCTTCCTCCGCCTCATTTTCTACCAAGAGAGCTCTGGCCATATCCTTGACAAAGTCATGGAAAGCAACGTCTTCCAGAGGAGAATGGTGCCGGGGCACTGGGAGAGATGGGTCCGAAGGAAAATTTTGGTGGTGTTTAGTCTCTGGGGATGTCACATCGTCGGTCTCCCACTCAGAGTTGAGTGATGACAACAAATCCAAGGCCCTGCGACTTATTGCCTCAAGGCTGGCGCCAATGAGTCAGTGGCCTCCGGAGGACCTGGGGTCTGGTCACGGAAACTAGCTGGGGAGGACCGGATGCCCGAGGAATGGGACCGGGTCTCAAACAGTGCAGAGGGTTTACCTGAGGCTGGTGATGCTCGGAACTTGGCTCGACAACCAGGGACTTCCCCCCGCAGTTGGGGGTCCGGTCATCGTGACAAATGATGCGGATGAACCAGCAACCTGCAGGGCCAGGTTAGCAGTGCTATTCTGCTCCAGGGCTGCCATTCTGGTTTCCAAGCAGGAAGGCTCCACAGCTTTTGGCGCAGGTACCGAGGATCTCGTGCCCAGTGCCGGCACTCTGGTGAGTGCATCCTCAACGAGGACTACGGCCTTCAGGAACTTCACACGGTCTCTGCTGGCTGAGGAATCCTTCTTGAGGACCTTGGTAGGGCACTTCTTGGAGACGCGAGAGTCCCTCCTGGTGGTTTTACTGGGTTTCTCTGGTGCAACCTCAGTGGACTTCAAAGATTTTTTTCTTCTTTTTCTCAGGGTCCAAAATTTTCTTGGAGGAGCCGCCACCACGGGACAACAAGGATGCTCAGGCCTCGCGGGAAGTGCTGGGCTTGGAGCTTGGTGTTGGGCAGGCTAGGGTGAGTTGGACCTGGGGAATAGTTTTTCCTGCATCTCAGACCTTTTCTTGTTGGTCTTAGGCATCATGGCCTGGCACAGGTCGCAGGAGGTGCTGTCATGGTTCAGTCCCAGGCAGCATAGGAAGTAGTTATGGGTGTCAGGCACTGACATAGTTTGACTGCAGAGTCACATTTTTTGAACCCACAGGGGGACATGGTGGGAAGCGCCCTGCTGGGGTTAATGACCCACAGGCAAAAAATGGCATGAACACCAGTCGAGGCAAATCTCGATCAAAAAAAGGGGAAAGGAGCAGAGAACAGCACCGGGTTCAGCACCGGCTTGAGGCGGGAAGAGGAACCGATATGCAAACTGGAAAAAGCTAACTTTAAGGATATTTAGCAAGGACTTTTTCCATGGAAACAGGACTAACGTCCATTGAGCTCCATGGAAAAAAAGGAGACTGAGCAAGATGGTACCCTTGGGCGGGAAGAGGGCCACGCATGCATTGGAGCATGTCCCAAAGGCTTTCTTTGAAAGCTAGGGAAATGCTCTGTGTGGGCTCCGTCGGTGTCAACGTCACCCATATGTGAGAACTGACTTCCTGCTTGTTTCTGGAGAAATACTAGGACCTCTCTTTTAAGCTTATCACATACAGAAATTATTGAAAACTCATAACTACTTGTAAGGCACATTTCGCTAAGATTTAATGCTTACTGTCGAGGATAAAGGTTGGCAAGGAAACCGTCTGAACACTTGCACATGCAAACGTAAGTTAATGCCATGGTTCATGATTCCCTCACTGTGATCAGCTCTCTGAATGGTAGAGCCATGTCATACAGGGAGTTCAGGCCGATCCCGTGGTTTGAAGTCTCATGAGACTTGAAACTGGGAGATCAGCCCAAACTTCCTGCTCCACCATTCAGAGAGCTGATCAGGGTGAGAAAAGTGTAGTTACTCACCTGTAACAAGTGTTCTCCAGGGACAGCAGGAATCAGTTCTCACATATGAGTGGCGTCAACGCCAATGGAGCCCGCGTGGAGCAAATCCCCAGCTTTCAAAGAAAGCCTTTGGGAATTGCTACCATGCATGCGTGGTCCTCTTCCCGCCCAAGGGTGCCATCTTGCTCAGTAAAATGACATAGCTAAAAAGGCAGCAAAAAAATACAAAAGATAACAGGACATAGTTCCAAGGGGAGGAGGGAGGGTTGTGAGGACTGATTCCTGCTGTCCCCGGAGAACACCTGTTACAGGTCAGTAACTACATTTTCTCCGGGAACAAGCAGGAAGTCAGTCCTCATATATGGGACTCCCCAGCTACAGGCTACCATGAACCTATAGCCAAAAAAGGCTCCTTCATTGAGAGCCGCAAGCAGCTGCAAGGTAAATAGGACCTGCGTCCAAGGAAAGTAGCACTCCGTTAGCCTGACCACAAAGGGTCGGAGGGCAGCGGTTGCCTAGACCCCGAAAAGGTTACTGAGTACAGCCTGGCCGAAGGCACTTTCTCCCTGGGACTGCCTATCCCGGCAATAGTGAGCTGCGAAGGTATGAACCAACGACCAGGTGGCAGCCCGGCAGATGTCTGCTAGAGGAACAGAGCACAGGTGAGCCACTGATGCTGCCATGGCCCTGACCTTATAAGCCGTAACACAGTCTTCCAGCAGAAGCCTCGCTTCCTCATAAGCCCGGGCAATACAGTCCGCCACCCAAGTGGACAGCGTACGCTTGGTCACCGCCTCCCCAAGCTTACTGGGGTCATAGGAAACGAAAAGCTGAGAGGATTTCCAGTGACCTTTAGTACGCTGAATGTAGAAGGACAGAGCCCTCTTACAGTCCAAGGTATGGAGGACAGCCTCTGCCCAATTGACATGTGGTCTAGGAAAGAAGGTAGGAAGAACCACCTCCTGGTTGAGGTGGAACGAGACCACCTTTGGAAGGAACTTGGGGTGCATGCAAAGCACCCCCCTAGTTTTGTAGAACCTGGTATAAGGCCTCTCCGCTACAAGGGCCTGGAGCTCACTCACCCTCCAGGCGGAAGTGAGCGCAACCAAGAAAATCACCTTCCAGGAGAGGTAACGGAGGTGGCATGTGGTCAACGATACGAAGGGCGGCTGGGTAAGCTGCTCCAACACTACAATGAGATCCCATTCGGTCGCCGGGGGGCAGACCGGAGGCTTTGACAGGAGTAGGCTCTTTAGGAACCGGGACACCACTGGATGAACTGAGAGGGGCTTCCAGTCCACCTGATGGTGGTTCGCCGTTATGGCACTGAGATGCACTCTGACGGAGTTGGACTGAATCCCCGTCCTGGAGAGGTGGAGAAGGTATTGCAATACCACAACACCGGGCAAGAGAAGGGGTCTACCCCTTGCTTAGCGCACCAAAGCGCAAACCTGCGCCACTTAAAAGCATAAGTTCGTCTGGTAGATGATCTGCGTGAAGCCAGCAAAACATCCTCCACGTCCCTCAGAAGGAGGAGCAGGCTAGAGTCATCCTCTCAGCAGCACGCCGTCAGCGAAAGGGAGCTGAGGGTGGGATGCAAAAGAGAGCCCTCCTCCTGGGAAAGGAACCGTGGAGCTGACCCCAAGGGGATGGGGGCCTCCACCGCTAGCTGTAGGAGAAGTGGAAACCACGGTTGCCTGGGCCACCATGGGGCTATCAGGATGACTGAAGCTCTGTCATGAAGAATGAACAGAGTCTTGGCGATCAGAGGCATCAGTGGAAAAGCATACAGAAGACCCATCAACCATGAGACTAGAAAGGCGTCGGCTGCCAACCTGGCGGGGTGCGGCTGCCTCGAGCAGAAGCGGGGCAACTGGTGATTGTCCGAGCTTGCAAACAAGTCCATCACTGGTTCCCCCCAGGACTGGAAAAGCCCGCTGGCTACTTCCCGGTCCAGCTGCCAACTGCTGAGTCTGTCGGCCAGCGAGTTGTCCTGGCCCAGCAGATATACCGCCTTGAGGAGAATGCCCTGCCGGGCAGCAAAAGAGCACAGATCTAGGGCTTCCTGACAGAGGGCATGGGACCCTGTTCCCCCCCTGTTTGTTCACATAGAACATGGCAACCTGTTTGTCCATCCACAGCAGGACAGTCCTGTGGCCCAGGCACTGCCTGAAAGCCTTCAGGGCGAGATGGATTGCATGCAATTACAACAGATTGATCTGTTGAGCACTCTCGTCTAGGGACCAAACTCCCTGGGTGTCGTATCCCTGGCAATGGGCTCCCCAGCCCAGCAGGGAGGCATCCGTGGTGAGGACCCTTGAGTGGTGAAGGGTCTGGAAGGACATTCCCATCTCCAAATGACAGGGCGAGAGCCACCAGGTCAGAGACTTCACCAGGCGCCTGGTCACTCTGACCCTGTCCTAGAGATGTCCCGTGGCCTGGGACCACTGATCCCTGAGGCACCACTGTGCAGTTCGCATGTGGAGTGACATGGACCGTGGAGGCCATGTGCCCGAGGAGGCAGAGCAGATGCCTTGCTAGCATTGAGGGACAGTGCTTTATGTCTTTGGCTAGGGCCATGAACCTGCTTGCCCTATCTGCAGGCAGGAAGGCTTTCGACTGAAGGGTACTGATCCTTGCCCCAATGAATTCCAGCTTTTGTGCCAGGCAAAGGCTGGACTTGAGGTAGTTGATAACAAAACCCAAGTGTTGAAGGACCTGGGTGATGCGAGTTGTGGCCTGCTGCACCTTGGGAGCTGTCGTGCCCCTGATGAGCCAGTCGTCGCGATAGGGGAAGACAAAGATCCCTTGAAGCCTGAGAAAGGTGGCGACCACCGCCAGGCATTTTGTGAATACCCTGGGGGCGGAGGCAAGGCTGAAGGGAAGCACCCTATATTGGTAATGATTGCCCCCTACCACAAAGCATAGGTATTGCCCGTGGCTTGAGTGGATTAGGATATGTGTGTAGGCATCCTTTATAATCTAAGGAGCATAGCCAGTCTCCCTGGCGAAGGTAAGGCAGCAATATTCCAAGGGAGAGCATCTTGAACTTCTCCCTCACCAGGAATTTGTTGAGGTTGCACAGGTCAAGGATGGGCCTTAGGCCCCCTTTTCTCTTTGGCACGAGGAAGTACCTGAAGTAGAACCCCTTGCCCTTGAGGTAGTGGGGCACCGGTTCCACTGCATGGTCCTCGAGAAGACCTGCCAACTCCTTCAGAAGAAGGTCCCGATGAAGGGGAGATCTGAAAGGCTCTCCCAGGAAGTAGTGTGGAGGCACTTAGGCTAGATGGAGGAGGTATCCCTCCCTGATTACCTGTAATGCCCAGGAATTGGTGGTGATAGCTCCCCATCTGTGGGCATATAGGGCAAACCAACCTCCTGTGGGCTGCCAAGCTCCGGTTGGGAGAGGGGCCATGCTGCAGAAGTCAAAAAACCCCTCCAGTTTGGGCTGGGGCCGGGACCAGGGCCAGAGCCTGTGGTTTGGGGGCCTTCTGCTTACGCGGGCCATTGCCACTGTCCCTTGGCCTGCTGCCCTTGTTGGGGAGACGAGGAGGCCTGGTAAGGGGGGTAGTTTCGGTAAGCAGTGGACTTCCTTGGGTAAAAGGGCTTTTTACCCGAGCCCTTTTTTCAGGAAGGGGCAGAGGTCTTCTTAGAGAGCCTAGTCCTTGTCATGAACTCGGTCTCCAGCTCAGCGACCTTGTCGGTCATGGGTTTGCTGAAGAGGCTCTCCCCTCGGCATGGGACATCGACCAACTTGTCCTGTTCTCATTGTTCGAGGTCAGACTACTGAAGCCAAGCTTGGTGGTGTGCACCGATGCCGCCGTTGCTACCTGGGCCACCAACTCAAACCCGTCATAGGCCGCCCGAGATATGAACTTGGAGTATTCATAGACAACTTTGGACAGGCCCTTGAAGTGCTGCAAAGGCTCCTTGGAAAGACTAGCCGAGAACCAGGCGAGCTCCTTCACCAGGTCTCTCAGGTACATGCCCATGTCCAGCTGGAAAGCCTGGATCCGACAATTCAGCACTGTGCCCTGGTTACACTTCCTGCCGAGGGCATCCAAGGTGCGGGCCTCCCTGCCGGGGGGCACCGAGGAATGTGTCTTCTGACTCTTCAGTCGATGCATGGCCGACTCCAAAACCATGGAGTTGTGCGGCAATTGTGATTTTTGAAACCCAGGGCTCCAGTGGACTCGATAAATTGAGTCGAGCCACTTGCTGATCACCGGCATCTTCCACATGTGGAGCATAAGTCATTCCAGGATAGGAGGAATGGGCACCATGAGGGTTTCCTGAGGGGGAGCCTCGTACTCGAGGATCTGGAGCTCGTCAGCTCCTTCTCAGACTCCGTCGGGAAAGCCAAGGCCTTGGACATATTCCAAACAAAGTCCAGAAAACCGATATCCTCTGGTGGGGACCTTCTCCGAGGTTCAGATACCGGGGAATCGGACGGGACATCTCGATGACGACGAGTGTCCGGGGACTCCTCATCCTTGGTCTCCCAAGCCGAGGCCTCTGAGGAAGACTCGTGGAGCTCCTCGGGCCTCAAGGGTCACAGCGCTATCTGCCCCAACGCCTGCAGGCTCGACGGTGACAACCTTGGCCCTGACAAGCGGGAGGCCGAGCGTGACCTCGGCCGAGGATCAACTCGCGCCCGCAAGGGCTCGAGGATAGGCTTGGCCTCTGGGGTTGACTTTGATGTCAAACGCCCAGTGGTCAGGGCAAAGGAACCGGACGTGCCGGACATCAGCGCCCGCTGAAGGTCACCATCCTGGACACCAGTCCTGGAGGCTCCGCAGCCCTAGGCTCAGGCACCGATGCACTTCGGCCCAAAGCCAGTTCCCCCAGAGGGGAGTCCTCAACTAGGACAGTATGCACTTGCCTAGGCCGACCCGCGACCAGGTCCCTGCGAGGGACCGGGTCCCTGCGATGCCTCGGACAGGCGCTCGGGGCCCTGCGACCGGCCCCGAGAGGAGTCCGGCCGATCGGAACCATCCAGAGACGCCGCCTTCGAGGATTTCTTCTCTTACTTCAGTTCCCTCAAGGGAGACCCCCTCTCCGAGTACCCCCGACGACGCTCGGGTTTGGAATGCTCCTCCCGAGGCGTGGAGGCCTCAGACGAGGTCCTGGCTTTCGGAGGCATGGAGGAATCAGGGAAAATTTTATCATGCTGCTGCTGGGTCCCATGAGCCTGACCACCAACACCAAAGGACATTTTTTTGCACAGGCCACAGACCTTCGGGTCGTGGTCCGGGCCGAAGCACCGGAAGTAGCAGTTATGCGTATCAGTGAGGGACATGATCTTCCCGCACCGACTGCAGTTTTTGAACCTGCTGGTAGCCATGGGGAAAAAAGGACCCCAGCAAGGTCGAAGACCCTTCGGGCTGCGAGCAAGGAAAAAAGGGCATGAAGATGCCCCAAGAAAGAAAATCAAAAACGTAGTAGAAAAAAGAGGAACCGACCCGATACCAAGGTACCAAGGCCAGGGCGGGAAAGGGGACTGGCGCGAAACCGGAAACAGCCAAAAGGGCACAAAAAATCAACTTTTTTCGGAACAGGGTCAGACTACGTCTGATGGGCTCCGTGGAAAAAAGGAGACTGAGCAAGATGGCACCCTTGGGCGGGAAGGGGACCACGCATGTGTGGTAGCAATTCCCAAAGGCTTTCTTTGAAAGCTGCGGATTTCCTCTGCGCGGGATCCGTCGGCGTCACCCATATGTGAAAACTGACTTCCTACTTGTTCCCGGAGAAAACCTGAACCACGGCGTTTAAGAAGGGCTGCAACCAGGGGAAAGAATGGGTGAGTAAAAGAGGGGCTGGATGAAAGGGGAGGATATGAAGAGTGGGTAAAGCCCAGGTGGGAGCAAGAGGCACATTCACATGCCGCATTTCCCCAACCCTTACTATGTGAGGCACATATGAAGCCTCTGCATACCTGCTTCTGGCACTGTGGGAAACTTACGTTGTCGTCGCTGTCATTGTTTTTTTCCCTTGAGATGAGATCAACTCATGGCGATCTTGTGGATAGCTGTCCTAAACTGTGTTCAGTCTTCTGTCAGGTGGCTAATTATTAATGGTGTGGCATCCATGGGAAAATTAGGTCTTGCCTGATAATTTGCTTTCCTGGAATACCTCCAGTCCAGTCCAGACCAGCAGGTTGTCACTCCTCACCAGCAGCTGGAAACTGAGCATGCCGAAAACTTTGTGATGTCAGCCCATGTATACCACCTACACCGCCCACTAGAGCCAGTAACCACTGAACAAGCAGTACCAATAAACTACAAAAAACTAACAGCAAAACAAAACAGAGAGCCCAATAGGAACCCCCCTCCTGGGCATATCATTCAAACTTCTGGTCAGCACCCCGCTGATACACCTTTATTACTGCAGATCAATGCATACTCATTAACCTCTCACTTTACCAACTGTTTCTTTCTCTTACTTTTTATTTTTATTTGCCCAAAGCGATCATCTGCTGCAATTGCACAACTGTGAATGTCACTAATGGTTGAACTGATCTGTTGAGAACTCACCAGAAGCCCACCAGGACCAACAGCTCAGGCCACTGAAAACCGTTCCGACAGCCACCCGCAACTGTAAAATAACCACACTGCCGAGGATCGCCAATAAGTAATATCACTACACTGGGAAGATCCTGGACTGGAATGGAGATATTCCAGGAAAGCAAATTATCAGGTAAGACCTAATTTCCCCTTCCTCTTCATACCTCCAGTCCTATCCAAACCAGCAGGATGTACCAAAGCAGTACTAAATATGGGAGGGTCCCATGAGCCTGACCACCAACACTAAAGCCCCGAACCCTACGTCTCTCGCAGCTTGCACATCCAAGCGATAATTCCTTACAAAGAAATGCAATGAAGCCCATGTTGCCGCCCTGCAAATATCAGCCGGAGGCCGCAAGGAACACTCCGCCAAAGACATAGCCTGCGTTACAGTAGAGTGTGCCCGTAATCCTTGTGGAACAATGTGGTTGTTAAGAAGCTATGTCAAACCAATCACCTCCTTTATCCAATGTGCCACCGACACCTTAGAGGCCACCTTTCCCTTCCGCGGACCTCCAAACAGCACAAACAATCGATTCGACATCCGGAAACTCTCCGTACCCTTCAAGTAATGCCGCAACACTCTCTTAACATTCAAGAGATGTAACTGATGGTCCTCAGCCGATTATCCTGTTCCAAAAAACACTGGCAAATTTACCGGCTGATTCATATGAAAAGCGGAGACCACCTTTAGCAAAAAGGAAGGAACGGTGTGGAGCACCACCTTTTCCTTTGAAAATGATAAAGCATAGTTACTCACCTGTAACAGGTGTTCTCCAGGAGCAGCAGGAATCAGTCCTCACATATGGGTGACATCAGCGCCGACGGAGCCCCCATGCGGAGCATTTCCCCAGCTTTCAAAGAAAGCCTTTGGGAATGCAGCACGCATGCACGGTCCCCTTCCCGCTCAAGGGTGCCATCTTGCTCAGTCTGATGACATAGCTAAAAGACAGCAAAAAACCAAAATAAATCATATGATCGCAACTCCAAGAGGAGGAGGGAGGGTTGTGAGGACTGATTCCTGCTGCTCCTGGAGAACACCTGTTACAGGTGAGTAACTACGCTTTCTCCAGGACCAAGCAAGAAGTCAGTCCTCACATATGGGACTCCCCAGCTTAAGGCTACCGGGGACCCAAAGCTGAAAAAATGAGCTCCCTCTAGAGCCTCAGCATGTACGAAAAGAATCTTCTCTGAGAACGCCCCGAACGGTAGCCCAACACCCGGGCCAGAGGGTAGGAGTTGCCTATATCTCAAAGAGATTACGGAGTACCGCCTGCCCGAAAGCACTGTCCCTGCGGGACTCCCTCTCGAGGCAGCAGTGGGCTGCAAAAGTCTGGCTTGAAGACCAAGTAGCGGCCCGGCAGATGTCTGCCAACGGAACAGAGCAGAGATGAGCCACTGACGCAGCCTTCGTCCTGATATGGTGGGCCGTGACTCGACCCTGCAAGGAGAGGCCAGCTGCCCTGTAGGCCCAGGCGATACAGTCTGCTACACAAATGGACAACGTACGCTTGGACAGAGGTAACCCCAACTTATTAGGGTCAAAAGAGACGAAGAGTTGAATAGCCCTTCGGTGTCCCTGCGTACGGTCAAGGTAGAAGGACAACATAAGAACATAAGATATGCCATACTGGGTCAGACCAAGGTCCATCAAGCCCAGTATTCTGTTTCCAACAGTGGCCAATCTAGGTCATACGTACCTAGCAGTTTCGCCAAGGGACACAGGTTCCACAATGCTTGTATTGGTTCAAGCATTGATATCCTGGGTCCCTTCTTCATAATGGTTTATGGACCTTTCCTCCAGGAACTTGTCCAAACCTTTTTTAAACCCAGCTACACTAACAGCCTTTACTACTTCCTCCGGTAACAAATTCCAGAGTTTGATTACACGTTGAGTGAAAAAATATTTTCTTTTTATTAGTCTTAAATAGTTTACCCTGTAACTTCATTGCATGTCCCCTAGTCTTTCTATATTCTGATAAGGTAAACAATCGATCTACATTTACCTGTTCCACTCCGTTCATTAATTTATAGACTTCTATCATATCTCCCCTCAGCCATCTCTTTTCCAGGTTAAAGAGCCCTAACCTTTTTAGCCTTTCTTCATAGGAGTATCCTTCCATCCCCTTTACCATTTTGGTGGCTCTTCTCTGAACCTTTTCTAATAAAGCTATATCCTTTTTAAGATACGGCGACCAGAATTGCACACAATATTCAAGGTGCAGTCTCACCATGGAACGATATAGAGGCATTATAATTTATTTTGTTTTATTTTCCATTCCTTTCCTTATCATACCTAGCATTCTATTTGCTCTCTTGGCCGCTGCTGCACACTGGGCCGAGGATTTTAACATGGTATCCACAATGACGCCTAAATCTTTTTCCTGGGTGGTGGTTCCTAATGTGGAACCTTGCATCGTGTAACCATAGTTTGGGTTGTTCTTCCCTAGGTGCATAACCTTGCACTTGTCCACATTAAATTTCATCTGCCATTTTGATGCCCAGTCTTCCAATTTATCAAGATCCTCTTGCAATTTTCCACAATCCTCTTGGGTTTTAACAACTTTAAATAGTTTTGTGTCATCTGTAAATTTGATAACCTCACTCGTTATTGCACTTTCCAGGTCATTTATGAATATGTCAAAAAGCAGCGGACCCAGCACAGATCCCTGGGGTACACCACTATTCACCTTTCTCCATTGGGAAAATTGGCCATTTAGCCCTACCCTCTGCTTTCTATCTTTTAACCAGTTCCTGATCCACAGTAGTACATTGCCTCCTATCCCATGACTCTTTAGTTTTGCCAAAAGTCTCTGATGAGGGACCTTGTCAAAGGCTTTCTGAAAATCCAGATACACAATATCAACCGACTCACCTTTGTCCACCTGATTATTCACTCCTTCAAAAAAACATAACAGATTAGTAAGACAAGATCTTCCATGTCTAAAGCCATGTTGGCTGTCTCCCATTAGGTCATGACTATCTACATGCTGAGTAATTTTATTCTTTATGATGGTTTCTACCATTTTTCCCGGTACTGATGTCAGGCTCACCAGTCTGTAGTTTCCCGGATCACCCCTGGAACCCTTTTTAAAAATTGGTGTTACATTGGCGATCCTCCAATCTTCAGGTATTAGAGATGATTTTAATGATAGTTCGCAGATTACTAATGGCAGGTCTGCAATCTCATATTTCAGTTCTTTCAACACCCTTGGATGTATACCATCCGGCCCAGGTGATTTGCTACTCTTCAGTTTATCTAATAGTTGTAATACATCTTCCCGATGTATCGATATTTCCTTCAATTCTTCCGCACCTTTAAATACCACTTCAGTCATGGGTAACATTCCTACATCTTCCTCAGTAAAGACTGAAGCAAAGAATTCATTCAATCTCTCCGCTATCGCCTTGTCGCCTCTTAGTGCTCCTTTAACCCCTTTATCATCTAATGGACCAACTGACTCTCTCACAGGTTTTTTGCTACGAATGCACTTGAAAAGGTCTTTACTTCGTGTTTCTGCTTCCGCAGCAAGCTTCTTCTCAAATTCTCCCTTTGCCTGCCTTATCAATGCCTTGCATTTGACTTGCCAGTGCTTGTGCTGTTTCCAGGTTTCGTCGTTTGGCTCTTTTTTCCATTTCCTGAAAGATGCTTTTTTGGCAACAACAGACTCTCTGACCTCACCTTTAAACCATGCTGGCAGTTTATTGGACTTCCTTCCACTTTTCTTAAAGCGTGGAATACAGCTGGTCTGGGCTTCCAAGATAGTATTTTTCAACAACAGCCAAGCCTGATGTACGTCTTTAACCTTTGCAACTGCTCCTTTTAGTTTTTTCTTAACTGTTTCCCTCATTTTATCATAGTCTCCCTTTCGAAAGTTAAAAGGTAGTACTGTGGATTTCCTTACTATCCCTCCTCCACTAATTAAATCAAAGGCGATCGGAGTCCACGTGACACATGAGCAAGTGAAGACGTGTCTCCGCTTGCTCCGGGGCCGCCTCGAGTAATCTACTAAAAATCTATCAGTTACCCCCTCGAGAAAGACCTCGGGTGGTGGGGGAGAACCAGCTTCACTGCTTGCTGCATATAACCGGCTGCCCAGCCTTGTGAAATGCCTCCTCCATCGCGCAAAGAAAAAGAGAAGGAGAAGGAACGTGGAGCCCGGCCGGGGACCTCGGCATTGGCGGGAACACAACCCTCCTCGCCGGGTAAAGAATCTGTGGAGTCCGCGACTGAGGACCTGGCGAGGGAAGTAGTGCGCCAGCTCGACCCCAAGTTTGACCAAATCTTGTCCAAGCTGGAGGTCATGGGCACGTCGATGCTGGAAATGGGCCAGAAGATCGAGGAACTGGAGCACAGAGTAGCAGCCATTGAGGATGATGAGGGCCGACAGGCACGGGAGCACGAAGGTACTCGGGCGAAGTGGGAAGCCCTACAAGCTAAGATTGATGACCTAGAAAATCGCTCCCGTAGGAACAACATTCGCCTGGTGGGTGTTTCAGAGACTACGACTGATCAGCAGCTGTTCCCCCTGATTGAGCAATGGCTCCCGAAGGCCTTGGGCCTAGATTCCCTGGTGGGGGAGCTCCGCGTCGAGCGTGCTCATCGCGTTGGTGGGAAGATGGCGTCCAGACCGAGACCACGTGTGGTGATAGCCCGCATCCTCAACTTTGCCCACAAAGAGCAACTGATGCAAGCCTACCGTCGGCAGCGACAGCTTACTTTGGATAATAGTAAACCGCTCCTCTTCCAGGATTATTCCGTTTTGGTCACCGCGAAGTGAAGGGACTTTACGCCGGTGTGCGCTGCTCTCTTTCAAAAGCAGATTAGATTCACGTTGGCGTTTCCAGCTGTTTTGCGTGTGTACAACCAGGGGAAAACATCTATCTTCGACTCGGCGGCAGCCGCTCAGCGATATCTGAAGGAGCTGGAGGAACCCGCACTGCCACAGACTGGAGACGTCGCTTGATGCCCCAGACCATTGGAGCACTTGGTTCCGGTCTGCTTACTATATTGTGCCGGGTGTTCGCTGCCATCTTTTTGGTAACTGACCATGCTGCTTGGACGAGGGTGCAGCTTGCGAGAGGAGCAAGAGTCCCCCATCGCACAGTCAAGCCCGTGCACGTTTGCGCGGGTGGGGGACTACCTTCTCGTAGTGATCACAGGCTTTACATTTAAGATTAATTATGATTTGCCCCGCAGATCACTATTTACTGTTAACTCTGCTGGCATGCTGCAACGGGTGTGTTGGGGGGGGAGGGGGGCATGGATCAGTGTGGTGGGTGTGCTTCATCCTAAGGGTTGAATGTTAACTGTTAATTGTTCACTGTTGACTGTTACCATAGCTGAAGTTAGTATGTTTAAGTTTGGTTGCTGTGGGCCGGGGGGCCGCTAAGCGGGGGGTGTTCTGTCCCGCTATTATCATACCAGAGCAAGATCTCGGGGTGGTCCCGCAGTGCATGGTAGGGACTCTAATATCAACCAAGCTGGTTGATAGTGGAAGACAAAGTTTTTACTTGGGGGGAGTTGGGGGATTAGGGAAGAGGGACTAGAGATGGGAAGGGGTGGGGGGCTTGGGGGGATGGGAGGGGCGGGATTGGGGGAGAGGGGGGGTGGGGGTGGGAGTGATGTCTGGTGGTGGGACGGTATTGCCAGGTCCGGGAGTTTTGTAACATATAATTGGGATCTTGGGTGGAGCAGGCAGCAATGTATCTTCATTTTGCTCTGGATAGCCTTCCTGCTGGGGGTTGAGGCTGGGCAGCCCCGGGCAATGATATGGGGAAAATACAAGCTGTTATCTGTCACTGCTATGAGTCCATGAGACAGGATATGAGATTTGTTTCATGGAATGTTGGGGGGATTAATTCGCCTGTGAAAAGGACGAAAATACTGCATGCCCTGAGGAAAAATAAAGCCCAGGTAGCCTTGCTCCAAGAGACACATCTCAGCGCACGGGAGCATGATAAACTGAAAAAATGCTGGGTGGGGCATGTGCTGGCTGCTCCCTCGGGGGGCCGGAAAAGAGGGGTGGCCATTTTGATTAGTAAGGAGCTCCAGGTAGAAGTATTGAGAGAGGACCCAGATCCCTCGGGTAGATACTTGTTTGTACACCTCAAGCTAAACGGGGAGGAATTTTTCTTAGGGAATATCTATGCCCCTAATGTTTATGATCACAGCTTTTTCCAGCGGGTAGGTTGCAAAGTGCGCAATGCACCGCGGATCCCACTAATTATAGCAGGTGACTTTAACTGCCCTCACGATCCGGTGCTTGATAAGTCTGATGCGAAAGAGCACAGCGGCTGGAGTAGGAAAGGAGTTAGCTACCTATGTCAGACGGGGGGACTGGTAGACGCCTGGAGGCTCCTACATGGGGGGGAAAAAGACTTCACGCACCTCTCCCGAGCGCATAGTACCTGGTCTCGGCTTGATTATATTTTAGTGGTGGATCGGGAATTCGGCAAAGTAGTCGCTTCTGAAATTGAACCCATTTTAGTGTCGGATCACGCGCTGGTGTGGATGGACTGGAGGGGGAGAGATCGCGGGGACTCTCGATGGGCTTTCCCCAGGCAGCTGTGGAAAAATAAGCCTTTTCAGCAGTACCTGCTGCAAAAGTGGGAGGAATACCTGCACTTCAATGAGCCTAGTGCTCGTTCTGCCACATTGTGCTGGGAAGCTGGGAAGGCTGTAATGAGAGGGTACATTATTGCTTATGTAGCCCGCGAGAAGCGTAGAATTAATGGAGAGGTACTGCGGTTGGCGGGGGAACTGCGCTGTTTGAAGAGATTGGCTGTAGGGAAGCGGGGGACCGCGCATATCCCAGCTTACCTGGTGGTTCAGAAGCAATTAAATGATATTCTGCAAGAGCGTGCGGTCTACAGTATGCAATACTATCGGCATCAGCTCTTCAGGTATGGTAATAAAACGGGCAGCTTACTGGCCCGATTGGTGAAGGAAGGGGGAGGGTCTAAGTTGATCGCTTCCATTAGAGATAGTGCGGGGGTTGAGAGCTCCAATCCCAAGCGCATCGTGGAGGTTTTTCGGGAATTTTATGAGCAGTTGTATACCCCGGAGCCTGAGGATAGAGTGAGTGAGAGAGCAGCCTTGGATGGGATAAAACTGCCGAGACTTACGGAATCGGATCTTGCGCAGTTAAATAGGCCGATAGAGGGTGTAGAAATTCAGAAAGTGATTAGAGGGGGGAAGCCGCACAAGGCTCCTGGACCGGATGGTTATGGCATAGAATTCTATCGGATGCTGGAGCTGCAGGTGGTCCCCACCCTGGCGGCAGTGTATGGAGAAGTACTGTCTGGGGGTGGTTTTCCTCGCGATATGCGCATGGCCGCGATCACGGTGATCCACAAGGCTGGCAAAGATCCGGTGGATCCGGCTTCTTACAGACAGATATCGTTAATTAATTACGATATGAAAGTCTTGGCCGGAGTGTTAGCACAGAGGCTGCAGCTGCTTCTTCCTCGGCTGATTAGCCCTTGTCAAACCGGATTTGTTAAAGGCAGGGAGGCCTTCTCCAATATTAGCAAAGTTCTCTTGGGGGCCGAGCTGTGTGTGCAGCGAGGGGACCCCCTGTTATTGGTCAGCCTGGACGCAGAGAAGGCCTTTGATAGGGTGTCGTGGAAGTATATGTTTGAAGTGCTTGGGAGATTTGGCTTTGAGGGAGCCATCTTGTCTTGGATACAGGCCCTATATATGGAGCCTTTAGCTTTTATAGCAGCGGGGGGATACCGGTCGGAGTCCTTTGAGCTGCGCAGGGGGACGCGTCAGGGCTGCCCGCTTTTGCCTTTGCTGTTTATCTTGCAGATGGAGCCCCTGTTGCGCATGTTAGAGCAGGCAGAGGAGGTTCAGGGGATTTCATGGCCAAATGGAGGTGTGAAGGTCTGCGCCTTTGCGGATGATCTGTTGCTGTGCCTGACGCATCCGCAGAGCTCTTTGGAATATGCCTTATCCCAGATTGGTCTCTTTGGGGGGTTCTCGGGATTGAGAATAAACAAGCTAAAGTCGCTAGGGCTTGATGTTGGTGGGGCAGTTCGGTGGAGGTGGAGGGGACCCTTCCCATTAGTATGGGCGGCCGATTCAATTCGCTACCTTGGTATTCATATCCCATGTGAGCTCCGCAAGCTGTATGCAGTCAACATGGGGCCTATGATGGCACACGCGTTGGATAGGCTCAGGAGATGGCGGGAGCTGCCCCTTTCGCTGCGAGGGCGCATAGCCCTCTTTAAAATGATTGAAGTGCCCAGGTGGATATATCTCCTGCGTAATGCCCCGATATGGTTATTACGGAAAGATTTGCGGGTCTTGGAGCAGCATCTATCCATATTTCTGTGGAAAGGGAAGAAGGCGCGCATTGCTTTTGCGGCCCTGTCCAGGCCTGAGCAGGAGGGGGGGGCAGGCCTCGTCTCCCTCAGGGAGTATAATCTTGTTAGCCTACTGCGGCCACTTCGTGATTTAATGGTGGGATCGACTGACATAGTCCCGCTTGAGCTGATTGATTGTGTTTCTGAACCTTTTCATAGGATGTATTGGATGCATTGGCCGGGGAGAGAGCTCCCGGAGTTTTGGAAGCACTCCGGCTATCTTGGGGCGCTTCGTCAGGCCTGGCGATTGCTATGTCAATATCGGGGCTGTGCTTGGAGCTGCTCTGACTGTCTCCCTTTAAGGGGGAATGGGGATTTTGACCCGGGACGGCAGGGGGTGGTGGGGAAGCGCTGGGCGCAATGTGGAGTGGAATATGTAGGTTACCTGCGGATGACGCAGGCGGCCCAGATGGACTCCTACCAATCTCTATGTGCCCGATATCATCTGCAGGCGCACGACTTTTATTTTTATCTTCAGGTGAGACACTATGTGCGCAGCCTGCAGCGTCCAACTTCTGGGGGACTACATTGGGAGGGGAGTGGCATGCTAGACCTTTTTCGGGCTTTGGACAGGAAAATTACGGGTCGGAGTTTACGAGCAGAGCTTAGCGTGGGGCGGGATTGGACCGGCTTGGAATGTCTGGAGCGTAGATGGATAGCCGATGGGATTGTGGAAGGCACGGCTGAACGCTTACAGGCGGCGTTCCAGCAAATAGCTAAGGTGTCTGAATCTGTACAATTGCAAGAAGTGCAATATAAATTTTTGTGGCGCGGCTATGTGCATGATGCATGGGCGG
Source organism: Ichthyophis bannanicus (assembly GCA_033557465.1). Lineage (NCBI taxonomy): Eukaryota > Metazoa > Chordata > Amphibia > Gymnophiona > Ichthyophiidae > Ichthyophis > Ichthyophis bannanicus. The sequence continues at coordinate 915,051,742 of CM066033.1, forward strand.
CGCGGGCCGGGATCTCCTTTTCTGATAGGTGTCCATTGTGTGAGGTAGAGAAGGGCACTTTGGCACATAAGTTTTGGTTGTGCGCCACTATTCAGAAATTTTGGAATGGAGTTGGGGGGCGGCTCAGTGAGTGGACTGGCCAACCGGTGCACATGGGGCCTGCATGGTGCCTCTTTGGGTCCTATGAGGGAATGACTAATTTGGAAGGGCATCAGCGCCAACTATGTGAGAAGGGGTTTGTTGTAGCCAAACAGACGATTTTGAGCCGCTGGGTGGGGTTCCCGGGGCCCAGTGTGCAGGAGTGGGAGAGCCGGATGCGGGGGTTGATGAAAATGGAGCACTACACGGCGCGTCTCTTAGGTCAACGACAGCTGAGTAAGTTTCGGGCAATCTGGGCATTGGTGCCCGATGGTGGATTTGACGTGGGAGGGCCTGCTTAATGGGGGAGGGAAGGTGTTGGTTGTACTGGGTAAGCTGCCGTGCGGTTGAGTGGGGACCTTGGCTATTCTTCGGGTAGATGGGGTGGGAAAGGGGGGGGGGCGAGTCGGAGGGGGTTGTGGGGGGGGGGAGGGGAACCTGAGGGTGGGGGGGTTGGGGGCGAGGGTTAGGGGAGACCTGTTGACCTATTGTACTGTGAACTCTGACACATTGAAGTACTTGCTGTGGAGCGATACCCTTAGTCTATGTCTTCCCCATGTTAGGTTGCTGCTCTTTTATTGAGAATGTTGACCTACCTAGGTGCAGTCTGCTTCTCTGCTTTCTCAGTGTACGGCTCCATATAGGGAAGGACACTGAAAATGATGCTTGGTCAATTTTGTGCGAGCGTCGCTCGGGGGTCATTATATCAATCATCTTACTTGGCAATGCCTGACTTTGCTTTTGCTTGCTGTTTGATAATTGATACTTGCTATGAGGGGAGGTAGACAACGGGGTCTGCTCTAGTTATTCATGGCTGTGTATTCCTTATCTTCATATGGCTATATTTTGTGGTATATATTGTTCGTTGTCTATGCTATACTCTTTTGTTGTCCGCCATGGTCCACGCGGAGTTTGTAAACAATTTTGAGCCCTATTTGATGTTTAGGTGTTGTAGTTACTGTTTGGTCTCCTATTGTTAACATGTATGTGCATAACAACAATAAAAATGATTTTCTCTAAATCAAAGGCGATCATGCTATGATCACTATTGCCAAGTGGCCCCAACAACCTTATCTCTTGCACTAGATCTGGTGTTCCACTAAGGACTAGGTCTAATATGGCTTCCCCTCTGGTCGGTTCATGAACCAGCTGCTCCAAGAAGCAGTCATTTATTTCGACTAGGAACTTTATCTCCCTAGCATGTCCTGACGTGACACTGACCCAGTCGATACCGGGGTAGTTGAAATCACCCATTATTATTACTGCACCATAACTTTTGTTAGCTTCCTTGATTTCTTTGAGCATTTCATCATCCATTTGGTCATTCTGGCAAGGCGCTCGATAGTACACCCCCACTGCCATTGCCTTCCCCCTTTTACATGGAATTTCAATCCATATAGATTCTACAGCAGATTTTGTTTCCTGCAAAACTTTAATCCTTTCTGACACAATGCCCTCTCTAACATAGAGAGCAACCCCTCCACCAATTTGATCAGCTCTATCATTACGATATAGTTTGTACCCAGGTATCACAGTGTCCCACTGGTTGTCCTCCTTCCACCATGTCTTTGATATTCCAATCATATCTAACCTTTCATTTAGTGCTATATGTTCTAACTCTCCCATCTTATTTTTTAGACTTCTAGCATTGCTACAGTCCAAGGTATGCAAGACCATCTCAGCCCGGCTGGCATGCGGCCTGGGAAAGAGAGTCAGAAGAAACACCTCCTGATTGAGGTGGAAGGAGGAGACAACCTTTGGAAGGAACGTAGGGCGAGTCCGTAAGACTACTCTGATCCTATAGAACCTAGTGTATGGTGCCTCTGACACCAGGGCTTGAAGCTCACTCACTCGCCTTGCCGAGGTAAGAGCAACCAAAAACAACGCTTTCCAGGAAAGAAAGCGCAAAGGACAAGTAGCCATAGGCTCAAATGGTGGGCAGGTAAGCTGTTGCAAGACCACATTCAAATCCCACTCAGGGGCAGGTGGACGAACTGGAGGCTTAAGCAAAAGTAGGCCTCTGAGGAAGTGAGCCACCAAAGGGTGGCTCGAGAGAGACTGACCCTCCACCGGTGAGTGGTGCGCTGAGAGAGCACTGAGATGGACCCTAACAGAGTTGGATTTAAGGCCTAGATTGGACAGGTGAAGCAAATATTGCAGCACCACTGGTACCAGGCATGAGAAAGGATCCTCCTTGTGTTGAGCACACCAGGTGGAGAACCAACGCCACTTAAGGGCATATGACGTCCGGGTGGACGGCCTCCTAGAGGCCAAGACCACGTCCTCCACTTCCCTAGGAAGCAGTAAGGTTACTAGAACTACCTTTTCAGCAGCCAGGCTTTCAGAATCAGGGATTGGAGGTTGGGGTGTAAGAGAGATCCCTGCTCCTGAGACAGGAGATCGGGTTGCATCCCCAGAGGAAGAGGAGTGTCCACCACTAGTTGCAAAAGAAGTGGGAACCACGGTTGCCTTGGCCATCTGGGGGCCACCAGTATCACCGAGGCCTTGTCCCGGATCACTTTGAACAGTGTCTTGGGCACTAGAGGCGTGGGAGGAAACGCATATAGGAGGCCTGTAGACCATGGTATGAGAAACGCATCCGCTGCTACTCTGAGAGGATGCGGTTGTCTGGAGCAGAACCTGGCAAAGAGATCTATGGTGGGAAGACCCCATCTTAAGAAGATCTGTTGAACCACCAGAGGATTCAACTGCCATTCGTGTGGCTGCAGGATCCTGCTCAATCTGTCTGTCAGGTAATTCTCCTGTCCAGAGATATAGACCGCCTTGAGAAGTATGCCATGGTTGACTGCCCAGGAGCACAGGTCCTGTACTTCCTGACAGAGAAGTCAGGACCCTGTGCCCCCCTGTTTGTTCACATAGAACATAACAACTTGATTGTCCTACTGAACTAAGACGGACTGGTGAGAGAGGACATGAGAGAAAGTCCGCAGGGCCAAGCGGATCGCTCTGAGTTCTAAGAGATTGATCTGTTGTGCGGCCTCCCAAGGAGACCACAGGCCCTGAGTGCATGCTCCCTGGCAATGTGCACCCCAACCTTGAAGAGAAGCATCGGTTGTCAGTACTTGTGAGTGCGAAGGTGCCTGAAAAGGCACCCCTTGCACCAGATTCGGAAGATGAAGCCACCACTGCAGAGACGACGCTAGAAGCTTGGACACCCTCACCTTGTCCGTCAGGTTTCCTGTGGCCTGCAGCCACTGGGTTCTGAGGCCCCACTGAGCTGGCCTCATGTGTAGATGGACATTTGGAGTTACATGGACCGTGGATGCCATGTGGCCTAAGAGCCTCAGGAATTGTCTGGCGGAGACTAGAGAAATTGCTGTGGAATTGTCTGGCCAAATCCATCAGTCTGTGGGTCCTGTCCACAGGTAAAAAGGCCTTTGCCTGAAGGGTGTATAGTCTTGCTCCTATGAACTCCATGTTCTGTGAGGGGTGCAAAGCGGACTTTGCGAGGTTTATGACAAAGCCCAGATACTGGAGAAGAGAGACCGTGCAGAGGGTGGCTTGATTGGTCTCCTGTAGAGACTGACCCCTGATGAGCCAGTCGTCCAAGTATGGAAAGACAAAGAGTCCTTGAACCCTGAGGTAGGCCGCCACAACCGCCAGGCACTTGGTGAAAACCCTGGGGGCGGAGGTTAGGCCAAAAGGGAGCATCCTGTACTGGTAATGGTTTCCTCCCACTACAAATCGGAGATATTGTCTGTGGTCTGGATGAATAAGAATGTGAGTATAAGCATCCTTTATGTCTAAGGAGCATAGCCAATTTCCCTGCTGGAGGTAGGGCAGCAGGATTCCAAGGGTAAGCATCTTGAACTTTCCCTCTCCAGGAACTTGTTGAGATTCCGCAAGTCTAGGATGGGCCTGAAGCCTCCTGTCCTTTTTGGTACTAGGAAGTACCTGGAATAGAAGCCTTGACCTCTCAGGTGGTGGGGCACCGGTTCCACCGCCTGCTCCTTTAGAAGACTTGCTAACTCCTGCAGGAGTAGGTCCCTGTACAGAGGGAGTCTTGGAGGCTCCCCTGGAAAGTAGGAGGGAGGTACCTGGTGGACGTGGAGGAGATAGCCCCTCTTGACATGGGGTTGCCAAAGAGGTTTTCACTTTGGCAGGGGACTTCGACCAACTTGTCCTCAACCCATGGCTCGAGGTCCGATGACTGTAGCCAGGCCTGACGGCGTGCACCGATGCCAGCCGCGGCTACTCAGGCCGAAGCCTCTAAGCCATCAAAGGCTGCCCGAGAGATAAACTTCGAGCACTCCCGGATCCCCGATGACAGGGCTTTGAACCTCTGCAAAGGTTCCTCGGAGAGACCAGAAGAGAACCCGGCAATCTCTTTTGGTAGGTCCCGAAGGTACATGCCCATGTACAGCTGGTAGGTCTGGACACGGCAAGCAAGCATAGAGCCCTGGAAGTACTTACTACCGAGGGCATCCAGGTTCTGGGCCTCCCAGCCGGGAGGCACCGAGGAGTGCATCTTCTGACTCTTCAGACGATGCATGGCCGATTCTACAACCATGGAGTGGTGCGGTAGCTGTGCCTTCTGGAACCCGGGGCTCTTGCGGACTCCATAGTTGGAATCGACCCGCTTGCTCAGAATTGGCGTTGAGGCCGGTGCCTCCCACATGCAGAAGAGCAACCATTTCAGCATGGGAGGAACCAGTACAGTAAAGGCCTCCTTGGGGGGAGAGTCATACTGCAGGGCCTCAAACTCCTCGGCTCGAGGCTCCTCCTCGGGGTCCGCGGGGAAGGCCAAGGCCTTGGCCATGTCCCGCAGGAAGTCCGAGAACCGGGTGTCCTCCGGTGGGGACCGTCTCTGAGGCTCAGACTCTGGTGAGTCCGAAGGGACACACCGGGTCCAAAATGTGTCCGGGGACTCCTCGTCCTCCGTTTCCCAGCCCGACCCCTCGGAGAAGGAATCGAGCGTCTCTGGTCGGGCAGGCACTGATGCCATCCGCCCCGACGCCGAGGATACCGGCATCGACGACCTCAGTCCCGAACAGGAGGCCGAGGGAGACCTTGGCCGAGGATCGACTTGAGAGCGCATGGACTCGAGGACCATCTCGGCTTCCAGGGTCAACTTGGACGTCGATGTCCCGGTGGTCGGGGCAGATGTACCTGTGAGACCGGCGATCAGTGCCCGCTGCTGTTCCATGAAGGCAGCCAAGCTGCTCTCCAAGGCCGTCAACCTGAGTCCAAGCTCAGGAGACTCAGCAGCCCCCGACTCGGGCCTGACGTCGGCTCCCCCGGAGGAGAGTCCACGAGGACTAAAGTACTCACGTGACTCGGGGACTCCGGCTCCACACAAGGTTGTTTTGCAGGCCTCTCCGACTCCGAAGACCCGGGAAGGCGGTCGGGGCTATGCGACCTGGCCCTCGAGGAGCCAAGTGCGTCCACTGATGCCGCCCTCGTGGGTTTCTTCTTCCTGTGGTGCTCCCACGAGGGAGACCCTCTCTCAGAGGAACCCCGGCGATGCTTGGGATCGGAGTCCAGAGACGTTGAGGCCTCTGATGAAGTCCGGGCCCTGCCGGACGCGGAGTCAGAGAAGATTCTTTCCTTCTGATGCTGCAGGCTCCTCAACGCCTTCGAGGACATTTTCCCACATGGGCCACAGATCATCGGGTCATGATCGGGCCCGAGGCAGCAGTTATGTGTGTCGGTGAGAGACATAAGTTTCTTACACCGATCACGCTTTTTAAACCCGCTGGCAGCCATCGGGGGAAAAAGGGCCCCTGCGAGGTCAAAAGATAGGGCTACCAGTGAAGAATAGCAAAATGGCACGCACGCTAGTCACAAAGGACAAAAACTGAAAAATGAAGTCCGGGCTCGATACCGGTGTACCGGGCCCAGGCGGGAAAGGGAAACCGGCGTCGAACTGAAGAAAAGACGGATCCACAGAGAAAAATCAGCTTTTTCCTTGTGTGAAAACGAAACATGTCCGTCGGGCTCCGCGGAAAAAAGAAGACTGAGCAAGATGGCATTCTTGGGCGGGAAGGGGACCGCGCATGCGTGCTGCATTCCCAAAGGCTTTCTTTGAAAGCTGGGGAAATGCTCCGCATGGGGGTTCCGTCGGCACCGACGTCACCCATATGTGAGGACTGACTTCCTGCTTGGTCCTGGAGAAAACAGGTTCCATACAGGAGAGAGTCTGCAGCTCAGGTATCCACTGAGCCTAACAAATCACCACCAAAAATACCATCTTTAATGTGAGATTCTTTAACATAGCCCTCTTTAGCGGCTCAAAAGGCTCTGAAGTTAGGGCAGACAGAACCAAATTCAAATCCCACGCAGGGACAATCTGCACCTGCTTCACCACCCACAGAAAGCATAGTTACTCACCTGTAACAGGTGATCTCCAGGAACAGCAGGAATTTGGTCTTCACATATGGGTATCGTCGGTACCGACGGAGCCCGCGTGGGAACACTCCCCAGCATCCAATAGGAAAGCTTTTGGGAGCATCCCACAGCACATGCGTGCTGCCTTCCCGCCTCTGTACCTCTCTCAATTCAGTTGAGTTTATAGCCGAGACCAAAGGAGAGAAGTATAGAAAGAGAGATAGATAGAGACAACTCCTAGGGGAGGTGGGTGGGTTGTGAAGAATACATTCCTGCTGTTCCCGGAGATCACCTGTTACAGGTGAGTAACTATGCTATCTCCAGGAACAAGCAGGAATGTAGTCTTCACATATGGGGACTCCCCAGCTGAAAGATGCCAAGGGATGACCCCAGGAAGCTGCGAACCCAGGAGAGGTGGGTTATGCTTCCTCTCATGGACCTCTGGCATCCAAACCCGTGGACGGTGGGTAGGAGTTGAATTAAGTATGGAAGAGATTCTGGATAACAGCCTGGCCAAACGAGGCATCCCGACGGGAGTCCTTGTCTAAGCAGTAGTAGGCTGTGAAGGTGTGTACCGAAACCCAAGTGGCTGCTCTGCAGATGTCATCAATAGACACAGAACGAAGATTAGCCGTTGAGGCTGCCATTGCTCTCACATTGTGAGCTGTGACATGGCCCTCGAGAGAAAGTCCTTTACTCTGATATGTATAGGATATGCAATCTGCAATCCAATTTGACAGAGTTCTTTTGGAAACTGGAAGTCCCAAATGACTTGAGTCAAAAGCCACAAAAAGCTGAGAAGATTTTCTATGTGGCTTAGTTCTTTGGAGATAAAAGGCTAAGGCTCTTTTACAATCCAAAGTGTGAAGATTCCTTTCTGCACGAGGCATGAGGCCTAGGGAAGAATATAGGAAGATAACCCAACTGGTTTAAATAAAAAGGCGAAACCACCTTTGGCATAAAGTGAGGATGAGTCCTGAGGACTACTTTATCATGGTGGAACCTTGTATAAGGAGGGTCAGCTACTAAAGCCTGTAGTTCCCTAATGCGTCTTGCAGAAGTGATGGCAATTAGGAAAATGACTTTCCATGAAAGAAACTTTTAGGTCTGAAGTGGCTAAAGTTTCAAAGGGCGGTTTCATAAGCTGACCAAGAACAAGATTCAGATCCCATGCCAACAGTGGTGGTTTAATGGGAGGTTTTGTTAAGAGTAGGCCTCTCATGAATCTTGATACAAGTGGATGAGAGGAAATAGGTTGTCCATCGAAAGGTTTGTGAAAAGCAGCAATAGCACTAAGATGGACCCTCACTGAATTGGTCTTGACCAGAAGTTGATAGTTGGAGGAGATATTGGAGTTGGAGGAGAAAAAGCGTAGTTACTCACCTGTAACAGGTGTTCTCCAGGAGCAGCAGGAATCAGTCCTCACTTATGGGTGACGTCGGCGCCGACGGAGCCCTCGCGGAGCAATTTTCCCCAGCTTTCAAAGAAAGCCTTTGGGAATTGCAGCGCGCATGCGCGGTCCTCTTCCCGCCCAAGGGTGCCATCTTAGCCAGTCAGATGACATAGCTAAAAAAGACAGCGTAAAAATTTGCAAAAAACTAAAGCAGACGATTGCAACTCCAAGGGGAGGAGGGAGGGTTGTGAGGACTGATTCCTGCTGCTCCTGGAGAACACCTGTTACAGGTGAGTAACTACGCTTTCTCCAGGACCAAGCAGGAAGTCAGTCCTCACTTATGGGACTCCCAAGCTCAAGGCTACCGGAGACCCTAAGCACAAAAATGAGCTCCCTCTAGCTCAGCAGCACAGAAGGAAAGAATCTTCGCTGAATTATCACCCACCGGTAGCCCACATCCGGGATGGAGGGTAGGAGTTGCTCAGACCTCAAAGAGATTACGGAGGACTGCCTGTCCGAAAGCACTGTCCCTGCGGGACTCCCTCTCGAGGCAGTAATGGACCGCAAAAGTCTGGCTCGAAGACCAAGTAGCGGCCCGGCAGATGTCTGCCAGCGGAACAGAGCGGAGGTAGGCCACTGACGTGGCCTTTGCCCGAACGCAATGAGCCGTGACTCGACCTTCCAAGGAGAGTCCGGCTGCCCCATAAGCCCAAGTGATACAGTCCGCAACCCAGATGGACAGTGTACGCTTGGAGACCGGGAGCCCCAATTTATTGGGGTCAAAAGACACAAAAAGCTGAGCAGCTTTACGGTGCTCCCACGTACGGTCAAGGTAGAAGTTCAAAGCCCTTCTACAGTCCAGGGTATGGAGGACCGTTTCAGCTCGGCTGGAGTGTGGCCTGGGAAAGAAGGTCGGAAGTACCACCTCCTGATTGATGTGAAAAGGGGAGACCACTTTTGGAAGAAATTTAGGGTGAGTCCGTAGGACTACCCTATTTTTGTAGAACCGAGTGTAAGGGGGATCAGACACGAGGGCCTGCAATTCACTTACGCGTCTAGCGGAAGTGAGGGCTATCAAGAACAGTGTTTTCCAAGACAGAAAACGGAGAGAACAGGTAGCCATAGGTTCAAAAGGCGGACAGGTGATCCGCTGCAAAACCACATTCAGGTCCCAGTCAGGCGCTGGCGGGCGCAGAGGTGGTTTAAGTAGAAGGAGACCTCGGAGAAACCTCGCTACGAGAGGGTCGCTGGAGAGAGGTCTGCCGTCCACCGGCACATGATGTGCCGAAAGAGCACTGAGGTGAACTTTGACGGAGTTGGACTTAAGTCCCAGATTAGAGAGGTGCAGCAAGTACTGCAAGATCACCGACACCGGGCAGGAGAAGGGATCCTGAGACTGTTGGGTACACCAAACGGAAAAGCGACGCCATTTAAGGGCGTAGCATTTGCGGGTAGAAGGTCGTCGCGAAGCCAAGACAACCTCCTCCACCTCTGCCGGCAGGAGAAGGGGAGCAAGGACTACCCTCTCAGCAGCCAGGCCATTAGGTTGAGAGACCTGAGGTTGGGGTGTAGCAGAGAACCCTGATCCTGAGTGAGGAGATCCGGTTGAAACCCCAGAGGGAATGGATCCTCCACCGCTAATTGCAGCAGGAGCGGAAACCACGGCTGTCTGGGCCAGCGAGGGGCCACCAGGATCATGAAGGCTTTGTCCCGGAGAACCTTGAAAAGAGTCCGAGAGACTAGCGGGATGGGAGGGAAAGCATACAGAAGGCTTCCCGACCATGAGAGTAGAAAAGCGTCCGCCGCAACCCGACGGGGGTGGGGCTGACGAGAGCAGAAGCGAGGAAGTTGCCGGTTGTGAGGACTGGCAAAGAGATCCACCGTGGGGAGGCCCCACTTCAGAAAGAGCTTCTGAACTACCAAGGGATCCAGATGCCACTCGTGCGGCTGAAGGATCCTGCTGAGTTTGTCCGCCAGGTAATTCTCTTGGCCTGGGAGATAAACTGCCTTGAGGAGAATGCCGTGACTCACGGCCCAAGAGCAGAGCTTCTGTGCCTCCCGGCAGAGGAGGAAGGAGCCCGTGCCCCCTTGCTTGTTCACGTAGAACATGGCAACTTGATTGTCCGTCTGGACAAGGACGGACTGATGAGAAGTCAGGTGGGAGAAAGCCTTGAGAGCCAGGCGGATCGCCCTGAGCTCCAGGAAGTTGATCTGCTGAGCAGACTCCCATGTGGTCCAGAGGCCCTGAGTACGTGCCCCTTGGCAATGCGCACCCCAGCCCAGGAGGGATGCATCTGTCGTCAGCACCCGGGCCGGCTGAGGTGACTGGAAAGGCATTCCAAATATCAGGTTCGGCTGCTGAAGCCACCACCGGAGAGACGAGAGCAGCGGCGCGGAGACGCGCACGAGGTCTGCTAGGTCGCCTGTGGCTTGTCGCCACTGCTGGCGGAGACACCATTGAGCAGGCCGCATATTCAGGCGGGCATTGGGGGTCACATGGACGGTGGAAGCCATATGGCCGAGTAGTCTCAGGAAGCGCCTGGCGGAGACCAGGGGCTGGCTGCGAAAACGGTCGGCTAGGTCCATGAGCCGTTGAGCCCTGTCGAGCGGAAGGTATGCTCGTGCCTGAGGAGTGTGCAGTCTTGCGCCGATGAACTTGAGATCCTGTGATGGGAGCAAAGTGGACTTTGCGAAGTTTATAACAAAGCCCAAGTGCTGCAGAAGAGTCACCGTGCGGCGCGTGGCGTTGGTGACCTCCAGAGCGGACGCTGCTCTGATGAGCCAGTCGTCGAGGTACGGAAAGACATAGAGGCCGTGAAGCCGGAGATGGGCCGCCACCACCGCGAGACATTTTGTGAAGACTCGCGGTGCGGAGGACAGGCCAAAGGGCAGTACTCTGTACTGGTAATGATTTCCTGACACCACAAACCTTAGGTATTGTCGGTGGCTTGGGTGGATAAGGATGTGCGTGTAGGCATCCTTTAGATCCAAGGAGCATAGCCAATCTCCCTGCTGGAGGTAGGGCAGAAGGATTCCAAGGGTAAGCATCTTGAACTTCTCTCGCACGAGGAACTTGTTGAGGTTGCGTAGGTCCAGGATGGGTCTGAGGCCTCCTGTTCTCTTTGGTATCAGAAAATACCTGGAGTAAAAACCTTGACCCTCCAGGTGGTGGGGCACCGGTTCCACCGCCTGTTCCTGTAGAAGACCTGCTAACTCCTGAAGGAGTAATTCCCTGTGCAGAGGGGGTCGTGGAGGTTCTCCCGGAAAAAAGGAGGGAGGGACCTGGTGGAAGTGGAGAAGATAGCCTTCTCGCACGACTTGAAGCACCCAGGCATCTGAGGTGATGCTGGACCACCTGTGGGCGAAGTGAACCAGCCGGCCTCCGGTGCTGGGAGGAACCAGCGGGGGGGGAGAGGCTATGCTTAGTGAGTCAAAAACCCCCACCCTGCTGAGCAGGGGCTGGTGGTGCAGGCTTGGGGGCTTGCTGCCTACGGGACCCGTTACCCCGTCCCTTGGCCTGCTGGCCCTGTTGGGGAGCTGCAGGGGCCTGATAATGGGGGTATTGTTTGTAGGCAGCCGCCTTCCTCGGGTAAAAGGACTTCTTTCCCGAGCCCTTCTTTTTCTGGGAAGGGGCGGAGGTCTTCCTAGAAAGCCTAGTCCTGGTGAGAGTCTCCGTCTCAATTTGTGCAGCCTTTTCCGCCATGGGCTTGCCAAAGAGGTTTTCGCCTCGGCAGGGGACATCGACCAACTTGTCCTGCACCCAGGGCTCAAGGTCAGATGACTGAAGCCAAGCCTGTCGGCGGGCACCGATGCCGGCTGCGGCCACTCGAGCCGACGCTTCAAAGCCATCGTAGGCTGCTCGGGATATGAATTTTGAGCATTCCCGAATACCAGTGGACAAGGCCAGGAACCTCCGCAAGGGTTCCTCGGACAAACCAGCGGAGAATCCGGCTAGCTCTTTAGCCAGGTCTCGGAGATACATGCCCATGTAGAGCTGGTAGGTCTGGACACGACACGCAAGCATAGAGCCCTGGAAACACTTCTTGCCAAGGCCATCCAGGTTACGGGCCTCCCTGCCAGGAGGCACCGAGGAGTGCATCTTCTGGCTCTTAAGACGATGCATGGCCGATTCCACTACCATGGAATGGTGTGGCAGCTGTGCTTTTTGGAAGCCAGGGCTCTTGCGGACTCGATAGATAGAATCGACCCGCTTGCTCAGGACCGGCGAGGTGGCCGGACTCTCCCACATGCGGAAGAGTAGTCGTTCCAGCATGGGAGGAACCGGTACAGTAAAGTGTTCCCTTGCGGGAGAGTCATACTGGAGGGCGTCGAGCTCTTCGGCTCGAGGCTCCTCCTCGGGATCCGCAGGGAAGGCCAAAGCCTTGGCCATATCCCTGACGAAGTCCGAGAACCGGGCATCCTCCGGGGGGGACTGCTTCCGAGGCTCGGACTCCGGTGAGTCCGAGGGGACACACCGAGTCCGGAAAGGATCAGGCGACTCTTCCTCTTCAGACTCCCAGACCGACTCCGACGAGGACTCGGTGGGGTCGGCCCGGGCAGGGCGCGGCGCCTGCCGCCCCGACGCCGAGGGAGTCGGTGTCGGCGACCTCGGTCCCGAACGGGAGGCCGAGGGTGACCTCGACCGAGGATCGACTCGAGTTCGCATCGACTCGAGGATCGGCTCGGTCTCCGGGGTCGACTTGGACGTCGACGTCCCGGCGGTCGGGGCAGCGGCGCCAGCGAAGCCAGCGAGCAGTGCCCGCTGCTGGTCCATGAAGGCAGACAATCTGCTCTCCAAGGCCGTCAACCTGAGTCCGAGCTCAGGTGACCCAGCAGCCCCCGACTCGGGCCCCGACGGCGTCGGGCCCGACGTCGGCTGTCTCGGAGGCGAGTCCAGGAGGACCACAGGACTTACCCGAGCAGGCAGCTCCGACTCCAGGCGAGGTCGCTTCGTGAGATGCTCCTTCTCCAAGGACCCGGGACGGCTATCGGGGCTATGCGACCTGGCCCTCGCGGAGCCAGGAGCGTCCACCGACGCCGCCCTCGCGGGTTTCACCTTACGACGATGGTCCCCGGAGGGAGAACCCCTGTCGGAGGAACTCCGGCGACGGTCCGAGCTGGAACCTTTGGACGCGGAGGCCTCCGACGAGGTCCGGGTACGGCTGGGGTCAGCGAAGATTCTATCCCGCTGATGCCGCCGACTTCTCAACGCTTTGGAGGACATTTTGCCGCAGGGCCCACAGATCATTTCTTCATGATCCGGGCCCAGGCAGCGGAGGCAAAAGTCGTGTGTGTCAGTTAGTGACATATTTCGGTCACACTGACCACACCGCTTGAAACCACTGGCAGCCATCGGGGGAAAAAGGGCCCCGGCGAGGTCAAAGGACCGGGCTGCCAGGGAAAAACCGAAACGAAAAACTGACTAAGTCAGAAAAACCGAAAAATAAGAAGAGGACTCGAGACCGGCGTCGCGAGTCCGGCGGGAAAAAGACCGGCGTCGAACCGAATGGAAAATAAGAGAAATTCTGAAGAAAAAATCAACTTTTTCGCGGGGACACGACGGGTACGTCTGTAGGGCTCCGCGGAAAAAAGAAGACTGGCTAAGATGGCACCCTTGGGCGGGAAGAGGACCGCGCATGCGCGCTGCAATTCCCAAAGGCTTTCTTTGAAAGCTGGGGAAAATTGCTCCGCGAGGGCTCCGTCGGCGCCGACGTCACCCATAAGTGAGGACTGACTTCCTGCTGGTCCTGGAGAACGGACTGGTTCCACGCACAGGGCCTCAAGATAAACTTCAGCAAAACAGACGTACTCTTCATTACAAGAAATAAATCTTTCTCCCCTCCACAGGCTCTAAAGACAAGAGACGCTGAGCTCACAAGCAAACCCACTATCCGCTACCTCGGCGTCACATTAGACCAGCAGCTCGAGTTCAAAACGCACATCAGCAACATCATCAGGCAGATCCACCATAAAATACGAACAATGAGACCTCTCCGACCCCAATTGCAACCAGACGACTTCAGGACAGTCTTTCAGGCCCTTGTGACCCCCCACTTTGACTATGCCAATACGATCCTTCATGGCCTACCCAAGAACACATTAAGCCCGTTACAACTAGCAATGAATACCACGGCACGCTTCCTACACGGAGCCTCCAGAGGAGACCATATCACCCCGATTCTAAAGGACTTGCACTGGCTACCAATCTACTGTCGGACCATATATAAAGTACTCCTGATGACCTTTAAGGCCATCAACAACATGTCCTCCTCCTCCCTAACGGATCTGCTCCACCCTACTCCAGAGCAAACAGAGTGAGGAGGTCATTCGCCATCAATACCCTTCAGACCCCCAACAAAATAACTAAATGCACCCAAGCAACGAAGAGCAGAGCTTTTAAGTTTTATGCTCCCATCTGCTGGAATGCGCTCCCAACCTCCATTCGAGCAATTACCGATATTGCTCAATTCAGAAAAGCACTAAAACACCACCTCTTTCTCCTACACTACTCACAGCTTAACCTTAGCCACCTTACACCCAGCTAAACAATGATAAACCACAAGACAATTCATAGCTATAATGTACAGTCAAACCTCGGTTTTCATTTGCCCCGGTTTTCATACGCTTCGGTTTTCAACGTCTTTTTTGACTGAGATTTTGTCCCGGTTCTCGTACATCGCCTCGGTTTTCGTAAAGTACAGTACTGTAAATACATACACCCTCGCGCTGCACACCGGTCTGTATACACTGCCAGAACGCCCACCCGGTCCCGGCAGCACTGCCCCCCGGACTCACCGATCGCCAGCGTGATGAGAAGCGAAAGCCAGCTGAGCACGTAAATGAAACACATCCTCGAGCCTGGTCAGAGTTAGAGAAGCAAGGATTGCGCAGAGAGGAAGGCCCCGATCTCGTCCACCGCCTGCCCGTTCTCTGGAGTGCTCCCTCAGGCTCGGAGGTAGCAGGGAAGAAAAGCTGTCAACGTAAGCAGGAGATGTTGCATGAATGTGGGAGGCAGTTCTTTCTCTTGCAGGGTACGTCTGAAGCTATATCATTAAGATTTTCTGCCATTCTGAAGCATTGAGCAGATAATGTAAAGGTATTTTAATGGGCTGAATCAAATGTGATTCCGAAGAGAGCTGGGCACTGCAGCTTGTCAGGGGTGGCTAAGGCCAGATGTTAACATACTGTACTGTACAGTACTGTACTTAGCTTGCTTTCAGTGATGTTAAATGTTCATTTATCCATTTCATTAATCATTTATATTTATTTCTCATTGTTTTCTGTATGTAAAAATATAGTTATTCTCTATAAAATGTATTTTTTGTGAATATTTTTGGGTGTCTGGAACAGATTAATTGGATTTACATTATTTCTTATGGTAAATATTGCTTCAGTTTTCATACGTTTCGGTTTTAGTCAGACTTTTTCGAATGGATTAATCATGAAAACCGAGGTTTGACTGTACATAGTTGTAGATACTGTAAATAGTTCCCCAGATTGAAATCCAAGTTGTATCTCCCATTCACTGTAAGTGCATAACAGACATCCTGAGGTGCATAGATGTTACCTGTAAACCGCACTGATTTTAAAGAGCGCGTTATATAAAAGCAATAAATAAATAAATAAATATTCTAGTAGCAACTCCACAGGTACCAAAAGTAGGTTAAGTCCCTTTTGGGAGCACCAGACAGAGAACCTTTTCCACTTAAAAGCGTAGGACCGCTTTGTGGAAGATTTTCTGGAAGCTAGGAGGATATCCTTTACCTGTTGAGAAAGGTTGATATCCCAGAATTCTAGACTTTCAGTAACCAGGCCCTGAGATGCAGGGACTGGGGATTCGGGTGCAGTAACGATCCGTTCTCCTGAGATAGACGATCTGGAGCATTCCTCAACTCCAAAGGAGTGGTTTGAGAGAGACGCAGAAGAAGAGGGTACCACGTTTGCCATGGCCAATGTGGAGCTATGAGTATCATACGACCTCTGTCTCTCTGAAGCTTGAATAAAGTCTTGGGAATGAGGGGAATGGGTGGGAAGGCATAGAGGAAGTCCTGACCCCAGTGGAGTAGGAAAGCATCCCTTGCCTGACAATTGTGAGCCAGGATTCTGGAACAGAATCGGGGAAGTTTGGCATTCTGTGGACTTGCACAGAGGTCTATATCTGGTGTCCCCCAGATTTGAAACACTCAAGCAAGTTGGTGCGAGTGGAGAGACCATTCGTGCGGCAGCAGTATTCGACTGAGTTTGTCTGCCCATAAGTTTTGAATGCCCGGAAGATATACCACAAACAGGTGGATTTGAAAATCTCTGGCGAGGGCCCATAGTCACAAAGCTTCGTTACATAGCAACAGAGAGCCTGTTCCGCCTTGCTTGTTGACATAGAACATGGCTACCTGATTGTCGGTTTGGACCAGAACTGTCTTGTTGCTGAGATGGGCCTGAAAAACTTGAATAGCATTGAAAATGGCTCTCAGCTCTAGGAGGTTTATGTGAAGAGAAACCTGCTGTGAGGTCCAGAAACCCTGGGTTGAGAGATCGTGCAAGTGGGCCCCCCAACCCAACTTGGATGCATCTGTTGTCAGGGTGGCCTGGTATAAAGGCTGCTGGAAAGAAGAGCCTACAAGGAGGTTTTCCAGAGATTGCCACCATTGTAGGGACGAAATCAGATGTGTGGTATTTCTGATTTTGTCTGATAGGCGACCCGAGGCTTGTGACCACTGTGAGGATAGGGTCCATTGGGATGCTCGCATTTGATGGCGAGCATAGGGAACCACATGGACAGTGGATGCCATATGCCCCAGAAGTTGAAGCATTTCCCGAGCTGTGAGGAACACCCTCACAGTTGCTTGGGATGCAAGTTGCATTATTCATAGACAGCATGGCTGTGGCAGGAAAGCCTTTGACTGCCGTGTGTCTACAAGAGCTCCTATGAACTCGAGAGACAGGGGTGAGATGAGATTTTGGGAGGTTTATGACCAGTCCCAAGTACTGAAGAATTTTTATTGCTTGAGACAGAGCGAAGCTGGCTTCTGGAGCTGTTGGTGCTCGAATGAGCCAATCGTCTAAGTAGGGGAAAATGAACATTCCTAGAGTCCTCCTAAATGCTGCTACTACTACCATGCATTTTGTGAAGACTCTTGGAGCAGAGGCTAGTCCGAAAGGAAGAACTCTGTATTGGAAGTGTCTTCCCTGGACCAGGAATCAAAGGTATTTCCTGTGATCTGCATGAATGAGAATATGCGTGTATGCTTCTCTTAGATCTAGAGAACATAGCCAGTCCTGACTGAAGGTATGGTAGGAGTGTTCTGAGGGAGATCATTTTGAACTTTTCCCGGAACAAATATTTGTTTAATTCTCTGAGGTCTAGAATAGATCTGTGTCCCCCTGTCTTCTTTGGAATGAGAAAATAGGGGGAATAAAGCATAGTTACTCACCTGTAACAGGTGATCTCCGGGAACAGCAGGAATTTAGTCCTCACATATGGGTATCGTCGGTACCGACGGAGCCTGCGCGGGAACGCTCCCCAGCGTCCAATCAGAAAGCCTTTGGAAGCATCCCACAGCGCCTGCGTGCTGCCTTCCCGCCTTTCCCAACTGCCTCTCTCCAGTTGAGTTTTAACGCTGAGACAAAGAGAGAGAGAGAGGGAAAGGAAAGAGATAGATAGAGAGATACAACTCCTAGGGAGGTGGGTGGGTTGTGAGGACTAAATTCCTGCTGTTCCCGGAGATCACCTGTTACAGGTGAGTAACTATGCTATCTCCAGGAACAAGCAGGAATGTAGTCATCACATATGGGGACTCCCTAGCTTTAGGTGCCAGGGAGAGACCCCAGAAGTTGTGTGTCCCTGAGAAGGGCTCCACTTCCACCCATGGATCTCTGGCATCCTATCAGGGATGGTAGGTAGGAGTTGATTAGGTATGGAACAGGTGTTTGAGTACAGCCTGACCAAAGAAGGCATCCCGGCGGGAGTCCTTGTCCAAGCAGTAATGGGCTGTGAAGGTATGAACTGAGGCCCAAGTGGCTGCTCGACAGATGTCGTCAATAGACACAGAGTTCAGATGAGCCATTGAGGCTACCATGGCTCTCACATTGTGAGCTGTGACATGGCCCTCCAGAGAAAGGTTCTTACTCTGATAGGCGAAAGAAATACACTGAGCAATCCAGTTTGATAGTGTTCTCTTGGAGACTGGCAGTCCCAAATGAGAAGGGTCAAAAGCAACAAAGAGTTGAGAGGACTTTCTATGTTGCTGTGTCCTTTGAAGGTAAAAAGCTAGAGCTCTTTTACAGTCCAGGGTATGAAGATTCCTCTTTGCATTTGATGCATAAGGTCCTGGAAAAAAGACAGGTAGGTAGACCTCCTGATTGAGATGAAAAGGCGAGACCACCTTAGGCATAAAGTGTGGATGAGTCCTAAGGACTACCTTGTCATGATGGAACCTTATATAAGGTGGATTAGCTACTAGTGCTTGCAACTCACTAATGTGGCGTGCTGATGTGATTGCAATGAGAAAGATAACCTTCCAAAAAAGGAATTTTAAGGAGGTGGTAGCTAAGGGTTCGAAATGTGCCTTCATAAGTTGCCCAAGAACCAGGTTCAAGCCCCATGCCACCGGAGGTGGTCTAATGGGAGGCTTAGTTAGAAGGAGGCCTCTCATGAATCTCGCTATAAGAGGATGAGAGGAAATAGGTTGTCCATTTAGAGGCTTGAGGGAAGCTGCAATAGCACTCAAATGGACTCTTACTGAATTAGTTTTAAGGCCTGCATTAGACAAATGGAGGAGATACTCCAGCAAAGATTCCATAGGTATGGCAAGGGGGTTAAGACCCTTTTCCGAACACCAAACTGTAAACCTTTTCCGCTTGAAAGCATAAGAGCGTCTAGTGGAAGGTTTTCTGGAAGCACAAAGAACATCTTTCACCTGTTGAGAAAGATTAAGATCTTGGAGATCTAGGCCTTCAGCAACCAAGCCCTGAGATGCAGAGACTGGGGATTGGGATGCCATAACATTCCGTCCTCCTGAGATAGGAGATCTGGAGCAGACCCTAACTCCAGGGAGGGAGCTTGAGAGAGATGTAGAAGCAGAGGGTACCACACTTGCCGTGGCCAATGTGGAGCTATGAGAATCATATGGCCTCTGTCTCTCTGAAGCTTGAACAGGGTTTTGGGAATTAGGGGAATGGGTGGAAAGGCATACAGGAAGTCTTGACTACAGTAAAGGAGGAAAGCATCCCTGGCCTGAGCCCCCTGAGCCGGAGTTCTGGAACAGAACCGGGGAAGTTTGGCATTCCACGGACTTGCAAAGAGGTCTATGTCCGGGGTTCCCCAAAGTTGAAATATCCTGGTCACCTGGTCTGCATGTAGAGACCACTCGTGTGGAAGCAGAACTCGACTGAGTCTGTCTGCCCAAGAGTTTTGAATGCCAGGAAGATACACTGCCAGAAGATGAATTTGATGCTCTCTGGCGAGGGCCCATAGTCGCAAAGCTTCGTTGCAAAGCGACAGACAGCCTGTTCCCCCCTGCTTGTTCACATAGAACATGGCTACTTGATTGTCCGTATGAATGAGGACTGTCTTGTAGCTGAGCAGGGAGTGGAACACTCGCAGGGCAAGGAAGATTGCTCTGAGCTCCAAGAGATGGATATGTAGACAACTCTCCTGTGGAGACCAGGTGCCCTGGGTGGAGAGGTCTTGCAGATGAGCTCCCCAACCCACTGGAGAAGCATCTGTTGTAAGAGTTGCTTGGGGCAGGGGTTGCTGAAAGGGGGATCCCAGCAACAGGTTTTGAGTGGACTTCCACCACTGGAGAGACAAAATGAGGCGACTTGTGTTTGCTATTTTGTCTGACAGGCAACCTGATGCCTGGGTACATTGGATGGATAAAGTCCACTGAGCTGCCCTCATGTGAAGGCGAGCATATGGTAGCACATGCACGGTGGATGCCATGTGGCCTAGTAACTTTAACATTTCTCGAGCAGTTAAAAGGGGCTTTAGGACTGCTTGAGAAGCTAATTGCACTAAGCGAAGGCAACGGGCTTGGGGAAGGTAAGCCCTTGCCTTTGTGGTATCTAGCAAGGCTCCTATGAACTCTAGAGACTGAGTAGGAGTTAGACTGGATTCTGGGATGTTTATTACCAGCCCTAAATACTGAAGGAAACGCCTTGTGCAGGATAGGGAATTTTTGGCCTCTGACTGTGTGGGAGCTCAAATGAGCCAGTCGTCCAAATAAGGGAAGACGAATATTCCCAGAGTGCGCAGAAATGCAGCTACCACTGACATGCATTTCGTGAACACCCTTGGTGCAGAGGCCAGACCGAAAGGAAGCACTCTGTATTGATAGTGCTTTTCTTGAAAAAGGAACCGAAGAAACCTTCTGTGAGTAGGATGGATGAGAACATGGGTGTACGCATCCTTGAGATCTAGAGAACAAAGCCAATCCTGACTCTGAAGGTATGGCAGCAGAGTTCCCAGAGAAATCATTTTGAATTTTTCCTTGACTAGGAATTTGTTCAATTCTCTGAGGTCTAAAATGGGTCTGTAGCCCCCTGTTTTCTTTGGAATAAGAAAACAGGGGGAGTAGAACCCTGTACCCTGTAGATGAAGAGGCACTTCTTCTATTGCCCCTTGGGCAAGAAGGGTGGCAATCTCCTGACCCAACAGGTTGAGTAGGGAGGTCGGAGAATTGAACTGGATCACTCTTTTGTGAGAGGGCAAACTTGAAAAATGAAGTTTGTACCCCTCCTTTATGATGGAGAGTGTCCAATGCTCTGCTGTAATTTGTCCCCACCTAGGAACAAAATGACATAACCTTCCTGGAATGGTGGAGGGCTCTGGTCCTTCCAGAGCCAGGAAGGCTAAGTTCTCTAGCGGAAAGTCAAAGGCCCTGAGGAGGCTGAGGTTGCTGGGCCGGTGGAGGCCTAGCAGTCTTTGCTTTGCTCTGTTTGGATGGTTGCTGAGGTTTGGTAGCAAACTGAGCTGCAGAAGATGCCCACTAACTATAAGCAGGATAAAATCTTCCTTTTTTAGAAAAAGGTGCTTTTTTGAACAACCTTTTCTTAACAGGAGCAGCCGTATACTTGGATAGTCAATCAAAGGCAGAATTTTCAGCATCCATCTGATTGGCCTTTGCTTGCCAATCTTTACCAAACAGATTTTCACCGGTACAAGGGATATTTCCCAATTCATCTTGGACCCAGATCTCCAAATCAGATGCTTGAAGCCAAGCAATTCTACGTGCACCTATGGCAATAGCCGAGGCTCTGCTTACACATTCAAAGGAATCAAAAGCTGCACGGTTGGAGATATCTTGGGCATGTTTGAGCCAAGTGAGAAAGTCCTGTCTTTTATCCTCAGAAATGAAAGGACTTGAAGTCTGCAAATGATCAGTGACCTCTTTTAGGAACATTCCCATGTAAAGACTATAGGAATTAATTCTTGCAGCAAGCATGGAAGCTTGGAAGACTCTATGTCCAAAAGCATCCAGGGTTCTACATTCACGTCCTGGAAGATTAGAGGCATGTCTCTTAGCACTTCTAATCTTTCTCATAGCCGACTCAACCACAATAGAGTGGTGAGGAAGCTGAGTTTTATGGAAACCAGGACAAGGAGGGACACGATACAAGGTATCTAACCTGCGAGAATGAGGAGAGGTGGTAAGAGGTGTTTCCCACATCCTCAACATGAGATCATAAAAAATCTCATGAACCGGCAAGGTAGCTGCCTCCTTAGGAGTTTTAGGATATTGTAAAATATCTAACTCCTTGGCTCTGGGTTCTGACTCAGGGGCCACTGTGATGGATAGGCCCCGAGCCACCTCCCTGATGAAGTCTTGAAAAGACAAATCTTCTGGAGGAGACATCCTTCGCTTAGGAGAGGACTCCTCCTGTGGAAGAAGCATCGCTGCATCGACAGATACGTCAGAATCCTCAGACTCTTCAGAGGAATCGAAGTATCGTCTGTCCGGATGCTCCTGCAAAGCCCGATACCTGTACCGAGAAGGATCGGTATCAGGAATAACCGGTACCGGGGTATTGGTACCGGAGGGCCTCAGAGGACAGAGTACCGGCATAGCAGACACCGATGCCGATGTCGATGCCACCGGTACCAGAATCGGTACCGATGGCGGTGCTAGAGCCGGTACCGGTGGAGTAGTCTGTTGCGGTACCTGGGGTGTCGATGCCACAAGGAAAGCCGCCAGATTGCATTCCATGGACAGAATCCTCTGGTCCATCGACGCCGCCAATGCCTGGAAGTCGGTACCGGTGGAAGCCACCGGTACCCCAGAGCATGGCACCAGGTGATCTGTTGAGGCCAAGCCATCAAGATCATCCTGGAACCCCAATGATGATGCTTTGGAGGCAGAAGCCTCCCGTCGGGGTAATTTTGCCGGTGCAGAATCCTCGAGTGCAACGCCAGAGGCATCTCGATGCTTAGAGGGAGATCCACCCTTCGAGGACCGGTTGGATTTATGTTTAGTTACCTGAGATCTATGGGAGGAAGAAGCCCTGGAAGACGTCGATGCCAGCGAAGCCGCATCAGAGGGGAAACAGGGTACTGAGCTTGGCTGCTCGGTTCTGCTGACCTCTTTTAGACATCATAGTACAGGACATACAATCTGTGATGGAATGGTCAAGACCTAAACATTTTAGACACCAGTCATGGGTGTCGGTGACGGAAATGGTACCGCTACATTTCGTGCACTTCTTAAACCCTAAGGCAGGCTTTTCCATACTGAGGAAAGATTTTTGGGCCTAAGGCCCAAAACGCAAGTGCACCTGAAGAGAAAAGAAATATTTATTTATTTATTTTAATAAGAAGAAATGAAAGACCGGCGGTACCGGTAGAGCGTCGAAGAAGGCAGACGCGATACAAAAGAAATAAAGAAATAAAGAAATTCTTCTGCGGTGATAGGAACACGACCCGCTGGCTCCGCGGATAAAGAACTGGAGAGAGGCAGTTGGGAAAGGCGGGAAGGCAGCACGCAGGCACTGTGGGATGCTCCCAAAGGCTTTCTGATTGGACGTTGGGGAGCGTTCCCGCGCAGGCTCCGTCGGTACCGACGATACCCATATGTGATGACTACATTCCTGCTTGTTCCTGGAGATAACCCTGTACCCTGTTGAGATATGAGTACCTCTTCTATCGCTCCTTGAGCGAGAAGTGATGTGACCTTCTGCCACAAGAGGTCGGTGGCAGGGAAGTAAGAATTGAACTGTTTGATTATTGTAGCTGGGGGCAAGTTGAGAAAGTGAAGCTTGTACCCCAGTTATATAATGGACAGAGTCTAGTTTTCTGCTGTTATTTGTTGCCATCTTTTGGCAAAATGGCATAGTTTGCCTGTAATGGTTAAGGGTTCTGGACCTTTTAGGGGCAGAATGACTAAGTTCTCTAGGTAAAAGTCAAAGACCCTGAGGAGGCTGGGTCTGTGGGGCCATTTGAGCTCTTTGAGCTTGCGGCTTTCTTTGCTGTCTATTCTGTTGTTACCCCTTCTGGGGAACATGAAGTGGACAGTGGCTCTAGTGGGTGTAAGCTGGATATAACTTCTCTTTCTTATTGAAAAAGGTCTTTTTGAATGGCTTTTTCTTTGCTGGGTTGGCTGTAGACTTTGACAACCTGTTCAAAGTAGTATTCTCCAACTCAAGCTGATTAGCTTTGTCTTGCCAGTTTTTGCCAAAGAGATTTTCTCCTGTACAAGGAATGTTTCCCAGCTTGTCTTGCACCCACTGTTCTAAGTCTGATGCCTGAAGCCAGGCAATACGTCGTTGTTGTTAAGTGCCGTCGAGTCGAAGTTGACTCATGGCGACCCTCTGGATAGCTATCCTAAATTGTGTTCGGTCTTCAGTCAGGCGGCTCATTGTTGACAGACTGGTACCCGTAGCTGCTGTTATTCTATCGAGCCATCTCATTGCTGGCCTTCCTCTTTTGCGTTGACCTTCTATCTTGCCAAGCATGATGTCTTTCTCTAATGATCTCTCTCTTCGCATGATGTGTCCAAAGTATGAAAGTCGAAGTCTTGTCATCTGAGCTTCTAAAGAAAGCTTAGGTTTGATCTCCTCTAGTACCGACTGGTTTGTTCTTCGGGCAGTCCATGGTATACACAGTATTCGCCGCCAGCACCATAATTCAAAGGCATCAATTTTCTTCCTGTCTGTCTTTTTCACTGTCCAGCTTTCACATCCATATGATGTTATTGAAAATACCATGGCTTGAACAAGTCGAATCTTTGTATGGAGAGAGACATCTCTGCTCTTGAGAATCTTATCTAGGTCTTTCATAGCCATTCTGCCAAGAGCAATGCGTCGTTTGATTTCTTGACTGCTTGTTGCTTCTTTATTGATAGTTGATCCAAGTAGGTTAAAGTTGTTCACAATTTCAATTTCTTCTCCTTCAACGATGAACCTGTTGATTATGCAAGTTGTCATGATCTTAGTCTTCTTTACATTAAGGTGCAGGCCCATTTTGAGACTATGTTCTTTGATTGTGAGAAGCAAATGTTTCAGATCATCTTCACTTTCAGCCACTAATGTAGTATCATCAGCATAGCGAAGGTTGTTGATGAGTCTTCCACCAATCTTCACACCTCTGTTGTCTTCATACAATCCTGCTTCTCTGATGATTTGTTCTGCATATAAATTAAACAGGTAGGGGGAAAGTACGCAACCTTGTCTTACACCTTTGCTTATTTTAAACCATTCTGTTTCTCCTTGTTCCGTTCGAACTGTTGCTTCTTGATCAATGTACAGATTGCGCAAGAGAACGATCAGGTGTTCTGGTATACCCATGCTTCTTAATGTGGCCCAGAGTTTCTCATGGTTTACACAGTCAAAAGCCTTGCTATAGTCGATAAAGCACAAATAGATATCCTTTTGGTATTCTCTTTAGTCTTTTCAAGGATCCATCTCACATCCGCAATGATGTCTCTCGTTCCTCGCCCTTTCCTGAACCCTGCTTGCACTTCAGGTAGTTCTTGTTCCAGGTATGGTTGTAGTCTCTTTTGAATAATCTTCAGTAGAATCTTGCTGGCATGTGGGATCAGAGCGATTGTTCAATAATTTCCACAGTCAGTTGGATCACCTTTCTTTAGTATTGGTATAAACACAGATCTTTTCCAGTCAGTTGGCCATGATGTTGTCTTCCATATTTCTTGGTAGAGCCTTGTAAGTATGGTAACAGCTGCATCAGATTGCTGCAATACTTCTATAGGAATGCTATCAATGCCTGGTGCTTTGTTCTTTGATAAGGCTTTCAATGCTGCTTCAACTTCTTCTTTCATCACCAATGGTTCCCGATCATAAGGTACAGGTTGAAACGGCTGTTGGTCCACTTGATCTTTATCATATAAAAACTCTGTATATTCCTTCCACCTTTTCTTGATCTTCTCAGCATCATTCAACATAGAACCCTGAGCATCTTGTAACATTCCAATTCGAGGCTGGAACTTTTTCTTTAACTCTCGTAGCTTCAGGAAAGCCGATCTTGTTCTCCCTCTAATAGTTTCTGCTTCTATTTCCTTGCAAGTGTCATTGTAGTACTTTTCCTTGTCCTGTCTTGTTGCACGTTGGAAATCTCTGTTGAGTTCTGCGATTGTCTTTGTTTCTCCTCTGGCTTTAGCTTCTCTGCGTTTCTGGGCAATTTTCAGAGTTTCTTCCGTCATCCATTTTGGCCGTTTTTGCTTTTTCACCTTTTGTATAGATTTCTCACTTTCTTCCAACACAACCTTCTTAATGTCATTCCATAACTCTTCCGGAGCTCTGCCATTTGTATCTAAAGCAGCAAATCGATTTTGCAGGCAGTCTTTAAATTCCAGTGGTATATTCTCAAGGTCATATTTTGCTGCATTCATGAGTGGTTTGCTCTTTTTCAACTTTAGCTTGAGTTTGCATACTACTAGTTGATGATCTGTACCACAGTCAGCTCCAGGTTTTGTCTTTGTTGATGTTATAGAGCTTTTCCATCGTTGACTTCCACAGATGTAGTCAATTTGATTTTTATACAATCCATTGGGTGAAGTCCATGTGTACAGTCGCCGCTTGTGTTGCTGGAAGAAGGTGTTTGAGATGAATAGATCATTGGTCTTGCAGAATTCTATCAGTCTTTCTCCAGCTTCATTTCCGTTGCTAAGTCCATATTTTCCAACTACTTTGCCTTCTTCTTTGTTGCCAACCTTTGCATTCCAGTCACCCATGACTATCAGGATATCCTGTTTGCATGTTCTGTCAATTTCAGTTTGTACTTGTTCATAGAACTCTTCAATTTCATTCTCTTCTGCAGCTGCTGTTGGGGCATATACTTGAATTATAGTTGTGTTGATAGGCAATCCTCGTAGACTAATAGAGATTAGGCGTTCACTGACTGCATTGTATTTCATTACAGTTCTTGCAAGTTTCTTCTTTATTATAAATGCAACACCATTTCTTCTTTGTCTTTCATTTCCAGCATAGTAGACCATGTGATCATCTGATGCAAAGTGCCCGATGCCAGTCCATTTGAGTTCGCTGACACCCAACAGATCAAGTTGTACACGTTCCATTTCATTCTTGACCACCTCCAACTTCCTTTGGTTCATGCTTCGTACGTTCCATGTTCCAATGTGTAAGACATCATTACAACTTCTGACTCTCATTTCATGCGCAGCTACATCAGCAGTCAGACGTCCCGAGGGCTTTGATCCAACCACATCATAAATGCTGACTTTACTCTGAAAAGTCTTCAGCTCTTCCCCAGTAGCTAGTTGAGTGCCTTCCGACCTGGGGGTCTCATCTTCCAGCACCATAGCACAATTTGTGTTGTTGTAACTATCCATTGGGTTTTCATGGCAAGATACAGAAGTAGATTGCCGGGCCTTTCTTCCGCGCAGTTTAAGTTTGGTGTTGTTGCCGTTGTCACAAAAATGTGATCCTCCGCCGTCAACACTATCCCATTCTGCTGCTGCCCAGATGGGTGGTTTGTCTTGGTCTGGCACCTCAGCTGAGACCTGTCCATCTTGGGAGACCCTGCCAGTAGTTAAACTACCGATAGTTTAGCTCTCAGCATCACTGATGCACACAAGCCCTCACAGCACGACAAGCTGCAATACGTCGTGCACCTATGGAAATAGCAGAATTTCTGCTAATGCATTCAAAGCAACCAAAGGTAGCCGGTTCATGAATTTAGAGACATTCTGGGCATGCTTTACCAGGGGGTAAGGTAATCTGCCCTTGTTTTCTTCAGGGAGACTAGGGCTCATGAGCTCTAAATCCCGCGTAACTTCTTCCAGGAATATTCCCATGTAAAGAACGTAGGAGCTGATCCTAGCTGATAACATGGATGACTGGAAGCATCGGCACCCAAAGGCATCGAGTGTCCTGGATTCATGGCCTGGAGGATTAGAAGAGTGTGTTTTAGCACTCTTGATTCTAAGCATGGCCGATTCCACTACCATTGAATGGTGTGGTAACTGAGTTTTCTGAAACCCAGGGCAACTTGGCACTCGGTACATAGTATTGAGGTGTCAGGAATGTGAGGACACTGTTAACAGAGTTTCCCACATTCTTAACATAAGATCATGTAAGATCTTATGAATGGGAAGCATAGCTGCTTCTTTGGGAGCCATAGGGTATTGTAGAATTCTTAATTCTTATTTATTTATTTATTTAACTGCATTTATATACCACTTTTCACCGGGTCAAAGCAGTGTAACATAAAAGGGGGGGGGGACAGAAATCAGTGTGGGGGGGGGGCCTTCACCAGGGGGCCAACATTGATGATTCAAACAGGTGGAGAAGAAGTCTTAGGGAATAGACATGGGTCTCTTAGAGGGTAGATTGGGATTTCGGTTGCGGGGTTGTGAGATGTCAGTGGAGGTTGCTTGGATCTGGTCCAAGATATTCCAGGAAGAGGATGGTTTTTAGTTGTCTTTGGAACGCAGTTGGATCAGCGGTGTTTCTGATTTGGCTTGGTAGTGAGTTCCAGAGGGAGGGTGCATATAGTTTGAAGGCTCTGTTGCAGGTCCGTTGGTTATATTTTGTTCGCTGATAGGGGATGGTGAGGGTGTTGTTGGTGGTTTGTCGGGTCGTTCTGTTGTGGGTGGGCTGGGGTAGCAGGGAGCGGAGATGGGAGGTCTGTGGTTGATGGAGGGCTTTGTGTATAAGCAGGGCAGCTTTGTATTTGATCCTTGCTTGAAGTGGTAGTATGTGTAGTTCTTTTAGTACTGGGGTGATGTGGTCGTGTTTTTTTGCTTTCTGGATGATCCTCGCGGTGGTGTTCAGGGCAGTCCGTAGAGGGTTGATGTGGGTTGCAGGGAGTCCATGATAGATTATGTTGCAGTAGTCCAGGTGTGGGAGTGTCATGGCTTGCATGACAGTTCTGAAGTCTTGTGGATCTATGAGTGGTCTGAGCCGTTGTATTGTTTTTGCTTTGTGGAATATTGTCTTTGCAGTCTTTTTTATCTGTGGGGTAAATGTGAGAGCTTGGTCTATAGTGATTCCCAGATACTTTATTTGGGGTTGAATCTTTATTTGGGTGGTTCCTAGTGTGATGTGAGATGGTGGGGTGAAATCTGGGTCCTTTGTTGCTATAAGGGCTTCAGTTTTCTTGATGTTGATGGTCAGATTGTTTCTTTGTAGCCAGTCGGAGATCTCAGTGAAGCAGTCTGATAGTTGTTTATATGTCGGGTTGGTGGTTGTGATTGGGGCGTAGAGCATTATGTCATCTGCGTATATATGGTAGTTGATGTTGTGGTCCTGTATGATCGAGCAGAGTGGTTGCAGATAGACATTGAAGAGCATGGCGGACAGTGTGGATCCTTGTGGCACACCTTGATGTTGTTGGAAGGGGGGGGAGGTTGCTGTGTTTGTGCGGATTAGTTGTTGTCTGTTTGTTAGGTAGGAGCAGAACCATTGCAGAACGGTGTCTTTGATTCCTATATCCTGGAGTCTTTGTAGGACAGTGTTGTGGGAAATGGTGTCGAAGGTCGCGGATATGTCTAGAAAGAGCATGATGTACCCCGAGTGTTTGGCCTGTGTGCCTTTGGTGAGGGTGTTCAGTAGAGTTGCCATGAGGGTTTCAACTCCATGGTGTGGGCGAAATCCGTGTTGTTGCGAGTCCAGGATTTTGTTGGTGTCCAGGTGATCTTGGAGTTGCTGTTGAATGATCTTCTCTATAATTTTGGTGGTGAATGGGAGGCTTGCTATTGGTCTGTAAGAGGCTGGATCGAGTGGGTCCAGGTTGGGTTTTTTCAGGGTTGGACGAATGATAGAGGTCTTAAGGGTGTCTGGAATGTGTCCTTGCTTGAGGGATTCGTTGATGATGTGGGTTAGGGGTGTGCTTAAGTCTTCTTTTGATTTCTTTATCCACTCAGCAGGGCAGGGGTCTAGTGAAGAGGTGGTGGTATTTAGTCAGGAGATAGTGGATTCTACTTGTTCAGTTGTGATTGTTTCAAATGTGCTCCAATCCGTGGCTTCGGTGGTGTATTGGAGGGTTGTTGATGTTGCTTGTTGTTGAGGTCTGTTTGGTAGCTGGAGCTGTTTATATTGGCGTGCTAGTAGCTCAGGTGGTATGTTTGGTAGCTGATCAGGTTGGCTGGGTGCTTTGGTGAGCTTTTTGACTATTTCAAAGAGCTCGCGTGGCTTGTTTAGTGAGGAATGAATGATTTTTGAGTGGTAGGCCCTTTTTGCTTTATCGGTTTCTGTGTGGTATGAGTTGAGGTTGTTGGTGTATTTCGCTTTGTCTGTTTCCTTTTTGGTCTTTCTCCATTTCCTTTCAGTTCTTCTGAGTTGTGTCTTTAATTTGCGTAGGATTGGGGTGTACCATCTTGCTTTCGTTCTGGTAGTTTTTGTTTTGGGATTGGTTGTTGTTGCATTGGATGCTGCGGCGATTGTAGCATTCCAGTTGTTGATCAGGTCTTCAAGGTTGGTATTTGTGCTAGGAAGTCTTCTTTGTTGAATGGTTTGAATCTTCTTTTGGGATGGCTGTTCTCTATGGTTTTGGTGTGCTTGTATGCATGGGTAATGTTGATGAGATGGTGGTCTGACCATGGTACGCATGTGATTTTTGGGTTCGTAGATGTAGCGGTGCTGTGGGAATTCAAGAATATTAGATCTTTTTTTCCTAGGCTCTTTTTCTGGAATCACCGTGATTGCAAGACCTTTGGCTAAATCACGTATGAAATCCTGAAAGGACATATCCTTTGGGGGAGACATTCTGCGTTGAGGAGAAGGAGTTAGATCCTCAAGAAGGATCGCTCTAGTACCGGTAGAGTCAGAGTCATCGGAATCGGAAGACTCAAAGCCACTCTGTACTGGGTGCTCCTGTAACGCATGGTATTGGTTCCGTTCGAAGTTGGTACCGAAGTGCCTCGGTTCCTGTCCCCCGATACCCGAGATAGACTCGGCTCGGCATGGGGGGAAGCATACCCATCGAAACAGGTGCTGTCGGTACTGATACCTGTGGAACCGTCGGTAGCAGTCTTAGCGGTACCGAAACTGCTAAGAGGGACGCTAGACTGCATTCGATAGTGAGGAGTCTTTTATCCATCGCTCCTGCTGAAGCCTGGGTGTCGGTACCGGTGGAAGTGGCCACGACCCCAGAATATGGCACGAGTAGTTCAGCAGAGGTGGAGGCCTCTGGAACATCCTGGAGCCCCGTTAATGCTTTGGAGACCGAAGACTCCCGTCAGGGCTGTTTTGCCGGTGAAATTTCCTCGAGGGCAACGCCAGTGGCATTTCGATACTTAGAAGGAGATCTACACTTTGAGGACCGGTCAGTCTTTGAAGACTTAGATTTAGTTACCTGAGATCCATGGAAGGAAGAAGCAGTCCTGGATGACGTCAATGCCACTGATATCATATCTGCAGCAAAAAGGGTACCGAGTTTTGCAGTTCTATTCTGCAGGCCCCTCTTGGTCATCTTTCTGCAGGAGAGACACTCCAATGGACAATGTTCAGGACCTAAACATTTTAGACACCAATCATGGGTGTCGGTGATGGATATGGTACCGCCACATTTAGAACATTTCTTGAAACCACTAGCTGGTTTCTCCATGACTGAAGAAAAATGGGCCTAGTGCCCAAAATGGCGCCTAGCACCAAAAGGGGAAGGGTCCCCTGACAGAAAAGTTCAGTCAGAAAGTTAGTTGTTTGTTTTTTTTTAAAGAAAGAAAGAAAAGAAAAACCGGCGGTACCGGTAAGCGTCGAATAAAGGCAGACGCGACCACAAAAAAACAAAAAAGAACAAATATCTGCGGTGACAGGGGCACGTCCTGTCAGCTCCATGGAAAACAAAGAACTGAAGTGAGAGAGGTACAGAGGCGGGAAGGCAGCATGCATATGCTGTGGGATGTTCCCAAAAGCTTTCCTATTGGACGCTGGGGAGCGTTCCCGCGCGGGCTCTGTCGGTACCGACGATACCCATATATGAAGAGTACATTCCTGCTTGTTCCTGGAGATAACGTACGACATCCAGAAGCGAAGCCAGTGAAACCCCTTAGATGCACCCCCAGTAACACGCTAGGGCGGCTACCTGCAACGAGCCAAGGGCCAAGCCCTTACCCAACCCGCCTGCAGGAACACCAGGATGCTAGGCAATGGCACCAACAAAGCTCTGACACCATTTTCCTCACACCATCCTTCAAATATCCTCCATACTCTCACATAAGACAGATAAATTGCCCGCTTCCGTGCTTGCAACAAGGTGGCAATCACCTGCCTCGCATAACCTTTCTTCATCAACCAAGCCCTCTCAAGAGCCAAGCCGTAAGCGAGAAGTGATCCACCTGCAGCATGAGTATTGGACTTTGAAACAGCAAGTGTGGTACCTCCGGTAACCTCCACGGTTGGTCTGCCAGAAGCCATGTTAAGTCCATGTACCAAGGCCGACGAGGCCAATCTGGTGCAATCTCTGCATCTCTATATGCTACAATAGACGCCCTCAATTGGAATATTGTGTTCAGTTTTGGAGACCATATCTCATAAAGGATATAAACGACTGGAAATGGTTCAGAGGAAGGAGACCAAAATGATTTGGAGCCTGCGTCAGAAGATTTATGAGAAGAGACTTGAAGACCTAAATATGTACACTCTGGAGAAGAGGAGGGACAGGAGAGATATGATTCAGAATTTAAATACTTAAATAATGAGTGGAGGAGTGGCCTAGTGGTTGGGGCAAGGTACTTCAGGCCGGAAGGTTGGGGGTTCAAATCCCACTAGAGGACAGCAACCTTGGGCTGGAAGGACTGGGGTTTCTAGTCCCACAGGTGTTCCTTGTGGTCTTGGGCAAGCCACGTAACCCTCCATAGCCCATGTTCCCTGTAAAATAGTTATCTCCAAGTTATAATGCCCTGTTCAATGTAATTTCAGTTTGTTCAATGTAAACCGCACTGATGCAGAATAGTGCGGTATATAAGAGAATGTAAATAAATAAAATAAATAATATTAATGAACAAACTTCTTCCAAAGGAGGGGAAACTGTAAAACTAAAGGGCATAACATGAAGCTGCAAGGGAGTAAACTGAAAGGCAATATTAGGAAATACTTTTTCACTGAAAGGGTGATGGATGCTTAGAATGCCCTCCCGATGGAAGTGGTGGGGGCAAATACAGTGACAGAATTCAAAATGGCATAGGACAGACAGAGTGGATCCCTTTCTAGCAACAGGATAAAATCATAATAAACATAACTATAGAACCACGAACACTGACCCCAAAGACCCCAACTCCTTCTGACCTATCTCATGCCTCCCTTTCCTGTCAAAAATGATTGAGAATGTAATACAATACCATCTACAAGACCACACTGATACCCACTCACTGCTGGACCAAAACCAATATGGCTTCATGCCGCTACATAGTAGAAACTCTTTTACTTCACTCATGGACAACATATTGCTGAGATAGGATGACATAAAAAGAGGCTCTCTTCTCATCTTCATCAATAATATTGCAGCCTTTGACTCAATCACATTATCATGTTGAGATGGCTACAAGAAATAGGCCTCCATGGTACCACCATCCAGTGGTTCACTTCCTACCTATCCGAAAGAAAGCTGCAAGTAAAGCATAGTTACTCACCTGTAACAGGTGATCTCCGGGAACAGCAGGAATTTAGTCTTCACATATGGGTATCGTCGGTACCGACGGAGCCTGCACGGGAACACTCCCCAGCGTCCAATTAGAAAGCTGTTGGGAGCATCCGACAGCGCCTGCGTGCTGCCTTCCCGCCTTTCCCAACTGCCTCTCTCCAGTTGAGTTTAAAGCTGAGACAAAGAGAGAGAGAGGGAAAGAGAAAGAAATAGATAGAGAGATACAACTCCTAGGGGAGGTGGGTGGGTTGTGAAGACTAAATTCCTGCTGTTCCCGGAGATCACCTGTTACAGGTGAGTAACTATGCTATCTCCAGGAACAAGCAGGAATGTAGTCTTTACATATGGGGACTCCCTAGCTTTAGATGCCCAGGAGAGACTCCAGAAGTTGTGTGTCCCTGTGAAAGGTCTCCACTTCCCCCCATGGATCTCTGTCATCCAACCAGGGATGGTGGGTAGGAGTTGATTAGGTATGGAACAGGTGTTGGAGAACAGCCTGACCAAACAAGGCATCCTGGCGGGAGTCCTTGTCCAAGCAGTAATGGGCTGTGAAGGTATGAACCGAGGCCCAAGTGGCTGCTCGACAGATGTCGTCAATAGACACAGAGTGCAGATGAGCCATTGAAGCTGCCATGGCTCTCACATTGTGAGCTGTGACATGGCCCTCCAGAGGAAGATGCTTACTCTGATAGGCAAAGGAAATACACTGTGCAATCCAGCTGGACAGTGTTCTCTTGGAGACTGGAAGTCCCAAATGAGAAGGATCAAAAGCAACAAAGAGTTGAGAGGACTTTCTATGTTGCTGTGTTCTTTGCAAGTAAAAGGCTAAAGCTCTTTATCAGTCCAAAGTATGAAGATTCCTTTCTGCATTTGATGCATGAGGCCTTGGAAAAAACACAGGCAGGTAGACCGCCTGGTTAAGATGAAAAGGCGAGACCACCTTTGGCATAAAATGTGGATGATTCCTAAGGACTACCTTGTCATGATGGAACCTTGTATAAGGTGGATCAGCCACTAGTGCCTGCAACTCACTGATGCGACGTGCTAATGTGATTGCAATGAGAAAGATAACTTTCCAAGAAAGGAATTTCAACGAAGTAGTAGCTAAGGGTTCGAAAGGTGGCTTCATGAGCTGGCCAAGAACCAAATTTAAGTCCCATGCCACCGGTGGTGGCTTAGTTAGTAGAAGGCCTCTCATAAATCTTGCTATAAGAGGATGGGAGGAAATAGGTTGTCCATTTAAAGGCTTGAAAGAAACCGCAATAGCACTTAAATGGACTCTTACTGAGTTACTTTTAAGTCCTGAATTGGATAAATGAAGGAGATACTCCAGTAATGATTCAAGAGGTATCGCAAGGGGGTTAAGACCCTTCTGCGAGCACCATATGGTAAACCTTTTCCACTTGAAAGCATAAGAGCGTCTTGTGTAAGGTTTCCTAGAAGCATAAAGGATATCCTTTACCTGCTGAGGAAGGTTAAGATCGTGAAGATCTAGGCCTTCAGCAACCAAGCCCTGAGATGTAGTGATTGGGGATTGGGATGCCATAACATTCCCTCCTCCTGAGACAGGAGATCTGGAGCAGACCCTAACTCCAGAGAGGGAGCTTGAGAGAGATGTAGAAGCAGAGGGTACCACACTTGCCGTGGCCATTGTGGAGCTATGAGAATCATACGGCCTCTGTCTCTCTGAAGCTTGAACAGGGCTTTGGGAATAAGGGGAATGGGTGGAAAGGCATAAAGGAAGTCTTGACCCCAATGAAGGAGGAAAGCATCCCTGGCCTGAGAGCCCTGAGCCGGAATTCTGGAACAGAACCGAGGAAGTTTAGCATTCGACGGACTTGCAAAGAGGTCTATGTCCGGGGTTCCCCAAATTTGAAAAATCTTGGCCATCTGGTCTGCATGTAGAGACCATTCGTGTGGAAGCAGAACTCGACTGAGTCTGTCTGCCCAAGAGTTTTGGATACCTGGAAGATACACAGTCAGGAGATGAATCTGATGCTCTCTGGCGAGGGCCCATAGTCGCAAAGCTTCGTTGCAAAGCGACAGAGAGCCTGTTCCTCCCTGCTTGTTCACGTAGAACATGGCTACTTGATTGTCCGTATGAATGAGGACTGTCTTGTAGCTGAGCAGGGTGTGGAACACTCGCAGGGCAAGGAAAATTGCTCTGAGCTCCAGAAGATTGATGTGTAGATGAGTCTCCTGTGGAGTCCAGGTGCCTTGGGTGGAGAGATTTTGCAGATGAGCTCACCAACCCATTGGTGAAGCATCTGTTGTGAGAGTTGCCTGGGGTAAAGGTTGCTGAAATGGGGACCCCAGCAACAGATTTTGAGTGGACTGCCACCAATGGAGGGACAAAATAAGGCGATCTGTGTTTGCTATTTTGTCTGACAGGTATCTTGATGCCTGGGTCCATTGAGTGGATAAAGTCCACTGGGCTGCTCTCATATGGAGGCGAGCATAAGGAACCACATGCACAGTAGATGCCATGTGGCCTAGTAGTTGTAACATTTCTCGAGCAGTGAGGTGAGGCTTTAGCACTGCTTGAGAGGCTAACTGCACCATGCGAAGGCAACGGGCCTGGGGAAGATAGGCCCTCGCTTTCCTGGTATCCAACAAAGCTCCTATGAACTCTAGAGATTGAGTGGGAGTTAGGCTGGAATTTGGGATGTTTATGACCAGACCCGAATACTGCAGGATACGCATTGTGCAAGATAGAGAAGTCCTGGCCTCTGACTCTGATGGGGCTCGAATGAGCCAGTCGTCTAAGTAGGGGAAGACGAATATTCCTAGAGTGCGAAGAAATGCTGCTACCACAGCCATGCATTTCGTGAACACCCTTGGTGCTGAGGCCAGGCCAAAAGGAAGCACCCTGTATGGGTAGTGCTTTCCTTGAAAAAGAAACCGAAGGAATTTTCTGTGTCTTGGATGGATGAGAACATGAGTGTACGCATCCTTGAGATCTAGAGAACAAAGCCAATCCTGGCTCTGAAGGTATGGCAAAAACTATCAATATATAACCCCAAACTGGGCAGAAAAAATGATAAACAAAAAACAAACAATAAAACAAAGAGCAAAAAAACCAAAAAGACAAAAAACAACAAAAATTGGGCATAAAATACAGACCACAGCTGAACACCAGCCACAGAGAAGCTTGCCCGAACTGGAGGAAAAAGACCTCAGCAACCCCACTTTAAGGCTCAGGGGAATAGAGTCACATCAACAATGCATATTAATACAATTGAGAAGACTCATAGTACATCAACGGTCAAAAAACCTCCAACCAGCCAGGGCAAAAACAAACTTCAGGCTGGTGCAGCCGGTCAACGATAGTGTATAGGCAAAAATGAGAAACTAACAAAGCTCCATCAACAATGCTCCAAAAACCACTTATCTGACAAAATTGAAGACAAAAGTCAGCAGACAGCAATTCAACGTAGTAGAAGGAAGTGAAGATGATGAATCCAACGAGGGAAGCAGGGAGCCCCGACATCCGATGTTTTGCCTTACGGCTTCCCCAGGAAGCTCAAGGCCACATTCCACACGCTGACGATGGCCACGATAAAAATTGCTTAGAGGAGCAGAACAGTATACAAACTGGAGCACTATGCAGGAACTGGAGCACCAGACAACGGCTGCAAACTTGGCGATCCAAAAAACAAACCGCCATGCTGAGTCTTCCGGACAAGCTGACCTGCAGAACGTCACCCTGCTGATAAGAGGGATAAAACCTCTTCTTTTTGGAAAAGAATGGTTTTTTGAAAGATTTCTTTCTTGCAGGATCAGCTGTGGCTTTGGATAACCTATCCAAATTGGAGTTATCAGCATCCAACTTATTGGCCTTTTCTTGCCAATTTTTGCTGAATAGATTCTCACCTGTGCAAGGAATATTGCCCAGTTTGTCCTGAACCCAGAGCTCCAAATCGGATGCCTGGAGCCAGGCAATTCTACGTGCACCTATGGCAATGGCAGAGGTTCTGCTTATGCACTCAAAATAGTCAAAAGATGCACGATTGACAAACTTAGAAACATCCTGGGCATGTTTAACCAGTGTGAGAAAATCCTGCCTCTTATCCTCAGGACGAAGAGGGCTCAAAACCTCTAAATCCCCTGTGACTTCCTTAAGGAACATTCCCATATATAAAATATAGGAACTGATCCTGGCAGAAAGCATAGAAGCCTGGAAGGTACGACGTCCAAAGGCGTCCAAAGTTCTACACTCACGTCCTGGAGGATTAGAGCCATGCCTCTTTGCACTCCTGATCCTTCTCTTTGCTGACTCCACCACAATAGAGTGGTGAGGCAACTGAGTCTTCTGGAAACCAGGACAGGGGGGAACCCGATACATGGTATCCAGTCGACGGGAGTGAGATGAGTTGGTCAGGTGGGTTTCCCACATTCTTAACATGAGATCATGTAAGAGATCTCATGGATAGTCAAGGTAGCTGCCTCTTTAGGAGCTTTGGGATATTGCAAAATCTCCAACTCCTTTGCCCTGGGCTCTGTCTCAGGAGCCACAGTAATGGACAGACCTCGAACCACCTCCCTGATAAAATCCTGAAAGGAGATATCTTCTGGAGGAGACATCCTCCGTTTGGGAGAGGAAGGCTCCTCAGGGAGAAGTATCCCGGTACCGACAGAACTGTCAGAATCCTCAGAGTCCTCTGAGGATTCGAAGTACCTTCTGTCCGGATGCTCCTGTAGAGCACGATACCCGTACCGACCGAAGTCGGTACCAGGGGGGATAGGTACCGGTGTATTGGTACCGGAGGGCATGGCTTGACAGGGTGCTGGCAAAGCGGACACCGATGTCGATGCCGATGCTATCGGCACCGGAGTCGGTACCGGTACCGGCTGAACCGTCTGACGTGGTTCCGAGGGCATCGATGCCGCAAGGAGAGCCGCCAGACTGCGTTCAATAGCCAGGAACCTCTGGTCTATCGACGATGCCAATGCCTGGGTATCGGTACCGGAGAAAACAGCCAGTACCCCAGAGCATGGCACCAGTAGTTCTGCCAAGGTTGAGGCCTCGAACATCCTGGAGCCCCGATAATGCTTTGGAAGCCGAAGCCTCCCGCCGGGGCAATTTTGCCGATGCAGAAACCTCAAGGGTAACGCAAGAGGCATCTCGATGCTTAGAAGGAGATCTACCCTTTGAGGACCGGTTGGACTTATGTTTACCTGAGATCCATGGGAGGACGACGAAGCCCTGGAAGATGCCGATGCCACAGAGGCTGCATCGGAGGGAAAGAGGGTGCTAAGCTTAGCAGCTCGGTTTTGTCGACCCCTTTTGGACATCATGGCACAAGCCATACACTCCGAGATGGAGTGGTGAGGACCTAAACATTTAAGATGCCACTTATGGGTGTCGGTGACGGATATGGTACCGCCACACTTGGTGCACTTCTTAAAACCCGAAGCGGGTTTTTCCATAATGGAAGAAATTTTGGGCCTAAGGCCCAAAATGGCGCGTGCACCTGAGGAAGAAAGAATTGGAAAAAAGAACTAAATATATATATTTTTTTCCTAAAAGAAAGAAAAAAGAACCGGCGGTACCGGTGTAGTGTCGAGGAAGGCAGACGCGACCACAAAAAAGAAGAAGAAGGAGGAATAATTTTCTGCGGTGACAGGAACAACGACCTGCTGGCTCCACAGAAAATGAAGAACTGGAGAGAGGCAGTTGGGAAAGGCGGGAAGGCAGCACGCAGGCGCTGTGGGATGCTCCCAAAAGCTTTCTAATTGGACGCTGGGGAGCGTTCCCGCGCAGGCTCCGTTGGTACCGACGATACCCATATGTGAAGACTACATTCCTGCTTGTTCCTGGAGATAATCGAATCCAAAACAAAACATTACAAAAACTCAAACCTCTTCTGGACTCCAATAGCTTCCGCACAGTTTGCCAAGCCTTAATAATGCCCATCCTAGACTATTGTAATATCATTTACCAAGGTCTACCAACCCAGTCTATCTATCTTTTGCAATTGCTCCAAAACACTACAGCCCACATCATAACTGGGACAACGAGAACTAGTCACATAACTCCAACACTGAAACAACACTGGCTCCCATAATCACCAGGACCAAATACAAAGCCCTAATCACTATCTTTAAAATCCTACACCAACTATCCCCACCAATACTACAAACTCTCATCAGCAAAGACCCTGAAACCAGAACAAAAAGGAAAAACAATAAAAAACTATTAATAATACCCAAGAACAAAACCAAAGCAAAACAGACAGCCTGTCACAAAGTCTTTTCAATATATGCCCCATCACTCTGGAATGCCTTTCCAGAAAATATAAGAACAACCAGTGACCTATGAGACTTCCAAAAAGCCTTAAAAACACACCTCTTTTTGGACTACTACAGGCCAAAACCAGAACCACCCTGCGAAACGCAACCACCACAGTAAAATATGAACCAATTCACTCCTCCCTGTTGATTATACGTACCTCATACTAAATCCAGCATCTTAAACTCCCAACCATACAATGACAACATTTCTCACAATCTGAAACAAAAACACCATGTAACCAACATTGTTAATGACCCTGTTAATTCCAAATGTAATGCCCTTGTTCTATGTAAAGTTCCTTGTTTATTATTCATTGTAAATCGATTAGAATGTAAGAAAAATAGTATAGAAAAATTATTAAATAAACAAATAAACAAATCAGGGCATCTCAAACATAATAGACCAATCACAAGGCATCCCTCAAGGTTCAGCTCTCTCCACCACCATCTTTAATATCTACATACAGCCATAATGTAATATTATCAATCACTTTAAAGTACAATTTAGAATCTACGCTGACGACATCATGGTCTACGCCCTGTTTGAAGTAAACCAATCTGATTTCACAAACGTAATAACATGTCTAAAAGCAATGGACGATTGGGTCCAGAAATAAAACCTCAACATAAACTACAAAATATCCGATGCACTCTTTGTAACCCAGAACACCGCCTGTATTCCCCAACCCCAACAACAGATCGAGAAGGACAGTAGCAGACAACACGCTGATTATCCCTAAGGAATCCATAAAGTGTACTCAAACAACCATTCGCCTTCTACGCCCCAAAGTGCTGGAATAACCTCCCACCAAAAATAAGATCGATCAAAGACCTTACACAATTCAGGAAAGCAATTAAGCATCACCTATTCCTCCTATACTTCTCGCAACCAAACAACCCCTCCCCACTTAACACACCCCAATCCTTCCAAGCAGCACTTAACACTACATAAACAAATTAGGACAAACTTAACAGCAGAACTATCCATTGGTGTGCGCAACAATACCAATCTGAGGTGTATATACTAGATCAATGATGGAATACCAAGTTCTAGGTCCAATATATGTAAATAGTTTACCCAGTTAATGCTCCAAGTTAACTATCCTGTTAAAATGTAAGCACAAGACAGTTTTGACTGAATTGAGCAAGAATTGTTAATTGTAAACCGCACTGATAATAAAGAGCGCGGTATATAAAAGCTGTTAAATAAATAAATAAAATAAATATAAATAAATATTCCACCAAAGTCTTTAAAAATACTACACAATAACATTCAGGTTAAGGAACATGTCAAGTACCTCGGTGTACACCTGGACCATAGCCTATCTTTTCACAAGCACATCAGCATGACTACAAAAGCAACTTATTTCAAGCTAAACATTGTACGAAAACTCAACCCACTACTAAAACAGAACTACTTTCATACAGTATGCCAGGCTGTAATCATGCCAATACTAGACTATTGCAATGTGTTATACCAAGAACTTCCAGAATTATCCACGTTCCCATTGCAGCTAATACAGAACATGGCTGCTAGGATTATCACAGAAACGGTGATAAATATACACATCTCACCAACCCTGAAACAACTGCACTGGGTGCCAATTGCTACTCGTGCCAAATTTAAAACATTACACATTATCTTCAAAATCATCCAATGTCTATACCCAGGCTCCCTTCAACCCCTCATCTCCAAGGACCCCGAATTAAGAGCAAGAAGAGCAGCTCAACGGAACCAACTTCTCACCCCCTCGATCAAAACCAAAGCTGAACAAGCAACATGTAAAAAGGGCATTCTCAATATATGCACCCACAATTTGAAATACACTCCCGAGTAACATCAGAGCCAAAGTTCTAATGGACTTCAGAAAAGCATTGAAAACCTTCCTTTTCCAAGAGCACTTTGAACAGCTCGAGAATAACTCTGACTTCTATATAGCTCCATTCCCATGTATAAATTTCAAAGTTCCACTCCACGTATAATCAGGGCCAGCCAATCTACGTCCCCCCCTCGACTCTCCACTCCCCCACCCCTGCTCCACATACCTCTTCTGCTGCCATTGGAAATAGCAGCCAACTTCTTCTCAACGCTACCCCATGACAATCTTTCATGCACTCGCTTCTCCCCTGATACTACACCCTCTGCTTTCTCATTCTTTCATCTTTCAGATCTGACTTGATGTACATTATCTCCCTTCTGCCCAAGTTTAACATCCTGCTCAATGTAAAACACTAAAGATCACAATGTTTCATGTATACTGATTTGATGTACATTATCCTTCTTTAATCCAAGTTCAATATCCTATTCATTGTAAAATTTGATATACATTATCCCCCTTTAATCCAAGTTCAACATCCTGTTCATTGTAAAACACTAAAAGTTACTATGTTATATGTAAACCGCTTTGAATGTAAGAAAAGCGGTATATAAAACTTGTTAAATAAATAAAATGAAATAAATAAACTCTCTCTTATATTTCAACAAACAGGGGTGACCTACATGTAGCGGCAGGTACACCCCTAAAGAAAGGCATGGGGAGGGGTGACCTGCACAGAGCGGCAAGTACACCTACTCTTGCTGCCTTGCTGGGCAGACTAGATAGACCATACTGGTCTTTATCTGCCGTCATATACTATGTTACTATGAGCGCACAAGGAGGAAAAACATAGAGAAGGCCTCCGCGTGGCCAGGGCTGCATCAACGTGTCTAACCCCTCTGCCATGCGCTCTCATCGCCAGCTGTAAAACCTCGGTGCTTTCGCATTCTTGAACATCACCATCAGGTCCATGATGGGACAGCCCCATCTTTGCACCAACTGCTCGAACACTTTTGGATTGAAGGACCACTCCCCCGTATCCAGATGATGTCTGCTGAGAAAATCAGCCTGCACGTTTTCTTTGCCTGCCACGTCTGCTGCCGAAAGAGCTAGAAGATGCCCCTCTGCCCATTCCAGCATCGGAGCCATCTCGTTCTCCAAAATCACACTGCCTGTACCTCCCTGATTGTTGAGGTATGTCACTATCACCGCATTGTTTGAGAAGACCCGCACCGCTGCTCCTTGAACCAGCGGCAGAAACCATTGCAGCGCCAGGAACACTGCCGTCATCTCTAGATGGTTTCTAATTCAACCACTCTCTTCGCTGGACCAGCGACCCTGTGTCACTTGACCCTGGACAGTGTGCCCCCCATCCGGAGAGGTTCACATCTGTGGTCAGAGGAATCCACTCTGGTGCCTCCAGCGGCATCTCCGCCAAAAGCTTCCGTGTGTCGAGCCACCAATGGAGTGACAACTGGGTTTCCCTGGGACACTCAAGCACCATAACCCATTCCTTGCTCTGCGGCGGCCAGCGCATCAACAGGGCCCTCTGCAAAGGCCTCATGCGAGCCTGTGCCCACAGAACTAGCTCCAGAGTGGCAGCCATGGAGCCCAACATCTGCAGATAATGTCAAGCCATAGGCTCCGTCATGCACAAAAATGGGTGAACCTGAAGCCTGAGCTTCTCCGCCCTCTGTTTGGGCAATGAGACTCAACCACATGCTGTCTGAAAAAGAGCTCCCAAGTGCACCAGATCCTGCAATGGTTGGAGATGACTCTTGGCCAAGTTGATGACCCAACCCAACTTCCGAGTTGCCTCCCTGCTCTTATTGGCCGACTTGGCCCGGATCAACCAATCATTGAGGTAAGGATGCGCTAGCACCCCTTCCCACTACAGTGCCGCTGCTACCACTACCATTACCTTGGTGAAAGTCCACGGTACCATGGCCAGACCAAATGGTAGAGCCCGAAATGGAAAGTGTCCTGTTGACACTGCAAACCAGAGAAAACGCTGATGATCAGGCCAGATGGAAATATGCTAGTAGGCCTCTGTCAGGTCCAAGGACGTGAGGAATTCCCGTGCCCTCACTTACAATAACGGATCGCAGGGTCTCCATCCGAAAGCGTGGTACCTGCAGGCACTTGTTCAACTGCTTCAAGTCTAGGATGGGTCTGAAAGAACCCTCCTTCTTGGGAACCACAAAATAAATTGAGTATCAACTTGCACCGTCCTGGTCGGGCACCACCAGAACTACTACTTCCAGGCT
Source organism: Ichthyophis bannanicus (assembly GCA_033557465.1). Classification (NCBI taxonomy): domain Eukaryota; kingdom Metazoa; phylum Chordata; class Amphibia; order Gymnophiona; family Ichthyophiidae; genus Ichthyophis; species Ichthyophis bannanicus. Next base: position 915,095,047 of record CM066033.1, read on the forward strand.
AACCTGCACCTTCTTTGGCACTCTGCCTGAGCCCTTGCAAAAGAGTTGGGTAGGGGATGTGCAAACTCCAATGCATATCCATCTCTTAACACCTCCAACGCCCACTAATCGGAGGTGATCTGGGCCCAGGTGGACAGAAAAAACTGCAATTGCCCCCCAACAGGTTCTACCCCTTCCTGTGCAGTCCATGCTTCATTGGGGCTTTTTGGAGCCCACGGAAGCACCCATAAAGTAATCTCTGCCAACCCTCCTGCTACCCTCGAAAGGACAGGCCCTGGCTCGGATATTGCACTCTTTGAAAAGGGGCAAACCAAGCAGCCCAAAAACGTTTGAAATCTCTCACCAGTCCCCTAGAGAGAGCTTGTCCCCAATTCAGCTTAGGCTTATCCTCTGGTAATTTTATACCTTTGGACTCTCCTAATTCCTTTAACAATTTTTCCAACGCTTCCCCAAAGAGAAGCTTACCCCTAAAAGGTAGCCGTGTCAATCTGGAATTGAATGAAAGATCAGCCCCCCCAATTCCTTAACCATAGGAGATGCCACAAAGCCACTGTTGAGGATATAGCCTTCAAAAACGCCCTGATAAGATCATAAAAAGCATCTGCCAATAACGCCGTGCCCGACTCTAGCCGAGCCGTTTCTGAACTTGCCCACTGCGCACTTCCTCCCTATTCCGGCAACACCTGAACCCATCTCAAGCAAGCGCGGGATACATAGGCCACACAAATGGATGCCTGAAGCATCAGAGAAGTGGTATCGAAAGCATGCTTCAATAGCACCTCCAGTTTCTTATCCTGTGAATCCCTCAAGACCGCCCCACCTTCCACTGGAATTGTCTTCTTGGTCACCACAGACACAGCAGCATCTACTCTGGGAGGTCTGAACTGCTCCAGATACTGGCTGGGAGTAGGTAGAACCACGCCACAGCCTGACCACCCTGTCCCTGCCTTGGGCCTCTCCCATTCCTCTTCCATCATTCGGTGGAAAACCCAGTGAACTGGGAAAGCGGTCTGGGATTTCTTGACATCCTAGAGTAAGGGGTCTTCCAGCAGCTCTTTCTCCGTCACTGCTGTCAGGGTAATATTTAAGAATAGTCCAACAACAAAGGCAAGAAAGCGTAGTTACTCACCTGTAACAGGTGTTCTCCAGGAGCAGCAGGAATCAGTCCTCACTTATGGGTGACGTCGGCGCCGACGGAGCCCTCGCGGAGCAATTTTCCCCAGCTTTCAAAGAAAGCCTTTGGGAATTGCAGCGCGCATGCGCGGTCGTCTTCCCGCCCGAGGGTGCCATCTTAGCCAGTCAGATGACATAGCTAAAAAAGACAGCATAAAAATTTGCAAAAAGAACATAAGCAGACGATGGCAACTCCAAGGGGAGGAGGGAGGGTAGTGAGGACTGATTCCTGCTGCTCCTGGAGAACACCTGTTACAGGTGAGTAACTACGCTTTCTCCAGGACCAAGCAGGAAGTCAGTCCTCACTTATGGGACTCCCAAGCTCAAGGCTACCGGAGACCCTAAGCACAAAAATGAGCTCCCTCTAGCTCAGCAGCACAGAAGGATAGAATCTTCGCTGAATTATCACCCACCGGTAGCCCACATCCGGGATGGAGGGTAGGAGTTGCTCAGACCTCAAAGAGATTACGGAGGACTGCCTGTCCGAAAGCACTGTCCCTACGGGACTCCCTCTCGAGACAGTAATGGACCGCAAAAGTCTGGCTCGAAGACCAAGTAGCGGCCCGGCAGATGTCTGCCAGCGGAACAGAGCGGAGGTAAGCCACTGACGTGGCCTTTGCCCGAACGCAATGAGCCGTGACTCGACTTTCTAAGGAGAGTCCGGCTGCCCCATAAGCCCAAGAGATACAGTCCGCAACCCAGATGGACAGAGTACGCTTGGAGACCGGGAGCCCCAATTTATTGGGGTCAAAAGACACAAAAAGCTGAGCAGCTTTACGGTGCTCCCGCGTACGGTCAAGGTAGAAGTTCAATGCCCTTCTACAGTCCAGGGTATGGAGGACCGTTTCAGCTCGGCTGGAGTGTGGTCTGGGAAAGAAGGTTGGAAGTACCACCTCCTGATTGATGTGAAAAGGGGAGACCACTTTAGGCAGAAATTTCGGGTGAGTCCGAAGGACTACCCTATTCTTGTAGAACCTAGTGTAAGGGGGATCAGACACGAGGGCCTGCAATTCACTTACGCGCCTAGCGGAAGTGAGGGCTATCAAGAACAGCGTTTTCCAGGACAGAAAACGGAGAGAACAGGTAGCCATAGGTTCAAAAGGCGGACAGGTGATCCGCTGTAAAACCACATTCAGGTCCCAGTCAGGTGCTGGCGGGCGCAGAGGTGGTTTAAGTAGAAGGAGACCTCGGAGAAACCTCGCTACGAGAGGGTCATTGGAGAGAGGTCTGCCGTCCACTGGCACATGATGTGCTGAAAGAGCACTGAGGTGAACTTTGACGGAGTTGGACTTAAGTCCCAGATTAGAGAGGTGCAGCAAGTACTGCAAGATCACCGACACCGGGCAGGAGAAGGGATCCTGAGACTGTTGGGTACACCAGACTGCAAAGCGACGCCATTTAAGGGCGTAGCATTTGCGGGTAGAAGGCCGTCGCGAAGCTAAGACGACCTCCTCCACCTCCGCCGGCAGGAGAAGGGGAGCAAGGACTACCCTCTCAGCAGCCAGGCCATGAGGTTGAGAGACCTGAGGTTGGGGTGCAGAAGGGACCCCTGATCCTGAGTGAGGAGATCCGGTTGTACCCCCAGAGGGATTGGATCCTCCACCGCCAGTTGCAGCAGGAGCGGAAACCACGGCTGCCTGGGCCAGCGAGGGGCCACCAGGATCATGAAGGCTTTGTCTTGGAGAACCTTGAAAAGAGTCCGAGAGACCAGCGGGATGGGAGGGAAAGCGTACAGAAGGCTCCCCGACCACGAGATCAGAAAGGCGTCCGCCGCCACCCGAAGGGGGTGTGGCTGACGAGAGCAGAAGCGAGGAAGCTGCCGGTTGTGAGGACTGGCAAAGAGATCCACCGTGGGGAGACCCCACTTGAGGAAGAGCTTCTGAACTACCAAGGGATCCAGACGCCACTCGTGCGGCTGGAGGACCCTGCTGAGTTTGTCTGCAAGGCAATTTTCTTGGCCCGGGAGATAAACTGCCTTGAGGAGAATGCCGTGACTGACGGCCCAAGAGCAGAGCTTCTGTGCCTCCCGGCAGAGGAGGAAGGAGCCCGTGCCCCCTTGCTTGTTCACGTAGAACATGGCAACTTGATTGTCCGTCTGGACAAGGACGGACTGTTGGGAAGTCAGGTGGGAGAAGGCCTTGAGAGCTAGGCGGATCGCCCTGAGCTCCAGGAAGTTGATCTGCTGAGCAGACTCCCACATGGTCCAGAGGCCCTGAGTACGTGCCTCTTGGCAATGCGCTCCCCAGCCCAGGAGGGATGCATCGGTGGTCAGCACCCGGGTCGGCTGAGGTGACTGGAAAGGCATTCCGAATATCAGGTTCGGCTGCCGGAGCCACCACCGGAGAGACGAGAGCAGCGGCTCGGAGACGCGCACCAGGTCCGCCAGGCCGCCTGTGGCTTGTCGCCACTGCTGGCGGAGACACCATTGAGCAGACCGCATGTTCAGGCGGGCATTGGGGGTCACATGGACGGTGGAAGCCATATGGCCGAGCAGTCTCAGGAAGCGCCTGGCGGAGACCAGGGGCTGGCTGCGAAAGCGGTCGGCTAGGTCCATGAGCCGTTGCGCCCTGTCGAGCGGTAGGTACGCTCGTGCCCGAGGAGTGTGCAGCCTTGCGCCGATGAACTCGAGATCCTGTGAGGGGAGCAAAGTGGACTTTGCGAAGTTTATGACAAAGCCCAAGTGCCGCAGCAGAGTCACCGTGCGGCGCGTGGCGTTGGCGACCTCCTGAGCGGACGCTGCTCTGATGAGCCAGTCGTCGAGGTACGGAAAGACATAGAGGCCGTGAAGCCGGAGATGGGCCGCCACGACCGCGAGACATTTTGTGAAGACTCGCGGTGCGGAGGATAGGCCAAAGGGCAGTACTCTGTACTGGTAATGATTTCCTGCCACCACAAACCTTAGGTATTGGCGGTGGCTTGGGTGGATGAGGATGTGCGTGTAGGCATCCTTTAGATCCAAGGAGCATAGCCAATCTCCCTGCTGGAGGTAGGGCAGAAGGATTCCAAGGGTAAGCATTTTGAACTTCTCCCGCACAAGGAACTTGTTGAGGTTGCGCAAGTCCAGGATGGGTCTGAGGCCCCCTGTTCTCTTTGGTATCAGAAAATACCTTGAATAAAAGCCTTGACCTCTCAGGTGGTGGGGCACCGGTTCCACCGCCTGTTCCTGCAGAAGACCTGCTAACTCCTGAAGGAGCAACTCCCTGTGCAGAGGGGGGCGCGAAGGTTCTCCCGGAAAATAGGAGGGAGGGACCTGATGGAAGTGGAGAAGGTAGCCTTCTCGCACGACCTGAAGTACCCAGGCATCTGCGGTGATGCTGGACCACCTGTGGCCGAAGTGAACCAGCCGGCCTCCGGTGCTGGGAGGAACCAGCGGGGGGGGAGAGGCTATGCTGAGCGAGTCAAAAACCCCCACCCTGCTGAGCAGGGGCTGGTGGTGCAGGCTTGGGGGCTTGCTGCCTACGGGACCCGTTACCCCGTCCCTTGGCCTGCTGGCCCTGTTGGGGAGCTGCAGGGGCCTGATAATGGGGGTACTGTTTGTAGGCAGCCGCCTTCCTCGGGTAAAAGGACTTTTTTCCCGAGCCCTTCTTTTTCTGGGAAGGGGCGGAGGTCTTCCTAGAAAGCCTGGTCCTGGTGAGAGTCTCAGTCTCAATTTGTGCAGCCTTTTCCGCCATGGGCTTGCCAAAGAGGTTTTCGCCTCGGCAGGGGACATCGACCAACTTGTCCTGTACCCAGGGCTCAAGATCCGACGACTGAAGCCAAGCCTGTCGGCGGGCACCGATGCCGGCTGCGGCCACTCTAGCCGAGGCCTCAAAGCCATCATAGGCTGCTCGGGACATGAACTTTGAGCATTCCCGAATGCCCGTGGACAAGGCTAGGAACCTCCGCAAGGGCTCCTCGGAGAGACCAGCGGAGAATCCGGCTAGCTCTTTAGCCAGATCCCGGAGATACATGCCCATGTAGAGCTGGTAAGTCTGGACACGACATGCGAGCATAGAGCCCTGGAAGCACTTCTTGCCAAGGCCATCCAGGTTACGGGCCTCCCTTCCAGGAGGCACCGAGGAGTGCATCTTCTGGCTCTTAAGACGATGCATGGCCGATTCCACTACCATGGAATGGTGTGGCAGCTGTGCCTTCTGAAAGCCAGGGCTCTTGCGGACCCGATAGATAGAATCGACCCGCTTGCTCAGGACCGGCGAGGAGGCCGGACTCTCCCACATGCGGAAGAGTAGTCGTTCCAGCATAGGAGGAACCGGCACAGTAAAGTGCTCCCTCGCGGGAGAGTCATACTGGAGGGCGTCGAGCTCTTCGGCTCGAGGCTCCTCCTCGGGATCCGCAGGGAAGGCCAAAGCCTTGGCCATATCCCTAACGAAGTCCGAGAACCGGGCATCCTCCGGGGGGGACTGCTTCCGAGGCTCGGACCCCGGTGAGTCCGATGGGACACACCGAGTCCGGAAAGAATCAGGTGACTCTTCCTCCTCAGACTCCCAGACCGACTCCGACGAGGACTCGGTGGGGTCGGCCCGGGCAGGGTGCGGCGCCAGCCGCCCCGACGTCGAGGGAGTCGGCGTCGGCGACCTCGGTCCCGAACGGGAGGCCGAGGGTGACCTCGACCGAGGATCGACTCGAGTTCTCATTGACTCGAGGATCGGCTCGGTCTCCGGGGTCGACTTGGACGTCGACGTCCCGGCGGTCGGGGCAGCGGCGCCAGCGAGGCCAGCGAGCAGTGCCCGCTGCTGGTCCATGAAGGCAGACAGTCTGCTCTCCAAGGCCGTCAACCTGAGTCCGAGCTCAGGTGACCCAGCAGCCCCCGACTCGGGCCCCGACGGCGTCGGGCCCGACGTCGGCTGTCGCGGAGGCGAGTCCAGAAGGACTACAGGACTTACCCGGGCAGGCATCTCCGACTCCAGGCGAGGTCGCTTCGGGAGATGTTCCTTCTCCAAGGACCCGGGGCGGCTGTCGGGGCTATGCGACCTGGCCCTCGCGGAGCCAGGAGCGTCCACCGACGCCGCCCTCGCGGGTTTTTCCTTCCGACGATGGTCCCCGGAGGGAGAACCCCGGTCGGAGGAGCTCCGGCGACGGTCCGAGCTGGAGCCCTTTGACACGGAGGCCTCCGACGAGGTCCGGGTACGGCTGGGGTCAGCGAAGATTCTCTCGCGCTGATGCCGCCGACTTCTCAACGCCTTCGAGGACAGTTTGCTGCAGGGCCCACAGATCAGTTCCTCATGATCCGGGCCCAAGCAGCGGAGGCAAAAGTCGTGTGTGTCGGTTAGTGACATATTTCGGTCACACCGACCACACCGCTTAAAGCCACTGGCAGCCATCGGGGGAAAAAGGGCCCCTGCGAGGTCAAAGGACCGGGCTGCCAGGGAAAACGAAAATGAAAGCTGACTAAGTCAGAAAAACCGAAAAAACGCTAGAGGACTCAAGACCGGCGTCGCGAGTCCGGGCGGGAAAACGATCGGCGTCGAACCGAAAGAAAAAAGTATAAAATAAAGAGGAAAATCAACTTTTTCGCGGGGACAAGACGGGGACGTCTGCAGGGCTCCGCGGAAAAAAAGAAGACTGGCTAAGATGGCACCCTCGGGCGGGAAGACGACCGCGCATGCGCGCTGCAATTCCCAAAGGCTTTCTTTGAAAGCTGGGGAAAATTGCTCCGCGAGGGCTCCGTCGGCGCCGACGTCACCCATAAGTGAGGACTGACTTCCTGCTTGGTCCTGGAGAAATCACGTTAACACCAAGGACACAGTCCAAAAACGTGACCGAAGTGGAAAAACAATTTTATTTAGCAAAGGCTCTTGTCAACCCGACACAGGCCGTGTTTCGCAAACCTTCGTCAGGGGTTGATCGGGTAGAATCCTACAAACATAGAAAACACAGACATTTGACACTAAAACATAATTAAAATAATGTGAATAGAACAGAACAATAAATGTAATCCATAAAATCTACAAATATACTTATACAATAATCATAAATAATTAAAAAAACTAAAAACATAGTAAATGTAGTATAAAACCAATAAAAAGAAGGGAAAGCGTGGATACGTTATTATAAATAATAAGATAAAAGCATACTATATACATGTAACTAATAAAAATCTGTATGAACTAATAAAAGTAAAACAGAAATGTGACAAACAAAGGGTACCTCTACAGGAAGACCCATCAAATGGTGGCCTTCAAAGGAAACTGTACTTGTCAAGCTAAAATGGAAAAAGCCGCAGACAAATAGCTATAAATAACAATTACCAATAAAACATCCATAATAAAGTGTAATCCTACGAACAAATAAATAAATAAATACAAATAGGGACAGAGTAAAAGACAACGGAAGCAAACAATATATACTAGACAACCTTCAAAGAATAATAAATAGTAAACAAATGTAGCATCAGCTTTTAAAACGCATATAGCGAATAACATTGTTACAACATCAAATAATAAAACTGCGGACATGGTAACTGGAGAAAAAAGAAGAAAAAACGCAGCAGGAGCGAAAATATGCAAAAAAAAAGTTACTCTGGATAGTTTCTTCATTCTGTTCTAAAGGCAATCTGTCATGGTGTTTCTTAAAGCAGGAGAGTGGCCATATCGACACTGGCAGGCTCTAAATCTTGAGCAACCAGTGATAAAAATAAATGTTGGTAACAGAGTCGCCGATGTCGATACTGTCGGTACCGGTATCGGTGCCGGAATCGGTATCAATACCGGTTGAAGTGTCTGAAGCGTTCTCGAAGGCACCGAAGCTGCAAGGAGAGCCGCCAGACTGCGTTCAATAGCCAAGAACCTCTGGTCTATTGACACTGCCGATGCCTGGGTGTCAGTACCGGACGAAGCAGCCGGTACCCCAGAGCACGGCACCAGTAGTTCTGCCGAGGTTGAGGCCTCGAGAACATCCTGGAGCCCCGTTAATGCTTTGGAAGCCGAAGCCTCCCGCCGGGGCAATTTTGCCGGTGAAAGTCCCTCAAGGGCAACGCCAGAGGCATCTCGATGCTTAGAGGGAGATCTACCCTTTGAGAACCGGCTAGATTTATGTTTAGTTACCTGAGATCCATGGGAGGCAGACGAAGCCCTGGAAGACGTCGATGCCACAGAGGCTGCATTGGACGGAAAAAGGGTGCTAAGTTTAGCAGCTCGGTTCTGCCGGCCCCTCTTCGACATCATCCCACAGGCAACACACTCCGAAATACAGTGGTCAGGACCTAAACATTTGAGGCACCACTCATGGGTGTCGGTGACGGAAATGGTACCGCCACACTTGGAACACTTTTTAAAACCCGAAGCGGGTTTTTCCATTTTAAAGGAAAAGTTGGGTCGAGTGCCCAAAATGGCGCGTGGCATCTGAGGAGAAAAAAACCTGGAAAAGACTCCAGAAGAAAAGTTTTTTTTTTTTTGGAAAAAAAGAGAGAACCACCGGTGTAGTGTCGAAGGAAGGCAGACGCGACCACAAAAAAGAAGAATAGAAGGGAATTATTTTCTGCGGTGACAGGATGTGTGATCTCTCGGCTCCGCGGAAAATGAAGAACTGGAGAGGGACAGTTGGGAAAGGCGGGAAGGCAGCACGCAGGCGCTGTGGGATGCTCCCAAAAGCTTTCCTTTTGGACGCTGGGGAGCATTCCCGCGCAGGCTCCGTCGTTACCGACGATACCCATATGTGAAGACTACATTCCTGCTTGTTCCTGGAGATAAGGTTTTTATTGTGCTGGTTAGACCACACCTCAAATCTACGCCACTTGAAAGTATAGGATTTCCTAGTGCATTGTTTCCTTGAGGCCAGTAACACTTCTTCTACATTCCGAGCTAGGAGGAGAGGAGCCAGCACTACCCTTTCAGCAGCCATGCCATCAGGTCAAGGGATATGAGACTGGGGTGCAAGACAGAGCCCTGCTCCTGTGACAGGAGGTCGGGCTGCATCCCCAGTGGGAGTGGGGTTTCCACTGCCAGCTGAAGGAGAAGCAGAAACCTAGGCTGTCTTGGCCATCTGGGGGCTACCAGAATGACAGAGGCCTTGTCCCGAAGGATTTTAAACAGAGTCCGGGCCACCAGAGATGTGGGAAGAAACGCATACAGGAGGCCCCCTGACCAGGAGATCAGGAAAGCATCTGCAGCCACCCTCAGAGGATGTGGCTGTCTGGAGCAAAATCTGGGCAGCTGGTGATTTTGTGGACTGGCAAATAAATCTATGGATGGATGTCCCCAGTGGAGGATTCAGTTGCCATTCTTGAGGTTGGAGAATCCTGCTTAGTTTGTCCGCTAGGCAGTTCTCCTGACCAGGCAGGTACACAGCATTGAGAGACATACCCTGCTTGATGGCAAAGGAGCAGAGGTCCAGTGTCTCCTGACATAGGATACGAGACCCCATACCTCCCTGCTTGTTCACGTAGAACATTGCTACCTGGTTGTCCGTCTGTATCAATACAGACTGATGTGAGAGGACATGACAAAAGGCTTGAAGAGCTAGGCGAATCACCCGCAGCTCTAAGAGGTTGATTTGGTGTGCAGACTCCTGAGGAGACCATCACCCCTGAGTGCATGATCCTTGGCAATGGGCTCCCCAGCCCAGCAAGGAGGCATCTGTCGTTAGCACTCTTGTGTGCGAGGGAGTCTGAAAAGGCACTCCCTCGAGCAGGTTGGGTGGCTGACACCAGCACTGCAACGATTTCACCAGTCGTTTGGATACTGTTATCCTGTCTCTGAGGCTGCTGGTGGCTTGAGTCCACTGATCTCTGAGGCACCACTGAGCTGTTCTCATGTGGAGATGGGCATTTGGGGTCACATGCACCGTGGAGGCCATGTGGCCCAGGAGGCGTAAGAAGTGCCTCGCTGAGACCCGAGACCTGCGCCTGAACTGTTGTGACACTGCTACCAGCCTCTTTGCCCTGTCCTCCGGCAGGTAAGCCTTTGCCTGAAGGGAGTCCAGTCTTGCTCTCATGAACTCTAAGTTTTGAGTGGGGAGCAAAGTAGACTTTGCATGGTTTATGACAAAGCCTAGACGTTGCAACATGTTGATAGTGCGAGAAGTGGCCTGTTGGGCCTCATGAGGTGACTGGCCCCTGATGAGCCAGTCGTCCAGGTAAGGGAAGACAAAAATTCCTTGACTTCTGAGGAAGGCCGCCACTATAGCCAGGCATTTTGTAAATACTCTGGGAGCAGAGGCTAGGCCAAAGGGTAGAACTCTGTATTGGGAATGTTTTCCTCCCACTAAAAACCTCACTTATTGTCTATGGTCTGGATGTATGAGGATGTGTGTATAGGCATCCTTCAGGTCTAAGGAGCATAGCCAATCTCCCTGGTGGAGGTAAGGCAGCAACATTCCAAGGGAAAGCATCTTGAACTTTTCCCTCACCAGGAACTTGTTTAAGTTTCTCAGGTCGAGGATGGGTCTGAGGCCTCCTGTTCTCTTTGGTATGAGAAAATACCTGGAGTAGAAGCCCTTGCCCTGCAGGTGGTGGGGCACCGGTTCCACCACCTGATCCTCTAGAAGACCTGCCAACTCCTGCAAGAGGAGGTCCCTGTGAAGAGGTGGTCTGAGAGACTCTCCTGGAAAGAAGGAGGGTGGTATCTGGCTGAAGTGAAGCAAATAGCACCTTTGGACTATTTGCAGGACCCAGATATCCGAGGTGATGGCTGGCCACCTCTGGGCGTACAGGGTTAGCCTGCTCCTGTGCAAGGCCTTACCACTGGCGGAAGAGAGACTACGCCTTGGGAGTCAGAAACCCCCTCCCGGCTGGGTAGGAGCCGGGGCCTGGGGGTCTTCTGCTTAGGCGGGCCATGCCCCTGTCCCATGGCCTGCTGCCCCTGTTGGGGAGCTGGGGTGGCCTGGTAAGTGGGTAGCTGCAGTAAGCAGTACCCTTCCTCGGGAAAAAGGGCTTTTTACCCGAGCCCTTCTTCTTAGAAGGGGCAGAAGTCTTCTTTGAGAGTCTTGTCCGGGTCAAGTACTCAGACTCGAGCTCAGCAGCCTTCTCAGTCATGGGTTTGCCAAAGAGGTTGTCACCTCGGCAAGGGACATCGACCAACTTGTCCTGAACCCATGGCTCCAGATCCGATGACATTAGCCAGGCATGGTGGCGTGCACCGATGCTGGCCACGGCTACTCGGGCCGAAGCCTCAAAGCCATCATAGGCCGCTCAAGATATGAACTTCGAGCACTCCCTAATCCCAGTGGACAAGGCACTGAAGCGCTGCAAGGGTGCCTCGGAGAGGCCAGCTGAGAACCCTGCAATCTCCTTTGCCAGGTCCCTCAAGTATATGCCCACGTACAGCTGGTAGGTTTGGACATGGCATGACAGCATCGAGCCCTGGAAGCATTTCCTGCCGAAGGCATCCAGGTTCTGGGCTTCCCAGCCAGGAGGCACCGAGGAGTGCTTTTTTTGGCTCTTGAGCCTCTGCATGGCCGATTCCACAACCATGGAGTTGTGCGGCAGCTGTGCCTTTTGGAACCCAGGGCTCTTGCGGACTCGATAGATGGTATCGACCCGCTTGCTGAGCACCGGCATCGAGGCCGGCGACTCCCACATGCGGAGCATCAGCCGTTCCAGCATTGGAGGAACCAGCACAGTAAGGGCTTCCCTCGGGGGAAAGTCATACTGGAGGGCCTCGAGCTATTCAGCTTGAGGCACCTCCTCGGTATCCGCCAGGAATGCCAAAGCCTTGGCCATGTCCCTGACGAAGTCCAAGAACCGGGTATTCTCCGGAGGGGACCTTCTCCGAGGCTCCGAACCTGGTGAGTCCGATGGGACATACCAGGTCCGATGGGTGTGTGGGGACTCTTCATCCTCCATCTCCCATGCCGATCACTCCGAGGAGGAATCAAGTGGCTCTGGCTGCAAGGGCTTCGGCACCGATCGCCCCGACGCCGAGAGCACCGGCGTCGACGACCGTGGTCCCGAACGGGAGGTCGAGGGAGACCTTGGCTGAAGATCAACTCAAGTCCGAAGCATCTTGAGGATCGGCTCGACCTCCGGGGTCGACTTGGACGTCGAGGTCCAGGTGGTCGGGGCGGATGGACCGTTTAGACCAGCTATCAGCGCCTGTTGCTGCTCCATGAAGGCAGACATGCTGCGCTCCAGGGCCGTCATCCTGAGACCGAGCTCATTAGACTCTGCAGCCTCCGGCTCGGGCCCTGACACCAGCTCCCCTGGAGGAGAATCCACGAGGACAACAGCGCTTACCCTCCTCGGCGTCTCCGGCTCCATGCGAGGTATGTTTGCAGGCCACTCCGACTCCAAGGACCCAGGGCGGCGGTCAGGACTCCGCGACCTGGCCTTCGAGGGCCCAGGGCAATTTGAGGTATCCAACGACACCACCCTCACCGGTTTCTTCTTCCTCCGGTGTTCCCGGGAGGGAGACCCCCACTCAGAAGACTCCGATGATTCTCGGGTTCAGACAGCTCCCGAGACATCGAGGCTTCTGATGAGGTCCGGATCCGGGGGGATGCAGACTCCGAGAAAATCTGTTCACGCTGCTGCTGCCTACTTCGCAGTGCCTTAGAGAACATTTTCCCACACGGGCCACAGACCTTCGGTCATGGTCGAGCCCGAGGCATCGGAGACAGCAGTCATGTGTGTCAGTGAAGGGCATTAACTTCTTACACCGATCACACTTTTTAAACCCGCTGGCAGCCATCAGGGGAAAAAGGGCCCTTGCAAGGTCGAAGGACCGGGCTTCCAGTGAAAAATAAAAAAGAGCACGAACGCTAGTCACAAACGACAAAAACGTAAAAAATTGACCGGACTCGAAGTTTTGATGCACTTTTTCCATGAGGAATTAGAGACAACGTCCGTTGGGCTCTGCAGAAAAAGGGACACTGAGCAAGATGGCACCCTTGGGCGGGAAGGGGACCGCGCATGCGCGATGCAATCCCAAAGGCTTTCTTTGAAAGCTGGGGAATTGCTCCACACGAGGGCTCCGTCGGCGCTGATGTCACCCATATGTGAGGACTGACTTCCTGCTTGTTCCTAGAGAAAGTAAGTATGATCCGTTCTGCACAGCTGCCCCGTGCTGACACCACTCCCCGGCATTCAATGCGTTGCAGGTCCAAGCACCACGTGGTTCCCCTCTGAAGCTGAAACTAAGAACTCACGTTGGAGCCCTCACTTCAGGATATGCACGCCCCCACGTCTTTCTCCCCCATCTGCTCCTGTGTGCCTGGTGAGTGCTGGCTTACCTTAAACACTGCAGGGAAAGCATTTGTACTGCGTAATTCCCCTAAGCCGAGCTTGACCAACTGAACGATCCTGGCCCCTCAGGCCACTTGCCCATGGCAGACCTGGCTGGCTCTCAGTACTCCCATCCCCCAAACCACCCACTTAAGGGTTCAAAGCAGGGCACAGCCTTCAAGGCTGAAGGACACCAGTCCTCTGAATACCTTCCTAATTTTTTTCCTTCTAGGTACATTTTTTCCCCCAAATATCCTTTCCTTTGCTGTTAGATTCGTCCAGCACTACCCCCTAGTGACTTTCTTACACCAAACCTGTACCAGACCTGGGCTGACGCTGCTTACTAGCTGTTGGAAATTGAATTACTGGCTCTAGTGGGCAGTGTAAGTGGTATACATGGGCTGACCCCACGAAGTTTTGGGGATGTTCAGTTTCCAGCTGCTGGTGAGCTGAAAACCCGTTGGTCTGAACTGGACTGGAGGCATAAAGAGCAAAGCTGCTGTTATTGTATCGATCCATTGCATTGCCGGTCTTCTTCTTCTGCAATGACCTTCAACCTTGCCAAATATGATGTCTCTCTCTAATTATATTGCTCTGCACATGATGTGTCTAAATATGAAAGTCAAAGTCTTTTCATTTGAATCTCTAAGGAAAGCTTAGGTCTGATTTCTACTAGTACAGACTGATTTGTTCTTCAGGCAGTCCATGCTATACACAGTATAATTCACCAGCACCATAATCAGAAGGCATCGATTTTCTTCCTGTCTTTCTTCTTCATTGGTTCATGCTTTCTACATTCTATGTCCCAATATGTAAAACATCTCTGCAGCCTCTGTCTCTCATTTCATGCACAGTTGTATCAGCAGGCAGACATACCGAGGGCTTTGTTCCACCCACATCGTAAATGTTGGCTTTACTCTAGAGTCTTCAACTCTTCCCCAGTAGCCTGTTGAGTACCTTCAAAACGTGGGAAGAAGAGGGGGCTCATTCTCTAGCACTGTATCATGATCTGTTTTGTTTTGACTATGCAATGGGTTTTCGTGGCAAGATACGAATGTAGATTGCCAGGCCTTTCTTCCACATAGGTAATACCAGTGCTGTTGCTGTTGTCACAGAAATGTAATCCTCTGCCACCAATACCATCCCATACTGTTGCTGCCCAGATGAGTAATTTGTCTTAGTCTGCCACTTCAGCTGAGACCTGCATCACTAATGCATGCAAGCCCTCACAGTACAAAAAGCCACAGACCAGGAAACCAGATATGTTTCATCTTTCTATGCTGAAAATTGCACGTTTTCTTGTCTCTTTGCTTTATACCTTATCACGTCTCTCATAAGTTTAGTTTTAAATGCTTACTTACTACAATAAAACTAAACTTATGAGATAAGAAACCTACCTGGATTCCTAATAGGTGGCCTACTAACTAGCACACTAGCTTTTTCTCTAAATTATTGTGAACAATTTTACAAGGCCTAAGGAACAAATGAGCTGTAAAGAATTAAAGACAATAGAATTTATATTTATGTGATAAGGATGGAGAAATCTATGTGGATATGCTGCTCTAAAGTGTGTGTGTGGGGGGGGAAGCATGAAGCTCAGCTCCCCACCCCCAAAAAATTATTAGCTAAAATAAAACAAGTCACTTGTGTACCAACCTGTGAATGATGCCTGTAGCTTTATGAATAGCCACTCGCCCACTGCCTTCTTTCGACTGTCCATCTCTCTTATCTTTGGCATACATGTTTTTCTCTGAGAAGTTACAGCTCAAGAAATCAAAGTGAGCAGAGTTCAGAGAGACAAGTTTGGGAAAAAGCTGGTTCTCAATCTGAAGGGGAAAAAAGAAACAAAGAAATTTATCAGAGCTGCCATTACTGTATGTGGGCACTTGACAAAGAGTAGTTACTCACCTGTAACAGGTGTTCTCCAGGAGCAGCAGGAATCAGTCCTCACATATGGGTGTCATCGGCGCCGATGAAGCCCCAGCGGAGCATTTCCCCAGCTTTCTATGAAAGCCTTTGGGAATGCAGGCACGCATGCACGGTTCCCTTCCCGCCTAAAGGTGCCATCTTACCTCAGTCAAATGACATAGCTAAGAACAGCACACAAAAAAATGTAAAAACAAACTATGTACAACTGCAACTCCCAGGGGAGGAGGGAGGGTTGTGAGGACTGATTCCTGCTGCTCCTGGAAAATACCTGTTACAGGTGAGTAACTACTCTTTCTCCAGGACCAAGCAGGAAGTCAGTCCTCACATATGGGTGACTCCCTAGCTCTGGGCTACCGAGGAACCCAGGCTGAACAAGAGAACTCCCTCTAGTCTCAGCAGCAAAGAAAGGCTTTTCACTGACACATCCTCCACCGGTAGCCCAACAGAGGGCAGGAGGGCAGGAGTTGCCTAAACCTCAAAGAGATTCCGGAGTACTGCTTGGCTAAAAGCACTGTCCCTACGGGACTCCCTCTCCAGACAGTAATGGGCCGCAAAAGTCTGGCTTGAAGACCAAGTTGCAGCCCTGCAAATGTCTACTAAGGGCACAGAGCGGAGATGAGCCACTGAGGCAGCCATTGCCCTGACACGGTGGGCCGTGACCCGACCCTGCAAAGGAAGGTCAGCCACCCTGTAAGCCCAGGTGATACAGTCAGCCACCCAGATGGACAAGGTACGCTTGGACACAGCCAACCCCAACTTATTAGGGTCAAAGGATACGAAGAGCTGAGAAGCCCTTCTATGCCCCTGCGTACGGTCAAGGTAGAAGGATAAGGCCCTCCTACAGTCCAGGGTATGCAGGACTGCTTCAGCCTGGCTTGCATGAGGCCTAGGGAAGAATATTGGAAGAACCACCTCTTGGTTAAGGTGGAAGGAGGAGACAACTTTAGGGAGGAACTTTGGATGAGTCCTAAGGACTACCCTGTTCCCATAAAAGCGAGTGTAAGGCCTATCACAGACCAGGGCCTGAAGCTCACTCACTCGCCTAGTCGAGGTAAGGGCTATCAAGAAAAGTGTCTTCCAGCACAGGAAGCGTAAAGGGCAAGTAGCCATCAGCTCAAAGGGTGGGTAAGTCAGCTGCTGCAAGACCACATTCAGCTCCCACTCAGGAGCAGGAGGACGGATTGGAAGCTTGAGCAAAAGCAAGCCTCTGAGAAAGCGGGACACCAAGGGGTGAACCAACAGAGAATGTCCCTCCACCAGTGAGTGGTGAGCTGCTAGAGCTGACAGGTGAACCCGAACAGAATTGGACTTAAGTCCCTGATTGGACAAGCGCAGTAAGTACTGAAGCACCACTGGTACAGTACAGGAGAAAGGATCCTCTGTACGTAGCTGACACCACACAGAAAACCTTTTCCATTTGAGAGCATAGATTTTCCTAGTGGACTGTTTCCTAGCGGCTAGGACAACCTCCTCAACTTCCTGAGGTAGGCCCCAGGGAGCCAAAACTAGGCCATCAAATTGAGAGCTTTGAGATTGGGGTGCAGAAGGGAACCCTGCTCCTGAGAGAGGTGGTCGGGTTGCAACCCCAGAGGCAGTGGGGGATCCACTGCCAGCTGAAGCAGAAGTGGAAACCAAGGCTGTCTCGGCCACCTGGGAGCCACCAGCAGGACCGAGGCCTTGTCCTGAAGAATCTTGAACAGAGTTCGGGCCACCAAGGGCGTGGGAGGAAACGCATACAGGAGGCCCTGAGACCAGGGAATCAGAAAAGCATCCGCTGCTATCCGCAGAGGATGCGGTTGCCTGGAGCAGAACTTTGGCAGTTGCTTGTTCAGTGGACTCGCAAATAGATCTATCAAAGGGAGACCCCATTTTAGGAAGATCTTCTGAACTACCAAGGGATGCAGCTGCCACTCGTGGGGCTGCAAATTTCTGCTCAACCTGTCGGCCAGGTAGTTGTCCTGGCCTGGAAGGTACACAGCCTGAGGTAAGATGGCACCTTTAGGCGGGAAGGGAACCGCACATGCGTGCCTGCATTCCCAAAGGCTTTCATAGAAAGCTGGGGAAATGTTCCGCTGGGGCTTCATCGGCGTCGATGACACCCATATGTGAGGACTGACTTCCTGCTTGGTCCTGGAGAACAGTTGTTCTCAATAGCTATTTCTGTTCTGTTCAGTTTATCTGCCCCCAACAGCCTTGACCGTAGGATAAAGTGGTATAGAAAACCTGTTAAATAAATAAAATCACTATTTCAATCAAGCCTGAAATAAGGAAATTCTGAGTTCAGTTTACGTTATTGAGGCCAAAAAAGTATATTTTCCTAACCTTGGTCTATCTGTCAAATCTCTATCTTCTAACTTAACCGACCAATTTCCTGGGTCATAATCTCTCTATATGAAATGCATTTTGCCAGTATGATTTCTGGATAATACCCTGGTCAGTCTTTACTCTGTTGTTGTAAACAAACAGAAAGAGAAATTAGACTTACCTGCTAATTGTTGTTCCTTGAGGAACTCCAGTCCAGTCCTGCACCTCTCTGAGCAGTGTACCTCTTCCAGCAGCTTGGAGACTGAGCATGTCATCTTTTTGATGACACTAGTGTACATATGCAGCTGGCACCGCCTCCCAGCCTCAGTACCTATTGACAAAGCAAACTGGGAGGAGCAACAAATAAGCAGTTAAAACATGCAACAAACATTCTACGTCTAAACAAACTAGTACCCCCCTCCAAACCCTGGGAAGAATACCCCGTCCCCCCCCCCTCCAGGATGGGGAGGCCTACCTGTTGAGCACCTGAGCAACTCCAACCAGCAGGGAGAGAGCAATGGACAGCTCTTCTGGTCCGCCCCCCCGAAACGCTGATTACACACACCTCCCCGGCTCCCTCTGGCCACTTCCTCCACCAAGGGAACCAGCTTCAGGACCGGGGTGTGCACAGATTATCACAGAAAGCATTCAGGGAGGGTTTCGGGACCGGACTTGAGTTCCTCAAGGGACAACAATTAGCAGGTAAGTCTAATTTCTCTTTCCTTATCATCCCTCCAGTCCATTCCCGCACCTCTGGGATGTATCAGAGCAGTTAAACTAATGGGAGGGACCTGCACAACCAGCCTGAAGCACTGCTGATCTGAAACGAGCGTCCCCCACCGCCTGGACATCCAGGCGAAAAAGCTCAGAGAAAGAATGCCACCCTACAGATCTCCACCGGAGGAACTAAACTATATTCTGCCCACGAGGCTGCCTGAGCCCTCGTGGAATGCGTCCGCAACCCCGCCAGCACTGCTTTACCCTTCAAAATGTATGTCAACGTGATTGCCCCCTGATCCATCTGGAAATGGAGGACTTAGTTGCCGCCTCACTTTTGCGCAGCCCGCCAAACAGAACCAACAGATGGTCCAATCTCCGAAAGGGCGATGCCCTTTTCATATACTTTCGCAGGACTCTTTAATCATCCAGGTGGTACAGCTGTGGAGTAGCAGGGCCCATATCCGCTCTCACCCACATCCGTGCTCGCCAGAGCCGGTAAGGAAACGGCCTGATTTACATGAAATGCTGACACCACCTTGTGCACAAATAAAGGCACCGGGCGCAGGACCACTTTCTCCTTGGAGAAGGAAAGGAATGGCTCCTGGCATGGCAGGATCCAAAGCTCCGAAATTCTGTGTGCCAAGCAAATCGCCACCAGGAATACTATTTTCAGAGTCAAATCCTTCAGGGAAGCTCGACTCAGTGGCTCAAAGGGTTCCCCAGACAGCGCTGTCAGCACCAGATTGAGATCCCAAGGCGGTACCACCGCCCTTTTTGGCAGACGGAGGTGGGTCACTGCCCCTAGAAAGTTCAACACGTCTGGGTGTGTGCCCAACAGTACCCCGTGGAATTTCCCACGATAACCGGAAATCACCACCAGTTGCACCCTCAAGAAACTGGCAGCTAGACCCTTATCACAACCCGAATTGCAAGAACACTAAGATGACCGGGACAGAGGCAGTGGAGGGGCGCACCTGCCTGTGCAGATGCACGCCAGGTTCGAAGACCTCCTCTGGGCCTGTAGCAAGGTCGCTATCCCCGAGCCCAAATATCCTTTCTTCTTCAACCTTGCCCTTTCAAGAGCCATGCCATAAGCAAGAATTGATCCACCTTGGACATGCGAAGCGGCCCCTGCGTCGAGGTCCTTCCAAACTGGAAGCCACCACAGTCAATCCGCCAGTATCTGAATCAGGTCAGCATACCACAGGCACCTCAGCCAGTCTAGTGCCACCAGAATTACAAATCCCCAGTGCGCATCTATCCATTGCACTAACCGGCCTATGAGCACCCATGGGGGAAAAACAGAGAAGACCCTCTTCGGGCCACTGCTGAATTAGAACATCCAGGCCCCCGGACATCCTCTCTTCTTCTGCTGAAAAACTGGCAGGCCTTGGCCGACTCGAATATTGCCATTAGGTCCATGACCGGTGTGCCCCATCGGCGGTCCACCTGCTCGAACACCTCCTGATCGAGCTGCCACTCTCCGGGGTCCATGCGCACTCAACTGAGATAGTCTGCCGTCACACTGTCAACTCTCGCTACGCGCACTGCCGATAATGCCTGGAGATGAATTCCGGCCCATCCGAACAGTCTTTCAGCCTCTTTCTCCAGGGCTGCACTGCCCGTGTCTCCTTGCCGGTTGATGTAAGTCACCGTGGTCACATTGTCCGAGAGGACTTGGACCACCATCCCCTGCAACCATGGCTCAAAACTTTCTAGTGCCAAGGTCACCGCTCGCATCTCAAACCCGTTGATTGACCACAGGGTCTCCTGCGGACTCCTGTCCCTGAACAAAGCATCCTTCACACTGGGCTCCCCAACCTGACAGGCTGGCATCGGTCATCAGTGGAACCCACAGTGGGAACTCCTTCCAGGCTCCCCACATGCAGCCACCAACTGAGGGCTCTCCTGGCGCTCCATGGGCAGAGGAATACTTCGGAGAGTGGTTGACTCTGATAGGACCATCAATGGAGCAGAGCCCTCTGCAGCATCTCATGTGCGCCCTTGCCCATGGGACTAGCTCGAGAGTGGCCACCATGGACCCCAGAATCTGCAGATAATGCCACGCTGATGGTCTTGCCATCTTCAGGAACTGCCATATCCACTGTCATAGCTCCTGTGCCCAGCAATCCGACAGGAAAACCCTGCCCACACGGGTATCAAAGCACGCTCCCAAATACTCTAGCTCCTGGGCTGGCCGTAACTGACTCTTGGCCAGGTTCACCCCCTAATTGAGACTTTGAAGGAATTCCCTCACTTGCACTGTTGCTCTTTCACTATCGTCCCTGGACCGCCTGGATCAGCCAATCGTTTAGGTACGGGTGGACGAGAAACCCTTCCTTGCGGAGAGCTGCCGCCACCACCACCATGACCTTGGTGAAGGTTTGAGGGGCGGTCGCCAGACCGAAGAGCAACGCTGAAACTGGAAATGGCCCCTTGGCACCGCAAAGCAGAGAAACTGCTGATGTTCTGGATGGAACGGAATGTGTAGATACGCCTCCGTGAGATTGAGAGTCGCCAAAAACTCTCCGCTTCCTACCACCACTATTACTGATCGCAGCATTTCCATATGGAAATGTGGTACCTGGAGACATGCTCTCGAAGTCGAGAGTTGGGAGAAAGGAACCTTCCTTTTGGGCACCATGAAATACATGAAGTATCGACCGCAAACGTAATGGTCTCGCGGAACCGGTTCCATGGCTCTCAGCTGCAGGAGACAAGTGAAGGTCTCGTCCACTGTCGCCAACACCGCTGCATCCACTTTGGGCAATCGAAGGAGCTCGTTCTTGCTCCAGCAGCGGATACAGGCACATCATGGATTGCACCCCTTTAAGACCAGCCCCTGGCAGATCCCACTCATCCTGGATCATCTGTCCTACTACTCCATGTACCGGGAAGACTTTCTGCGATTTCCGTACAACCTGGAACAGCGGATCCTACAGCACCTCTTCCTCTGCCAGGAGGTTAGCAGGCATATTCAGGGCCTTGAGGAACTCCAAGGTACATACAGAATGTGAGCCCTTTGGGGACGAGGGATTGTATCAGTACCTGTTTGTAGTGATTGTAAAGCACTTTGATGGCCTTCAGCCTGGGTGATATATCAAGAAATTGCATAAACATAAACATAAGCATAAAGATGAGCGCCAGTAGCTTCTCCCGGCGGAAAATCTGTACAATCTGGGCCGGATCCTCCTGTTCTGGGATCTTTCTTTCTTCCAACTCCTCCTGCAGATCTAGCTCCGTGTCAAGGTCTTCCCCATCCAGCCCCTCAGACAATGGCGATTGCTGCCATTCCTCTAAGCCTCTAGCCCACTTAGACGCCACTGCTCCTGACTCGTGCTCTTTTGCGTCTGACATCCTCCTCAGCCCTGTGTTCTGGGGCTGAGGAGCCGCTTGCCAAGCCCTGTTGACGTAGGCAAAATGCCTTATGCCAAAGTAAGACAAACTCCGGTGAGAACTCCCCCGGGAGTCCTATTGCTCCCTGGGATTGAGGGGCAGATGGTCCGGGCATCGTGCAGGGACCGGGGGGCCGGATCCGTTGAAGGTAACATGGTGCCCCCCCCTCCGCCTCGAGTCTCTTGCAACTGGGAGGGACTCTCCTGCCTCGTCTCATCCTGCAGGCCCTGCTCCAATGACTTAGCCTCTTGCATGCAATCTAGGCAGATGCCTGCCTCCGAGATCACACCCCATCGGGGACTGCATATTTTGAGGATTTTTAGATTGCACATCCGTGTTGTACCTTAAAGATATGAAATGGACCTTGCACTGATCCAATCAAACTGACACTTTCTCCAAGTAAAGTTTACATTTTTATTCTAAGTACTACAAATGGCTATAAGGGAGTACAGCTTCCCTTACAAGCAATATTACACATTTAATAAGTACATAATCTGGGCTAAGAGACAAGAGATGATCATGTCAGTTTACTCACTGACCATAGACAGATGGAAGGATTTCATTTGCCTCCTATCCACTGACTGTGACCATCTTTCAAATTAAATACATTTCTTGTATGCAGATACTTCCTGTTTTCCACAGAACTGTAGCTGCTACAAACCTATATGCAGCACTTCCCCCCCCCCCCCCCACTTATCTTTCATTGATTTCTGTCTCTGACTTTTAATCTGACCCTTCTCAGGAGAAAGTCACAATGTCTCAACCAACTGTCACTTACATCACCTGACCAGGCACAACAGCACGCTGAAATCTGCCCAGCAACAATGGCATTTCTAGTTAGGCTTTTCCCACAAAGAAACCTGCAAATTAACAGGGGAAATAAAAAGCAAACTCCATCTAAACCTTTCTCCTTAATAGTCCCTTCCCTGAGTCCAAACCCTGGCTCATTACCTCCTCCAGCTGTTTGGAGACTGAGCATACTGGGGCTGGTAGGTGGTGTCAGCTGCATATGTACTCTAGTGTCATCAAAAAGATGACATGCTCAGTCTCCAAGCTGCTGGAAGAGGTATACTACCCAGAGGTGTGGGACTGGACTGGAGGGACGATAAGGAATTCCACTTTGGTTGGCAACCAGCTTTATATTATTCTTTTTAGAAACAAAGAATATGACGGTAAAGAACTATAAAGCCACCTAAACTGACCAGTTTGGCTTCCTGCTGCTATACCACAGAGCTTACCCAAACTTTATCTTCACTTCTATGCAACTAGAACCTTCAGGATTATCTAATGTATTTTTGAATTCTCATAGAGGTATGTCTATTAAAGAGTGTTAGCTGCTACTGCAGGGCTAATGCAGAATTAATGCCCCGTGGTAGCAGCTAACCCCCCCAAAAATAATCAGATATTGCAGGCAATTTTCCACGATATCTGATTTTTGCATAGTGGATGTCCCTAGGGGCAGGATCAGGGTGGATCGGGGTGGCCATGGTGGCCATGGTTCGCAGCCACTGCGTGAAAAAGACTGCATGTGGTGGCTTCCAAAATTGGGCCCGATCACGGCAGCACATAACGCCTCAAGAGGTGGCATTATCTGTCGTGAGGATTGATAACACAGGCTCAGCCCTGCACATGATCAGGCCTCTTCCCACTCCAGAATATCGTTGTTACCGCGGTATCGCAATCCGTGGCAGACAATATAAAATAGAACCCTGGTGGCCCCCACTGCAGCTCCCGATCCTCATAGAGAGCTGCCCAAGGGGATGGATCAGTGCTCTCCCTGATGTTAAAAGTGTCCCAGCTAACCAATCAAACTAAGGCTATCTCTCCTCCCTTCCCCCCCCCCCCCCCCCGATTCACTATTCAATGGTTAGGGAGGCCCTGAGACTCTCTCACCTCCCGGCAAATAAAATCATTCCGGCTAGCCAGTCGGCAAAGGGAGCCACTGCAGCCCCCTCCGACGACCCCCCCCCCCCAACAAAAGCCTACTTGGCCTGATTCCTGGTGGTTTAGTGGTCCAATGGGGCAGAAGCAATTCTCTCCACTCCTACCCCATGCTAGTCAATCCAAAATGGTCACCATCATGAGGTGCTGCCCTCTAGCCTCTCGCTAGGGAGGCAGTACAGTGAGATCACAGCCATCTTTGTTAAGGACTATAAGAAGGGCAGGAGTAGGGGGAGGAAGGTGGCCTTAGCCTAATTGGTTAACTGGAGCACTTTTAACATCGGGGGGGGGGGCGCATCAATCCCTCGTGAGCAGCTCCCAATGGAGGATCCATACTGTGGGGGGGGGGGGGGGGGGGGCCCCCCCAGAGTTATTTTTTAAATTGTCAGTGCTGTGGATCGCAGCACCGTCGCACCGATAATGTTGTGGAAGGGAAGGAGGCCATCTTTCTTAGGGCCAATGAGAAGAGCAAAAGTTCTTCTCTCCTACCCTTCTCATAGGCCCTAACAAAGGTGGCCTCAATCTCGCAGTGCTGTACCCTAAGCAAGAGGGTAGCAGGCAGTACCTTGCGACAGCAGCCGTTCTGGATTGGTCAACACATGGGGCAGGAGTGAAAAGGATTGCTCCTGCCCCGTTGGACCACTAGACCACCGGAACTTAGGCCAGGTGAGAGGGGGGGAGGTGTTAGAGAGGCCACGAGGTCCCCCTTTGCCAGCTGGCTAGCTAGGATGATTTTATCTAACGGGAAGGTGAGGGGGGGAGAGGGCCATGAGGACCCCCCATCCATTGTATAGTGAATTGGGGGGAGGGGAGGAACGTGGCCTTAGCTCGACTGACTAGCCAGGACACATTTAACAGTGGGGGAAGAACTTATCCCCCCTCGGCAGCTCCTGATGGGGGACTGGGAGCTATCTAGGGAAGACTGGTGCTGAAGGGGTGTCACCACGGTTATTTTTTATATTGTCGGTGCCATGGATCATGGACCGACTATGTTGTGGTGGGGGGGAAAGGGCCAATCTCGATAGCTGAGGGGGGGCATGGCAGTGAGTGGGGCACAGAGCTGCTGATAGCTCTGGGCACCTGATCGCTACCATCCCTCCTCATGGATTTACCACAGGGACCTGCTGTATCTGCTTCAGCAGACACTGCAGGACATTTTCTGCAGTATCTGCCAAGGCAGGTAAAGAGTAGTTACTCACCTGTAACAGGTGTTCTCCAGGAGCAGCAGGAACCAGTCCTCACATATGGGTGACGTCGGTGCCGACGGAGCCCCCATGTGGAGCATTTCCCCAGCTTTCAAAGAAAGCCTTTGGGAATGCAGCGCGCCTGCACGGTCCCCTTCCCGCCCACGGGTGCCATCTTGCTCAGTCTGATGACATAGCTAAAAGACAGCAAAAATCAAAATAAAGTATATGACTGCAACTCCAGGGGAGGAGGGAGGGTCGTGAGGACTGATTCCTGCTGCTCCTGGAGAACACCTGTTACAGTTGAGTAACTACTCTTTCTCCAGGACCAAGCAGGAAGTCAGTCCTCACATATGGGACTCCCCAGATCTACGTTACCGGGAACGCACAGCTGCAAAAATGGCTCCCTCTCAAGAGCCTCAGCATCTGTGATAAGAATATCCTCTGAGAACGCCCCTGTACGGTAGCCCAACACAAGGGCCGGAGGGTAGGAGTTGCCTAAACCTCAAAGAGATTACGGAGTACCGCCTGTCCGAAAGCACTGTCCCTTCGGGACTCTCTCTCGAGGCAGTAGTGGGCTGCAAAAGTCTGGCTTGAAGACCAAGTAGTGGCCCAGCAGATGTCTGCCAACGGAACAGAGCGGAGATGAGCTACTGACATGGCTTTTGCCCTGACATGGTGGGCCGTGACTCGACCATGCAAGGGAAGGTCGGCTGCCTTGTACGTCCAGGCAATACAATCTGCTACCCAAGTGGACAACGTACACTTGGAGACAGGTAACCCCAATTTATTAGGGTCAAAGGAGACAAAGAGCTGAGTAGCCCTTCGATACCCCGCGTACGTTCAATGTAAAAGGACAGTCCAGAGTATGCAAGACTGTCTCAGCCCGGCAGGTATGCGGCCTGGGAAAGAATGTCGGAAGAACCACCTCCTGGTTGAGATGGAAAGAGGAGACCACTTTTGGAAGGAACTTCGGATGAGTCCATAGAACCACCCTGTTCCTATAGAACTATGTGTATGGTCTATCAGAAACCAGAGCTTGTGGTTCACTCACACGTCTGGCCGAGGTAAGAGCTACCAGGAAGAGTGCCTTCCAAGAAAGGAAGTGTAAATGGCAAGTAGCCATCGGCTCAAACGGTGGGCGAGTAAGCTGTTGCAAGACCACATTCAAATCCCACTTAGTGGCAGGTGGACAAATCGGAGGTTTGAGCAAAAGCAGGCCTCTGAGGAAGCGGGACACCAAG
The DNA here is from genome assembly GCA_033557465.1 of Ichthyophis bannanicus. Taxonomy (NCBI): domain Eukaryota; kingdom Metazoa; phylum Chordata; class Amphibia; order Gymnophiona; family Ichthyophiidae; genus Ichthyophis; species Ichthyophis bannanicus. The sequence continues at coordinate 915,121,095 of CM066033.1, forward strand.
GGGTGAACCGACAGAGACTGTCCCTCCACCGGTGAGTGGTGTGCTGAGAGAGCACTGAGGTGGACTCAAACAGAGTTGGACTTGAGGCCTAGGTCTGACAGGTGAAGTAGGTATTGTAGCACTACTGGCACAAGGCAGGAGAAAGGATCTTCATTGTGCTGAGCACACCACACTGAGAACCTGTGCCACTTGAGTGCATAGGACTTTCTGGTGGATTGCCTCCTCGAGGCCAAGACCACAAGTAAGGGAGCTAGCACTATCCTTTCAGCAGCCAGGCCATCAGATTGAGGGATCTGAGATTGGGGTGCAGAAGGGAACCCTGATCCTGAGACAGGAGATCGAGTTGCAACCCCCAGAGGGAATGGAGTTTCCACTGCCAACTGCAGAAGTGGAAACCGCGGCTGCCTCGGCCATCTGGGGGCTACCAGAATGACCGAGGCTTTTTCCCGTAGAATCTTGAACAGAGTTCGGGCCACCAGGGGCGTGGGAGGAAACGCATACAGGACGCCCGTAGACCAAGAGATCAGAAACGCATCTGCTGCCATTCTCAGGGGATGTGGCTGTCTGGAGCAAAAACCTGGGCAGCTGATGGTTCAGTGGACTTGCAAAGAGATCGATGGATGGAAACCCCCATCGTAGAAAGATCTGCTGGACCACTAGTGGATTCAACTGCCATTCGTGAGGCTGGAGAATCCTGCTTAGTTTGTCTGCCAAGAAGTTTTCCTGACCAGGTAGATAAACTGCTTTGAGAAACATGCCTTGTTTGACTGCAAAGGAGTAAAGGGCCTGCGCCTCCTGACACAGGAGTCTGGACCCTGTGCCCCCTTGCTTGTTCACATAGAACATTGCTACCTGATTGTCTGTCTGAACTAAGACAGACTGGTGAGAGAGGGCATGAGAAAAAGTCTGTAGAGCCAAGCGGATTGCTCGCAACTCCAAAAGATTGATCTGCTGTGTGGCCTCCCGAGGAGACCAGAGGCCTTGAGTGCACCCCTGAGAAGGTTTGGGAGATGTAGCCACTACTGTAAGGAGTCCAAGAGCGGTTTGGACACCTTTACTCTGTCTCGGAGGTCACCTGTGGCTTGCGCCCACTGAGCTCTGAGGCACCACTGAGCCGCCCGCATGTGCAGACGGGCGTTCGGGGTCACATGTACCGTGGATGCCATGTGACCCAGGAGCCGCAGGAAGTGTCTGGCGGAGACCTCAGAATTGCCCTGGAACTGGCTGGCCAAGTCCATCAGCCTGTGGGCCCTGTCCTCAAGCAAGTAAGCTCTTGCCTGCAGGGTGTCTAATCTTGCCCCTATAAACTCTAGGTTCTGTGAGGGGAGCAAAGTGGACTTTGCATAGTTGATGACAAGGCCCAGATGCTGAAGAAGAGAGACAGTGCGAAGAGTGGCCTGTCTGGCCTCCTGGAGAGACTGACCCCTGATGAGCCAGTCGTCCAGGTATGGGAGGACAAAGATTCCCTGATTTCTGAGATAGGCCGCCACCACCGCCAGGCATTTGGTGAAAACCCTGGGGGCAGAAGTTAGGCCAAAGGGAAGTACTCTGTACTGAAAATGGTTTCCTCCCACCACAAATCTGAGATATTGTCTGTGGTCTGGATGGATGAGAATGTGGGTATAAGCATCCTTTAGGTCTAAGGAGCATAGCCAATCTCACTGCTGGAGGTAGGGCAGCAGTATCCCAAGGGTAAGCATCTTGAACTTTTCCCTCTCCAGAAACTTGTTTAGGTTCCGCAAGTCTAGGATAGGCTGGAGGTCTCCTGTCCTTTTTGGTACCAGAAAGTACCCGGAGTAGAAGCCTCGCACTTCCAGGTGGTGAGGCACCGGTTCCACCGCCTGTTCCTTTAGAAGACTTGCCAGCTCCTGAAGGAGGAGGTTTCTGTGCAGAGGGAGTCTTGGAGGCTCCCCTGGAAAGTAGGAGGTGGGTATCTGGTGGAAGTGGAGCATGTAGCCCTTTTGGACTATGCTGAGGACCCAGGTATCCCCTGTTATTGCTGGCTACCTGTAGACGTACAGGGTCAGCCGACCTCCTGTGCTGAGTGGACCCACCGGCGGAGAAGAGGCTATGCTGTGGGTTTCAAAACCCCGCTCCCTGTTGTGCAGGAGCCGGAGCTGGCGGCTTGGGGGGTCTTCTGCCTACGGGGCCCATGCCCCTGCCCCTGCCCCTTGGCCTGCTGGCCCTGTTGGGGAGCTACAGAGCCCTGATATTGAGGGTAGGATTTGTAGGCAGCAACCTTCCTCGAGAAAAAGGGCTTCTTCCCCGAGCCCTTCTTTTTCTGAGAAGGGGCAGAAGTCTTCCTGGACAGCCTTGTCCTGGTGAGAGTCTCAGTCTCAATTTCCGCAGCCTTTTCAGTCATGGGCTTACCAAAGAGGGTTTCACCTTGGAAAGGGACATCGACCAACTTGTCCTGCACCCATGGCTCCAGGTCTGATGACTGTAGCCAGGCCTGACAGCATGCACCGATGCCGGCCGCGGCTACCCGGGCCGAAGCCTCAAAGCCATCATAGGCTGCTCGAGAGATAAACTTCGAGCACTCTCAAATCCCTGTTGACAAAGCCTTGAACCTCTGCAAAGGTTCCTCGGAGAGGCCAGCTGAGAACCCGGCAATCTCCTTTGCCAGATCTCGTAGGTACATGCCCATGTACAGCTGGTAGGTCGGACACAGCAAGACAGCATAGAGCCCTGGAAGCACTTTCTACCGAGGGCATCCAGGTTCCAGGCCTCCCAGCCGGGGGGCACCGAGGAGTGCATCTTCTGACTCTTCAGACGGTGCATGGCTGATTCCACAACCATGGAGTGGTGCGGTAGCTGCGCCTTTTGGAACCCAGGGCTCTTACAGACTCAATAAATGGAATCGACCCGTTTGCTAAGAACCAGCGTCAAGGCCGGTGCCTCCCACATACGGAAGAGCAGCCGTTCCAGCATCGGAGGAACCGGTAAAGTAAAGGCTTCCTTCAGAGGAAAGTCATACTGGAGGGCATCGAGCTCCTCGGCTCGAGGCTCCTCCTCGGCATCCGCAGGGAAGGCCAAGGCCTTGGCCATGCCCCTCATGAAGTCCGAGAACCGGGTATCCTCCGGGGGGGACCTTCTCCAAGGCTTGGACTCCGGTGAGTCCGATGGGACGCACCGGGTCCGGAAGGCCGCAGAAAAAGAAAGACTGAGCAAGATGGCACCCTTGGGCGGGAAGGGGACAGCGCAGGCGCGCTGCATTCCCAAAGGCTTTCTTTGAAAGCTGGGGAAATGCTCCGCACGGGGGCTCCGTCGGCGCCGTCACCCATATGTGAGGACTGACTTCCTGCTTGGTCCTGGAGAACACAGGGTCTCTGCTGGAAATCCAAACCTCTGCGGTATCTACAGGACCTCCCCTGGAAACACCCTCTGCAGATACCGCAGAGATTTGCTGCATACTGCATGGTTTTGGCTGCTAATACACTGGATTAGCAGTCAAAATTAATGTGGTTTAGTAGACATATCCCATAGTGTTTCCTCCCCATCAGCTCCTCTGGGAGGCTTTTGCACGTATCTACCAATCTTTCTGTGAATAATTATTTCCTTATGCTGTTCCTCAATTTATTCTCCATAAAGCCTTATATTAGGACACTTTATTCTAAAACAATAGAAGGCAAACTATGGTCCATGGATCAAAAGCAATCCTGAGATACTTTTCTTTTATTCTGGAGTATAGCTTCTGCCTCCCAGCACCTCTCAGCCCTTCTTTCCCACCAACCTCATGGTCAGCTCTTTCTGCTAACAGCTATTCTTACAACTTTATATTGTCATGACAAAAACAAAAGTATGATCAAATAGCTGATCACAGGGCCAGCAGGAAGATGGCACACTGAGACTGACTTTTTTTCTCACCTGCATCAGAATATTCATTACCAAGTAACCCATGTAAAGTTACCACCCTGTTGTACACCACAGTTTCAGAAGTCTCCTTCACTGTGCAGATCAGGGGATTGGAAACTCCTGTCACTATTTCTGGTTGGTGGCTTTAGCTGTAATACTTCTTTCCTATCTAGTGATGGAAGATTGCCCTGTCAGTGCTCCTGAAGCCTTGAGCTGATGAGTATCTTGGTATTTTCTGCATCTTTGGTTAAAGTTGTGTCCTTTATCTCAGTAAGATAAATAAAACCAAAAACTTGCACAATCCAGAGAAATAAAACATGGCATACTGGGTCAGACCAAAGGTCCATCAAGCCCAGTATACTGTTTCCAACAGTGGCCAGTCCAGGTCACAACTACCTGACAGGTTCCCAAAAGGTAGACAGATTCCATGCTGCTTATCCCAGAGGTAAGCCGTGGTTTTCCCCAGTCCTCTTTAACAATAGCTTATGGACTTTTCTACCAGGTACTTGTGCAAATTTCTTTTAAACCCAACTGCACTAACAGCTTTTACTACATTCTCCGGTAATGAATTCCAGAGTTTGATTGTGTGTTGAGTGAAAAAATATTTTCTATTAGTCTTAAATGTGCTACATTGTAGCTTCATTGTGTGCAGAAAGTTCTTTCTAGTTTTTGAAGGGGTAAATAACTGATCTACGTTTGTCTGTTCCACTTTATTCATTATTTCTGATTTGTTTTGAGGAGGATTTTAAGCTTTTTTTCTGGCTATTTTGCATTTTATTTCTGTCTAGTTTTTTTTAAATATTTTTTTTTTAATTTTTTCCTTTTTTTCTTTGCCACCACCTACCTGTACTGAAAAGCATCTCAGAGAGGTTTCTCCCCTCCTGCCTCTCAATTAGCGCTGTGAATGGACCCCCCCCCCCACACACACACACAATCTCTGGGATCAGAATAGAATAGGGTACTCCGATATATAGAAGACAAGTCATGGCACAAAAAAAAAAACAAATTCCAAGTGGGATGAGTAAAACAGGGGGGAAGGAGAAAAGATTTCTATCACCTGATCACTCTCCTCAATGCAGCTGTTCCCATACATGAAGCAACCACGCTTGGATGCGTGTCCATGCAAGTCTACATAGTATGCGATTCCACTTTCCCGTGGCATAATGGTTTCACTGGGGTCAGCAGACAGTGGCCTCTCCTCTTGATTTTCATACTGCACCTCCTTATCCAAATTTATTTCAGGGTCCATAATCCACATTGCTGTACCACCGATATGGGCCTCGGGCATGGATGGTTCACTGGCATCATCAGCCACCATTGGTGCTTCTTCTAACTGCTGGAAAGCCTGAGAGGAAGTGATGAAAGTACCCTCGCTACCTACAGAATTGAGGAGGTTGTTAGTTTTCTCCAGCTCAGACAACGAGGCTTTGAAGGTGAAGGTGCAGTTTTCAATGGAATGATTAGAAGTTTTTGTGCTCATAGTTACATTAGGGACATGCGGAGAAACAAAGGTTCGCCAGTCTGGGGAGTTTAGCCGTAAACGGTTGTGAACATGATGGTACAACAGCACTACTTTAGCTCCATAAACCGCTGGGTGATGGTCAAAATCTGGATTTAAGTACTGCCGATTCAAGTTAACACCTCTGGAGTCAGTTCTGTAAGAGAAAGAGAAAATGCAAAAAAAAAAAAAAAAAAACCACACACACACACAAAAAAACAATAAACCAAGATATCAGTTTCACAATCACCCAACCCCTTGAAAGCAAAGTACAAAAACAGTATTTTCTCCATATTACAGCACTGTATATCTATATTAAAGAAGATTACAATATGCTAGAGTTCAGCACAGCAGTGTATGGCAGTTATTGGGTACTAAAGCCCACAAGGAGGTTAAGATAGACATTTCAATAGAGAAATTTATTTAGCATAAAAGGAGAAAGTACACCTTACCTGCTAATTGTCTTTCCTTGAGTTCTCTCCGGGCCAGTCCAGGAACTGTAGGGGTAGTCAACCTCCTCCAGCAGCTGAGGACTGAATTCTCAAAGTCTTGCTGACAGCCCATCCAGCTCCCCCTGGTGTCAGAGACTCAGTCTACCATTGTCAAAGCAGTCTATTCAACTACTATTTGCTCCTAAACTAATCCACTGCAACCTAAAAACTTTAACTTCAACTAACTACTGTACTCTACCGGCTTATTGCCCCTTCAAACTCTACCGCCTATTTTTTTTTTAAATGTTTCAGATTTGGCTCTTACTGCTCCTCCCCCCCCCCCCCAATCCTCAAGGGAGCCCAACAGCCAGCGCTTCTCCGAAACCGCTCGGACTAAGTCCGAGGACAACACTTATTTATTGTTACATTAAATCGCATTGTATACTGCCTTCAGCTGACCACTCCTTCCTGAATGAACTGCCGCACCACTAGCCTTCCCCACGAAACCCACAAACAACCTGGGTGGGCCCTGGACTGGCCCGGAAAGAACTCAAGGAAAGACAATTAGCAGGTAAGGTCTAATTTCTCCTTCCTCTTCGTCTCTCCGGGCCAGTCCAGGAACTGTAGGGAAGTACCAAAGCAGTACCCTACTTTCGGGAGGGTCCTGCTAGCCCCGCCACTATGGCTGAGGCCCCTACATTTGCGTCCCTCTGTGCTTGAACATCCAAATGATAATGCTTCATAACCGTGTGAAGAGACAACCATGTAGCCGCTCTGCAAATATCTACTGGCGGAACCAATGTGAACTTGGCCCAAAAAGTCGCCTGGCTCCAAGTAGAATGAGCTTGGAGACCTACAGGCGGCAACCTTCCGCTCGCTTGATACACCGCTGCCACCGCCTGTTTCACCCAGTGGGCAATCGAGGCTTTGGAAGCCGCCTCCCCTTTACGTGTTCCTCCAAAAAGGACAAACAACCTGTCCGACCTACGAAATGATTCCGTCCTCCTGAGGTACCTACGGAGCACTCTACTGAGATCCAACTTCCAAAGCGAACTATCCATAACCTCCCTTTCACAGCTCTGAAAGGTTGGCAGTGAAATTGGCTGATTCAAGTGAAAACCCGACACTACCTTCGGCAAAAAGGCCGTCTTCCAAGAAAGCTCTCTCAGAGCTACCGCTCCCGTGGGCTCAAAAGGGGACTGCGTCAAAGCCTCTAGAACAAAATTCAAATCACAAGCCAGAACCACCGGTCTCACTAGCGGCCTTACATTCCTAACCGCTCTCAGGAACCTCAGGAGATCCGGATGCAGTGACAAGACACCCCCTTGTACCTTGCCCCTATAGCAAGCCAGAGCCACCAGATGAACTTTTAGCGTGCTGAGAGCTAAACCCTTATCCAGACCCCCATGCAGAAACGACAAGATGTCCGGTACCGTGGCGGAAAATGGATTAACACTATGTTCCTCACACCAACCTTCAAAAATGCGCCAAATACGGACAAAGGCCAGAGACGTAGACCTTCTTTTGGCCTGCAACATGGCAGCTATTACCGCCGCGGAATATCCTCTACGCCTCAGACGTTTCCTTTCAATAGCCAAGCCGTAAGCAAGAAGCGATCCACCTGTGGCATTAGTATTGGACCCTCGTATTACAAATTGACTCAACTGGGAAGTCTCCAAGGCCGGTCCACCAGCAATCGTACCAGGTTCGCATACCAAGGTCTCCTTGGCCAGTCTGGTGCAATGAGAATTACCTTTTCGCTGTGATTCGCTATTCTCCGGATGACCCGACCGATCATCGGCCACGGAGAAAACACATAGAGAAGCCCGACTGACGGCCAAGGCTGAGCCAACCCATTGAGGCCCTCCGACATGTGCCCCCTGCACCTGCTGTAGAACCGTGACGCTTTGGCATTGTTGTGTGTGGCCATCAGATCCATGACCGGCTGTCCCCATCGCACCGTAATGTCGTGGAAGACCATCTCGTTCAGTTCCCATTCTCCTGGATCTAATACATGCCGGCTGAGAAAATTGGCCTGTACATTGTCCTTTCCTGCTACATCAGCCACTGAAAAGGCTATCAGATGCTATCTGCCCACTGCATCAAGAGCTGACTCCCCTCCAACAAAACCGCACTGCCTGTGTCCCCTTGCTGATTGATATAGGACACAGTCACCGCATTGTCGGAGAAAATGCACACCGCTTTTCCCCTTACCAGACTTTCGAACTCACAAAGTGCTAGCCGCACTGCTCTCATCTCCAGCTGATTGATCGAGCAACCGTTCACCTCTGCCGACCAGTGGCCCTGCGCTACCTGGGACATACAATGCGCCCCCCAGCTGGAGAGACTGGCATCCATGATGACCAACACCCAATCTGGTGACTCCAGAGGCATTCCCACCTGAAGGTGCCTGGGATCCAACCACCACTGGAGATTGTCGTTGACAGTCGCCGGGCACACCAACCTTTGTCCCAGAGAATGCTCCTGCGGTGACCATCTGGATAGCAACGCCCGCTGCAGGGGACGCATATGCGCCCTGGCCCACGGCACCAGGTCCAATGCCGCCGCCATGGAGCCCAGAAGTTGCAGGTATCACCATGCTGTCGGATCCTTGATGCGTAAAAACGCTGACACCTGCCTTAAGATCTTTTGTATTCTGTCCTCTGGCAAAAATACCGCTCCAGGGCTTGTGTCGAACAAAGCCCCTAGATATACGAGGCGCTGCACTGGAAGCAACTGACTCTTGGCTTGGTTTACCACCCAACCTAGGTGCTCAAGAAATTCCACTACACGCGCCGTTGCTCCAACTGACTCTGCCACCGACCCTGCTCGAATCAGCCAGTCGTCCAGGTAGGGATGAACTTGAATGCCTTCCTTTCACAACGCCGCCGCAACTTCGTGAAGGTACGCGGTGCTGTGGCCAGCCCGAACAGCAACGCTCAGAACTGAAAATGTCCCATTGGCACGGCAAAGCGCAAATATTTCTGATGCTCTAGTCTGATCGGCATGTGCAGATATGCTTCCGCTAGATCTACTTTATTTTATTTATTTATTTATTTAGCAAACATTTATATACCGCTACTTCCAGCGATCAGCAGCGGGTTTGATTACATATTGGAATCTGTCAAATCAGGACAGTAGAATTTGAAGTATAAACATGTTGATTTGCAGGGTAATCACAACACACAGGAATGGGTTCTTTTAGTAGCGAGAAGCAATAACTTACATATGTACATATTTACATAAATGCATTTACGTGAATGCATCCCTGGTTCCTTGGGTGGTATAGCCTAAACCACTTGGATTTAAATCAAGATGTACTGACTCTGAAATAGGTGAGTCTTGAGTTTTTTTCTAAAGTCTATTAGGTCTTTGCTAGCTCATAGCTCCGGTGGCAGTTGGTTCCAGAGTGTCAGTGCTGTGTATGAGTAGGCTCTGTTACTAGTACTGGCTTTGACAGATCTTATATCTGCTGGAACGTGGAGGGTGTTTGAGTTGATGGTTCTTCTGCTTCTGTTGGGTGGTTGCAAGCTGATTAGGGTAGAGAGGAAGGTCGGTGCTATGTTATGCATGAGTTTGAAAGTGGTTATTAGTGTTTTATATTTTATACGAGCAGCAATGGGGAGCCAGTGTACCTCAATCAATACAGGTGTGATGTGATCAGCAAGACTTTTTCTCATAATGATCCTAGCCGCTACATTTTGCGCCATTTGCAGAATGTTCAGGGTTTTCTTTGATAGACCCTGTAGAATGGCGTTGCAGTAGTCAATATGTGGCATGATGAGCGCCTGTGCAACAGACCTGAAGTCATGAGGTTCAATAATGCTCCGTAGTGGTTGTAGGACTCTTAGTTTGTGGAAGACAGCCCTGTTGGTTTTGCGGAGGTGTTTCTCCATCTTTAGGTCACTGTCGAACGTTACTCCCAGATATTTTATTTCATTCTTTGTTTGGTATGTATTGTTGGACAAGGTGATTGTTGCAGGGGGGTCAAAATTTGGTTTTCTGGAGATATACATCACCTCAGTTTTCTTATGGTTGATCGCCATGTTGCTTTGCTGTAACCAGGTTTGCATCTCGCTTAGGCATGCTTCTAGGTGGATGTAGTTTGGGTTATCCGCGTCAAGTTGTGTGTACAGCATAATATCGTCTGCATAAATGTGGTAGTTGATTTTGTGTTGTTTGAAGATTTCGCAAAGTGGTTGCATATATACGTTGAAAAGGAGTGCGGAGAGAGCAGAGCCCTGAGCTATGCCTTGAGTTTGTGGAAATGCCTCTGCTTTTTCGCCGTTGAACTGTACCTGTTGCATTCTGTTTGATATGTATGATGAGAACCATTTTAGGGGGATTCCCGATATTCCTATTGATTTAATTCTGTTTATGAGGGTTCCATGGTGAACTGTATCAAAAGCGGCTGAGATGTCGATGAATATGAGTATAAACATTTTCTTTTTGTCTTCTAGGCCTTTGAGGAGGTTGTTAAGTAGTGCAAGTAGTAGGGTTTCAACCCCATGATGTTGTCTGAAACAGTATTGCTGTTCATCTAGGGTTCCGTTGTCATCCAGGTGGTCTTGCAGTTGTAGTAGGACTGCCTTTTCAATGATCTTTGCTAGGAAAGATATGCTGGATATTGGGCGGTAGGATGCTGGGTCGTCCTTGTTGAGTGTTTTGTTTTTCAGAATAGGTCTTATGATAGATTTCTTAAGATGTGTAGGCATGATTCCTTGTTGCAGTGATAGGTTTACTATGTGCGAGACGTGATGAGCAATGTCTTGTTTCGCTGCCTTGACCCATGCAGCTGGGCAGGGATCTAGTGGGGAGGTGGTGGTGTTGATGTTTGTGATTATGTTAATGATTTGCTGATCATCAATTTTGTGAAAATTGTTCCATACCTGATCTTGATTTGTGCTGTACGCCATATTGAGATGAGGCGCTGGGTGGGTTGCGTTCAAACATTGAGTGGGTTTTGTAGCCGTAAGTTTGCTTGCGTAGTGATTTGCCAGGGTTTGGGGCTTGATTATGTTGTCGCAATGGTCCTCCTGTGATGTTTTGGTTAGTGACTTAACTAGTTCGAATAGTTCACGGGGCTTATTGATGGCCTTGTTTAATACGTTTGTGTGATGCGATCTTTTCGCGGAGTTGACCTCATCTTTGTACTTTGCGAGTAGAGTCATGTATCCAGTCTTGTGCTCAACAGATTTGGTTTGTCTCCATTTCCTCTCCAATCTACGGAGTTCCCTCTTCAGTCTGGTCAGCGTTTCCGTGTACCAATGTTCTGATCTGGATTTAGTTGTGTTTGATGGGGTTTTCCATGTTGGGTTTGATGCATCCTGTATACCTTCGTTCCACCTGTTTGTTAGAACATCAAGGTCCGTGCATTCCAAATCAATGTGGGATGAAATGGAGCTTATGAGATTTTCCTTGTTGAATTTATTGAATCTCCTTTGCGGGTGTACCGTCCTCCTAGTCTTTGTGTTTTTGGGTAGGGAGGGCAGTTTTATTTTGAGTTCAACTTGGTGGTGGTCTGAGTTATCCTTATCGCAGGTTTCTCATCGTTTTGCAGCTGTTTGGTGGGTATGAAAACCAAGTCTAGGGTGTTTCCCTTGTCGTGGGTGGCATCACTTACTATTTGCTGATACCCTAGTTGGTCCATGGCTTCCAGGAAGGTGTTCGTATGAGTAGGCGGCATTGATGCTAAATTTAGGTCTCCCAAGATGATTTGGAATTTTTTGATTTGGGTGGTGAAGATGCTTTCTAGCGCTGTAGCCAGTGTTTCGTGGTGTGACAAGGGGGATCTGTAGATTAGACAGATGGATAATGCTGTGTTTTCCACTTTGAGTATGTCGATGTCCATATTTGAGTTTAGGGATGTGCTCGTTAGTTGCAGGCTGGTCTTGGCTACTATGAGAACTCCTCCTCCCCTTTTATTGGTACGTGGGCAGTTGTATAATTTGTATCCGGGTTTGTTTATTTGGTTTATAATTGCGGAGTCAGTGTCAGTGATCCAAGTTTCCGTTATACAGAGGATGTCAGGTTGTTCATCGGTGATGATGTTGTAGATGATGTGCGTTTTGTTCCTTATTGACCTGGCGTTGATGAGGATGATGTTGCATGCATCGTGCGCTGGTTGGGGAGTCTGTATGTGCTTGTTTTGGGTTAGCATGGGCTTGTTTCCATGCATTCTCTGTGTCTTAGATTTACGATACTTCTGTGACCTGTTTTGCCTGTCGAGGATGGGACTCTGAGTTGGTACATGGGCTGGTTCGTCAATGGCAGTGTGGTATGGATTGTGTGGGGGCAGTGAAAGTATTGAGAGGGGGTAGAAAAAGTAGATTGGACTGCATATGCGTGGTAGACTGTAGTGCACGTTTGGGTTGAATGTGTGCGTTGGAACCAATATGCACATACATAATATTAGAAAAAAGTTTAGGAGCTCCATGTCTCGGCAGTTTAGAGGTCCGCTGTGTATAGTAGAAATATTGGGTTGGCCTTTATTTGCTGCCTTTGTAACGATATATCAGACAGTGGCCCGGAATATGCAGTTGGTTGCAGTGAGAGACAGTGGCCTGGATGAAAGTACCTCGCTCGGTCTTACCGACTGAATCACCAATCTTAGAGTCTCCATTCAGAAATGCGGCACCCTCAAACAGCGGTTCACAAGCTTGAGATCTAAAATGGGTCGAAAGGACCCTTCCTTTTTGGGAACCACAAAATAAATCGAGTATCGACCTAACCCATATTGGTCTCAGGGCACCGGAACCACCGTTTGAAGGAGCAGCAAACATTGAAGTGTGTCGTTTACCGCCTTTGTCTGTGCCAGAGAGCCACATGGAGACATCATGAAGGCCTCCGGTATTGGCTGAGCGAACTCCAGCGCATAACCCTCGTGGATAATTTCCAGCACCCACTGGTCCGTAGTTATGGTGGTCCAGATGGAGTGGAAGCACTGCAAATGTCCTCCTATTGGAACCTCCGCCTGGACCAACCTCTTCTCATTGTGGTTTCTTTGAGGAGTTCTGCTGGGGACCGAAATACCCCCATCCGAACCCTCTAGCTCCTCAAAGGGCTGACCTCTTGCCACAAAGCGACATCTCTGATATGGAGTAAACCGAGTCTCTCGGAATCTCCAAAACTCTCTACCTTGACCTCTCTGCAGAATCCCAGGTCGTGAACCCTTCGGATGATCCTCTGGTAGCCGACTGCCTTTGGAATCTCCCAAATCTTTTCCAAAGCTTCTCCGAAGAGCAGCTTGCCCTTATAGGGGAGCTTACTAAGGCGCGCCTTGGAAGATGCATCTGCTGCCTAATTCTTCAGCCAGAGAAATCTCCTAGCAGCAATTACCGACGCCATGGACTTTGCCGCAATCCTTACTAGATCATAAAAGGCGGGATACACTGCAGCCAACTCTAATTTCGCTCCTTCCGAGGCAGAAACCTCCTCCCCTTCTGGAGAAGGTCCACCTTGGAGCCAACGAATTGAAGCTCTGGACACATACGCCCCGCAAATAGCAGCCTGCAGTGATAGAGCACTTGCATCAAATGCTTGTTTGAGAAGAGACTCTAACCTCCTATCCTGCAGATCTTTAAAAGCTGCTCCGCCCTCTACTGGAATTGAGGTCTTTTTAGTCACCGCTGAAACTAACGCATCCACCTTCTGCATCCATAGCAGCTCCCTCTCTTCCTGCGGCACCGGGTATAAGCGGCCTATCGCCCGACCACTCCTCAAAGTAGCCTCCGGGCACTCCCATTCCGATTCCACCATCTGTTTAATCACCCTATGAACTGGAAAGCATTTATGCTCAGCTTTGAAACCTTGGAGCAGAGGATCTTCCAGAGGTTCTTCCTGAACTGCCGGTAGGGTAATATTCAGAGCCGCCAGCGAATGGGCAATAGGAGCCCCCAGCTCTTCTTTCCGAAATACCCTGAATATATTGGGGTCTTCGCCTGGCCCAATTTCACCTTCCTCCAGATCCCCCGTCCACTGATCCATACCTGACTCTAAGAGGATTTCTCCCTCCTCTGCTACCTGAGGGAGAGAGGCCTGCTGTCCGAAGCCATCTCCCTCCTCTGCTACCTGAGGGAGAGAGGCCTGCTGTCCGAAGCCATCAGCCGCCGCCTCAACTGCCAAGTCCCTTTTTGAGGACCCCTCTCCTGGGTCCAATGTACTGGTTTCCCCCCTAGGTAACCCTGCCAGTTTGGAAGGAGAAACCTTGCCCTGTACCTGCTCCAACTTTAAACAATATGCTTTATGGAGAGAGTAAAATCTGCTGAAAACAGGGGCTGTAAACCCCCCTATACCTGTGATAATGGTGTCTGAGCCAAAGCTACAGCTTGAGCAGGCTTCTTGTACTTGGATTTCTTTTTTACTGCCTTGTCCTGTAGCGCGGGAGAAACGGCTGCATCTTCTAAAATGGCCGCCGTTCCCACCTTCTCCTCCACGCTCTGATGTTTGCTTAATTGAACTAGCGTGGCTGATTTATCCTCCACTGTCTCCCTGAACAAACGCTCCACCCTGCTGCCTCTCCTGACACAAAACCGGCAAAGTCCTGGGCCCGATAAACCCCGGCGACTTCCACACTGCGCGCACGCTGCCGAGCCCGGCAGCATGCGCTTTAAACTGAAAACCGCCCCCAAAACTCTCCGAAGGCCGCGGTCTCAGGCCTGCCCTCCCGTCACCTCCCTCCCGAATGGCAAGTTCTTCCCACGTACCTGCTCTCCTTGGGCTAAAGACCACAAACTCTCTGCCTTCGCTGCCAGCGGGAGAGTAAGTCCGGGCTTCGGAGGTAGAGGGGCTGACTCTGGGGCTCCCAGATCCTCCCTCACTTCTCCTCACGGATCCGGTCCCCAAGAAAGGCTCTGCCTCTGCTGCCGGTACACTGATCCCCCAGCAGCTGACCTCCGTTCCTTTTTCTTTTTTTTTAACACAACTTTCTCAATTTAAACAACTTCACCTCTCCTGGCTATAACACCCTGCTAGGGTCACCCAGGGACTTTTTTTTTTTTTAATTTTTTTTTTTTACAATCTTCCTGTTTCCTTCTTCGTCTGACCGAGAGCCTGCCAGCAACACGTCCCTTCCAGCTGCTGAGGACTGAAAGACTGAGTCTCTGACACCAGGGGGAGCTGGATGGGCTGTCAGCAAGACTTGAGAATTCAGTCCTCAGCTGCTGGAGGAGGTTGACTACCCCTACAGTTCCTGGACTGGCACGGAGAAACGAAGAGGAAATGGCCTTGTCCAAAATTCAAGATCCAGCATCTGCAAACCTAATAACTTGTCCTTTTTCATTTTTTTTTGTTAATATCTAGCTCTCCATTTAATTCTCTCTATAGATACATGGATCTGATACTGAACTGAACAATTTACCAAAGTCTTTTACACCCTGGTACGTTTGTCACAATCTGCTGTCTGAAAAATACAATTCAAAATGCATTAAAATAGCAGTTTGTTTCACTGATCTACACTACAAATTCTACATTTTCAGTATGAAAGAATAATGACAGAAATATTCAAAAACATGAAATGAGAAGCCAAAATAACTTGACTGCATAAATCTTCAAAGTCTTTGTCACTGGATAGTTATTCAATGGAACAGATTGGGGGAAGGCTGTAAGAAAATGTCAGCATGCTTGGGGCACTATCAGGTCCATCACTGTAAAATGGAAACAGTTTGGCACCACCAAGATACCGCCTCAGATCAGGTCATTCTACAAATAAAGATAAAGATAAAGAAAAAGCAAACAGTCGTGGATTAAGAAAACTGCTGAGGAGGCTCACTGTGAGGCCTAAGATTTCTTTAAAAGAACTAGAGAGATCTTTGGCTGAAACTAGACAAAATGATGACTGTTCAACAATTTAAAGATTATTCCACAAATGTGGCCTGTATGGGAGGGTAGTCTGCCCTTCCATATCAACTACTATAGTCTCTTTTTTTCCTTTAGAGATCTTCTGTGTTTTCTTGAATTCAGATACTGTCCTCGTCTCTGTTACCTCCACTGGGAGACTATTCCACCCATTTACTACTCTTTCCACAATCTGTGGCAAGATTAAAGACTGCAGTCCACAGATGATCCTCAACCAACATGAGCTATTCTCCCGAGAGGAATAAGCAAAAATTGTACTATCTCCTGTGCAAGGTTGGTAGACTCTTAGCCTAAATGACTCAAGAAAATGGAAAACAGATAATAATGAAGGAAGCATCACCTTTTTCTCCTTCACTATGATGTCTCAGTCTCCCCCTCACACCCACCTTCTTTCACACCTCATGACAGCTCCTCAAGCCCATGCATCTCACACTCTTAGTCTGAATACTCGCAACCACACGTTAACCTCCTCCCACCTTGAGAAGCTTGTGCTGTTCATATAACCCTTTATATAGTTACATTAAGTGGCCTGTATATATTTATCATGTTCTCCCTGTTAAGAAACTTGTTTAATTGTATACCCAAGTTATTATACCTGTTTATTGTAAGCACAAATCACTAACTGAGATGTGTAGTTTTAACGTTCATTGTAAACCACACTGATCTCAAATAGCACGGTATAAAAGAAACTGTAATAAATAAATTAAATAAATAAAATAGAGATGAGCACAAGCACTGGCAAGTTAGGTATTAAAAAGCAATATGGTAGGCCAAAAGAAACTTTGAAAATAAGTCTGCTCTAGAGGCAAGAACTAATACTAAAAATCTTCTCAAGTACATCTGCAGCAAAAACCCCATTAAGGAGCTGGTTGGACCGCTAGATGACTATGTGATATATGGAGTGCTCAGGGAGAATAAGATCATAGCAGAAAAACTAAACAATTTCTTTGCCTTGGTCTTTATTTAAGAGGCTGTTGGGGGTCATACCTTCTTTGATAGTGATGACTGAAGCAACTAAATCACATCACTCTAAATCTTGAAGATGTAATACATTCAGCTGACAAACTAAAAAGCAATAAATCAGCAGAACTGGATAGTATTCATTCCAGAGATCCGGAAGGGCTCAAACCTGAAATTACTGACCTGTTGCTAATGCGTAGTTACTTACCTGTAACAAGTGTTCTCCAGGGACAGCAGGAATCAGTCCTCACATATGGGTGATCTCAAGAAAGTCTTTGGGAGATGCCACCATGCATGAGTTGTCCCTTTCTCACCCAAGGGTACCATCTTACTCAGTCAGATGGGATAGCTAGAGCCGACAAAAGAAGATGGCAAAAATTGTACTGCAACTCCAAAGGAAGAAGGGAGGGTTAAGAGGACTGATTCCTGCTGTCTCTGGAGAACAACTGTTACAGGTGAGTAACTACGCTTTCTCCAGGAACAAGCAGGAAGTCAGTCCTCACATATGGGACTCCCTAGCTCCAGGCTGCCGAAGACCGAACCCCATCAGCACCACCAGTGACCCAGCAAGTAGCCGTAAATTGCAGAAGGTGAGTCCCCACTGAGAGAATCTGCACAACACTAACACTCTGGTAGCCTGAACACAGAAGGGTTGTAAGGCAGGAGTTACCTACACCCCCGAAGATATTACAGAGTACTGCCTGCCCGAAGGCACTGTCCCTGTGGGACTCGCTCTCCAGGCAGTAATGAGCTACAAACATATGAATTGAAGACCATGTAGTGGCCCTGTAGATTTCTGTCACCGGCACCGAGTGGAAGTTGGCCACCGACGTGGCCATAGCCCGCACGCAATGTGCACTGATCCGGTGCTCAGGGGAGAGACCGCTTGCTCATATGCGAGTGCAATACAGTCCGCCATCCAAGTGGACAGAGTCCACTTCATTACTGGAAGCCCCAGTCTGAGGAGCTTTGCGATGGGCTTGAGTCCTCTGCAGTAGTCCTGTCTGTTTTGTTTGTCTTTGCTTACTTATGGTTTTTGTTTGGTCTGTTGATTGTTTGTTTGTCTAATTGTTTTGTTTGTCTTTGCTTACTTATGGTTTGTTTGGTCTGTCGATTGTTTGTTTTGTGACCTCTTTGTCCATCTTTTCTCTATTTTAAAGGATTTCTTTTCTTGTCGATGCTTTTATTTATATTATTTTATTGTAAACCGCTCTCACGTTTCGACAAGGGCGGTATATTAAATGTAAATAAAGATAAAGATAAAGATAAAGGTAGAAGGACAGGGCCCGCTTACAGTCTAGTGTGTGTAATATGAGTTCCTCCCTGGCCACGTGGGGCCATGGAAAAAAGGTAGAAAGGACCACCTCCTGACTGAGGTGGAAAGGAGACACCACCTTGGGGAGGAACTTGGGATGAGTGCGGAGCACTATTATGGTTCTACAGAACCTCGTATAAGGCGGATCCGCCACCAAGGCCTGGAGTTTGCTCACTCTCTGAGCAGACGTAATGGACAACAGAAGCGCCACTTTCCAGGAAAGGTATCTTAAATGGCAGGTGGCGAGAGGCTCGAATGGCAGTCTGAATAGTTGGAAGAGCACCACATTAAAATCCCATTTCACTGTTAGGGGGTAGAGAGGGGGCTTTGAGAGCAAGAGGCCCTGGAGGAACCTGGAGACCAGGGGCTGGTTTGAGAGAGGTTTTCCCTCCACCGGATGATGGTGAGCAGCTATGGCACTGAAGCGCACCCTCACCAAGTTAGACTTCAGGCCAGCATGCGAGAGGTACAGTAAGTACTGCAGCACTAGTTGCAGGCGACAGGAGAAAGGGTTCTCTGCTCTCTCTGCACATCAGAGGAGAATCTTCTCCACTTAAAAGTGTATGCTCAACTGTGGAGGGCTTCCAGGAGGCTAACAGGATCTCCTTGACCTCCCCCAGGAGATCGAAAGGAGCCAAGGCTACCCTTTCAGCAGCCATGCCATCAACGCTAGCGACCCCAGCTTGGGGTGCAGGAGGGAGCCCTCCTCCTGAGACAGGAGGTCCGGATCCTGACCCAGTGGGACTGGGAGTGCCACCGACAGGGAGAGCAGCAGAGGGAACCAGGATTGCCAGGCCCATCTGGGAACAATCAGAATCACTGATGCCTGCACGCTCTGGAGCTTAAAAAGGGTCTTGGCCACCAATGGTGTCTGTGGGAAGGCGGAGAGTAGGCCCTCAGACCATGGTATCAGGAAGGCATCGGGTGCCACCCTCCCCATGTAAGGCTGGCGCAAGCAGAAGCGGGGCAGTTGCTTGTTGTCCAGGGAAGCGAACAGGTCCATCACAGGCCTGCCCCAGTCAGAAGAGCTTGTGTGCAGCCCTGGGGTTTAGACACCATTTGTGTGGCTGCAGGACCCTGTTGAGTTTGTTCGCCAGGCAACTGTCCTGATCTGGGAGGTATACCGCTCGCAGGAGCATTCCGTGGCACCCACAAAGGAGAGGAGGGTCACCGCCTCCCGAAAGAAGGAGCACGAGCCTGTGCCCCCCCCCCCCTGCTTGTTCACATAAAACATGGCAACCTGGTTGTTGATCTGGATCAGCACAGGGCGGTTACATAAGAGCTGGAGGAATGCTCACAAGGCCAGGAAGGCGGCCCTGAGCTTCAGGAGGTTGATCTGCAAGAGAGACTCCTGCTGCGACCAGTTGCCTTGAGTACGGAAGTCCTTGCAGTGTGCCCCCAATCTAGGAGGGAGGGAGGTATCCATGGTCAGGATCCTCTGTGGCATAGGCACCCTGAAGGGCATCCTCACCTGGAGGTGGCGCAGGGACTATCACCAGTTGAGGAATACTGCTAGTTGGCGGGTGACCTTGATTCTGTCCTGTAGCCTGCCCTTGGTCTGGGTCCACTGGGGAGCAGAGGCACCACTGGGCTGCCCGCATGTGCAAGCAGGCTAGGGGCATAGCGTGGACTGTTGAGGCCATGTGGCCCAGCAAGTGCAGGAGGAAGCGGGCCAGGACTAGCCAGTGAGCCTGCACCTCTCCGGCCAACTGCATGAGTCGCTACGCTCTTTCTGTTGGAAGGAAGGCCTTGACCTGCAACATATCCAGCTGGGCACCTATGAACTGCAGGTTATATAAGAACATAAGATATGCTATACTGAGTCAGACCAAGGTCCATCAAGCCCAGTATCCTGTTTCCAACAGTGCCCAATCTAGGTCATAAGTACCTAGCAGTTTCCCCAAAAGACACAGGTTCCACAATGCTTGTATTGGATCAAGCAGTGATATCCTGGGTCCCTTTTAATAATGGTTTATGGACCTTTCCACTAGGAACTTGTCCAAACCTTTTTTAAACCCAGCTACACCAACAGCTTTTACTACATCCTCCAGTAACAAATTCCAGAGTTTGATTACACGTTGAATGAAAAAATATTTTCTCTTACTAGTCTTAAACAGTTTACCCTGTAGCTTCACTGCATATCCCCTAGTCTTTCTATATTCTGATGACATAAACAATCGATCTACGTTTACCCATTCCACTCCATTCATTAATTTATAGACCTCTATCATATTTCCCCTCAGCCATCTCTTTTTCAGCTTGAAGAGCCCTTACCTTTTTAGCCTCTCTTCATAGGGGTATCCTTCCATCCCCTTTACCATTTTGGTGGCTCTTTTCTGTACCTTTTCTAATAATGCTATATCCTTTTTAAGATACAGCTACCAGAACTGCACACAATATTCAAGGTGCGGTCACACCATGGAATGATACAGAGGCATTATAATATCCTCTATTTTATTTTCCATTCCTTTCCTTATGATACCTAACATTCTATTTGCTTTCTTGGCCACCGCTGCACACTGTGTGGGGGTTTTTAACAAGTTATCCACGATGACACCTAAATCTTTTTCCTGGGTGGTGGTTCCTAATGTGGAACCTTGTATCATGTAACCATAGTTTGGGTTGTTCTTTCCTAGGTGCATAACTTTGCACTTGTCCACATTAAATTTCATCTGCCATTTGGATGCCCAGTCTTCCAATTTATCAAGATCCTCTTGCAATTTTCCACAATCCTCATGGGTTTTAACAACTTTAAATAGTTTTGTGTCATCTGCAAATTTGATAACCTCACTCGTTATTCCCTTTTCCAGGTCATTTATGAATATGTCAAAAAGCCGCAGACCCAGCACAGATCCCTTGGGTACTCCACTATTCACCTTTCTCCATTGGGAAAATTGGCCATTTAGCCCTACCCTCTGCTTTCTATCTTTTAACTAGTTCCTGATCCACAACAGTACACTGCCTCCTATCCCATGACTTTTTAGTTTTGCAATTTGGCTCTTTTTTCCATTTCCTGAAAGATGCTTTTTTGGCAACAACAGCCTCTCTGACCTCACCTTTAAACTATGCTGGCAGTTTACTGGACTTAAGGTTCTGGTCTGGAGAGAGGTGGGACTTGGACTAGTTGATGAGGAACCCCAGGTGCTGCAGGAGGCTGATGGTTCACCCTGCAGCTTGGCTGGCCTCGAGGGCCTTGCTGCTTCTGATGAGCCAGTTGTCCAGATAGGGAAAGACGAAGGCTCCTTGTAGGCGCATGTGCGCAGCCACAGCCGCCAGCACTTTGTAAAGACCCTTGGTGAGGAGGCCAGGCCGAATGGAGTTACCCTGTAATGGAAGTGCTCTCCTCCCACCACAAATATTAGGTACTGTCTGTGGAAGGGGTAGATCAGGATTTGGGTATATGCATCCTTTAGGTCTAAGGAGCATAGCCAATCTTCCTGATGGAGAAAGGGCAGTAGGGTCCCAAGGGAGAGCATCTTGAACTTCTCCCTAACCAGAAACATGTTCAGGTTTCGCAGGTCTAGAATGGGCCTGAGACCCCCTGTTCTTGTGGGGACAAGGAAATACCTGGAGTAGAAGCCTTTTCCCCATAAATGCCTAGGTACCAGCTCTATCTCCCCGTCTTGGAGCAGACCTGCGAGCTCCAAGAAGAGCAAGGTCTGATGAAGGAGAGGCCGCACCAACTCTCCCAGGAAAAACCCTGGGGGTGTTTGCTGTAATCTGAGGAGGTAGCCCTCTTTCACCACCTGTAAGACCCACTGGTCAGAGGTGACCCCTGCACACTTGTGGACGAAGAGTACCAGGTGGCTCCCTATGGGCTGGGGAGGGTTTCCCGAGGGCAGGGGAGGCCCCGTCCTGGGAGTCAAAATCTCTCCCCAGGTTGGGTGGGGGCCAGTGGCTGAGGCTTCTGAGCCTTAGGCTTCCTCTGTCCTTGACTGTGGTTCTTGGGCTGAGTGTCCTGTTGCTGTAGCCCCGAGCAGGAATGGCAATGGCCCTGGTGAAAAGGCGAGTGGTCTCTTACCCAATGGTTTCTTTCGGGGAAGGGTCGAGGTTTTCTTCGAGAGCCTTTGTCTGGTCACGACTTCGACCTCTATCTTGGCTGCCCTGTCGGCCATGGGCTTGCCAAACAAGTTCTCCCCGGTGCAGGGACATCAACCAATTATTCTTACACCCATTGCTCAAGGTCGGAGATCTACAGCTAGGCCTGGCGCCAGGCCCTGATGCCCACTGCTGCTATCTGGGCTGCAGACTCAAAGCCATCGTAGCTGGTCCAGGACAGGAGCTTGGAACAGTCCCGGATTCCGGCTGTCAGGGCTTAGAACCTTAGGAGAGGTTTCCCAGTGAGGCCTGCAGAAAAGCCTGCCAGCTCTTGGATGAGGCCCTTGAGGTACATGCCTATGTACAATTCATAGGCCTGTATCCGACAACTCAGTATGGAGCCCTAAAAACACTTTTGCCTGAGGGAGTCGATGGCTCGAGTCTCCCTTCCCGGGGGAACAGAAGAGTAATTCTTCTGGCTCTTGAGCTTTTGCATCGTGGATCCCATGACCATGCAGTTATGTGGGAGTTGTGAGTTTTGAAAACCCAGGCCCTCCTTGACGTGGTAGATGGCATCGAGGCGCTGGCTGATCATGGCACCGAGGCCGGGGTCTCCCACATCTGCAAAAGCAGATGCTCGAGGATGGGCTGCACTGGGACTGTGAGAATCTCCTTCAGTGGGGATTCATACTGGAGGATCTCCAGTTCTTCTGTGTGCGGGTCCTCCTCAGACTCGGTTGGGACCGAAAGGGCCTGGGCCATATCCCAGATGAAGTCGCGGAAGGCGACGTCCTCGGAATGGGAATGGCGCCAGGGTTCTGGGGGAGACGGCTCCAAAGGGCATCTCTATTCCAAAAGGTCTCAAGGGAGGCTTTAATGTCGGTCTCCCAATCAGAGCCGGAGGGCATCAAGGACTCTGAGGCTCGGGACTCCCGGCCCTCGGTGGGTCTCAGGTCCGACTCTCGGAAACTGGTTGGGGAAGACCGGATCCCAGATGACCGGGACAGTGACCTCCATCGGTGCCGAGGGCTCGTCCGAGGCCTTCGAGGTCTGGCTCAACACACGGGGACTCCCCCGCAATCAGGGACCCGGTTGTCGGGGCAGATGATGCAGACAAACCTGGACATCTCCGCGGCCTTTGACTCTGTCAACCATGAGCAGCTCCTGACACGTCTCCAGGAAAAAGGAATCCAGGGTTCAGCCTGGAGTTGGTGCAAATCATACCTAACAGATAGATGGCAGCAGGTACGCACAGGCTCTACGACCTCCAAGTCTTTCCAACAAAAACATGGAGTTCCCCAGGGTTCTTCACTATCTGCCCTACTATTCAATATATATATGCAGCCCATATGTGCATCATCCGCTCTTTCAACATCTCCTGCCTGATTTATGCGGATGACGTACTTCTCTTCACCCCCTTCACCATTGATCAACCAGACTTCTCCTCACTGGTAAAATGCTTTGATGCCATCACTGACTGGCTTAACTCACAAAGTCTCAAAATAAATTTCAGCAAGACAGAAGTGCTATTCGTCCCTCCGGCAACATTAAAGACAAGAGATGCCGAGCTCCCGAGCCGCCCCACCATCCGCTACCTAGGAGTCACACTTGACCAGCACCTCGACCGCAAAGCCCACATAAGCAACACTGTCAAGAAAGTCTACCATAAGATGAGGACAATTCGACATCTCCGACCCTTACTGCAACCAGACGACTTCCGGACAGTATTCCAGGCGCTAGTAACCCCCCACTTTGACTACGTCAATGTGATCCTTCATGGGCTCCCTAAGAGCACACTTAACCCCCTACAGTTAGCTATGAATGCCTCTGCCCAATTCCTACACGGGGCCTCTAGAAGAGAGCACATCACTCCAAATCTAAAGGACCTCCACTGACTACCAATCTACTGCCGACTCATCTACAAAGTTGCTCTCTTAACTTTCAAAGCCATTAACAATAAAACCTCCGGCTCCTTGACGTCCCTTATCCACCCCACACCCTCATCCAGAGCAAGAAGGTCCTTTGCCACCAACACACTAATAACCCCCAGTGAAGTAACAAAATGCACTCAGGCAACAAAAAAACAGAGCATTCATGTTCTATGCACCTACCTGCTGGAACAAGCTCCCAGTGTCCATCCGCACAATCACCAACCTTGCACAATTCAGAAAAGCACTAAAGCACCACCTTTTTCTCCTGCACTATGCCCAGGCTAACAACACATCCCCACCCGATATAACCTTACGACCCAACTTACACCCCTGTACATAGCTGCAAGGACAACCATGTAACCATAGCCGCACAGCGACTTCCTGCCCACACTGTATATAGCCTGTATTTACCTCCCCATGGTTAATAACCTAAGTTGTATTTCCTGTTCAACGTAAGCGTGATGCAGGCTCTTCCTACTCTGCATAATATGTTATCTGTAAACCGCACTGATTTTAAAAAGCGCGGTATATAAAAGCATTAAATAAATAAAAATAAATAAAATCATCGCCTGCTGCAGGGCCAGGATGGCAGAGATATTCTGCTCCAGGGCCACCATTCTGGATTCAATGCCAGAAGGCTCCGCAGCTGTCAGCGTGGGCACCAAGGGTCTTGGGCCCAACGCCAGCACTCTCGTGAGTGCTTCCTCGACGAAGACCATGGCCTCGGGGAGCCAAGCACAGTCACCGCCGGCTGAGGATTCCTACCTAGAGACCTTAGGGGGGCTCTCCTCGGAGTCACCAGTCCCGCCTTGGGACCTTGCCAGGTTTCCCCAGTGGAACCTCGACTGGAATCGAGGATTTTATTTCTTTACAGGGTCCAGCG
Organism: Ichthyophis bannanicus; assembly: GCA_033557465.1. Lineage (NCBI taxonomy): Eukaryota > Metazoa > Chordata > Amphibia > Gymnophiona > Ichthyophiidae > Ichthyophis > Ichthyophis bannanicus. Next base: position 915,145,861 of record CM066033.1, read on the forward strand.
TCTTTACGGATGAGCCACCACCGTGGGACTCTGAAGATGACCGGGCATCGCGAGAGGTGCCCGGCTTGAGGCTCAGTGTCGGGGGAAGCTGGGGTCGAGTCGAACCGAGAGAGCATCATCTCCTGCAAATGCAACCTTTTCTTGTTGGTTTGTGGAGTCATGGCCTGGCACAGGTCGCAGGTGGTACTGTCGTGGTCCGGGCCGAGGCAGCACAAGCAGCAGTCAAGGGTATCGGTAATCGACATGGTTTGGCTGCAGTGATCACACTTTTTGAACCCACCAGGAGACATGGTGAGGGACACTCGGCCGGGGTCGACAACTCCCAGGCGAAAAATGGCATGAACGCCGGTCGAGCACGAGCCTCGTTAAAAAAGAGGGGAAGAACTGACAGTGGCACCGAGGACGGCGCTGGCTCGAGGCGGGAAGGGGAACTGGTACACAACCGGGAAAAAAAACACTATTTAAGGTATTTTTCTAAGGAATTTTCTGGGAAAAATGGGATAAGCATCCGTTGGGCTCTGCGGAAAAAAGACTGAACTAGATGACACCCTTGCGTGGGAAGGGGAGCCCGCAAAGCTGGGGAAATGCTCCCCGCAGGCTCCGTCGGCGCTGACGTCACCCATATGTGAAGACGGACTTCCTGCTTGTTCCTGGAGAACCATCGCTCTGGTAGCCTGAACAAGAAGGGTTGGAGGTTAGGAATTGCCTAATGCCCAAACAACTTACGGAGTACAGTCTGGCCGAAGGCGCTGCCCTTTGGGACTCCCTCTCCAGGCAGTACTGAGCTACAAAGGAGTGAACTGAGGACCAGGTGGCGACCTGGCAGATGCCTGCCATAGGGATATAGCGTAGACTTGCAACAGAGGTCACCATAGCCCTGACATTGTGCACCGTGACCCGGCACTCCGAGAGCCCAGCCTGATCGTGGGTGAAGGTGATGCAGTCCACCACCCAGGTGCACAGGGTCCGCTTGGTAACAGCCTCCCCCAGTCAACTGAGGTTGTATGAAACGAAAAGCTGCGAAGCTTTGTGGTGGCCCTGAATACGTTGCAGGTAGAAGGACAGGGCCCTCTTACAGTCCAGAGTATGGAGAACAGCCGCTGCCTTGTCGGCGTGGGGCCATGGAAAGAAGGTGGGGAGCATCACCTCCTGGTCGAGGTGGAAGGCGGAGACCACCTTCGGAAGGAATTTAGGTTGGGTGCGAAGCACGACCCTATTCTTGCAGAACCTGATGTAAGGTGGTTCAGCCACCAAGGCCTGAAGCTCACTGACTCTGCGGGCAGAGGTGAGCACCACCAGGAAGACGACCTTCCCGGATAGAAAATGCAAATGGCAGGTAGCCAGAGGTTCAAAAGGCGGCTTGGTGAGCTGCATCAGAACCCCGTTGAGATCCCATCCCGCTGGGGGCAAGCGCATGGGGGGCTTAGAGAACAGCAAGCCCCAAATAAATCGGGTGATGAGGGGCTTCGCAGAAAGAGGTTTCCCTCTACAGAAAATGTGCTCAGGTGCACCCTGACAGAGTTGGACTTGAGTCTGGTGTGCAAAAGGTGGAACAAGTACTGCGGTACCGTGTGCACCTGGCAAGAGAATGGGCCTACCCATTGCTCCACACACCATACTGAGAATCTGTGCCACTTGAAGGCATAGGCCCATCTTGTGGAGTCCTTACGAGTGGCCAAGAGGACTTCTTCTACCTCCCTCGGAAGGTTAAAGGGCACTAGGGTGATCCACTCAGCAGCCATGCTGTTAATGATAGGGACCCAGGTTGAAGAAGCAAGCTCTCCTCCTGGGTCAGTAGCCCTGGGGTGTTCACCAGAGGGACGGGGAGCTCGGTCAAAGGGCGGAACAGCAGGGGGAACCAAGACTGCCTGGGCCAGCATGGGGCCACCAGGATCATGGAAGCCTTGTCACGCAGGACTTTGAAGAGAATCCGGGTGATTAGTGGTGTGGGAGGAAGGCATAAAGAAGGCCTTCCAATCACAAGATGAGGAAGGCGTCCACCACTAACCAGGATGGATAGGATTGGGGACAACAGAAGTGGGGCAGCTGAGCACTGGCTGGGCTAGCAAAGAGGTCCAGACTCGGGTTTCCCCAGAGTTGGAACAGCCGCTGCACCACCCTGGGGTCTAGACGCCATTTGTGCAGCTGGAGGACCCTGCTCAGCCTATCCACTAGGGTATTGTCTTGTCCCAGAAGGTATGCTGCCCTGAGTAGCATTCCCTGACCAATCGTGTATTAGAAGAGGACTACTGCTTCCTGGCAGAAGCACTGAGACCCTGTGCCACCCTGCTTGTTCAGGTAGAACATCGCGACCTGATTGTCCATTTGGACTAGCACCAACTAGTTCTGAAGGAGGTAGTGGAAGGCTTTGATTGCCAGAAAAATGACCTTGAGCTCCAGCAGGTTGATCTGCTGCTGGCTGTTTGCTAGGGACCAGTTGCCATACGTGCGCAGTTCCTCGCAGTGGACACCCCAGCCCAGTAAGGACATATCTATGGTGAGGATCCTCTGGGGGTTTGGGGGCTGAAAGGGCATGCCCTTCTGCAGGTGCTGTGCGCCCTGCCACCAGTCGAGCGACTCTGCTAGTTGACGGGACTCTGAGACCCTGTCCCGAAGCCTGCCCGTGGCTTGTGTCAACTGTGAGCAGAGGCACCACTGAGCTACCTACATCTGGAGGCGGGTGTTGGGAATCACGTGGACTGTGGATGCCATGTGGCCTAGTAGGCAGCACATGGACCGCGCCAACATAGTGTGATGGCACTGCACGTCAGTGACAAGGGCCCTGAGGCAATCTGCCCTGTCCAGGGGGAGGAAAGCCCTGGCCTGGAGAGTGTCCAGATGAGTTCCTATGAACTCCAGATCCTGTGTTGAAGTGAGGTGAGATTTGGGGTAATTTATCAGGAACCCCAATTACTGCAGGACCTTGATAGTGCGAGCTATGGCCTGTTGCACCTCGGTGGCTGTATCCTCTTTCACGAGCAGATCATCCAGGTATGAGAAGATGAAGGCCCCTTGGAGACAAAGAAAGGCGGTCACCACTGCCAGGCATTTGGTGAAGACTCTTGGTGCGGAGGCTAGGCCAAAGGGTAGTACCCTGTACTGGTAGTGATCGCCCCTGACCATGAACCTCAGGTACTGCCTGTGACTGGGTTGAATAAGGATGTGGGTATAAACATCCTTTAGGTCCAAGGAGCACAGCCAATCTCCCTGCTGGAGGTAGGGCAGGAATGTTCCAAGGGCGAGCATTTTGAACCTCTCCCACACCAGGAACTTGTTCAGATTTCATAAGTCCAGAATGGGCCTTAGGCCTCCTGTTCTTTTTGGGACCAGAAAGTACCTGGAGTAGAACCCCTAACCTCTTAGGTGGTGGGTACTGGCTCCACGGCCCTGTCCTTGAGGCCTACGAGTTCCTGCAGTAGCAGGGCCTGGTGCAGGGGAGTCTGAGAGGGCTCTCCTGGAGAGGGATGAGGCTGTTGCCCAGTTTCATACTCGGTGTTGTTTGGCGTTCCAAGATTTTTCCCCTCAGAATGGTGAAATGGAAGGATATGCCTCAATTTTTGTGAATGGATTACAGTCAGAAATAACAACTATTCTTGAAAATGCTTTGCTTGGATGGTTCACCAAGTCTGCACAGGAGATATTGGAAGCTAGGGCAGCGGAAAAGCGGATCCAAAAGCAGAAGGACGAAGACAAAGGTAAAGTGAAGAAACAACGTCAAAAACTTTAAAATCTCCAAGTAGCAAATTATGAATCAAATTTCAGGGGGAGAGGCAGAGCAAGTGGTGGCAGAGGTGGCAGGGGCGCCGTACCCTTTAGGGGTCGTGGATATATGGGGGGATATAAAGGAGACCGCACCTGTTTTAGGTGTGGCCAATTGGGGTATATTGTAAGAGACTGTACTATGCCAAGGAGCAACCCTCCCCAATCTGATGCACGTCACGATGCTGTAGGAGCCAGTTACCCGCCTGCCCTATATCCTGTTTTCACCCCTAATCAGCCTTCAGTCATGATTCAATATTACGCACAAACTGACCTTGACTATAGTGAGGACTGACTAGGCTTGGTTGTGAGCCCCAATACACAGGGAGAAATACTCGCTACAATCTTGGGGTATGAATTGCTCTTCCTTTTATTTAAACGTATTTCTATACCGCCTTTTCCTGCATCTTTTAGATACAGGTGCCTCCATGTCTGCCATAGCTCTATCACAATTGCACCCAACCCTGTTTGAGGCGCTGTCTACAGCTCCTAGAGTCCCTTGTGAAGGAATTGAGGGAAGAACTATAATGCACCATAAATTGACTGATCTAACCCTTCTAGTGGAAGGCAAATTGTATCATACAAATTTTCTGGTTGGCCCTACTTTGCCTGTCAATTTGCTTGGGCGGGATTTTTCTCTCCAGAAACAAGACTGTTATCAGCTGGGAAACCAGCACTTTGACCTCTATCTTGTGTCTCCTACAAGTCCAACAGCCTGTAGCTGTGACCCCGACTGCCGTGACCCATCCCACCCTTGGACACCCTTCCTTCAACTTTGTGGGCCGTACCAGGTAATGACATTGGACATCTCAACACTTCCCCGGTCAAGAGTGAAGTATGGCCGGGAGCTCTATTGCCTTATGTGCGTCAGTATCCTCTACCTGCTGCTTCAGTGGCTGGAATATGGCCAGTGACTGAAAACCTGCTAGCCCAGGGTGTGTTGCTACCAACTTCATAAGAACATAAGATATGCCATACTAGGTCAGACCAAGGTCCATCAAGCACAGTATCCTGTTTCCAACAGTGGCCAATCTAGCTCATACGTACCTAGCAGTTTCCCCAAAAGACACAGGTTTCACAATGCTTGTACTGGGTCAAGCATTGATATCCTGGGTCCCTTCTTAATAATGGTTTATGGACCTTTCCTCCAGGAACTTATCCAAACCTTTTTTAAACCCAGCTACACTAACAGCCTTTACTACATCCTCCGGTAACAAATTCCAGAGTTTGATTACAAGTTGAGTGAAAAAATATTTTCTTTTATTAGTCTTAAATAGTTTACCCTGTAGCTTCATTGCATGTCCCCTAGTCTTTCTATATTCTGATAACATAAACAATCGATCTACGTTTACCCATTCCACTCCGTTCATTAATTTATAGACTTCAATCATATCTCCCCTCAGCCGTCTCTTTTTCCAGGTTAAAGAGCCCTAACCTTTTTAGCCTTTCTTCATAGGAGTATCCTTCCATCCCCTTTACCATTTTGGTGGCTCTTCTCTGAACCTTTTCTAATAACGCTATATCCTTTTTAAGATACGGCGACCAGAATTACACACAATATTCAAGGTGCGGTCTCACCATGGAACGATATAGAGGCATTATAATATCTTTTGTTTTATTTTCCATTTCTTTCCTTATGATACCTAGCATTCTATTTGCGCTCTTGGCCGAGGGTTTTAACATGTTATCCACAATGACGCCTAAATCTTTTTTCCTGGGTGGTGGTTCCTAATGTGTAACCTTGCATCGTGTAACCATAGTTTGGGTTGTTCTTCCCTAGGTGCATAACTTTGCACTTATCCACATTAAAGTTCATCTGCCATTTTGATGCCCAGTCTTCCAATTTATCAAGATCCTCTTGCAATTTTCCACAATCCTCTTGGGTTTTAACAACTTTAAATAGTTTTGTGTCATCTGCAAATTTGATAACCTCACTCGTTATTCCCTTTTCCAGGTCATTTATGAATATGTCAAAAAGCAGCGGACCCAGCACAGATCCCTGGGGTACACCACTATTCACCTTTCTCCATTGGGAAAATTGGCCATTTAGCCCTACCCTCTGCTTTCTATCTTTTAACCAGTTCCTGATCCACAATAGTACACTGCCTCCTATCCCATGACTCTTTAGTTTTGCCAAACGTCTCTGATGAGGGACCTTGTCAAAGGCTTTCTGAAAGCCCAGATACACTATATCAACTGACTCACCTTTGTCCACCTGTTTATTCACACCTTCAAAAAAACATAACAGATTAGTAAGACAAGATCTTCCTTGTCTAAAGCCATGTTGGCTGTCTCCCATTAGGCCATGACTATCTACATGCTGAGTAATTTTGTTCTTTATGATGGTTTCTACCATTTTTCCCGGTACTGACGTCAGGCTCACCAGTCTGTAGTTTCCCGGATCACCCCTGGAACCCTTTTTAAAAATTGGCGTTACACTGGCGATCCTGCAATCTTCAGGTATTACAGATGATTTTAATGAAAATTCACAGATTACTAATAGCAGGGTCTGCAATCTCATATTTCAGTTCTTTCAACACCTTGGATATATTTATTTATTTTATTTATTTAGCACATACTTGTATACCGCTGCTTCCAGCGATCAGAAGCGGTTTGATTAAGAGAACAGAGAATGTCAGATCAATGACAGAAATTTCAAAGCATTACAGTGTGATTAACAAGGTTATATGATAGGTTATCAAAACAAAAATCAAACGTGTTTCATTACAGTGTACAATAGATTTCCAAATTGCAAGGTTAAAACAAATTACAAGATTACAAGATTAAAACAAATGGGATTATAACAGGATTTCATTGAAGTATACAAGATTAATGACATGTTTCATTAAGTTTACAACAGGATGGTTATGTGGGGGGGTGGGGCGATTACAATTATACTTTTCTACAGTATATAAACATTTGTGTTTTTACATATATATTTTAACGCAGATTTATGATACACTGTAGGTCACTTGGTGTGTGCGTTGTTGATTTATGATATGTTGTAGGCCTCTCGAAATAGGTGTGTCTTCAGATCTTTTCTGAAACCCATCAGGTCAGTGATTGATCGCAACTCGGGGGGAGTTGGTTCCAAAGTGATGGGGCAGCGAAGGAGTATGCTCTGTTGCTTGTGGCTACATTAACTGATCTTATACTTATTGGTACTTGCAGGTTGTTTATGGTGGCAGTTCTCCTGTTTCTGTTAGCAGGTTGTAAGGTGATTAGGTTTGTGAGGAAGGTTGGTGCCAAATTGTGGATGGTTTTAAAAGTTGTCACCAGGATTTTGTATTTTATACGGGCTATGATGGGGAGCCAGTGCAATTCCATCAGCACCGGGGTGATGTGTTCTGCCACACCTGTTTTAGTGATGATTCTGGCTGCGACGTTCTGTGCCATCTGGAGTATGTTTAGTGTTTTGTTTGGAAGGCCCTGCAGGATTGCATTGCAGTAGTCGAAATGTGGTGTGATGAGGGCTTGGGCTACTGTCCTAAAGTCAGTGGGTTCTATGATGCTCCTGAGAGGTTGTATAACCCTGAGCTTGTGGAAAATGGCCCTGTTTACTAGACGGAGGTGCTTTGCCATCTTTAGTTCGCTATCCAGCGTTACTCCTAGGTACTTTATTTCATTTTTTGTGTGGTATGTGTTTTCACCTAGTGTAATTAACGCTGGCGGGTTGAAATCCGATTTTCTTGAGATGAACATGACTTCGGTTTTTTTTGTGGTTAATGGCCATGTTGTTTCGCTGGAGCCATGTTTGCATGTCTTTTATGCATTCTTCTAGCTGCGTGTAGTTTGGGTTGCTTGCATCGAGTTGGGTATAGAGCATAATATCATCGGCGTATATGTGATAATAGGTTTTATGCTTTTTGAATATACCATCCAGCCCAGGTGATTTGCTACTCTTCAGTTTATCTAATAGTTGTAATACATCTTCCCAATGTATCGCTATTTCCTTCAATTCTTCCGCATCTTTAAATACCACTTCAGTCATGGGTAACATCCCTACATCTTCCTCAATAAAGACCGAAGCAAAGAATTCATTCAGTCTTTCCGCTATTGCCTTGACGCCTCTTAGTGCCCCTTTAACCCCTCTATCATCTAATGGACCAACTGACTCTCTCACAGGTTTTTTGCTACGAATGAACTTGAAAAGGTCTTTATTTCGCGTTTTTGCTTCCACAACAAGCTTCTTCTCAAATTCTCCCTTTGCCTGCCTTATCAATGCCTTGCATTTGACTTGCCAATGCGTGTGCTGTTTCCAGGTTTCGTCGTTTGGCTCTTTTTTCCATTTCCTGAAAGATGCTTTTTTGGCAACAACAGCCTCTCTGACCTCACCTTTAAACCATGCTGGCAGTTTTTTGGACTTTCTTCCACTTTTCTTAAAGCGTGGAATACAGCTGCTCTGGGCTTCCAAGATAGTAGTTTTCAACACCCAAGCTTGATGTAAGTCTTTAACCTTTGCAACTGCTCCTTTTAGTTTTTTCTTAACTATTTTCCTCATTTTATCATAGTCTCCCTTTCAAAAGTTAAAAGGTAGTACTGTGGATTTCCTTACTATCCCTCCTCCACTAATTAAATCAAATGCAAGCATGCTATGATCACTAGTGCCAAGTGGCCCCAACAACCTTATCTCTTGCACAAGATCTGGTGTTCCACTAAGGACTAGGTCTAATATGGCTTCCCCTCTGGTCAGTTCATGAACCAGCTGCTCCAAGAAGCAATCATTTATTTCATCTAGGAACTTTATCTCCCTAGCATGTCCTGCCGTGACACTGACCCAGTTGATACAGGGGTAATTGAAATCACCCATTATTATTACTGAGCTGTAACCTTTGTTAGCTTCCTTGATTTCTTTGAGCATTTCATCATCCATTTGTTCATTCTGGCCAGGCGGTCGATAGTACACCCCCACTGCCATCGCCTTCCCCTTTTTACATGGAATTTCAATCCATAGAGATTCTACAGCAAATTCTGTTTCCTGCAAAACTTTAATCCTTTCTGACTCAATGCCCTCTCTAACATAGAGCGCAACCCCTCCACCAATTTGATCAGCTCTATCATTACGATATAGTTTGTACCCAGGTATCACAGTGTCCCACTGGTTGTCCTCCTTCCACCATGTCTCTGAGATTCCAATCATATCTAACCTCTCATTTAGTGCTATATATTCTAACTCTCTCATCTTATTTTTTAGACTTCTAGCATTTGCATACAAGCATTTTAGAGACTGTATTTTATTCATATTAATATGGCTATTGGTAGACATGGGTAATATGGGATCTTTAAGCTGTGTCTGCTCCATACTCGAGGGCATTTGGTCTACTTTACTCTTTTTTGGAACCTCTCTGCTTTTGGTAGTATCCTTCAAGGATACATTCTTCCGAACCATCCACTCTTGGGCGACTGTCGGCTTTCCCCTATTATCTAGTTTAAAAGCTGCTCTATCTCCTTTTTAAAGGTTAATGCCAGCAGCCTGGTTCCATCCCGGTTAAGGTGAAGCCCATCCCTTCGGAAGAGCCCCTCCTTTCCCCAGAATGTTCCCCTGTTCCTAACAAATCCAAAACCCTCATCCTTACACCATCGTCTCATCCACGCATTGAGACTCGAAGCTCTGCCTGCCTTTTGGGTCATGCGCGTGGAGCGGGAACCATTTCGGAGAACGCTACCCTGGAAGTTTTGGATTTCAACTTCCTACCTAAAAGCCTAAATTTAGCCTCCAGAACACCTCCCTATCACATTTTCCTATGTCATTGGTACCAACATGTACCAAGACAGCAGACTCCTCCCCAGCACTATCTAAGACCTTATCTAGGTGGCACGTGAGGTCCGCTACCTTCGCACCAGGCAGGCATGTTACCAGGCGATCCTCACGTCCACCAGCCACCCAGCTATCTACATGCCTAATGATCGAATCACCAACTATAACGGCTGTCCTAACCCTTCCCTCATGGGCACATGGCCCTGGAGAAACGGCCTCGGTGCGAGAGGGTTTTACATCACCTGGAGGACAGATCCTTGTTACAGGATCACTTCCTGCCACACCAGGGTGATGCTCTCCTGTCACGTGACCTCTCTTCTCCATGGCAACAGGGATGCTGCCGGACTGGAGGTGGGACTTCAGGACTATATCCCTGTAGGTCTCATCTATGTACCTCTCTGTCTTTCTTATGTTTTCCAAGTCTGCTACTCTAGCCTCTAGAGAACGGACTCGTTCCCTGAGAGCAAAGAGCTCCTTGCACCTAGTGCACACGTAAGACCTCTCACCAACTGAGAGAAAATCATACATGTGACACTCAATGCAAAAGACTGGAAAGTCCCCATCTCGCTCCTGGACTGCTGTCTGCATCTTAGTTTTAAGCTTGTGTTTAGATCTAAGTTCTTTACTTACTAAGGGTTGCTATGGATATGTATACTAATAAAACTGTACCCAATACTCCTATTTTACCTGTGCTAAAGGCCGATGATAAGTCTTAGAGATTTGTGCAAGATTTGTGAGCCATTAATCGCATTGTCCTACCAGTTTTTCCCCTCGTACCCAACCCTCATGACATTTGGACTCGCATACCCTGTGGTTCCACCCACTTTTCAGTCATAGATTTAAGCTCTGCCTATTATTCTATACCGGTAGGGGCGGAGTCGAGATACTTATTTGCCTTCTCGTACGAGGGGCGTCAATACACTTGGACCACCCTTTCTCAAGGATACACCGAGAGTCCTGCTTATTTTTCACAGGCCCTTAAAGCTGACTTGGCATTGGACAAATCTACCTTGATACAGTATGTTGATGATTTACTTATTTGTTCTCCTTGTTATGATGCTTGTGTTGCTGATACTATGCTAACGCTTGTACATATCTCTCATTTGGGATTGAAAGTTAATCAGTCTAAGTTGCAATTTTCCCTTCTACAAGTAGTATTTCTTGGTGTATGTCTCTCCTCAGCTGGCCGCTCTATCACGGCCCAGCGAATTGGTCCTATTATGTCTATGCCTTTCCCTGCTACTGTTACTTATATACGCCTCTTTTTAGGTCTTTTAGTATTTTGCCGCCAGTGGATTCCTGACTTTGCTGAGCTTGCTGCTCCACTGTATGCCCTTCTTGGCCGTGAGGCTCCAGAGGGTATTATAGTTCCTACTGAAGCACAGCATAATGCTTTCCACTCCCTGCGCCAAGCCCTACTGACTACACCCTGTCTTTCTTTCCCTGACTACGCTTTGCCCTTCTGTCTCTATGTAGCTACTTCCACCAGTGCTGTTGTCTGTGTTTTGGCACAGCGTTTTCCTACTGGACTAAAGCCCTTGGGCTATTTTTCCCAAGCTTTTGATTCTGTCGTTTCTGGCATGCCTCCTTGCTTTCAATCTTTGGCCGCAGTAGTTTTTGCTATACAAACTACAGATTTTCTTGTTCTCCAGCATGAATTGCATGTATATACTTCCCATTCAGTTGCTCGTCTTTTACATTTAGCCAAAACTCAGCCTCTCTCCAGCGCTCGGTTTATTGCTCTTTGATTTAGCTATTTCCCAAGCACATGTAACTTTACATGAAGTTTTACTTTTACAACCTGCTCAAATCCTGGCTTCTCTTGATCCCCTTTTACACTTTTCTGATCCCGATGGAACTCATGATTGTCTTTCCTCCGTAACGGCCTATTGAAAAGCTAGGCCTGATCTCTGTCCCTTTGTCCAGTCCTGACTGGATTCTGTTTACTGATGGCTCTGCTTTTCGCAATGAGCAAGGGGATTTACTTGTTGGCTATGCTATTACCACTGTTAATTCTGTAACAGAGTCAGGAGCTTTGCCATTTGCTAGTGCCCAGTTGGCTGAAGTATTTGCCCTCATTCGGGCCCTGGAAATGTCTGCGCATTTGGCTGTAAATATCCATACTGATAGCGCTTATGCACTTGGGGTTCTCTGGGATTATGGTAATATTTGGGCTCAACGTGGATTTTTGACAGCTGCTCATAAGCCTATTAAGCATGCCCGCTACATTGAACGTTTGCTTGCTGCAGTGCTTAAACCGGCTCAGGTGGCTGTGTTAAAATGTAAAGGACTTGATCTTACTGGTTCCGTAGTGTCACAAGTCAATCAGTCTGTGGATCAAGCTGCTAAAGCTGCAGCGGCGGGGCCTGTGGTTCCGTCACATCTGCTATTAACTCTTCATTCACCTGCAGCCTCCACTTCCTGCCTCATTATCATTGGACTTGATGCACTCCCATCAGGATTCTGCGGACTTCACCGAAAAGCAGGAATGGTTGTCTTGGGGAGCATCGCCTGATGGTACTGGACTATGGAAAAAGGACCAAATGTTTATTTGTCCTAGATCATTATTTTATCCTGTTGCCCTGTTTTTACATCACAAGTTTCATTTAAGTGTTCCGGCTATGACGAACACTTTTGTTCAGTTGTGGTATAATCCTGCATTCGCTTCTGTTGCTCATGCTGTATATATTTCTTGTCTCCTGTGTTTACAAGCAGGAAAATCTGGATGCACCCTTCGCGCATTACCTTCTCCATCCTTGCCTAGGCCTCAAGGACCCTTCCTCTTCCTGCAGATGAATTTTACTGATCTGCCTTGTGCCAAGGGGGGAAGGAAACACCTTTTGGTTTTTACATGTTTATACTCAGAATGGCCTGAAGCCTATCCAACCAATTTGTTATCTGCTGTTACAGTTTTGAAGTGTTTGCTTACCCAGTTTATTCCTTTGTGGGGAGTACCCCTGGTTTTGTCTTCCGATCAAGGCCCAGCATTCACGGAAGAAGTCTGGAAAGACATAACCGCATTTTTTGGCCTTCATCAGCTACTTCATCCTCCGCATCATCCGCAAAGCTCTGGCCAAGTGGAACGGATGAATCGGACGCTGAATGCGCTCCTCTGTTCCCTAACTCATGATTGGAGTCGGGATTGGATGGAAGCTCTGCCATTTGCTCTATTTTCAATCCGCAACTCTCCTCAAAGAACTCGAAAGGGCCTCACCCCCTATGAAATTGTGACCGGACGTCCGGCAACAACCCCAGCCCATGTTATAGTGGCACCAGATCAATTGCCCGATCCCCAACTGTTGCAAAGCAATCTATTATCCTACTGTAAATATCTGTACCAAACGTTGGTATCTTCTTCCTTTTTGCAGCTTACGAAGCAGGGTGCTCAGGCATCGCAACCACCTCCAGACGTGGAGCCTGGAGATTGGGTGCTCATCAAGGATCCGGCGCCAAAGTCTGCTCTGGCAGCAAGGTTCCTGGGACCATTCCAAGTGTTGCTGGTGGGATATTCTGTATTGAAAGTGAAAGGACGGAAAACTTGGATACATTTGGACCAGTGCAAGAAAGCACCGCAACCTGGATAAGACAACTTCCCTGTACACAGCCCAAGCAGGAACCAGAGGAATTTGAGATTGAACTGGAATCGCTTCCCCCCATTTTAACGCCGCTCAACCAAGAAAGTGGGTGTGACGTTATTGGACAGTTATAACCCACCTCGGACTTGTCCTCACAGCACTGGCTGATATCTATGCTTTCAGTGGTATTGGCACTGTTTTTGTATTTGTTAATCTGGTGTGGGATTTCTTTCCCAAGAGTAGGGGGTGTGGAGGCTTGGATGAAAGAGATATTAGGGATAGGTACACCAGGGCTGGGGCTTATTCAAAAGGTAATAGGAGAATTGATTATAGCCCTCGCCCCAGCCCCTATGCCCTCGTTGGTTCATGATCATACGGTTCCTGTGTATCATCCACATGCTCCTTGGGCGAAACATGGTGTTTTTTATAATGTGTTTCATTCTCACATTTATTCCTTAATTCAGCGCTTCAACATTTCCAATTGTGCTGTGTGCTTACCTCACCCAGCAGCTACGTAGTTTGGATTTTTGCCCCGACCTCGACCCATTTCTCTGCAAGAATTAAAGGAATCGTCTGTGAATGAAACCTTATTTAATCTTACTGTAACCTGGCCAGCAGAGGCGACCCCTGCTCCAAGAATTATCAGTCCTCAGCCAATTACCAACCCCCCTATTTGTTTTCAGCGGGAAGGGACTTACCCTGTGGGGGAAACCCCTCTATCTAATTGTCAGACCCATTATAAATAACAATCATGTGTATTTGGTGATGGACAATCCCACAGTGAGTTCTGTATGAGCCCATTCTAATCTGAGGGTGGCTAATGCTTTCACTGGTCCTAAAACTCGTCTTGACTAGTATGAATTACAGTATTATGACCAGGATGGGCTACCAATATATGGAAAACATAGATTAGAGAAAAACAAAAATGGTTCAGGATATGGCTATGTTGATAACTATGTGTATCCCTATTTAGGATACTATCACCCGTGGTTAAAGGGTATTTGGCCTGGGACTGAAGTTCTGCTTACAGAACCTAAAGATTATAAAATTTGGCCTGATGGATTCCTTGCATTGGTGGGCCATTACTTTGTGTGTGGAACCCTAGCTTATGTTCAGTTGCCTGCTGATTGGTCCGGCAACTGCTACGTAGCTACCCTTGACCTGCCATGGAAATCTGTCCCTTATGAGTCTTTGCTTGGTGTGTCCCCTAGCCGTCATCGCAGAGCTGCGGATGACCACGGTGCAAATATAAGTGCAGCACGTAAGCTGCTAGATGATACTACTATGCTTACCCAAAAAGAAGTAAACACCTTTACTGGAACAGTTTGGATTAGTAGTTTTGGTTCCATACGTCCTACAGAACGTTATGGTGAACAAATATTGCGAATATAGGCCCTGATAGAAGTAATAGCTCAGGATTTGACTGATGCCCTCACAGTCATGCAAGGTACTGTTGACAAACTAACCGCTTACTCTGCCCAAAACCGTATGGCCTTGGATTATTTATTAGCCAAGGAAGGTGGAGTCTGTGGCGTTGTCCAAGAGCACTGCAGTACGTTCACTGACAGCCAGCGAAACGTGGTAACTAATATCCTAGATCAGGTAAGTAAGGAAATCCATTTTTCCAAAGATAATATTGAAGGTACTTCTGATTCTGTGTGGCCCTGGTTTGAAAATATGTGGGGGTGGCCTGTCAGGTCCCTTAAAGGCCTTGCTGAGGGGCCTTTTCGGCTTCCTGGTAGCCCTCCTGCTTCTAGGGATAGGCCTTGCCTGTTTCATGAAATGTTGTACTTCATATATGGCTAAGACCACAAACACTATTGCAATCCTTAGGCTATGAAGTTTTCCCAGTTCTGGGGATTTACTCAGAGAATTGCCTTTTAATGTAGAATGTGGTTCTGAGCAGAACCAAAGGTAGGACTGTGAGAAAGGAAGGATTGGCCAAGGCCCCCGAACAAGGTTAGAGACTATAGCAGAGACTGATGAGCCTTTGTGTGATAAGGTAACTTACACTAATATAAATCATCCTGTCTATGGCAATCTTGATCTTGATATGGATAGTGATGACCCTATTTATGGTACTCTTGATATAGATACAGACAGTAATGAAGGCACCGATAATGACGGAGAAACAGGGCTGTGAAGGTGGCTACAGCCATATACCTTTAATCAGGTAGAAATATATGCTTATTGTAATGCCAGGCTGAACTGCAAGACATACATTTTTTTAGATAGAAGCTTCTGTCCCTGCAAAAACTGCTGACAGTTATTGCAAAAGAGATTAACTAACAAATTGTGTACACAGCTACTATTACCAATGGTTAGCTTCTGCAAATTTTGGGGACTTTCTTTGTGTTACAGACATCCCTACGCCCTTCTTGTGGTAAATGATGGGTCAAATTTTAGATAACAACTAATGTCAGCACTATTGCATGAACTTTCCGAGAATCAGAGACCTTAGGTCAACATGTAACTGGAAATCAAATAAAAGCTTGAGAAATCAGCAGAATTTAGAAAGAAATTATAAGTGTAACTAATCAGCTCGTGTTTGATGAAAGAATTGTAGCGACCCCTGCTGTCGCTTTGTGATTATGATCATGGCCTTGTAACTTCCATTTTTTATATGACTTTTATTCCAGACCTGTAATTTTGTAACAAGATTATCATCCGATGTTAACTAAAAATTAACTATTGTGATGGCGAAGATGGTCAGATTCCCATGGAAATAGAGGGAATACAGGAAATTTCCCCTAGGCAGAGGGAAAAAGAAAAAAAGGCTCACTTTAAAACCAAAGTCAGCATTGAAAAAAACAGTCAGTCAGAACTTGCTGGGCAGAAGCCACGCCCCAGGTCCATAATAGCTAAGGGTGCTGATACAACTCAGCTGGGGGCGGGGTGGAAGGAGAGCAGCAAGTCACATGCTTATAAACCCATGAGGGCAGAGAAAGTTAGTTCAGATGAGAGTGCACGGCAGAGTTCACGGAGAAGTTCACTGAAGAGTTCACTGAAGGGATCACTAAGGAGTTCAGTGAGGAGCTCAGCGTTGAACTCAGAGGATAGCTCAAGGAGTGCAGCTGGAAGGAAAGGAGCTGCCAGCATTACACACTTCCCAGGAGAGGAAGGGAGACTGACTCCATTCTCAGAGGAACAGGCTGAAGAGAAACCTTATTCAGGTCAGGAGCTGTAGTCCTGGAGGGGAGATAATCAGGCTGCAGATATCCTGAAACCATATGGCTTCAGCAAGAGCAGAGAGCCATTCATGAAAGGACGTCTCAGAGGTAAAACTGATTATCTTAACAAAGCCAAGTCTCAGGAAGACATAATAGCCAGCAAGCTTTATGCATTGAGCCAGGAGCCAGCATATGGAAAAGTTTTTAACCATGAGAGAGCTAATGTGTTAGAGCTACTACAAAGTTTATTACAGAACCAGGAAGTAATTGAGAAGCAGAGGTATTCTGTGCCCCGAGCAGAAGCACAGGTGTCTGCTGATGAAGACTCAGACCTCTCCGGTTCTATGTGTGAATCAATGGAGATTGAAGAAGAGGTTCCATTAACTGATCCAGAGATTTGTATGGAATGTGATTTGTCACAGGTAGTCAAGTAAAGAACTGTCTTTTGCATCTGCTACAGAAAGGTACAGTTTGTTTGGATTACCTAACCTTTTTAGAGCCAGAAGAGTTTTAATTAGAGTGTTTGCTGTGCTGAGTGAGACGTAAGAATGCCTAACGTTTTAAAGTCTCATGTGCTCTAATTAAGAACCAGGAACAAGCTCTGAAAGTTTGTACAAAGAAAAAGTTTATTCTGTGAGAAGAGTTTTTGCATTTACCTTGAATAAGAAAAAGGAAAATTTGTGTTTGAGCATTTTTGAGAAAAAGCCTTATTTGCCAGAAGAAGGATTTTTTCTAATGCTGAAGAAAGCTGTTTTGATTTTCTTATCTTGTATTTTGTTACTTCAAGTTTTCATGTAATGCCAAGCTTCATATTGAAGTTCTCTATGCCAAGGGAGGCTTAAAAAATAAAAACATATTCCTGTTTGCTTTCAACTCGGCTCCAGCTTATTTAGCTCACAACTACAGGTGCTTTGAACTACGACTCCCAGGAGCCTTTGCACTGGGCAGTCTCTTGAAAGTGATTATCACACCTTATCCGACGTCAGGCAACTGCCTAGGCGGACGACGGGGCGTGACACTATGTCAGCTGATACGTCTTAATAAAAGGCAGATCTCTGGCGGAAGATTTTCGAAGGTAGTTGGAGGAGGAGCCATGATTTGCACCCACTGACGATCTTCCTTCTAGAGTTCTGGAATTAATATAACTGATTTTCTGTGTATGTGTCTTGTTTTTTTCCTTCCTGCTAGAAGGGCCAGGTAAGCCTAAGAATCCAGGTAAAGGAGGGCCTGCCCCGAGAAGGGCACAACAGGTGGAGCCTCATACTGGAGGATTTTGAACTCCTCCATGCAAGGGTCCTCCTCCGACTCAATGGTGAGAGACAAGGCCTTTGCCATGTCCCAGACAAACTCGAGAAATGAGGTGTCCTCAGGAGGGGACCAGCATCTCAACGTCGGGGGAAACGGATCAGAGGGGAAATTGCAGTGCTTTCACGTCTCCGGACAAGCCTCGTCCATAGAGGACTCGAGGCCTAATGGCTCCTGAGGTGTCGGGCTCAGATCAGGTCTTCGGTGACCCACGGCTATTGCTTGGCTGGAGCCACAAGCACTTGTTGGGGAAGATCTTGTTTCCGAGGACCAGGAGCGGGATCGAGACCTTCGCTGAGGATTGTTTCGAGGCCCAGGGCTCTCGAGGACCATATCAGTGGCCCAAGGAGTCCTCAACATTGAGGTCCCTGCGGTCCCTGTGCGAGCACTGTCAGAGTCAGGCATCGATGCTTGCTGTGAGGCAAGGAAGGCAGTAACACTGCATTCCAACACCATCATCCTGGCTTTCCTCTCAGAAGTTGCAGCCCTCAACACGGACACCAGGGTGACCGGGTCTGGCATCGGTGAGGAGAGGGAGTCTTTTATGGGACACACCTCGGAGGTCCGTGATCCGTTGCCGGATCTGTTCTGGGCACCTTTGCCAGCCACTCCCATTCCGACTCTTCAGATACCCTCCGGGGAGTGTGTGTCCGATTCCCAGGATGAGGTCCTCAAGGATTTCTTCTTCTTGCACGCCTGCTCCGGAGAACTCTTGTCAGAGTGTCCATAGACCCGGTCAGGTGCCATGGTGGCTTTATGCGACTCAGAGGATCTGTGCAGGGCCTTAGAGCGTGAGGTTACCGGGGACACCGGGGCTGAATCTGACCTGTGGAAGATGTCGTCCTGCTTCTGCAGATGACTTTGGATGGCCTTTGCGGACATCTTTCTGCAAAGGGCGCAAACCTCCGGGTCATGGTCAGCACCTAGACACAGGAGGAAGCAGTTGTGTGTATCAGTTAAGAACCTATTCTTTGCGCACCGATCAAACTTTTTGAACCCACTGGCCATTGGGGCTAAAAGGACTCCTGCGAGGTCGAAGACCCTCGATGCGGCCTGCGGTTAGAAAAGGCACAAAACCACGCTGTTGAAAAAAAAAATAAAAACGGTTCCGAGACTCGAAGCCAAGGTGATGGGGTTCGGAGGTGGGAAAGTGACCGGTGCTAACCAGAGAAGGAAATGCACTAGAAAATCAACTTTTTTCTGGGGAAGAAGACAAACATCTGTAGGGCTCCGTGGAAAAAGGGAGACTGAGTAAGATGGCACCCTTGGGCGGAAAGGGGACCCACGCATGCATGGTAACATTTCCCAAATACTTTTTTTGAAAGCTGGGGAGATGTTTCTATGGGGCTCCGCCGGCACAGACATCCATATGTGAGGACTGACTTCCTGCTTGTTCCTCGAGAATAAACTGTAACTATCATTTAAAATAACCAAGATACTTGGGGATTGGAGAGTGGCCAACATAACTTAAATTTTCAGAAAGGGCTTCAAGGGTGATCCAGGAAATTATAAACCAGTGAGTATGATGATTGTGCCAAAGTGCTTGAAGCTATACTAAAATACAAAATTACTAAATATTAATCTGGCCTCAACAAGTTCTGCTCTCACTTTAATGACTTGGGCAAAAGCTTATGGGAAATAAGCTAGTTTCTTGTTTCATTCCTTTGCAATGTTTGCCTAATTTGCCAGAAGGGGCTTGCTTGTTTGGCATGAAAAACGTGAAGTCTTCGGGATTGCAATATGTGATGCAGTAATACCAGGGTAGTGTGATGCAGGACTTTGCCCGGCTCTCTGAAATCTATGGCTTTCCGCAGAAGGACTTTTACTTATATTTACAGCTTAGATGCATATTATCCCCCCAAGTGGTAAAGGAACATCTTAGCATGGAGAACACTTTTTTTGAGATTTTATAAAAAACTGGGGCTGGTCAATGAGGAGTTCTCTCCAAGCTGTACAAGGCTCTAAAGATTTCGGGGATTGAGATGCCTAAATATATCAACAGACAGAGGAGAATAGTACTCGCAATCAATATCATCCAAACACAAAGCGGAGAAATCAGAACTACAGCCACACAGATGAGTCTTCACACAAGCAGTTTTATTTGTTGACCCGAATTGGCCAAGTTTTGGCACTCAGGCCTGCATCAGGTGTCTTTTTTACCAGTCTGATAGTTTGGAAGCATCCAATGACAATGCAAACTGTTGTTGGAAGAGTTAATAATAACCCAAAAAAAGCTGGTACAAACTGCCTAAATAGTTCTCAACAAATAAAACCGCCTGTGTGAAGACTCATCGGTGTGGCTGTGATTCTGATTTCTCCGTTTTGTGTTTGGATGCCTAAATATATCAATAATGGGAAATGGATTTGGGTGAAGTTCTGGGCACCGGAATCTGGAACAGCATTTAATGGGTAATGAATCAAATAGCTATCTCAACTAATCTAGTAGAAAATGGCTTTAAAATTCTCTTTCACTGATATCTGACCAGCCAGCATTTCAACAGAATATACCCCATGGTCAATGCCACCTGTTGGCTTAATTGTGGGTCTCCAGGTACTTCTATGCATATTTGGAGAATGTACTGTGGTATGTTCATACTAGGAGACATGCGTGGAGCTGCTTAGAGTGATTACTAATGTTTGCTTGCCAATGACATCCAAAGTCTTTCTCTTGCAATTGCTTCTGGATAACTGTGATGCGAGCTCTCATTGCAGCTGCCAGATGTGAACTAGCCAAATGTTGAAGATCACTACAGATATCAGGTTAGGATGTACTTATGCAAAGATTTTGAATTCTGTTTTTTATGAGCAAGCTTACAGCGATTTGTCAGACCAAGCTTCTTCAGTTTGAAGCTGAACAGGCTCTCTTTATTGCTTGGGCGCAATGAGCAAAGCCTAAGAGATTGGGGTTCAAAGACTTGCCTTCCTCATGATTTTTGTTTAAAAGGTCTATGTAAGGATGTTCTCTGCTCTTCTCCTTGTCTTCAACCCTGTGGAATGTATTGGTCTTTTACTTTTACTTTCTTTTCTCAGCAGCCGCTATGCCTATTTAGTAGAAGATGGGGACATATAAGAAGGGGGATAGGGTTGGGATTAGAGGCAATGCTGTACCTAGCCCTGTGCGAGAGGTATCACCGCACAGGGCACAAAAAACTATGGGCACAATTAGGGCCGACCATCAGCCTAGGCTCTACCCACGCTGCCTGCGCTTGCCCCGTCGTTGCTTTTCCGGTTCCCTTGGCGGCGGTGGTGGCAGCAGTGAACCTCTTCCAATTTAAAAAAAAGCAGGTTTTTCCATGCTTGCATGGCTGGTTTGATCCCTCCCTTCTCTGACACGAGGAGGGATGGATCAGACCAGCTATGCAAGCGAGGAGTAAGAAAGACCAACATGCTTTATTTAACTAGAAGTCCACTCCGCTGCTGCCACCACTGCCAAAGAAACAGGAAAAGTGGCGGCTGGGCAAAGGCAGGTTGGGAAGGCAGTGTGGGAGGGAGGGAGGAGTCGGCTGGAGATGAAGAGGTATGGGGTAAGATGGGGAGATGACAAACGTGTGATGTTGGGGCGGGGTGGAGCGCCAGGTTTGCAAGTTGCACAGGATGCATTTATGGCTTAGTACGGCCCTGATTAGGGGATAGGGCTTCATTGTAAGTTTTTCACATTATTGTGAGCATCTATATTTCAATATTGATTTTATATATGTTTATATAATTTGTTCACTATATTAAAAATAAAAAGGTTTTAAAAAGTCACACAGGTGACTTATAAATAAATTGAACACCTTAGGGATGGACCCTAAAGTGACTGCATTAGAAATTGTTTGAGTGGGAGACAACAAAGGGTACAAATAAATGGAGCTCACTCTGAGGAGAAGGATGTTACCAATGGTGTGCTGCAGATATCTGTCCTTGGTCCAATTCTTTTTGTTAGTGATATTGCGGAAGGGCTATCATGTACTGTAAGCTTTGCATCTTTGCAGATAATACCAAAATCTGCAATAGAGTAACATGAAGAAGTAGATAACATGAGGAGGAATTTAGCAAAGTTTGAAGAATGGTCAAGAATTTGGCAGCTGAGATTTAACACTAATAAATGCAGGATCATGCATTTGGGCTACAAAAATCCAACGGAGCGGTACAGTATAGGGAGTGAAGTACTTCTCTTCACGAAAGAAGAGTGGGAGCAGGACGTGATTGTTTCTAATGATCTTAAGGTGGATAAACAAGTCGAAAAGGTGACAGTGAAAGTCAGAAGGATGCTTAGGTGCATAGCGAGAGGAATGATCAGCAATAAAAAAAAAAGAGGACATAGTGCCTCTATAAGTTTTTGATGAGACCTCATTTGGAATATTATATGTAATTCTGGAGACCATACCTTCAAAAGGTTATAAACAGAATAGAGTTGGTACAGAGGGTGGTTACGAAAATGATCAGTGGGTTTCATCATAAGACATATGAAGACAAAGATCTCAATACATATACTCTGGAGGAAAGGCAGGAGAGGAGAGATATGGTAGAGATGTTTAAATACCTCTATGGCATAAATGCACTGGAGGAGAACCTCTTGCAATTGAAAGAAAGTTCTGCAACAAGGGTGCATCAGATGAAGGTGAAAAGGAATAGACTCAGGATTAATTTGCAGAAATATTTCTTTACAGAAAGAGTGATAGATGCATGGAATAGTCTCCCAGTGGAGATAGCAGAGACAAAGGCTATATCTGAATTCAAGAAAGCATGGGACAAACACAGAAGATCTCTAAAGGGAAAGACAGGAACTGCAGTAGTTGGTTTGGAAGGGCCTACTGGATAGGCCATATGGTCTTTATCTGCCGTCACTTTTCTATGTTTCTATAAAATACAAAATTACTGACCTTATGAATAGGTATGGTTTAATAGAATGAGTCAGAATGGGCTCAGCAAAGGTAAGTCTTGCCTTACCAATTTATCAGATGTTTTTGAAGGTATATTCACAAGTGAATTATGGTGAGCCGGTTGATATATGTGGATTTTTGAAAGGTGTTTGACAAAGTCCCTCATGTGAGATCTAGAAAACGTTCAAAGAAGGTAACACAAAAGATAAAGGGAATAGAACACCTCCCTTATGAAGAAAAACTGAACAGGTTAGAACCCTTCAAGTTTGGAGAAACAATGGTTGAGAAGGGCTATGATAGAAGTTTAAAAATTCAAGAACGGGATGGAATGGTTAAATATATAATAGCTGTTGAACCTTTCAACACCACATAAACATGACAGTCCATGAAACTAATGACCAGCAGGTTCAACAAAAATCGTAGAAAGTTTTTTCACACAGCACATATTTTAAGTTATGATCTTTTACTTAAGGATGCGGTAAAAACAACATAGTGGGATTTAAGAGTAGTTTGGACAAGCCCCTGGAGGAAACAGCCATATAAAGTTATTAGCCAGGGTTTGGGAGAACTATCCCTTGTCCCTGGCAATAAGCTATGAGAAATAGGTCAACTTTTTGGAATCTGTCAGGTACTTATGACCCAGACTGGCCATTGTCAGAGACAGGATACCAGGCTCAATGGATTTTGAACTGACTCAGCGGTGCTTTTTTATGTTCTTACTGCTGCAAATGGGGTTTCCACCAAATACTGAACAGTGTGAAAATTTATGCAATCAAAACTTTTTGGCATCTGATTACTTTTTGAATAACTCTCTAGTTCTTCTTTCATGTTGAAAGCATAGAGTATGTTGTATAGGAGGGTTAAGTGACTTGCCCAAGGCCATAAACAATTGTCCACTGCAGAAACTCAACTGTATCTCAAAAAGGAAAGGAACCAGACAAGTAGCAGTGCAGGTCCTCTGTCACCAGGTGGTGCCACTATTAATGCTGTGCAGCTACAGAGAGAGAAATCTTGAGGCTTGTCTTTGAAAGAAACAATTATTTTTGTTTTGGATAATAAACCAGTTGGGAACAAAATAATTCTGGTTATTGGTTAACAAATTTTTATGGACCTTAACCATAATTCTAGTAAAGATGAACCCAAATCTAAACCAAAATATTTGAAGGCTGCCCTTATTTGGCAGCTTGACCCCCTAACGGTAGTACTACGAGACTACCTCTAGGGGTTGACAGCACCATTTTGAACATGGGGCCCAGTGAAGGAGGACAAAAGAGCAGAGGGCAAAAAGCCCTAATCCGGTATCTTAACCCCTAGATGCAGTACCACAACACTGCCATTAGGCGTTGATCAGCACCATTTTGACTCCTGAGTTCAACAGAGCAAAAACGACTAGGGATCACTCCTGCTCCCCCCCCCCAGACCAGTATGGACACCCCCCAGGTGGTTGCCAACAGTTGGATCAGGGGGTGGGGGGCTTCTAGACAAGCAGGTGAGGAGGGTCAGGGTTTGTGCTGAATTACTTTAGATACTTCAGAAGAGGATGGGGGGGGACAGAGAGTAGTGGACTGACACAGGGGAGGGAGAGTTTGTGGATCAGGGAGTAAGGGGGTACATGGATGACTGATCAGCAAATTTAAAAATCTGCTCCCTTGCACAACTGGGGGAGAGTCTGACACTTTCTCCACATGCAACTTTTTAAGAACATATATAAGAACATAAGATATGCCATATTGGGTCAGACCAAGGTCCATCAAGCCCAGTATCCTGTTTCCAACAGTGGCCAATCTAGGTCATAAATACCTAGCAGTTTCCCCAAAAGACAGGTTCCACAATGCTTGTACTGGGTCAAGCAGTGATATCCCGGGTCCCTTTTAATAATGGTTTATAGATCTTTCCTCCAGAAACTTGTCCAAACCTTTTTTAAACCCAGCTACACTAACAGCTTTTATTACATCCTCCGGTAACAAATTCCTCTGAATGTGTAGGTAAATACTGTTGTATTTCCAGACATCCATCTAGGTATTTTGCAAAAGGCTCTGTGTTTGGCACAGCTTTTGTAAAATACAGGGGGGGGGGGGTGGAACTGTGCATGTCCTGACCTGTATGTCTCAATTCCCCTCTCAATAAGCCATCTAAAATGGGTCTTTACGTATCTTGGTAAAACACTAGTGTAAATCCTGCAGCAATAGTGACTAGATGGAAGGCCTGAGCATTACGCCTACTCAAGAGTTGGTGTAAATACCCATGGCATAGAGTACACAAGTATGTGTGCAGATTAACATATCGATGTACGTGCTTCACGACTTCACCTGCACTCTATCCAAACATGTTCCTCACAATATCTACAGTAAAGATATGCACATCCATGATATCGCACATACCTTTATGTCTGCCTCAATTTTACAAGAACATAAAATCCCCATTAACTCATTAAAAATATTGCTCAAACTATAAGGAGCATATAGCTTCCAGCACGCCAAGTCAATGGACTTAACCAAGGCTATTGAACCAGGACTGTGCTCATTTCATCATCGGTCCACAAAAGCTCAAATAGCCCAAAACAACATGAATAAATATCTTAATTCTTCAAATTGTTTACATCTGTTGCATGGATATACTAACCCAGAAAATATATCTTTTTTTGGCGTCCATGGATATCTCAGCACTATATGTCAATGTCCCAGAGGAGGCGGCACGGGAAATTATCCTGGACACATTGAGAATTTTAGACTCTGACTGCAAGATTCTTTAGGAATTTTTTGAACAACTTGCGAGTTTGGTCCTTTTTCAAAATTTCTTTTGGTATGACGGAAAGAGTAGTTACTCACCTGTAACAGGTGTTCTCCAGGAGCAGCAGGAATCAGTCCTCACATATGGCTGACGTCGGCGCCGACGGAGCACTCGCGGAGCAATTTCCCCAGCTTTCAAAGAAAGCCTTTGGGAATTGCAGCGCGCATGCGCGGTCCCCTTCCCGCCCAAGGGTGCCATCTTGCCCAGTCTGATGACATAGCTAAAAGACAGCAAAAAATTAGCAAAAACGAAGTGAGAGGACTGCAACTCCAAGGGGAGGAGGGAGGGTTGTGAGGACTGATTCCTGCTGCTCCTGGAGAACACCTGTTACAGGTGAGTAACTACTCTTTCTCCAGGACCAAGCAGGAAGTCAGTCCTCACATATGGGACTCCCAAGCTTAAGGCTACCGGAGACCTCAAGTGGAAAAATGAGCTCCCTCTAGCTCAGTAGCACAGAAGGAAGGAATCTTCTCTGAAAACGCCCCCGACCGGTAGCCCAACATCAGGGCCGGAGGGTAGGAGTTGCCTAAACCTCAAAGAGATTATGGAGGACTGCCTGACCGAAAGCACTGTCCCTGCGGGACTCCCTCTCCAGGCAGTAATGGGCCGCAAAAGTCTGGCTTGAAGACCAAGTAGTGGCCCAGCAGATGTCTGCCAACGGAACAGAGCGGAGATGAGCCATTGACGCAGCCTTCGCCCTAACACGATGAGCCGTGACGCGACCCTCCAACGAGAGGCCGGCCGCCCCATAAGCCCAAGCGATACAGTCAGCAACCCATATGGACAAAGTACACTTGGAGACAGGTAGCCCCAACTTATTGGGGTCAAAAGAAACGAAGAGCTGAACAGCCCTCCTATGCTCCCGCGTACGGTCAAGTTAGAAGGATAAGGCCCTCCTACAGTCCAGGGTATGCAGGACCATTTCAGCTCGGCTGGTGTGCGGCCTGGGAAAGAAGGTCGGAAGAACCACCTCCTGGTTGAGGTGAAAAGGGGATACCACTTTTGGAAGAAACTTAGGGTGAGTCCGTAAGACTACCCTATTCCTGTAGAACCTAGTGTAAGGATGATCAGACACTAGGGCCTGAAGTTCACTAACACGCCTAGCAGAGGTAAGGGCTACCAAGAACAAGGTTTTCCAGGAAAGAAAATGAAGAGGGCAGGTAGCCATAGGCTCAAAGGGCGCACAGGTAATCCGCTGCAAGACCACATTCAGATCCCATTCAGGGACTGGTGGGCGCAAAGGAGGCTTAAGGAGAAGGAGGCCTCGGAGAAAACGAGCCACCAAAGGGTGGTTGGAAAGAGGCCTGCCATCCACCGGTGCGTGATGCGCAGAGAGAGCACTGAGGTGGACCCTGACAGAGTTGGACTTAAGGCCCAGATTGGAGAGGTAAAGCAAATATTGCAAGACCACTGCCACCAAGCAGGAGAAGGGATTCTCAGACTGCTGAGCACACCACACGGAGAACCGACGCCACTTGAGAGCGTAGGACTTCCGGGTGGAGGGCCGTCTGGAGGCCAAGACGACCTCTTCCACCTCCCGAGGCAGCAGGAGGGGAGCAAGGACTACCCTTTCAGCAGCCAGGCCATCAGATGAAGGGACCGGAGGTTGGGGTGTAGAAGAGTCCCCTGATCCTGTGACAGCTGCATCAGAAGCGGGAACCAGGGCTGTCTCGGCCACCGGGGAGCCACTAGGATCATTGAGGCTCTGTCTCTGAGAACCTTGAAGAGCGTGCGAGACACCAGTGGCGTGGGAGGAAGGGCATACAAGAGGCCTGTGGACCATGGAATCAGAAAAGCATCTGCCACTACTCTGAGAGGATGCGGTTGTCGAGAGCAGAATCTGGGAAGCTGCCGGTTCAGAGGACTGGCAAACAGATCCACGAGGACTACAGTACTCACGTGCCAGGAGACTCCATTTCAAGACGAGGATGTTTCAAAGGCCTCTCCGACTCCGAGGACCCGGGACGGCTATCGGGGCTATGCGACCTGGCCCTCGAGGAACCAGGAGCGTCCACCTACGCCACCCTCGCGGGTTTCTTCTTCCTATGATGTTCCCGGGCAGGAGACCCCCACTCAGAGGAACTCCGACGATGCTCATGACCGGAGTCCCGGGACGTCGAAGCCTCCGACGAGGTCCGGCCGGACGCGGAGTCAGAGAAGATTCGTTCCCTTTGATGCTGCCGACTCCTCAACGCTTTTGAGGACATCTTGCCACACGGACCACAGATCATCGGGTCATGATGGGGTCCGAGGCAGCGGAGGCAGCAGTCATGTGTGTCAGTAAGAGACATAAGTTTCTTACACCGATCACACTTTTTAAACCCGCTGGCAGCCATCGGGGGAAAAAGGGCCCCTGCATGGTCAAAAGACAGGGCTGCCAGTGAAAAAGAAAAAATGGCGCGAACGCTTGTCACGAAGGACAAAAAAACAAAAAATAAAGAACGGACCCGTTACCGGCGTAGCGGGTCCGGACGGGAAAAGGATCCGGCGTCGAACCGAGAAAAGAATAAGAAATAAAATCAACTTTTTCTGCGGCGATCACAAACAGCGTCTGTAGGGCTTCGTGGAAAAAAGAAGACTGGGCAAGATGGCACCCTTGGGCGGGAAGGGGACCGCGCATGCGTGCTGCAATTCCCAAAGGCTTTCTTTGAAAGCTGGGGAAATTGCTCCGCGAGGGCTCCGTCGGCGCCAACGTCACCCATATGTGAGGACTGACTTCCTGCTTGGTCCTGGAGAATTTTATTTATTTATTTTTTTAATCAACAATGCCATGATGTGGCGATGGTACCACCATGGCCCCTTCGGTGGCATCTTTGTATATTACTCAGTTTGAGGAGAAATTTGTCTTTGGATCCAGTTACTATTCAGATATGATGATGTGTAGACGCTATTTGGATGACATGTTTATTTTATGGAGTGGTTATGAGGAGAGACGTTTGGTGTTTGGACAGTGGTTGAATGTACTAGACAAAACTGCAATTCACTATGCAATATCATTCTTACAGAATTGAATTTTTGGGTGTTAGTTAGGAAGGAGACAGACCATACATGTTTATCATAAACCAATGGACAGGGATAATTATCATCAGTTTGCTAGCCACCATCCATATTCCCTGAAATCTAGCCTTCCTATTGGTTTGGTTTGGTTTTGGTTTAGGCATTTGATATACCGCCCTTTACTTATGCATCAGAGCGGTTTACAAGTATATACTAACAGGTACTTTTTATTCCCTTGTCCCCGAAGGGCTCACAATCTAAGTGTACCTGAGGCAATGGAGGGTTAAGTGGCTTGCCCAAGGCCACAAGGAGCAGCCATGGGACTAGAGACCTCAGTCCCTCCGGCCTGAGGTTACATGTCCCCATGTGGGAATTGAACCCCCGGCCTTCCGACCTGAGGTAACCTGTCCCAACCACTAAGCCACTCCTCCCTCCTACTAGCCAGTTTCTCCATGCAAGACAAATTTGTTCAATTGAACAGGACTTTTAGAGCAGAATCTGGCCTTTTGAAGAATAGGTTTATTGACGGGGTGTATATCCTGGTCGGGTTATTTCCTGTGCATATAAGAGAGCTAAATATGCTCAGCAGAACCTTCTGTTGAAATACAAACAGCAGCAACACGAGGACTGCCTGGTTTGTGTCTTACCCTTCTCTACCAAATTAACCACCTAACTAAAGTTTTTCCCACTATACAATTATTAAGAAATGGAAAACTATATAACCTAAGTCAAAAGACTGACGTATGTGATTGTGCAAATGTCGGAAGTATAGCCTTGAGACAGTTTTCTATCTCTTGTAGCTATCTTTCCATTTTACTCAAAATTGAGCTCAGACTTGAGCTTACGATAAATAAGGTTCCACACCACTTAAAAGTGTCACCAATAAGATAATATCATAAAACACTGTAAAGTTTTAAGATAGGGGTCAGCATCGTTGCACTGATAACAGGATACTTAGCTGAAGTCGTTCCGTCATACAGTCAAAGTCCCATTGTAACGAAATGTGCAATTCACCCCAGAATTTAAACTGTAGTAGAAGAGATTCTCCAAAATAATAAATCAGCGCATCTGAGTAGCCAACTAGCAGACACAGCACTGCGTTTCGGGCGATCCAATGCCTTACGCCCTGTTTCAACGCTCATCAACTACATCCATTCCGTTCGTTGCTGCTGATTGAAGAGGAAGACGCCAGCGCATGCTCAATAGCAATCAAAATCAGGAAGCAGGAACTCAGTTTAAATAACCAGACTGACCTAAGTTGTTTTAAAGTGATACACACACTTAAAATAAAGATGACCATTCTAATTCCTTATTAAGACCCAAAGGGTGTACTGTTGACCAACGAAAGATCCATTGTTGTTCTAAAAATTGGAGCTGTTGCTCATGGTCACCTCCCCGAGGGTGTACAGGAACATGATCCAGAATCCTCCACGAAAAATCTTCAAAGCTATGTTGGTAATCTAGACAGTGCTGTACCAAAGGAGCAGAGAGAACAGAGGCACAGATTCATACTTTAGTTCAACGACCTTCACTGTTTGATGATTCAGACACTATAGGCCATTCAGGCTCTTTTGCGGATTTTTTGGAATTAAGCAAAAAGAACATTCGGGTTAACCTTCATGAAACCACAATGATACAATATTTAAAATCTATGATCAGTCCTCGCGGGCTCAGGGTATTGAAGGCTCCCAAAATGTTTATAGATGACTCTGATTTTTATAACAAATGGAATAGCATCTTGAATAAATGTAGCATGGATCTGATTGCACTTTTGGGTGAACGTTTACATGTGGAATCTACCAAATTACAACAAGAGATAAAGGAAGCGGATGAACGCCTTCGTAGTGCAGTGGCTAAAGATCCTTACAAGGCTCAAATGGAAACCATTAGTTTGCAATTAGATCAATATCGTGATTACAAGCGATCTGTCAAGATCAGAAAATTTAACAGGGATAAAAAAGATTACGAGCTTGATCAAGTATACACCTGGATGAAGAAGGGTGAGAGTATCACCAAGCGAGTAACATTTGATTCCTTTGATATCTCCTCGGATGATTCTGATATGGGACCACGTCCTGCACCTATTTCTGGGTCAGGTCGTTGGCAGGAGCAGGATTTTCGGCGGGGTCGTCAGCGAGGAAGAGGACGAGGTCGAGGTTGGAGACCGCGACAGCCTCCTCAATACGACCGCAATTGGATACCTCAGGAACCTTGCACTCTGGAACCTTTCTCAGGTCCGATTACCAGAAACAGATCCAAACAACAGTTGTGAACCTCTCCTCCTCTCCCTTGAATTCTGATCAGGAATATGTTTTGAATCTTGGTTTATCTTTTGTCCCTGTGAATCACTATGATCCTTTTAGAGTACGGATTGCACTACACAGATTTTTTCGCAAATTATTGGTTACACATTTTTGTGAAACACACACTATGGGAGAAGACACTTCTATTGTGAGACCCCCATCCCGTTGGATTCCCATGGAAGCTCCTGATGCGATTATCTCAGCTTATCAAAAACTAGTTCTTCATGATTTACAAGAATTTGAGCGATCTACCTGTCAAACACGTTATTATAACTTATCTGCATCTCAGTGGTTGGCAGTTAAACAATTACGTGACAACCATAACTTAGTGATTCGCCGGGCTGATAAGGGGGGTGCCACGGTTGTACAATCTTATGATCAATACCGACTCCAACTTTTGGAACAGCTTCAGAATTTGACTTATTACGCTAAGTTATCACAGAACCCTTTTCCTGGCTTACAGAAGACAACTTGTGATCTCATGTCTAAAGCATTGAACAGTAATTGGATACCGAAGAAAGAACACGGGTTTTTAGTGGCTAAACACCCAAAGATTCCTTTTATTTATACTGTGCCTAAAATCCATAAATCCATCACAGAACCTCCGGGTCGTCCAATTGTATCATGTAGAGGATCAGCTTTGGAACCTCTGTCCAAATTTTGTGACAAGTTCTTACAATCTCGATCTCAGTGTGTTCCTTCTTTTATAAAAGACACTACCCATTTTCTTGTAAAACTACAAGAGGTGGAAGGTGACTTTACTTCATGGTGGCTAGCCTCTCTAGATGTTACTGCCATGTATACTAACATCAATCAGGATCAAGCATTGAATGTTATTTCCCGGTTAGAACTAGGTTTGCCTGATCGTATCCCTCAATCTTTTTTCATGGACATGTTGCGGTTGGTACTTACTTGTAATTATTTCCAGTTTGAACAGGAGATATACCACCAAGTTCAGGGGATTGCGATGGGGGCAACGGTGGCTCCATCTGTAGCCACCTTATATATGGCTGATTTTGAGGCCACACATATTTATCCCTCCCTCTGGTTTGAAAAAATAGCCTTATGGGCCCGATTTTTAGATGACATTTTTTTCTTGTGGCAAGACACTGAGGCCGCTTTATATCAATTTGTGGATTGGTTAAATTCTCTCAACACGAGTCTATCTTTTACGTTACAACATGATTTTCCCAGCTTGAGTTTCTGGATGTTACAGTTTGCAAAGGACTTGATACTTTCCAGACTACATTGTATCGCAAACCTGTTCAGAGAAATACATTATTGTCTTATTCGAGTTTCCATCCTGTGAGCATGCGTAAGGGCCTTCCATACGGACAATTTCTTCGTCTTCGACGTATCTGTTCAACTCTGACAGATTTTTTGGTTCATGCCAAAGAGTTATCTGAACGTCTTCTTCAGAGGGGATACCCTAGATCAGTTATTCGTCAGGCCTTTTTAAGAGCAAGATACAATCATCGGGAATGGTTACTGTCTACTAATACTTCAACCACGAGCGATTCTGAGAAATTTGTAATGGTTTTACCTTACATGTCCCATATACAATGTGTTAAACAGATTTTATTTAAGCATTGGCACATGTTACAATTGCATTCATGTTTTCAAAAAACTTTGCAAATAGCACACTCTCGTGGCTCTAATTTAAGAGATTTAGTGGGAGCTACTTCTTCCCCTTTGGATAGACAAGTGACAAAACCGGAGGAGACAGGACATTATGCATGCAACTCTTGTTTTCATTGTCTGCGGACAATTCAGGGTGTTCAGTGGGAAGTACCTAATACCACTTTCATTCATGTTTCACAATGGCATACTAATTGTTCTACCACATTTGCAGTTTATGTTTTAATCTGCCCATGCCATTTGTTATATATTGGTCGTACTGTTCGTCCAGTTCGAACCCGTTTGAATGAACATGCTTCCCGTGTGAAACACTCTGTTCTCTCTGCTCCTTTGGTACAGCACTGTCTAGATTACCAACATAGCTTTGAAGATTTTTCGTGGAGGATTCTGGATCATGTTCCTGTACACCCTCGGGGAGGTGACCGTGAGCAACAGCTCCAATTTTTAGAACAACAATGGATCTTTCGTTGGTCAACAGTACACCCTTTGGGTCTTAATAAGGAATTAGAATGGTCATCTTTATTTTAAGTGTGTGTATCACTTTAAAACAACTTAGGTCAGTCTGGTTATTTAAACTGAGTTCCTGCTTCCTGATTTTGATTGCTATTGAGCATGCGCTGGCGTCTTCCTCTTCAATCAGCAGCAACGAACGGAATGGATGTAGTTGATGAGCGTTGAAACAGGGCGTAAGGCATTGGATCGCCCGAAACGAAGTGCTGTGTCTGCTAGTTGGCTACTCAGATGTGCTGATTTATTATTTTGGAGAATCTCTTCTACTACAGTTTAAATTCTGGGGTGAATTGCACATTTCGTTACAATGGGACTTTGACTGTTTGACGGAACGACTTCAGCTAAGTATCCTGTTAACAGTGCAACGATGCTGACCCCTATCTTAAAACTTTACAGTGTTTTATGATATTATCTTATTGGTGACACTTTTAAGTGGTGTGGAACCTTATTTATCGTAAGCTCAAGTCTGAGCTCAATTTTGAGTAAAATGGAAAGATAGCTACAAGAGATAGAAAACTGTCTCAAGGCTATACTTCCGACATTTGCACAATCACATACGTCAGTCTTTTGACTTAGGTTATATAGTTTTCCATTACCCTTCTCTACAGCATCCCTCCAGACTGTGTGATCTATGAAGTAGCACCAGTCTATTCTGGGTTTACATCCAATGTTTACTGAATTTCCAAGAACTGTGCATAAACAAGGAAGGTATATAGGAAAAGGTTACATTTTACTTACCAGTTAATGTCCTTTCCTTGAGTTCTGCTGGACCAGTCCAGACAAGTGGGTTGTGTTTCCCTACCAGCAGACTGGTGGAGACAAAGAACCAATGAAAAGCCCAGGTTTCAGTAACAGCACTCTTATGCTTCTATTCGTCTCAGCCACCAGAGGTCCATTCAGTATTCGTCCCAAAGCATATGGGAGAAAATTGGCAAGCCTCACACAACCTTAATAGTGGGCAACAAGAGTAATCAACAGTAGAGAATGAAGTATAGGAAAGCATAAACAGAAGGTGTCAGTAGAAGATGAACCTGCAGAGCCAAGTATAAAAATCATAGCGGACCCAAGGGTACCCGCAGCAGAAGAACAGAGTAAATACAGTTTCAGGACATTAACTGGTAAGTAAAATGTCACCTTCCATATCGTCCTGCTAGACCAGTC
This sequence comes from Ichthyophis bannanicus, assembly GCA_033557465.1. NCBI lineage: Eukaryota > Metazoa > Chordata > Amphibia > Gymnophiona > Ichthyophiidae > Ichthyophis > Ichthyophis bannanicus. The sequence continues at coordinate 915,179,692 of CM066033.1, forward strand.
AAGACAAGTGGGATGTACAAAAGCTACAACACCACTGGTCAAGAAGAAGACACAGCAGCTTGCAAAACCCTTGAGCCAAAGGCCATGTTCACCCACACATGGACATCCAAGTGGAAATGCTTGATAAGGGGAAAGTGATACCCACGTTGCTCCCCGACAATGTCTGCAGGGGACACCGAGCTCCGTTTCGCTCACAATTATGCTCCTGTTTGGATAGAATGGACAAACAAACACTTCGGAACCAGCCGGTTTGCAACAGAAATGCTGAGGCAAAGGCCTCCTAAATCCAGCGCCCCAAAGTTGACTTGGACGCCACATCACCCCTGCGCTGGCCAGCAAATGTCAGAAAAAGATGGTCGAACTTATGAAAGGAATCTGTAACCTCCACGTACCGGAGACACACCCTCCGGACATCCACAAGGCAAAGATCCTTATCCATCCCCCGACACTGCTCCTTAGAGAAGAAGGGCAGGCAGACCACTTGGCTCATGTGAACGGAGAAAGCACATTAGGCAAGAAGGAAGATACAGGCTGAATGGAAATGGCCTCCTTTGAAAAAGACAGATAAGGATCTCAGCAAGATAGAGCCTGCAGCTTGGAAATCCACCTTGCGGAACAAATCACAACCAAGAAGACCATCTTGGCCATCAAATCCTTTAAAGTAGCGTGCTTCAACAGCTCAAAGGGCACCGTCATGGGGGGCAGAATGCAGATGCTGAACCCCTTGAAGAAAGCAGAAGACATCTGGGAGCAAGGCTAGATACTTACCAGCCACCAGATCTCGGAAACAGGCCAAAGTTGCTACCTGAATTTTCAGGGAGTTAAGGGAAAGGCCACTCTCCAGGCCATCCTGTAGAAAGGCCAACAGAGATAGCAGTGAGGCCACCTCAGAAGCCAACTGATAGGCGCCACACCATTGCTCAAAGAGGCACCAGATCCGCACGTATGCTATCCTGGCAGACCTCCTTTGGGCTCCGAGCAGAATGGAAACCACCAATGGAAAATAACCCTTATGTGCTAGTAGTCTCCTTTCAAGAACCAAGCCATAAGTGAGAAGGGAACCAGGTTCTTCAGGACGATTGGCCCCTGCCGCAATAGGCACTGAGACTGAGACAACCGAAGAGGAGGTGCCTGCAGGAGCTGCATCAGGTCTCCAAACCATGCTCTCCTCAGCCAATCTGGTGCTACTAGAACAATCCTGCCTGGGTGGCATTCTATACATCAAATCACATACCCCACCAGGGTCCAAGGAGGAAACACGTACAACCAGTGCTGACTTGGCCAAGGTTGGGTCAGGGCGTCAGTCTCCTCTGACCCCACATCTGTGATGCGAATGAAGAAGCAGCAAACTTCAGTATTGGAGAGGGTCGCCATCAGATCAATTTTGGGGCAACCCCAGAAATACAGAATCAGCTGAAATACCTCCTGACCTAACTCCCACTCTCTAGGATTCAGAAAGTGCCGACTGAGGAAGTCCACTTCCACATTGTCCATCCCAGCAATGTGCTTAGTCGACAAGGCTAGGAGGCTCTTTTCTGCAGAGACAAACAGGAAAACTATCTCCAGAGCTACCCGACACTACTCATGCTGCCTTGCTGATTGATCTAAGTCACTAATGTGGCAATGTCTGAAAATATGCAAATCGCCCGGCCCTCGATCAGAAATGAAATGCAGAACAACCAACCTTATGACCCTTGCCTCAAGGCGGTGGATGGACCACACCACTTCCGTGTGGTTCCAAAGACCCTAGGCTGTATGGTCTTGGCAATGGACTCCCTAGTCCAAGAGACTGGCATCCTTTGTCAAGAGTATACAGGAGAAATCGGCCAGTGGCACACCCCTCCTCAGATGACAAGGCTGCTGCCACCACCACCACAGGCTGGAGTTCACCATCAATGGGAGCAGGAGACTGTACTCGAACTCCTGAAGACTCAGGGACCACCAAGCCAACAAGGACTGCTGGAGCAGTCACATGTGAGCATGCACCCAAGGCACCATCTCTATGGTCATCGCCATCAAGACAGGGAGCTGAAGAGCATCCCAGACTCGGGGAGCCTGCTGCACACAGAACAATGCCAGGCAATCTAACAGACTCTGACATTCTCCTCCAACAGGAAAACTCTGCCTACTTGAGAGTCAAAACGTGCTCCCAGAAACTCCAGGGAATGGGAAGACCACAGCTGGCTCTTTCCCCAATTGATCACCCAGTTAAGGCTTTCTAAAAAGAATACCTATCCACTGGTGCTGCAGCCGCCACAACCATGATCTGGGAAAACATCTTCAGGGCGATGGAAAGACCAAAAGGGAGGGCATCAAACTGATATTGAGAGCCAAGCACAGCAACAAGCAGATATTATTTCTGATCCGTCCGGATCGGGATATGAAAAGATGTCTCGGCCAGATCCAGAGAAGCCAAGAACTCCCTTCAGTGCACTGCTTGAATTCCGGAGTACAAAGTTTCCATCTGGAAGCACAGGACGTTGTGATAAGGAAGCTTATCATAGCTCAGGAAGGAGCTATAGAAAAGGTGAAGTGACTCTGAACAAGCAACCTGTCAGTTCTGGTAGAAATAAGGAAACAGAATTTTCCCATAAAAGACTACCAGTCCCAGAATGCACCAAGTTTCCAACAGCCATTAGAGGAGCTGACGTGGGAAAACGTGTGTTCAATCAGGAGGGCTATGAGGTAATCCCTAAGCACTCATCTCAAAGGGCAGGGTCTGATTCAGCACAGCTGCGCTGTGTTAGGGAGGAGCACTCATCTAAGCAGAATAAAGGTAGAGTTTATTCTACAGAGAATCAGCTTGAGCTTGATCATCTTCATCATCAGGAGGATCATCAGAAGCAGAAGCCAAACCGGACGGACAGAGAGGGAAAGAAACCCTTTGGAAGAAAGAGGAGAAAAGCCTTTGAGAGGTCTAGAAGAGTCCAGAGCAGTACGTATACTGGGAGGCATTCCAAGGGCCAGCATACACCATTGGACTTGGGAAAGCCAGAGGAATGGTGCCGCAGAGCTAGGAATCTCCAGATGGTACCTGTGAGAGAGACGGCTGCACGTGGAAGGGACCCTAAGACCCGTGCCAGAAGGTATGTGAAGAGAGATCCAGTGTTCAGGGATCTGGATTGGAAGGCTGGACATAAGAACTGGACTACATACTGGCCAGGCTATATAGAGAGGAACTCTAACAGCAATGGAAGCTCAGGTATGAACACTGATCTATGCCCTAGCTATAACCTTGAAAGACAGCAGGGAAACAAGTATTCTCCTGAAAGTGCTCCATTGGGAGATTCATCTGTGCCAATCCATGATATTGAACCCATGCTTGTTGAAGAAGAGGGGGTGATAGCAGATGAAGAATCTGTTTACATGGACTGCTCTCTGTCTAAACTCCTTTGGTGATTTTTTGTTATAAAGTACAGCAACCATCACAAAGAAATACAAACTTGTTCTTTAATCTACTCAGAAAAGCTCCTGTGTAGGATTTCTAGCCACGCAGTAGAAAGCAAGCCAGCTAAGGGGTTTCAGCTGGATAACTGCTAGCAATTGAGCCTTACTAATTGCTTGTGGGCTCTGAGAGAATCACTTCTGAATCTATGTGGGAAGATACAAGAAGTTAACCTGAGAAGAACAGTTTTTCCTTTCTTTGTGGCTTTTGTTTGTTGTTTGATATATTGCTAAGAGAATATTAGCTAAAGCCTACAGAAAAGACCAGTTTGTTACCAACCAGGTCTTATTTCTTTTGCTTTGATTGCCTGACAAGTTCAAATGTTGTTTTCCTTATTTTGTTTTTTTCAAGTTTAACACTGAAAGCAAGTAACCTGATTTGTGTGCTACCAAGCATATCTGTGTTGGGAGAAATAACCCCATAAATAAATATCTTATTGGCTTTACCCAAAAGCACAACTAATTATTGTGAGCAGCTGTGTCTGGTGTGAATGAACTGCATTGCCCACAATCCCTTGCAAATCATATAGATATATGCACTTGCCAAGACTGTGAAGATTCTCACCCAGGCAGCCGTCTGACAATGTGCATATGCTCGTTGACCCCTTTGAAGTCCAGAATGGGCCGGAAGGAACCACCTTTTGGGCACCACAAAATAGATGGAGTATCCACCCTTGATCCACTCATCTAGTAGGAAAGGCATCACCTTTAACTTATATTTACCACACACAAATCAGCCCAATCTTGGAAAACAACACCATTGACAAAAACTCCCCCACATCCTACAGGACCATATCAAGTCTCCTATTCATGGCAAAACTAATAGAAAAAATTGTCCAAATCCAACTCCAGGACCACATCGACTCCTCTGCCCCACTTGACGAACACCAATATGGCTTCCGTCCCTATCATGGAGTTGAAACGCTGCTCACAGTCCTAACTGACACACTTAGATTCTAAGGAAGCCTATCTCCTCATATTTCTGGACATTACCGCAGCCTTCGACAGTGTGAATCATTATTTAATGAAAACTAGACTCCAGCAGATAGGGATTAATGAAACAGTACTAAAATGGTTCTCCTCATATCTATCTGACAGAACAAAAGTAGTAAGAATTGAACAGTAAATTTCAACACCATACAAACAAGAGCAAGGTCTTCCCCAGGGCTCCGCCCTCTCAGTCCTCCTCTTGAATATTTATCTTCAACCCATCTGTTCCATCTTTAAACGTTTCCGCGTAAATTATTACATTTACACGGACGATATAATGATATATCTACCATTTATTTATTTAGACAGACTTGTATACCACCTTATCCTTCAATCAAAGTGGTCACAACACAATCGGAGGGTTACATTTAACACGGAGGTATTGACGAACATAAAAACATTGAGCTTATAATAATTGGGGATGGGTGGAAATTGTCACGTTGGTGAAGGTAGATGGTGTTCCGTTTATTTATTTATTTTATTTACATTCTTTTATATACCGTGCTAGTCTGCATCAGTGCGGTTTACATTGAACAAACTGAAATTACATTGAACAGGGCATTATAACTTGGAGATAACTATTTTACAGGGAACATGGGCTATGGAGGGTTAAGTGGCTTGCCCAAGACCACAAGGAGCACCTGTGGGACTAGAAACACCAGTCCTTCCGGCCCAAGGTTGCTGTCCTCTAGTGGGATTTGAACCCCCGACCTTCCGGCCTGAAGTACCTTGCTCCAACCACTAGGCCACTCCTCCACTCCTTAGGTGGTGACTAATTGTTTGTCTGTTAGCTCATAAGCTTCTGTGAAGAGCAGGGTTTTGAGGGTCTTACAAAAGTCTTTGGTGTCGTTCAGGGACCTTAGGCTCATAGGGAGGGAGTTCCACATGAGCCTAAAGTCCCTGAACGACACCAAAGACTTTCGTAAGGCCCTCAAAACCCTGCTCTTCACAGAAGCTTATGAGCTAACAGACAAACATCTCGAACCCGCCAATCCAAGTATTCTCCGATTGCTTCTCTGAAATATTACAATGGCTCGAGAACCACAACCTAAATATTAATTTTACAAAAATAGAAGCCATGTATGTTACTGAAAGCATGTATACTAGTATGGGATACACTACACTATTAGAATAACTAAAAACTGAGAAAGAGTTAATTCTGTTCAGAACCATGCTTAGAAATAAAACCTCATATATTAGCTTACTAGGTGAAGGTTTACATAAATAAAGAAAAGGGCAGGTTGTACCCCAGCCTCTCTGTCTCAGAGTTATTAACTAAAATACATTCAGGGTTAGTAATTAGTAGATATCGAGAAGCATTCAAGATTAGATATCAAGTTATCAGTAGTAAACAATTATGTCAACTAGGTCATTCTATATTGTGGAATCCTGTATGTCTCCTCATAATGGCCATGTAACAGTAAACAATTATGTCTTGGACTTCATTTATGGCTCCACATTGACCCGCACCGAATAAGTTGACCTACAATATGATAAACATACATGACGTATAATGATAAAGTGAAATTATGCTGTATCATCTAAAAAAGCCTTATAAATAAAGTGAACCATGGCTGAGAAGTTAGAGTAAACAGGGAGAACGTGTGTCTCTCAGTCTGCTCTCCCCAAAGCTTTGGTGTATTTTTCTATAGAACTGTGTGTATTTATTGTGTATTTGATAACCTTCCCAGTGTCTGTGAATGTAGTTCTTTGTAGCTTCAAGAGCCCAGTGAGGTTACTGGTGAGGGGAGAGTCAAGTAAGCTCTTCAGTTGGTGCCATGACTCATCTACAGATTTTCACATTCCTGGCAAGGAGGGAAGGTGTTTGTGAGTATTATCTGGTGCCAGCAATGAGCAATCTGTTAGGTGAACAGGAGTTGACTCAGTTGTGTGAATGGCATGTTGAAGCTATGGGTTTAGCTCTTCAGATAGGTAGCCCTTCTTATTGTATGCGTGAACAATATGGAAATAGGGCTACTAAATTATATTGTGCACTGGTATGCACTGACAGGTTGCCTTTAGAGGGAACATTTTCTGTAGATAAGCTTTGTTATCTGAAATGTGCTTTGCAAGCTAAACACAGAATATGCAATGCTCGTGAGGGGCTAGTGTTTGGTTGATGGCAGCAAATGGCACATAAATTGAAGAATGAATTGTTTGGATTAGTGAATATTGATAAGACGAGTGAGCCACAGGAGAAAAAGTTTTGTTGGTAATATCTGGGCAGAGTAAGTCCCAGTCATTTTTTTTCTCCAGAGTATGATGCAATTGAAGCTGGAAGTGTTCCAGGTGTATTTCCGTCGTCTTCCCCTGTCTGTTCTGAGAATTATGTAGTTTCTGAAGGGAAGATAGTCACTCGTTTAGCGAAATTAAAATATGAGATAAGAGATAAGTTAAGAAATAATATACACAGATCATGGATTTTGGGACTTGCAATGTGTCCCAGCTCAGAGAAATGAATGACCTTCTTAGTCATGAAACGGAATGTACCGTACGTGTTATAGCTTCCTTAGAGGAAACATTAAGAAATAATATTTCTGCTACAAAGGAATTAGGTATCTCTAGTAAATTTGTTGATAATATTGAAAAGGGTCTGAATAAGTATTTTATGACCTATAGAGAGAAATGTATTCACCTACATAGTGCTATAAGTTTTCTTCAAACTGTTTTGCGTCAGTATAATAGTTCATGTCCTACTTGGGCTGCTTTAGATAATTTGCTTAGAACTGCGTTCTATAACCCAGCTGATTTTTATTCAGTTTGTGACATACCTTGTGATAGATTTCTAGGAGAAAACTCGAAGAGATAATTTTGTTTTAAGTGGTTAAAAAAAAATGATTTTCTGTTAAAATCACTTACAGTAGTAGTAGTACACTTATAGCAAACCTGTGAAAAGGATTGGTTGAGATTAAACATCTTTAAGGCAGGATTCATTAATTGTTTTTGTAAATAGTTTAGTCCCGTGAGTAAAGGTATTTTCAGTACAACTTTAATAATAGGTTGACCAGCTAGAACAGCTGATGTAAGTCTAAAAAAAGTACTGATGTAAGTCTGAAAAATGCTGATGTAAGTCTGAAAAGTGCCTGGTGTAGTGAGCTGACATTTGATGTGAAATGGCTGAGTCGCTCGAGCTGACGATTGCTCAACCTTCCAGGAGCAAGGGGAGGGGTAAGATTGGAGAGCGAGAAAGTCATAGGAATCTTCAGCGAGACAGTTCAGATAAGCTTTGTCATTGAACTTTTGCAAGCAAAGAAAAAAACTGTCCCTGGAATCAGAGCAGGGGGATGGTCAGAAGAAATGCTTTCCCTGCTACTGGTCAACTGTATTCTTTGCAGATGTCACAGCTATTCATCCTGATCTCGGAAGACTTCTATCTGCTCTGTGGGCTGCCCCAGGATCATTGTCAGTTGTGTTTCTGTCCTCTGAAGTGCTGTTTTCCTGCAGATGCAAGCATCGTTATCTTGAAAATTTTCATCTACAGTGCTGGGATGAGATATCGGATGCCTTCCATCCCGCCTGTACGGGTTGCGGTGAGATCTGAAGTTTCGTTTCTTAGACTGTCAGCTGTGTCCATTGCCAGCAGCCGCTGGTGAGAAAAAAAGTTGGTCTGTGCTTGCAGATTTCCAGACACGTGTATTCTGCAACTTCGTTATGTGAGACTTCAACTCTTTTTGTGCTACAAGCGAGACTGTCTGTGGGTGGCTGTACGGTAAGACGTTGATAAGCAGTTCATAATGTGATTTTGCCAATTTCTCCCTGGACTGTTGTTGTGGATTTGCGATTTGCTTAATTTCAGTTTGACTTGGCAAAGAGAAAAAAAAAATGCAGTTTTGTTTTTATTTACTCTTTTTGTTTTTAGTTAGTCTTGCATATTTGCATCGGCCCTAGAACCTGCATTATCTGATAAGAAACTCAACCATTTCTTTTTAGTTTATTATGTGAATAATTTGTTTTTCATGTAAAGCGTAGTTACTCACCTGTAACAGGTGTTCTCCAGGAGCAGCAGGAATCAGTCCTCACTTATGGGTGACGTCGGCGCCGACGGAGCCCTCACGGAGCAATTTTCCCCAGCTTTCAAAGAAAGCCTTTGGGAATTGCAGCGCGCATGCGCGGTCGTCTTCCCGCCCGAGGGTGCCATCTTAGCCAGTCAGATGACATAGCTAAAAAAGACAGCATAAAAATATTTGCAAAAAACATAAGCAGACGATTGCAACTCCAAGGGGAGGAGGGAGGGTAGTGAGGACTGATTCCTGCTGCTCCTGGAGAACACCTGTTACAGGTGAGTAACTACGCTTTCTCCAGGACCAAGCAGGAAGTCAGTCCTCACTTATGGGACTCCCAAGCTCAAGGCTACCGGAGACCCTAAGCACAAAAATGAGCTCCCTCTAGCTCAGCAGCACAGAAGGAAGGAATCTTCGCTGAATTATCACCCACCGGTAGCCCACATCCGGGATGGAGGGTAGGAGTTGCTCAGACCTCAAAGAGATTACGGAGGACTGCCTGTCCGAAAGCACTGTCCCTACGGGACTCCCTCTCGAGACAGTAATGGACCGCAAAAGTCTGGCTCGAAGACCAAGTAGCGGCCCGGCAGATGTCTGCCAGCGGAACAGAGCGGAGGTAAGCCACTGACGTGGCCTTTGCCCGAACGCAATGAGCCGTGACTCGACTTTCTAAGGAGAGTCCGGCTGCCCTATAAGCCCAAGAGATACAGTCCGCAACCCAGATGGACAGAGTACGCTTGGGGACCGGGAGCCCCAATTTATTGGGGTCAAAAGACACAAAAAGCTGAGCAGCTTTACGGTGCTCCCGCGTACGGTCAAGGTAGAAGTTCAATGCCCTTCTACAGTCCAGGGTATGGAGGACCGTCTCAGCTCGGCAGGAGTGGGGTCTGGGAAAGAAGGTTGGAAGTACCACCTCCTGATTGATGTGAAAAGGGGAGACCACTTTAGGCAGAAATTTTGGGTGAGTCCGTAGGACTACCCTATTCTTGTAGAAACTAGTGTAAGGGGGATCAGACACGAGGGCCTGCAATTCACTTACGCGTCTGGCGGAAGTGAGGGCTATCAAGAACAGTGTTTTCCAAGACAGAAAACGGAGAGAACAGGTAGCCATAGGTTCAAAAGGTGGACAGGTGATCCGCTGCAAAACCACATTCAGGTCCCAGTCAGGCGCTGGCGGGCGCAGAGGTGGTTTAAGTAGAAGGAGACCTCGGAGAAACCTCGCTACAAGAGGGTCATTGGAGAGAGGTCTGCCGTCCACCGGCACATGATGTGCTGAAAGAGCACTGAGGTGAACTTTGACGGAGTTGGACTTAAGTCCCAGATTAGAGAGGTGGAGCAAGTACTGCAAGATCACCGACACCGGGCAGGAGAAGGGATCCTGAGACTGTTGGGTACACCAGACTGCAAAGCGACGCCATTTAAGGGCGTAGCATTTGCGGGTAGAAGGCCGTCGCGAAGCCAAGACGACCTCCTCCACCTCCGCCGGCAGGAGAAGGGGAGCAAGGACTACCCTCTCAGCAGCCAGGCCATGAGGTTGAGAGACCTGAGGTTGGGGTGCAGGAGGGACCCCTGATCCTGAGTGAGGAGATCCGGTTGCACCCCCAGAGGGATTGGATCCTCCACCGCCAGTTGCAGCAGGAGCGGAAACCACGGCTGCCTGGGCCAGCGAGGGGCCACCAGGATCATGAAGGCTTTGTCTCGGAGAACCTTGAAAAGAGTCCGAGAGACCAGCGGAATGGGAGGGAAAGCGTACAGAAGGCTCCCCGACCACGAGATCAGAAAGGCGTCCGCCGCCACCCGAAGGGGGTGTGGCCGACGAGAGCAGAAGCGAGGAAGCTGCCGGTTGTGAGGACTGGCAAAGAGATCCACCGTGGGGAGACCCCACTTGAGGAAGAGCTTCTGAACTACCAAGGGATCCAGACGCCACTCGTGCGGCTGGAGGACCCTGCTGAGTTTGTCTGCAAGGCAATTTTCTTGGCCCGGGAGATAAACTGCCTTGAGGAGAATGCCGTGACTGATGGCCCAAGAGCAGAGCCTCTGTGCCTCCCGGCAGAGGAGGAAGGAGCCCGTGCCCCCCTGCTTGTTCACGTAGAACATGGCAACTTGATTGTCCGTCTGGACAAGGACGGACTGTTGGGAAGTCAGGTGGGAGAAGGCCTTGAGAGCCAGGCGGATCGCCCTGAGCTCCAGGAAGTTGATCTGCTGAGCAGACTCCCACGTGTTCCAGAGGCCCTGAGTACGTGCCTCTTGGCAATGTGCTCCCCAGCCCAGGAGGGATGCATCGGTGGTCAGCACCCGGGTCGGCTGAGGTGACTGGAAAGGCATTCCGAATATCAGGTTCGGCTGCCGGAGCCACCACCGGAGAGACGAGACCAGCGGCTCGGAAACGCGCACTAGGTCTGCAAGGCCGCCCGAGGCTTGTCGCCACTGCCGGCGGAGACACCATTGAGCAGACCGCATATTCAGGCGGGCATTGGGGGTCACATGGACGGTGGAAGCCATATGGCCGAGCAGTCTCAGGAAGCGCCTGGCGGAGACCAGGGGCTGGCTGCGAAAGCGGTCGGCTAGGTCCATGAGCCGTTGAGCCCTGTCGAGCGGTAGAAATGCTCGCGCCTGAGGAGTGTGCAGCCTTGCGCCGATGAACTCGAGATCCTGTGAGGGGAGCAAAGTGGACTTTGCGAAGTTTATGACAAAGCCCAAGTGCTGCAGCAGAGTCACCGTGCGGCACGTGGCGTTGGTGACCTCCTGAGCGGACGCTGCTCTGATGAGCCAGTCGTCGAGGTACGGAAAGACATAGAGGCCGTGAAGCCGGAGATGGGCCGCCACGACCGCGAGACATTTTGTGAAGACTCGCGGTGCGGAGGACAGGCCAAAGGGCAGTACTCGGTACTGGTAATGATTTCCTGCCACCACAAACCTTAGGTATTGGCGGTGGCTTGGGTGGATGAGGATGTGCGTGTAGGCATCCTTTAGATCCAAGGAGCATAGCCAATCTCCCTGCTGGAGGTAGGGCAGAAGGATTCCAAGGGTAAGCATTTTGAACTTCTCCCGCACAAGGAACTTGTTGAGGTTGCGCAAGTCCAGGATGGGTCTGAGGCCCCCTGTTCTCTTTGGTATCAGAAAATACCTTGAATAAAAGCCTTGACCTCTCAGGTGGTGTGGCACCGTTTCCACTGCCTGTTCCTGCAGAAGACCTGCTAACTCCTGAAGGAGCAACCCCCTGTGCAGAGGGGGGCGCGGAGGTTCTCCCGGAAAATAGGAGGGAGGGACCTGATGGAAGTGGAGAAGATAGCCTTCTCGCACGACCTGAAGCACCCAGGCATCTGCGGTGATGCTGGACCACCTTTGGGCGAAGTGAAACAGCCGGCCTCCGGTGCTGGGAGGAACCAGCGGGGGGGGAGAGGCTATGCTTAGCGAGTCAAAAGCCCCCACCCTGCTGAGCAGGGGCTGGTGGTGCAGGCTTGGGGGCTTGCTGCCTACGGGACCCGTTACCCCGTCCCTTGGCCTGCTGGCCCTGTTGGGGAGCTGCAGGGGCCTGATAATGGGGGTATTGTTTGTAGGCAGCCGCCTTCCTCGGGTAAAAGGACTTTTTCCCCGAGCCCTTCTTTTTCTGGGAAGGGGCGGAGGTCTTCCTAGAAAGCCTGGTCCGGGTGAGAGTCTCAGTCTCAATTTGCGCAGCCTTTTCCGCCATGGGCTTGCCAAAGAGGTTTTCGCCTCGGCAGGGGACATCGACCAACTTGTCCTGCACCCAGGGCTCAAGGTCTGATGACTGAAGCCAAGCCTGTCGGCGGGCACCGATGCCGGCTGCGGCCACTCGAGCCGAGGCTTCAAAGCCATCATAGGCTGCTCGGGACATGAACTTCGAGCATTCCCGAATGCCAGTGGACAAGGCTAGGAACCTCCGCAAGGGCTCCTCGGAGAGACCAGCGGAGAATCCGGCTAGCTCTTTAGCCAGATCCCGGAGATACATGCCCATGTATAGCTGGTAAGTCTGGACACGACAAGCGAGCATAGAGCCCTGGAAGCACTTCTTGCCAAGGCCATCCAGGTTACGGGCCTCCCTGCCAGGAGGCACCGAGGAGTGCATCTTCTGGCTCTTAAGACGATGCATGGCCGATTCCACTACCATGGAATGGTGTGGCAGCTGTGCCTTTTGAAAGCCAGGGCTCTTGCGGACTCGATAGATAGAATCGACCCGCTTGCTCAGGACCGGCGAGGAGGCCGGACTCTCCCACATGCGGAAGAGTAGTCGTTCCAGCATAGGAGGAACCGGCACAGTAAAGTGTTCCCTCACGGGAGAGTCATACTGGAGGGCGTCAAGCTCTTCGGCTCGAGGCTCCTCCTCGGGATCCGCAGGGAAGGCCAAAGCCTTGGCCATATCCCTAACGAAGTCCGAGAACCGGGCATCCTCCGGGGGGGACTGCTTCCGAGGCTCGAAGAGCTCGACGCCCTAGGTTCTGTGTTTGTATTTGTGTTTGTATATGACTATATCACAAAACTCCTCAAAGATCTCAGGCCTAACCCTTGGTAAACTTCCATGCTGAGGAGCTGTCACTGTTGGAAGATAAGCAACAAACTTTGATAACTTACAATGTTTTTCCCATCAAGTGTAAGTGTGCCTCAAAAATATTTGGATATTCCTTCTAACATCCTCATGATTCTGAATACAATACTGCTTCACTAATAAATTGCCATAGCATATCTAGGACCAGATTAGGAAATATGCATAGCCAATATGCATAACAATAAAATACTCTCAAAAATATTCTAAGACAAACTAAACATCCACTCTTCTTAATACACTTCTTAAGATGATGAGGAGATATACTATTGCTATACTGGCCCTCTACTTCTCAAGTACTTTATTAAGTAGAAGTTCAGTACCTAAAGGTCATTACATACATATCAGGAAAAGGCAAGCAGGACTCAACCTGGTGACCTCACTTCTGCTAAAACAATTCTGCAGATCCCAGATATAAAGTACTTGCCATCTCGTTAAGAAGTCACATGCAATAAAAAAACACAAACAGGGCTGAAGATGCATTCGTACACAATAAGGTAAGATAGCGCTGCGCAACACCTGGTGTCCGGGATAACTGCCAAGGCATTCATTAATTATTTCAAATAGTGTCCGGGGAAACACACACTCTGCCATAAGGGTTAAAGGAAAAACTTTATTCAATCGGAGGCTGTATCATAGTGCCCTATTAGGGACACCCTCCCTCCTCTGATACAGAACAGATACCAAAACAGGGTGCAAAATCAAAATACAATAAAAGGAATTCAGCAGGCAGGAAACTTAATATCTTTCCCTAAACTAGCCCTACAATGTCAATCCAGAACACAGTTTCAAAAAAAAAACGATGCATAACCACAGCGATAAACTTCCGCTGCAAAAGAAAAAAACAGGCAGAAACAAAAGACGATCAGGGTAAATAATCAGATGAGTCGTTTCCCAGCTGCCCAGAACGACACGAAGTCCAAAGTTGGGTTTTAAAAGAAGTATCTTCAAAGGGATATAAAAGAGAAAATAAAGTCATCTTTAACAGTGCTACATACGGTGACATCTGTGACACAGATATCAGAAAAGAGTCTTTCCGGTTCACCGAATAAGGTCCCTTGGATTTCAAAAATCGTGACGTGTGCTAGCAAAAAAATCAATGAGGAAAGCAATGAGATCCAATTACAAAAATCATTACTATATAGACAGAGCAGAAGTTACTTCATTAATTCACTCCAAATAAGAGCCTACTGGCATATATCCAGTTGGGGAAGCTTACAAAAACATACACAGATAACAGAGAAAACGAAAGTAACCATAAACAATTTGAATAGTTTACAACAAGCATGGCATTCTTCCCAGTACATGTTTACATCTAAAACATGGCGCATTTCCCAAAACAAACCTTCAACTGCGATAACGGAGAGACAGAGAGGCTTTACAGAAAATTAATGAATCTGAAAACTCGCACAGTAACATCGGTGCTTTCAAAATAGGTTTCACTCTAGCTGCTAGCAGACCAGAGAGTGTTAGGACAATTACCAGAAAGTTACATGTTTATAATACAACCCACAGTTTAAACAGATTTAACCCTTAAACCTAACTTAGCAATATAATAAAGAAATCTGACCAGTAATATATGTAATTCAATTTCTCCAGGACCAAGCAGGAAGTCAGTCCTCACTTATGGGTGACGTCGGCGCCGACGGAGCCCTCGCGGAGCAATTTTCCCCAGCTTTCAAAGAAAGCCTTTGGGAATTGCAGCGCGCATGCGCGGTCGTCTTCCCGCCCGAGGGTGCCATCTTAGCCAGTCTTCTTTTTTCCGCGGAGCCCTACAGACGTCCCCGTCTTGTCCCCGCGAAAAAGTTGATTTTCTTCTTTATTTTATCCTTGTTTTCTTTCGGTTCGACGCCGATCGTTTTCCCGCCCGGACTCGCGACGCCGGTCTCGAGTCCTCTTACTTTTTTCGGTTTTTCTGACTTAGTCAGCTTTCGTTGTCCCTGGCAGCCCGGTCCTTTGACCTCGCAGGGGCCCTTTTTCCCCCGATGGCTGCCAGTGGGTTTAAGCGGTGTGGTCGGTGTGACCGAAATATGTCACTAACCGACACACACGACTTTTGCCTCCGCTGCCTGGGCCCGGATCATGAGGAACTGATCTGTGGGCCCTGCAGCAAACTGTCCTCAAAGGCGTTGAGAAGTCGGCGGCATCAGCGTGAGAGAATCTTCGCTGACCCCAGCCGTGCCCGGACCTCGTCGGAGGCCTCCGTGTCAAAAGGCTCCAGCTCGGACCATCGCCGGAGCTCCTCCGACCGGGGTTCTCCCTCCGGGACCATCGTCGGAAGGAAAAACCCGCGAGGGCGGCGTCGGTGGACGCTCCTGGTTCCGCGAGGGCCAGGTCGCATAGCCCCGACAGCCGCCCCGGGTCCTTGGAGAAGGAACACGTCCCGAAGCGACCTCGCCTGGAGTCGGAGATGCCTGCCCGGGTAAGTCCTGTGGTCCTTCTGGACTCGCCTCCGCGACAGCCGACGTCGGGCCCGACGCCGTCGGGGCCCGAGTCGGGGACTGCTGGGTCACCTGAGCTCGGACTCAGGTTGACGGCCTTGGAGAGCAGACTGTCTGCCTTCATGGACCAGCAGAGGGCACTGCTCGCTGGCTTCGCTGGCGTCGCTGCCCCGACCGCTGGGACGTCGACGTCCAAGTCGACCCCAGAGACCGAGCCGATCCTCGAGTCGATGAGAACTCGAGTCGATCCTCGGTCGAGGTCGCCCTCGGCCTCCCGTTCGGGACCGAGGTCGCCGACGCCGACTCCCTCGGCGTCGGGGCGGCTGGCGCCGCACCCTGCCCGGGCCGACCCCACCGAGTCCTCGTCGGAGTCGGTCTGGGAGTCTGAGGAGGACTCGGTGGGGTCGACCGAGGATCGACTCGAGTTCTCATCGACTCGAGGATCGGCTCGGTCTCTGGGGTCGACTTGGACGTCGACGTCCCAGCGGTCGGGGCAGCGACGCCAGCGAAGCCAGCGAGCAGTGCCCTCTGCTGGTCCATGAAGGCAGACAGTCTGCTCTCCAAGGCCGTCAACCTGAGTCCGAGCTCAGGTGACCCAGCAGTCCCCGACTCGGGCCCCGACGGCGTCGGGCCCGACGTCGGCTGTCGCGGAGGCGAGTCCAGAAGGACCACAGGACTTACCCGGGCAGGCATCTCCGACTCCAGGCGAGGTCGCTTCGGGACGTGTTCCTTCTCCAAGGACCCGGGGCGGCTGTCGGGGCTATGCGACCTGGCCCTCGCGGAACCAGGAGCGTCCACCGACGCCGCCCTCGCGGGTTTTTCCTTCCGACGATGGTCCCCGGAGGGAGAACCCCGGTCGGAGGAGCTCCGGCGATGGTCCGAGCTGGAGCCTTTTGACACGGAGGCCTCCGACGAGGTCCGGGCACGGCTGGGGTCAGCGAAGATTCTCTCACGCTGATGCCGCCGACTTCTCAACGCCTTTGAGGACAGTTTGCTGCAGGGCCCACTGATCAGTTCCTCATGATCCGGGCCCAGGCAGCGGAGGCAAAAGTCGTGTGTGTCGGTTAGTGACATATTTCGGTCACACCGACCACACCGCTTAAACCCACTGGCAGCCATCGGGGGAAAAAGGGCCCCTGCGAGGTCAAAGGACCGGGCTGCCAGGGAAAACGAAAACGAAAGCTGACTAAGTCAGAAAAACCGAAAAAAGTAAGAGGACTCGAGACCGGCGTCGCGAGTCCGGGCGGGAAAACGATCGGCGTCGAACCGAAAGAAAACAAGGATAAAATAAAGAAGAAAATCAACTTTTTCGCGGGGACAAGACGGGGACGTCTGTAGGGCTCCGCGGAAAAAAGAAGACTGGCTAAGATGGCACCCTCGGGCGGGAAGACGACCGCGCATGCGCGCTGCAATTCCCAAAGGCTTTCTTTGAAAGCTGGGGAAAATTGCTCCGCGAGGGCTCCGTCGGCGCCGACGTCACCCATAAGTGAGGACTGACTTCCTGCTTGGTCCTGGAGAAATTGAATTACATATATTACTGGTCAGATTTCTTTATTATATTGCTAAGTTAGGTTTAAGGGTTAAATCTGTTTAAACTGTGGGTTGTATTATAAACATGTAACTTTCTGGGAATTGTCCTAACACTCTCTGGTCTGCTAGCAGCTAGAGTGAAACCTATTTTGAAAGCACCGATGTTACTGTGCGAGTTTTCAGATTCATTAATTTTCTGTAAAGCCTCTCTGTCTCTCCGTTATCGCAGTTGAAGGTTTGTTTTGGGAAATGCGCCATGTTTTAGATGTAAACATGTACTGGGAAGAATGCCATGCTTGTTGTAAACTATTCAAATTGTTTATGGTTACTTTCGTTTTCTCTGTTATCTGTGTATGTTTTTGTAAGCTTCCCCAACTGGATATATGCCAGTAGGCTCTTATTTGGAGTGAATTAATGAAGTAACTTCTGCTCTGTCTATATGGTAATGATTTTTGTAATTGGATCTCATTGCTTTCCTCATTGATTTTTTTGCTAGCACACGTCACGATTTTTGAAATCCAAGGGACCTTATTCGGTGAACCGGAAAGACTCTTTTCTGATATCTGTGTCACAGATGTCACCGTATGTAGCACTGTTAAAGATGACTTTATTTTCTCTTTTATATCCCTTTGAAGATACTTCTTTTAAAACCCAACTTTGGACTTCGTGTCGTTCTGGGCAGCTGGGAAACGACTCATCTGATTATTTACCCTGATCGTCTTTTGTTTCTGCCTGTTTTTTTTCTTTTGCAGCGGAAGTTTATCGCTGTGGTTATGCATCGTTTTTTTTTTGAAACTGTGTTCTGGATTGACATTGTAGGGCTAGTTTAGGGAAAGATATTAAGTTTCCTGCCTGCTGAATTCCTTTTATTGTATTTTGATTTTGCACCCTGTTTTGGTATCTGTTCTGTATCAGAGGAGGGAGGGTGTCCCTAATAGGGCACTATGATACAGCCTCCGATTGAATAAAGTTTTTCCTTTAACCCTTATGGCAGAGTGTGTGTTTCCCCGGACACTATTTGAAATAATTAATGAATGCCTTGGCAGTTATCCCGGACACCAGGTGTTGCGCAGCGCTATCTTACCTTATTGTGTACGAATGCATCTTCAGCCCTGTTTGTGTTTTTTTATTGCATGTGACTTCTTAACGAGATGGCAAGTACTTTATATCTGGGATCTGCAGAATTGTTTTAGCAGAAGTGAGGTCACCAGGTTGAGTCCTGCTTGCCTTTTCCTGATATGTATGTAATGACCTTTAGGTACTGAACTTCTACTTAATAAAGTACTTGAGAAGTAGAGGGCCAGTATAGCAATAGTATATCTCCTCATCATCTTAAGAAGTGTATTAAGAAGAGTGGATGTTTAGTTTGTCTTAGAATATTTTTGAGAGTATTTTATTGTTATGCATATTGGCTATGCATATTTCCTAATCTGGTCCTAGATATGCTATGGCAATTTATTAGTGAAGCAGTATTGTATTCAGAATCATGAGGATGTTAGAAGGAATATCCAAATATTTTTGAGGCACACTTACACTTGATGGGAAAAACATTGTAAGTTATCAAAGTTTGTTGCTTATCTTCCAACAGTGACAGCTCCTCAGCATGGAAGTTTACCAAGGGTTAGGCCTGAGATCTTTGAGGAGTTTTGTGATATAGTCATATACAAACACAAATACAAACACAGAACCTAGAATAATTAAAGATATAGGTATGAAGATCCTATGTACAAGTTCCTATATTTCAGTAATTGTACAAGTAATGTCAGTTAATGGGAACTAAGTGTGTAGTTTAGCTACCCCTTTTTGGATGCCTCTAGTTCAGATCTAGGCATACTTAACCAGAGTTAAAGTGAAATAATTTAATGGTCATGCCTCAGAGGGTTTTTGAGTAATTAGATACAGAATATATCTTGTCCTCAGTGAGTTTCTGAATCTCACATCATAAGCAGTTAAGCATATTTGCTGCGGCTCATTGTATTTGTTTTGCAAGCCAGACGTTGCTATTATTTGCCTATTTAGTTTTTGTGGTTTGGCAAAAGTAGAACACCTTTTGCATGTCTGTTCAGCTCCTTCAATCTTTTGTACTCCTGCTGTAGTTCTTGTAGGCTTGCCCCACGACAGCCATGTTTTCTTTTTCTAATTGCAAGAAGGGCTACAGATGTTTCTTCAAGTTGTCCAAGTTGTTTTTGCACTGTTAATTTTGGACTGTGCAATTTGAGTTTTTCATGTGCAGAATGATCACAAGTACTTTGAGGTTCTTGCATGTTTTTCTAAAACTGTGGATTTTTCTCTGCACTTCTAATTCTCTTTCTTAATCTCTTCAAACACTGGTTTACTGTTTGGTATATTGTGAAACATAGTCTTCTGGTATTTTATTTTTGTTGTGCTGTTTTTGTAATCTCCGATTTGAGAATTGAGAGTATTTCTATAGTGCAGAATTTCCCAGAGGTTGGTTAGGTGCTTGATGTATAGCCCTGGTGGATACCCCATAGTGAATTGAACTATATTACCCCATAGGGAAGTGAACTATATTAATTTGTTATCAATCCTGAACAAATCTTTAAGAAGAAAATGGGATGTTTCCCCTCAGAATGAAGTCATAGTGGCTGCTCTGTTGTTTCGTTTTAGGCAATTAGTGTGTATTGCAAGGTCTAGTAAACATAGTGTCAGCTTACGCAGCCAGGAACTGAATGGTTTTTAGATTTTCTCCTAGCAAAGGAAAATGCTGTATGCAGAGTACTAGTTGATTTTTGTTGTAGTATGATTGACAATAGTGGAAAAACAGTGAAAGGCCTATTAGATGAAGTTAGTAACTGCATGTTAGTTTCAAGTGAGAGTTATGTCAATTTCCTTTTCAGCTCTCACTGCTTCTGTTCCTTCATTTTGGAATCCAATATTCAGGCTGTTTGCAAGGCCTGTTAGCATTTTTTTGGTTGGTTGGTATTTTGGTATGTTTCATTGTAGAAGTATTACTCCTCTATGTACTGACAGTTGTTTCTCTATGTCAGCACTGGTTTCTTTCCACCTCTTCACCTTTCACAGCTTTCTGTAATCAGAAGTCAGTAGGATCACTTACCCCTGCAATAATGTTATGGATTGGCCCAGAATCAAGTTGTATTTCCACTTATATATGAGTTTCCTTATTTTAGAAATGATTCTTTCCAGAATCAGAGGAGGGACTGAAAGCATGTATACTAGTATGGGATACACTACACTATTAGAATAACTAAAAACTGAGAAAGAGTTAATTCTGTTCAGAACCACTGCTTAGAAATAAAACCTCATATATTAGCTTACTAGGTGAAGGTTTACATAAATAAAGAAAAGGGAAGGTTGTACCCCAGCCTCTCTGTCTCAGAGTTATTAACTAAAATACATTCAGGGTTAGTAATTAGTAGATATCGAGAAGTATTCAAGATTAGATATCAAGTTATCAGTAGTAAACAATTATGTCAACTAGGTCATTCTATATTGTGGAATCCTGTATGTCTCCTCATAATGGCCATGTAACAGTAAACAATTATGTCTTGGACTTCATTTATGGCTCCACATTGACCCACACCGAATAAGTTGACCTACAATATGATAAACATACATGACGTATAATGATAAAGTGAAATTATGCTGTATCATCTAAAAAAGCCTTATAAATAAAGTGAACCATGGCTGAGAAGTTAGAGTAAACAGGGAGAACGTGTATCTCTCAGTCTGCTCTCCCCAAAGCTTTGGTGTATTTTTCTATAGAACTGTGTGTATTTATTGTGTATTTGATAACCTTCCCAGTGTCTGTGAATGTAGTTCTTTGTAGCTTCAAGAGCCCAGTGAGGTTACTGGTGAGGGGAGAGTCAAGTAAGCTCTTCAGTTACCAGAAACCAGAGATTCTGCCCTTCAACATCAATTAGCCTCCAGGATATCAACATTTCAGTCAAAAACAAGGTGAAATACTTAGGAGTTATCATTGACCGTACCCTTAGTATAGCATCTCATATAAAGCATGCAGCTAAAAAGATATTTCACAAACTCAAACTGTTAAAACAACTCCGCCCTCTGCTCCACCACCATGACTTCAAATCTGTCATCCAAGCAATTATTATGCCTCATTTTGACATTGCCAATACCACCCTACAGGGCATCACAAAACAGAACATAAGAAGACTCCAATTAGCCCAAAATGTGGCAGCTAGAATAACCATGAATGTCAATACAATGGAACACATCACTCCCACACTGTATGCTCTCCAATGGCTACCCATTCAAAGCCGTATAAACTACAAAATTCTTATATCAACCTTCAAATTAATCAATAACATTGCTCCTTCGTTTCTTTCCACACTGATCGCAAAGGAAACTCTCAATCGAAATCAACGGAACAGGAACAAAAATAAACTTGTTATACCAATGGAATTCAGGAAATCTAGAAAGATAACAAACAACAAAGCTTTTTCCCATGTCGCCTCTATCCTTTGGAATGAGCTGAACCTCAGAGAAATAAATGACCTCTACACATTTCGTAAAAAACTCAAAACTCATCTATTTACCCTCCACTTTGGCACACAAGCAGATCACAATACCTCCGACACAACAACTCCATCTTTCTAAAACCCATTAGGGCATTATCAATCTTCATCTCACACAAACCGGTAAACAGTTCTTGTTAAGAATTCACCATTTAGATATGTCAACCATTCTTATGTTTTTAGTTCATTGTATTCTTTACCACTGTATATAGTTTCACAATGTTCCATGTATTCAGTTCATTGTATTCTTTACTACTGTATATAGTTTTACATCGTTCCATGTAACCAAAAGAGTAGTTACTCACCTGTAACAGGTGTTCTCCAGGAGCAGCAGGAATCAGTCCTCACATATGGGAGCCGACGGAGCCCTCGTGCGGAGCATTTCCCCAGCTTTCAAAGAAAGCCTTTGGGAATTGCAGCGCGCATGCGCGGTCCCCTTCCCACCCAAGGGTGCCATCTTGCTCAGTCTGATGACATAGCTAAAAGACAGCAAAAAATTAGCAAAATCAATCATATGACTGCAACTCCAAGGGGAGGAGGGAGGGTTGTGAGGACTGATTCCTGCTGCTCCTGGAGAACAACTGTTACAGGTGAGTAACTACTCTTTCTCCAGGACCAAGCAGGAAGTCAGTCCTCACATATGGGACTCCCCAGCTTAAGGCTACCGGAGACCTCAAGCCAAAAAAATGAGCTCCCTCTAGCTCGGCAGCACGTAAGAAAGGAATCTTCTCTGATAACGCCCCCGACCAGTAGCCCAACACCAGGGCCGGAGGGTAGGAGTTGCCTAAACCCCAAAGAGATTATGGAGTACTGCCTGTCCGAAAGCACTGTCCCTGCGGGACTCCCTCTCAAGGAAGTAATGGGCCGCAAAAGTCTGGCTTGAAGACCAAGTAGCGGCCCGGCAGATGTCTGCCAATGGAACAGAGCGGAGATGAGCCACTGACACGGCCTTCGCCCTGACACGATGAGCCGTGACTCGACCCTCCAACGAGAGGCCAGCTGCCCCATAAGCCCAGGCGATACAGTCAGCGACCCATATGGACAAAGTACGCTTGGAAACAAGTAACCCCAACTTATTGGGGTCAAAAGAAACGAAGAGCTGCACAGCCCTCCGGTGCTCCCGCGTACGGTCAAGGTAGAACGACAACGCCCTCCTACAGTCCAGGGTATGCAGGACCATATCAGCCCGGCTGGCATGCAGCCTGGGAAAGAAAGTCGGAAGAACCACCTCCTAATTGAGGTGGAAAGAGGAGACAACCTTAGGGAGAAACTTAGGGTGAGTCCGTAAGACTACCCTATTCCTGTAGAACCTAGTGTAGTAAGGGGGATCAGACACTAGCTCCTGAAGTTCACTTACTCGCCTAGCAGAGGTAAGAGCTACCAGAAACAAAGTTTTCCAGGAGAGAAAACGGAGAGGACAGGTAGCCATAGGCTCAAATGGCGGACACGTAATCCGCTGTAAGACCACATTTAAATCCCACTCAGGGGCCGGTGGACGTAGAGGAGGCTTAAGCAGGAGGAGGCCTCTGAGGAAACGAGCCACCAAAGGGTGGTTGGAAAGAGGCCTCCCGTCCACCGGCGAGTGGTGCGCTGAGAGAGCACTGAGGTGAACTCTGACAGAATTGGACTTAAGGCCTAGATTGGAGAGGTAAAGCAAACATTGCAATATTATCGCTACCAAGCACGAGAAGGGATTCTCGCTGTGCTGAGCACACTAAGCGGAGAATCTACGCCACTTAAGAGCGTAGGATTTCAGGGTGGATTGCCTTCTAGAGGCTAAGACTACGTCTTCCATCTCTCTAGGCAGTAGTAGGGGAGCCAGAACTACCCTTTCAGCAGCCAGGCCATCAGATGAAGGGACTGGAGGTTGGGATGCAAGAGAGTCCCCTGTTCCTGAGACAGGAGATCGTGCTGAAACCCCAGAGGAAGAGGAGTGTCCACCGCCAGTTGCAGCAGAAGCGGAAACCATGGTTGCCTCTGCCACCTGGGGGCTATCAGGATCATTGAGGCCCCGTCCTTGAAGACTTTGAACAGTGTTCTGGACACTAGTGGCATGGGAGGAAACGCATACAGTAGGCCTGTGGACCACGAGATTAGAAACGCATCCGCTGCTACTCTGAGAGGATGCGGTTGTCTGGAGCAGAATCTCGGGAGTTGCCGGTTCAGAGGACTGGCGAAAAGATCCATGGTGGGGAGGCCCCACCTGAGAAAGATCCGCTGAACCACCAACGGGTTCAATCTCCATTCGTGTGGTTGCAGGATCCTGCTCAGGCTGTCCGCCAGGTAATTTTCTTGACCTGGGAGGTAGACAGCCTTGAGGAGGATTCCGTGAATGACGGCCCAAGAGCACAGCCGTTGTGCCTCCTTACATAGAAGGAAGAAGCCTGTGCCTCCTTGTTTGTTCACGTAGAACATGGCAACTTGATTGTCCGTCTGGACTAGTACAGACTGGTAAGAGGTGAGGTGGGAGAAGGCTCTCAGAGCTAGGCGTATCGCCAGTAGCTCCAGGAAGTTTATCTGTTGAGCAGCTGCCCAAGGGGTCCAGAAACCCTGAGTACACGTCCCTTGGCAATGTGCTCCCCAACCAAGAAGAGAAGCATCTGTCGTCAGCACTTGAGAATGCGGAGGGGATTGAAAAACCACTCCGAGTACCAGATTCGGAAGATGAAGCCACCATTGCAGAGAGGAGATGAGCAGGTCTGATATTCTTACTGAGTCCGCTAGGCTCCCTGTGGCTTGATGTCACTGAGTTCGAAAGCTCCACTGAGCAGGCCGCATGTGCAGGCGGGCATTGGGGGTTACATGAACTGTGGAAGCCATATGGCCGAGAAGTCTCAGGAATTGCCTGGCAGAGACCAGGGAATTGCTGTGAAACTACCTGGCTAGATTCATCAGCCTGTGAGCTCTGTCCATGGGCAGAAAAGCCTTCGCCTGAAGAGTGTCCAGCCTTGCTCCTATGAATTCTAAGTTCTGGGATGGGAGCAAAGTGGACTTTGCGAAGTTTATGACAAACCCCAAGTACTGAAGCAGTGCGAAGGGTGGCTCGACTGGCCTCCTGGGAAGACTGGCCCCTTATGAGCCAGTCGTCGAGGTATGGAAACACAAAAATACCTTGAAGCCTTAGGTAGGCCACCACCACTGCCAGGCACTTGGTGAACACCCTGGGAGCGGAGGTCAGGCCAAAGGGTAGTACTCTGTACTGATAGTGGTTTCCTCCCACAACAAATCTGAGATATTGTCTGTGGTCTGGATGAATAAGGATGTGAGTATAAGCATCCTTTAGATCTAAGAAGCATAGCCAATCTCCCTGCTGGAGGTAGGGCAGCAGGATTCCAAGGGTAAGCATCTTGAACTTTTCCCTCTCCAGGAACTTGTTGAGGTTGTGCAAGTCTAGGATGGGTCTGAGGCCTCCTGTCCTTTTTGGTACCAGAAAGTACCTGGAATAAAAGCCGTGACCTCTCAGGTGGTGGGGCACCGGTTCCACAGCCTTTTCCTTTAGTAGACTTGCTAACTCCTGAAGGAGGAGGTCCCTGTGCAGAGGGAGTCTTGGAGGCTCCCCTGGAAAATAGGAGGGAGGTACCTGGTGAAAATGGAGAAGATAGCCCTTTTGGACTATATGAAGCACCCAGGTATCTGATGTGACAGCTGACCACCTGTGGGCAAAGTGGGCCAGCCGGCCTCCTGTGCTGATAGAAGCCAGGTGAGGAAAAGAGGCTATGCTTTCTGAGTCAAAACCCCCCACCCTGCTGAGCAGGGGCCGGTGTCGGTGGATTGGGGGCCTTCTGCCTACGGGGCCCATGACCCTGCCCCTTGGCCTGCTGACCCTGTTGGGGAGCTGCAGAAGCCTGATAATGAGGGTATTGTTTATAGGCAGACGACTTCCTCGGGTAAAAGGACTTTTTTCCCGAGCCCTTCTTTTTCTGAGAAGGGGCAGAGGTTTTCCTGGACAGCCTAGTCCTGGTCAGAGTCTCGGTCTCGAGTTCTGCAGCCTTTTCAGCCATGGGCTTGCCAAAGAGGTTTTCACCTCGTCAGGGGACATCGACCAACTTGTCCTGTACCCATGGCTCGAGGTCGGATGACTGTAGCCAAGCCTGTCGGCGGGCACCGATGCAGGCCCCGGCTACTCAGGCCAAAGCCTCGAAGCCATCGTAGGCTGCTCAAGAGATAAACTTCGAGCACTCTCGAATACTGGTGGACAAGGCCTGGAACTGCTGCAAAGGTTCCTCGGAGAGACCAGCAGAGAACCCAGCAATCTCCTTTGCCAGGTCTCGGAGATACATGCCCATGTAGAGCTGGTATGTCTGGACACGGCAAGCAAGCATAGAGCCCTGGAAGCACTTCTTACCGAGGGCATCCAGGTTCCGGGCCTCCCGGCCGGGAGGCACCAAGAAGTGCATCTTCTGACTTTTCAGTCGATGCATGGCCAATTCCACAACCATGGAGTGGTGCGGTTAATTGTGCCTTTTGGAACCCGGGGCTCTTGCGGACTCGAGAGATGGAATCGACCCGCTTGCTTAACACCGCCGTCGAGGCCGGGGTCTCCCACATGCGGAAGAGCAGCCGCTCCAGCATCGGAGGAACCGGTACAGTAAAGGCCTCCTTCGGGGGAGAGTCATACTGGAGGGCCTCGAGCTCCTCAGCTCGAGGCTCCTCCTCGGGATCCGCGGGGAATGCCAAGGCCTTGGCCAGATCCCGCACGAAGTCCGAGAACCGGGTATCCTCCGGTGGGGATCGTCTCCGAGGTTCGGACTCCGGCGAGTCCGATGGGACACACCGAGTCCGATAGGTGTCGGGTGACTCTTCGTCCTCTGTCTCCTAGCCCGACTCCTCGGAGGAGGTGTCGAGCGGTTCCGGTCGGGTGGGAACCGATGCCCTCCGCCCTGACGCCGAGCGTACCGGCGTTGACGACCTCGGTCCCGAACGGGAGGCCGAGGGAGACCGTGGCCGAGGATCGACTCGAGCCCGCATGGACTCGAGGATCGGCTCGGCCTCCGGGGTCGACTTGGACGTCGATGTCGATGTCCCGGTGGTCGGGGCAGATGTACCGGTGAGACCAGCGATCAATGCCCGCTGCTGTTCCATGAAGGCAGCGAGGCTGCTCTCCAAGGCCGTCAACCTGAGTCCGAGCTCAGGAGACCCAGCAGCCACCGACTCGGGCCGACGTCGACTCCCTTGGAGGAGAGTCCACGAGGACTACAGCACTCACGTGTCCAGGAGACTCCATCTCGAGACGAGGTTGCTTGGCAGGCCTCTCCGACTCCGAAGACCCGGGACGGCTATCGGGGCTATGCGACCTGGCTCTCGAGAAACCAGGAGCGTCCACCGACGCCGCCCTTGCGGGTTTATTCTTCCTGCGCTGTTCCCACGAAGGAGACCCCCGCTCAGAGGAACCCCGACGCTGCTCGGGGCCGGAGTCCCGAGACGTCGAGGCCTCTGACGAGGTCTGGGCCCATCCGGACGCGGAGTCAGAGAAGATCCTATCCTTCTGGTGCTGCCGACTCCTCAACGCCTTCGAGGACATTTTGCCACACGGACCACATATCATCGGTTCATGATCGGGTCCGAGGCAGTGGAGGCAGCAGTCATGTGTGTCGGTAAGAGACATAAGTTTCTTACACAGATCACACTTTTTAAACCTGCTGGCAGCCATCGGGGAAAAAAGGGCCCCTGCGAGGTCAAAAGACAGGGCTGCCAGTGAAAAAAGAAAAAATGGCGCGAACGCTAGTCACGAAGGACAAAAACCGAAAAAAGGGAGAGTGGGCTCGATACCGGCGTATCAGGCCCAGGCGGGAAAAGGATCCGGCGTCGAACCGAAGGAGAAGTACAAAAAACAGGGAAATCAACTTTTTTCCTTGGCGAAAAACTAACTACGTCCGTCGGGCTCCGCGGAAAAAAGAAGACTGAGCAAGATGGCACCCTTGGGCGGGAAGGGGACCGCGCATGCGCGCTGCAATTCCCAAAGGCTTTCTTTGAAAGCTGGGGAAATGCTCCGCACGAGGGCTTCGTCAGCGCCAACATCACCCATATGTGAGGACTGACTTCCTGCTTGGTCCTGGAGAATATGTACTTATTTATTTTGTACAATTCAAACTGTTGTTAATTGTAAACCGTGCTTGATTCTTCGGAAAAGACAGTATAGAAATTTTCAATAAATTAAATCACCGCCTTTAGGCGCAGCAACTTGTCCAAGGTGATCCGCAAAGCAGCACTTTTCATCGCAGACTCACAAGGGGAGATGAGGAAGGCATCCAAAATCAGTTCTTTGCACTCCAGGACATAGCCAAATTGAATGATGGCTAGCATCCAGCGATCCTTGGTAACCTGGGTGCATTTATGAAAGTAAAGGCAAAGCCTGCCTCCGACTGAAGGAACCAGGGAATAAGCCCCAAAACCTTCATTGTGCATCCTAGGAGAGTCTTCCTATGGAAGGATCAGAGACCCTGGGCACAGGCACTCCACAAAAGGACTGAAAACAAGCCCAAAGCCCAGAAGCAAATGGGAAGAAGAGTTTTCCAGGTTGGTAACAACGAGTCCCGAGACCCCTGTGAATCCGGCCAGCTATCCTCAGTGGATGGGCGTAGGCTGACAAGAAGGGGCATCAGCCTGCTTCAAAGGACCTCTCAGACCCCTCTTCAAGAAGGTAGTAGATTTTGTCTCACCCAGGTCCTTCACCAGCTTCTCCAAATTGGCTCCAAACAGAAGTTTTCTCTTAAAAAGAAGTTGGGTCATCCGGGTTTTGAAGGATGTGTCTACTGCCCAGTGCCACAGCCAAATCCAGTGTCATGACACCTTAGTGAAGACCCCAATCGTGGCTGCCAAACATACCAGGTCATACATGGCATCAGAAAGGAAGGCCATAGCAGACTCCACAAGAGGGGTAGTATCATCTGGTGGAAAAGGCCAAACCCACTGGAGCTGGGCTCGAGACATCAAGCTGGAACATATCGCCAGCTGCAGAACAGCCGCTGTCATGGTGAAACTGGCTCCTCAACCATGAATCCACCTTACAGTCCAGAAAATCCTTTACGGCTGATCCATCTTCCACAGGTAACCACTGTGACCTGTGCATCCACCTTGGGAATGCCAAACCACTCAACGCACCCCCCCTCCGGGACAGCGGAGACCTTACACACTCCTAATCCTTGATCAAATTTAGAAACGGGAAGACAATAGTGGATTTTCGTAACCCTTGAGGGAGCAGATGTACCTTTGGCTCCTACTTCGTGCCAGAAGCATCCGTCAAGTTTAAGGCAAATGAGACCCTGGCAATCAATGCTGCCAGCTCCTCCTTCCAGAATAGGCGGATCACCAGCCTTCTCACAATCTTCTGAAGGAGAGAGTACTTCTACATCCACATCAGAGCCCAGTACTGAGCCATCTGAATCAAAGTCATAGTCAAAATCTCAGAGCTCCCAGCTGTTCCCCAACTCCAAGGGGTGCCCCATGCCAGAGACGCTTAGCCAAGGGTAATCGAACAAAGCTTCTACTCTCAGCCTGCTCTGCACGAGACTATGCCCAGGGGTACCCAGAGGCCACAGAGTCTGAATTTCCATGCCAGAAGGACCAGGCCTGCTGCAAAAAAAAAGAATTCTGGGGAGGACAATCCAGAGACCAAAAGCTCTCCTCTCTGAAATGACCCCTCAACACCAGGGGGGGGGGGGGCACAGCCGCCACAGACCACCTAGAGGATGATGAGTGCCTCACAGCACAGTCACTGGATCCTCCAGCCAACTGGATATCCTTACCCATAGCAGCATCACTTCCTGCTCTGAGGCAGGCAAGGGCGGACTAACCACATCCCCCAGCTGAAAGAGGGGGAGCAGGCCCTCAGACTCAGAAAGTGCCATGCAAGAAGAGCATAGTCCAGAATCCTTAGATGAGACACCTTGCTTGCCATAGGTCAAACAATGGTTCCTGAAGAAGACAGAGAGTTAAGGCAAGTATCCCAATAGCATGCGCTAAGGCTGCGGCGACCCAAAAGTGTGCGTTAATTGCACTTTCACTGTGGCACACATTGACTGAACTTTCACTGCAATATGTGCTACAGGCGCTAGGATAGGAACAAGCATTGGAGCCGTTTGGGCGGACTGCATGTACAGACCGCGTGAGCGCCAGGCGCACAATAGGAAAAAATGCTAACGCGTGTAGAAAACAGCAGAAAACCCCCATACTGTGCCAATGGTCTTCAGCAATCTACCCCAAATTGTGTCCAAGACAGATGGAATCAGGAGCCCCCAACAAGGACAATGATCAAGCCTTGGTACTCAACCCCTGAGAGCTCCAGATAGAGGATCCATGCTGGGCTTAGCCTTACTCCCATGATAGTGTTTCACTGGCTTTTACAACACTGCTTTTAAGATGGCTGGCAGGCAGATTCCTCCAAGAGCCTTCTGCAATCTTCAGGAGAGAGTAAGGGGGAATAGAGGAGGAGGGAAGGGGCGTTAAGGTTATGTGA
The DNA here is from genome assembly GCA_033557465.1 of Ichthyophis bannanicus. Classification (NCBI taxonomy): domain Eukaryota; kingdom Metazoa; phylum Chordata; class Amphibia; order Gymnophiona; family Ichthyophiidae; genus Ichthyophis; species Ichthyophis bannanicus. The sequence continues at coordinate 915,209,631 of CM066033.1, forward strand.
GGCTGCTGCACTCTTCCAGATCATTCCAAATCCTTCCAATTGTGTAATTGCTCAACAGGCTATCGTGATAACAGCGTGAAGCTGAATCAATTTTCCCCCCTTCTACAACTACTGAAAAGAGCGCAGTCTAGTGGAGCCTCCCATGTCGCGCTCAAGTGAGAGAATCACCCTCAAGATGGTCATTCACGAGTGTTTAAGCAATCTTTTCCTCTCAATCCTCAGATTTTCTTCAGAGAGGAGAAAATCCATGCATCATTTGCTGGAGACAAAGAAATACTGAAGGGACCTCTGGTGGCTGAAGCAGATAGAGGCATGGGAATGATGTCATTCAAACCTGCATTTTTCATTGGTTCTTTGTCTCCACAAATCTGCTGGTAGGAGAACACATCACACTTGTCTGGACTGGTCTAGCAGGACAATATGGAATAATTCTCATACTTCTATCACATGACTTTTAATTTCTTCAAGAGTCTCTCATTTGAGATCTTGTCAAAGGCTTTCTGAAAATCCAGATACACTATAATCAACTGGCTTACCTTTGGGATCTTGTCAAAGGCTTTCTGAAAATCCAGATACACTATTATCAACTGGCTCAACTTTATCTACCTGTTTATTCACACCTTCAAAAAATATAGCAGATCAGTGAGACAAGACTTTCCTCGGCTCAATCCATGTGGCTTTGCCCCTTTAAACAGTAGTAGTAGTAGTAAGCCTATTACCAACGATTACATATTTTATAGCTATTTTCCATCAAATTAAAAGGTACAGAGGACTTCCCTAGCCGTAATGCTACCTCTGCCCAGACTTCCTCCTTCAATGTTCGATTTAATTCCTTTTCCCATGCTAAACAATGCAGAGTTTAGCCCTGCAGTTATGCACAAACAGGCTTATAAATCTTGAAGATATATCTTAAAACAATATCATCTTGGGTCTTATCACCTTGAAGGCTATTTTCTTTCTACTGAGTAGGGTGATGATCCCTTTCAGCTGCAGGAAATGCTTGAGTTTGCTATGCCCAAATATATCTTCTAGAGAAAAATCCAATCTCTCCTGCAGATGCACAAATGCACATACTTTTCACCCTTCTATCATCTGTCCTAGCCACTACCAACCTTTCAATTCCTATTTTTTAAAGGTTCCACACATCAGATCTGACATAAAAGTAGTCAACTTCCATTTAAATTTGGCCCATATCCTTATTGTAATTTTAGTAAAAGGGTTTATAGACACATGGGGGTGGCTTTGGGTAAAACGTAAAGCGTAGTTACTCACCTGTAACAGGTGTTCTCCAGGAGCAGCAGGAATCAGTCCTCACATATGGGTGACGGCGCCGACGGAGCCCTCGCGGAGCAATTTTCCGCAGCTTTCAAAGAAAGCCTTTGGGAATTGCAGCGCGCATGCGCGGTCTCCTTCCCGCCCAAGGGTGCCATCTTAGCCAGTCTGATGACATAGCTAAAAGACAGCATAAAAATTTGCAAAAAAACTTAAGCAGATGATTGCAACTCCAAGGGGAGGAGGGAGGGTTGTGAGGACTGATTCCTGCTGCTCCTGGAGAACACCTGTTACAGGTGAGTAACTACGCTTTCTCCAGGACCAAGCAGGAAGTCAGTCCTCACATATGGGACTCCCAAGCTTAAGGCTACCGGAGACCCTAAGCACAAAAATGAGCTCCCTCTAGCTCAGCGGCACAGAAGGAAGGAATCTTCACTGAATTATCACCCACCGGTAGCCCCCATCCGGGATGGAGGGTAGGAGTTGCTCAAACCTCGAAGAGATTTCGGAGGACTGCCTGTCCGAAAGCACTGTCCCTGCGGGACTCCCTCTCGAGACAGTAATGGACCGCAAAAGTCTGGCTCGAAGACCAAGTAGCGGCCCGGCAGATGTCTGCCAGCGGAACAGAGTGGAGGTAAGCCACTGACGTAGCCTTCGCCCGACACAATGAGCCGTGACTCGACTTTCTAAGGAGAGTCCGGCTGCCCCATAAGCCCAAGCGATACAGTCAGCAACCCAGATGGACAGAGTACGCTTGGAGACCGGGAGCCCCAATTTATTGGGGTCAAAAGATACAAAAAGCTGAGCAGCTTTACGGTGCTCCCGCGTACGGTCAAGGTAGAAGTTCAATGCCCTTCTACAGTCCAGGGTATGCAGGACCATTTCAGCTCGGCTGGAGTGAGGCCTGGGAAAGAAGGTTGGAAGTACCACCTCCTGATTGATGTGAAAAGGGGAGACAACTTTTGGAAGAAATTTCGGGTGAGTCCGTAGGACTACCCTATTTTTGTAGAACCGAGTGAAAGGGGGATCAGACACGAGGGCCTGCAATTCACTTACGCGTCTAGCGGAAGTGAGGGCTATCAGGAATAAGGTTTTCCAAGAAAGAAAACGTAGAGAACAGGTAGCCATAGGTTCAAAAGGCGGACAGGTGATCCGCTGTAAAACCACATTCAGATCCCAGTCAGGTGCTGGCGGGCGCAGAGGTGGTTTAAGTAGAAGGAGACCTCGGAGAAACCTTGCTACGAGAGGGTCGCTGGAAAGAGGTCTGCCGTCCACCGGCACATGGTGTGCTGAAAGAGCACTGAGGTGGACTTTGACGGAGTTGGACTTAAGTCCCAGATTAGAGAGGTAGAGCAAGTACTGCAAGATCACCGACACCGAGCAGGAGAAGGGATCCTGAGACTGCTGTGCACACCAAACGGAAAAGCGACGCCATTTCAGGGCGTAGCATTTGCGGGTAGAAGGTCGCCGAGAAGCTAGGACGACCTCTTCCACCTCTGCCGGCAGGAGAAGGGGAGCAAGGACTACCCTTTCAGCCGCCAGGCCATTAGATTGAGAGATCTGAGGTTGGGGTGTAGCAGAGACCCCTGATCCTGTGTCAGGAGATCCGGTTGAAACCCCAGAGGGAACGGATCCTCTACCGCTAATTGCAACAGGAGTGGAAACCACGGCTGTCTGGGCCAGCGAGGAGCCACCAGGATCATGGAAGCTTTGTCTCGGAGAACCTTGAATAGAGTTCGAGAGACTAGCGGGATGGGAGGAAAAGCATAGAGGCTTTCCGACCATGAGAGTAGAAAAGCAACTGCCGCTACCCGAAGGGGATGTGGCTGACGAGAGCAGAAGCGAGGAAGTTGCCGGTTGAGAGGACTGGCAAAGAGATCCATCGTGGGGAGGCCCCACTTCAGAAAAAGTTTCTGAACTACCAAGGGATCCAGACGCCACTCGTGCGGCTGGAGTATCCTGCTGAGTTTGTCCGCCAGGCAATTCTCTTGGCCTGGGAGATAAACTGCCTTGAGAAGAATGCCGTGACTGACGGCCCAAGAGCAGAGCCTCTGAGCTTCTCGGCAGAGAAGGAAGGAGCCCGTGCCCCCCTGCTTGTTCACGTAGAACATGGCAACTTGATTGTCCGTCTGGACAAGGACGGACTGGTGAGAAGTTAGGTGGGAGAAAGCCTTGAGCGCCAGACGGATTGCTCTGAGCTCCAGGAAGTTGATCTGTTGAGCAGACTCCCACGCGGTCCAGAGACCTTGAGTACATGCCCCATGGCAATGTGCTCCCCAACCCAGGAGGGAAGCATCGGTCGTCAGCACTTGAGCCGGCTGAGGCGACTGAAATGGCATTCCGAGCACCAGGTTCGGCCGATGAAGCCACCACTGTAGGGAAGAGGCCAGCGGCCCGGAGATGCGCACTAAGTCGGCTAGTCCGCCGGTGGCTTGTTGCCACTGCTTGCGAAGGCACCATTGAGCAGGCCGCATATTCAGGCGAGCATTGGGGGTCACGTGGACGGTGGAAGCCATATGGCCGAGTAGTCTCAGGAAGCGCCTGGCAGAGACCAGGGACTGGCTGCGAAAACGGCCGGCTAGGTCCATGAGCCGTTGAGCCCTGTCGAGAGGCAGGAAAGCTCGTGCCTGAGGAGTGTGCAGTCTTGCGCCGATGAACTCGAGATCCTGTGAGGGGAGCAAAGTGGACTTTGCGAAGTTTATGACAAAGCCCAAGTACTGCAGAAGAGTCACCGTGCGGTGTGTGGCATTGGTGACTGCCGGAGAGGACGATGCTCTGATGAGCCAGTCGTCGAGGTACGGAAAGACATAGAGGCCGTGAAGCCGGAGATAGGCCGCCACCACCGCGAGACATTTTGTGAAGACTCGCGGTGCGGAGGATAGGCCAAAGGGCAGTACTCTGTACTGGTAATGATTTCCTGCCACCACAAACCTTAGGTATTGGCGGTGGCTTGGGTGGATGAGGATGTGCGTGTAGGCATCCTTTAGATCCAAGGAGCATAGCCAATCTCCCTGCTGGAGGTAGGGCAGAAGGATTCCAAGGGTAAGCATCTTGAACTTTTCCCGCACGAGGAACTTGTTGAGGTTGCGCAAGTCCAGGATGGGTCTGAGGCCTCCTGTCTTTTTTGGTATTAGGAAATACCTGGAATAAAAGCCTTGACCTCTCAGGTGGTGGGGCACCGGTTCCACAGCCTGTTCCTGAAGAAGACTTGCTAACTCCTGAAGGAGTAAGTCCCTGTGCAGAGGGAGTCGTGGAGGTTCTCCCGGGAAATAAGAGGGAGGGACCTGGTGGAAGTGGAGAAGATAGCCTTCTCTTACGACTTGAAGCACCCAGGCATCTGAAGTGATGTTGGACCATCTGTGAGCGAAGTGAACCAGCCGGCCTCCGGTGCTGGGAGGAGCCAGCTGAGGGGGAGAGGCTATGCTGAGGAAGTCAAAAACCCCCACCCTGCTGAGCAGGGGCTGGTGGTGCAGGCTTGGGGGCTTGCTGCCTACGGGACCCGTTTCCCCGTCCCTTGGCCTGCTGGCCCTGTTGGGGAGCTGCGGAGACCTGATATTGAGGGTAGTGTTTATAGGCAGCCGCCTTTCTCGGGTAAAAGGACTTCTTTCCCGAGCCCTTCTTTTTCTGGGAAGGGGCGGAGGTCTTCCTAGAAAGCCTAGTCCTGGTGAGAGTCTCCGTCTCGATTTGTGCAGCCTTTTCAGCCATGGGCTTGCCAAAGAGGTTCTCACCTCGGCAGGGGACATCGACCAACTTGTCCTGCACCCAGGGTTCAAGGTCAGACGACTGAAGCCAAGCCTGTCGGCGGGCACCGATGCCGGCTGCGGCCACTCGAGCCGATGCTTCAAAGTCATCATAGGCTGCTCGGGACATGAATTTGGAGCATTCCCGAATACCAGTTGTCAAGGCCAGGAACCTCCGCAAAGGTTCCTCGGACAGCCCAGCGGAGAATCCGGCTATCTCTTTAGCCAGGTCTCGGAGATACATGCCCATGTAGAGCTGGTAGGTCTGGACACGACAAGCAAGCATAGAGCCCTGGAAACACTTCTTACCAAGGCCATCCAGGTTACGGGCCTCCCTGCCAGGAGGCACCGAGGAGTGCATCTTTTGGCTCTTAAGCCTATACATGGCCGATTCCACTACCATGGAATGGTGCGGCAGCTGTGCTTTTTGGAAGCCAGGACTCTTGCGGACTCGATAGATGGAATCGACCCGCTTGCTTAATACCGGCGACGAGGCCGGACTCTCCCACATGCGGAAGAGTAGTCGTTCCAGCATGGGAGGAACCGGTACAGTAAAGTGCTCCCGGGCGGGAGAGTCGTACTGAAGGGCGTCAAGCTCTTCGGCTCGAGGCTCCTCCTCGGGATCCGCAGGGAAGGCCAAAGCCTTGGCCATATCCCTCACGAAGTCCGAGAACCGGGCATCCTCCGGAGGGGACTGCTTCCGAGGTTCGGACTCCGGTGAGTCCGAGGGGACACACCGAGTCCGAAACGAATCAGGTGACTCTTCCTCTTCAGACTCCCAGGCCGACTCCGAGGAGGAATCGGTGGGGTCGGCTCGGGCAGGCGGAGGCGTCGGCCGCCCCGACGCCGAGGGAGTCGGCATTGACAACCTCGGTCCCGAACGGGAGGCCGAGGGTGACCTCGACCGAGGATCGACTCGAGTTCGCATGGACTCGAGGATCGGCTCGGTCTCCGGGGTCGACTTAGACGTCGACGTCCCGGCGGTCGGGGCAGTGGCGCCAGCGAGGCTAGCGATCAGTGCCCGCTGCTGGTCCATGAAGGCAGATAGTCTGCTCTCCAAGGCTGTCAACCTGAGTCCGACCTCAGGTGACCCAGCAGCCCCCGACTCGGGCCCCGACGGCGTCGGGCCCGACGTCGGACATCTCGGAGGCGAGTCCAGAAGGACTACAGGACTTACCCGAGCAGGCAACTCCGACTCCAGGCGAGGTCGCTTCGGGAGGTGCTCCTTCTCCAAAGACCCGGGACGGCTATCGGGGCTATGCGACCTGGCCCTCGCGGAGCCAGGAGCGTCCACCGACGCCGCCCTCGCGGGTTTTACCTTCCGTCGATGGTCCCCGGAGGGAGAACCCCTGTCGGAGGAGCTTCGGCGATGGTCAGAGCTGGAACCTCTGGATGCCGAGGCCTCCAACGAGGTCCGGGTACGGCCGGGGTCAGCGAAGATTCTATCCCGCTGGTGCCGCCGCCGACTCCTTAACGCTTTGGAGGACATTTTGCCACAGGCTCCACAGATCAGTTCTTCATGATCCGGGCCCAGGCAGCGGAGGCAATTATCGTGTGTGTCAGTGAGTGACATATTTCTGTCACACTGACCACACCGCTTGAAACCACTGGCAGCCATCGGGGGAAAAAGGGCCCCTGCAAGGTCAAAGGACTGGGCTGCCAGCGAAAAACCGAAAACCAAACTGACCAAAATCAGAAAAACCGAAAAATAAGAGAAGGACTCGCAACGGCGTCGCGAGTCCGGGCAGGAAAAAGACCGGCGTCGAACCGAAGTGAAAAAAGAGAAAAACTCACGAAAATCAACTTTTTCAGCGGGGACACGACGGGTACGTCTGTAGGGCTCCGCGGAAAAAAGAAGACTGGCTAAGATGGCACCCTTGGGCGGGAAGGAGACCGCGCATGCGCGCTGCAATTCCCAAAGGCTTTCTTTGAAAGCTGGGGAAAATTGCTCCGCGAGGGCTCCGTCGGCGCCGACGTCACCCATATGTGAGGACTGACTTCCGGCTTGGTCCTGGAGAATTACTCATCTATAAAGCACAGTTACTTACCTGTAACAGGTGATCTCTGGGAACAGCAGGAATAAGTCTTCACATATGGGTACATCGGTACCGACGGAGCCTGCACGGGAATGCTCCCCAGCATCCAATCAGAAAGCTTTTGGGAGCATCCCTCGCGCCTGCGCGCTGACTTCCCGCCCTTTCCACTTCTTCTCCTCAGTTGAGTTTCATAGCTGAGACAAAGGAGAGAAAGAGGAAAGGAAGATAGATAGATACAACTCCTAGGGGAGGTGGGTGGGTTGTGAAGACTTATTCCTGCTGTTCCCAGAGATCACCTGTTACAGGTAAGTAACTATGCTATCTCCAGGAACAAGCAGGAATGAGTCTTCACATATGGGGACTCCCTAGCTAGAGATGCCAGGGGGAGATCCCATAAAATGCATGTTCCTGGATCAGGAGTGCATTTCCCACACAGGAATCTCCGGCATCCCATGAGGGAATGGAGGGTAGGAGTTGAGAATAGAAGAGCTGTAAGGAAAACAGCAAACCCAAGGACTACAGGAGAGGAGTCCATGGCATGTATGATAAGTACCATTAAAATTATTTAATGAACAGTTATAATATGGAGCTTACCTACTGGATTGTAGGAAGTAGAAAGCGTGATGGAGTCTACTGGATATGCAGTAGCGGAATCCTCAAGGTGACCTCACAGCAGTGAGGGTGAAGGTCCAGACCTGGAATTAGCAGGTGATCCAGGTGTCAACTGGGGTAGGATTAGAACGGCAGGTCTTCAATGGAAAGCTTTATGAGAAAAAGCTGAAAACTCTTTTAGGTACAGAGTCATAACATTGAGGACTAAAAGAAGAAGACTGACCGATTTGGACAACTAGCCCAGTCTTGGAGGGAAGAAGGGTTATGGAAAAACCCATATTCCCAAGCAGAACAATGTGTACTCAAAAACAATGAAGATGTACACTATCTTTCCTAGCTGATGAGAGATAGGAAAGATATTGAAGCTTGAATCTTCAAGGATAGGGAGACCTAGAGCAAAGCGGAAGCTGTTATCACCACAGTAGTGGTTGTGAGCATAACAGTCCCCACATACTAAGGAACAGTATGAAAAAGGGAGCCCACTGTCTGTAACCTCTGAGAAAGGTACAATTGCTATAGCATAGACAGTGAGGAGATAGTATGTAATACATATCGATCTATAAAAGTCTCCCAACAGATACATATATATATATAGGGAGATATATATATACCTATATATAAATGTATATCTAGATATGCAGAATATGTATCAACATATATATATAGGTGGATATATATATACATATGGGGTATAAATTATGCATACACAGCTTACAGACATATGTATGTAGAGGCATATATGGAGATATTTACATACATGATAATAAGTCTGAAGATACACTAAGCCCCATAAGAACATTCACATGGGGAATGTGAAGGGGAAAGATTCATCCAATAACAAGAGGGTGAAACCCACTTGACAGATATATAGAGAATCTATTTCTGTGGGCTAAGAAGATGCAGGAATGCAATCCAGTAAAATAACCAGGATGGTTGCGTGAAAAACAGAGGATAATATCAGTCTGTAAAGAGCAAGTCGAGAGTCCTTTAGAACTCTGACATGGTAGATGGGTAGAAACGCATAGAGGAGATACCAGGAGGACCCACTGGAGGGACATAGGGGTATCATGCGTTACTAATAGCCTTGGATATTCACGCAGAAAAAGCTTATATTCTGAATTATAACAGGAGACAAGAGGGTGTGGAGAACCCTCACAGTCATGAGAATGATTTATATGCTTTTTTCTACTATATAGAACAGCCCTCAGAGACAAAGATCAATGCTCTGTAGCAAGGGCCCATAGTAGAAAGCTTCTCTGAAGATTGCAGAGAGCATTGTGCAGGAGAATTATGAGATGAAACTGACTGAAGTCAGGTGTGTTGCCACATCCTAGGAAAAGGAGATGGCTAGAAAGAAGATAAGGTGAGAAGCCTAAAGTGAGTAGGATTATCCAAGATAGATGAGGACTAGCTTGGAATCACTACTGAGGCTAGACAAAAATTGTGGAAGATAGACTGGAACTTGTGGAAAAGTACCAGTAGTTCAATCACTGGAACTCCTGCATGCACAGCAGCTGAAAAAGACAGCAGAGAGAATCTTACTGTGCAAAACAAAGAGAAACAGACAAAGGGAGAGGAGATATTCCTGTCCCTGCCTGATGAGTTATCTTGAGAATGTATTCAAGGAAACAAAAAGTCTACACTGGAATGAAAGCTAGAGAAGCTTTTCAGTATGGTTCTACTCAGTCAGGGGAAACCCTGGATGAGAGGGGGAGGGTGACTTACTCATATGGCGAGTCAGCTGAAGGAAAAAATGTTCATGTTGGGACAGAAACTATCATGAGATAGTTGTAACCTCACTTCTTGGTAGTAAGAAGAGGAGAATTCTGTAACCCATGGACAAGGATATCCTGACAGCTTAGCATACTGAAAAAGGAAAACCCCAGTGTAGAGCTTTAAGAAAAAACAGTGAACAAACTTCTGTTAAGAAGAGGTTAACTGTAGATTGTAACCTTCAGAACCTATGGTTGCTGGGTATGTTGAGACTGGCTAGAATTTGGAAACTTCAGACTAGGACGAGGTGTCCCTTGCTTGGGCACCTCTGGATGATGGGCAGGAGAAGAGTGAAACCTTCTTTTCTTAGGGAAAGAAGGCTTGGTAGGACATTTCCTACCTCCTGGGGAAGAAGGCGGCTTAGAATGGTCTCCAGAACCAGGGAAGTCAGTGGAGCAATGAGCAACCTGACGTAAAGCCTCCTTATTGAAGAGATTTTCTTCAGTACAAGGAGAATTACCCAGTGTATGTTGTGCCCATCTGCTCAAGTCAGAAGCTTGGAGCCAGGCTCTACGACGTGCTCCAATGGCAATAGCAGAGGATCTGCTAACAGACTCAAAGGAGTCTAGAGAAGCACGAGAAAGAAACCAAGAGATATTCCGGCTATGATTAAGAAGCAAGGAATAGTCAGCAGCCTTAGGCTCTGACAAAAAAGGAGTCAAAAGAGATAATTTCTTTGTGACCTCCTGGAGTATTAGACTCGTATAAAATATATAAGAAATAATTCTTGATGCCAGCATAGATGTTTGGAAGGTTTGACGTCCAAAGGCATCAAGTGCTCTAGAAGCACGACCTGGCGGATAAGAAGAATGCTTCTTCTTGCTTTTTACCTTCCTCATTGCCGATTCCACTACAATGGAATGATGGGGAAGTTGATTCTTTTGAAACCCTGGAGAGGGGGGCACCTGATACAGAACATTAGTTGCTGTAGAAAGTGAGGGAACCCTTAAAGGTGATTCCCATATTCTCAGAAGAAGATCCTGCAAAGAATGATGTAAAGAAAGCATTATATTTCCCTTTTCTGCAGGAGAGCCTTGGTTAAGATTACAGCCAGGGATAGGAATAGCAAGAAAGGTTGCCATGTCAAGGAGAAACTTCTGAAAAGAAGGATCTCCAATGGGAACCATCCCTGGGAAGGCTAAGGTTGAAGATGCAGCCTGAGCACCAGAGGATGTACTGGTCTGGTGCAGAAAAAGAACTTTACTAGATGGATAATGATACTGGTAGTCACGATTTGAGGCAGTTAGTACTGCATCGTCTATGCCAGGTATCGATTCCAAACTAGGCATGGAAAGGATCGATGGCACCGATGTAACTGCAGGAATCGACATCGATACCGGTAATGGCATCGAGGCCGTCATCGGAGGCTGCTCAAGCGGTACCGAGGTAACCAGAGAGTCTTGGTGAGTATCCTCGGTACTGCGTATCCGGAAACGACAAGGGTCGGTTCCAAAGCGCGTCGGTACCCAGTCATCTAGACTAGATATCGATTCCAGACTCGGCATCGAAGGGAGCGAGTCTATCGATGCATATCTAGAGTGCACCGACGTCGGTGGTGGTACCGGCGATGCTGATACAGGGAAGTCACTCTGGGTCGTATCGATCGGTCCCGAAGGTACCGAAGACGCCAGATGACGATCCCTGGTGAAGAGTGGAATACTTGACACCAGTGCCGATGCCGGGGTATCGGTACCGCTCGAAGCGGATACCACCCCCGAGCATGGCTTAGATACAGGAAAGTCAATCTGGAACGTATCGATCGGTCCCGAAGGAACCGAGGATGCCAGAAGACGATCCCAGGTGTCGAGTGGAACACTCGACACCGGTGCCGATGCCGGGGTATTGGTACCGCTCGAAGCGGGTACCACCACAGAACATGGCTTAGAAACAGGAAAGTCAATCTGGAACGTATTGATCGGTCCCGAAGGTACCGAGGACGCCAGATGACGATCCCTGGTGAAGAGTGGGACACTCGACACCGGTGCCGGGGTATCGGTACCGCTCGAAGCGGATACCACCCCCTAGCACGGCTCAGGTATGTTCTGTGAGGGGTGAACCCCAGGAACAACCTGAAACCCCTGAAATGCTTTGGAGCCCGAAGACTCCCGCCGGGGTTTTAATGCCAATGGGGTCTTGAGGGCAAGGCCGGAGCCGTCATCATGCGTGGCATGAGACCTACCACTCAAGGATTGGCAAGTCTTAACAGACTGTTTGTGGGTTACCTGATCCTGTAGAGAAGAAAAACCCGGTGCCCTCACTGCAGGAGGGAAAACGGTATTGAGGGAAACTCGAAAGAGGGAAGGTCTTCTCTCAGCATTGCACCCTGATAGTTCAGGGGAAAAAGGGGCAGGACCCAAACAGGTTAGACACCAGAGATTGGAGTCTAAAAAGAAAACTGTGTTTCCACAGTGAAGGCACTTCTTAGGAGAAGAAGGCTCCATGATGGAGAGGCCTTGTAGGCCCAAAACGTTAAGACAGAAACAGAGGGAAAATTCTCTCTGAGTTTAAGAAAAAAGAAAGAAAAAACCACTGGCGGTACCGGTGTCGGCGGGAAAACCAGCCGCGACCACAAGAAAACAAGAAATGAAGTATTTAAAGAAAAACGTTTCTGCGGTGACAGGAGGACATCCTGCCGGCTCCGCGGAAAAACGAAAACTGAGGAGAAGAATTGGAAAGGGCGGGAAGTCAGCGCGCAGGCGCGAGGGATGCTCCCAAAAGCTTTCTGATTGGATGCTGGGGAGCATTCCCGTGCAGGCTCCGTCGGTACCGAAGTACCCATATGTGAAGACTCATTCCTGCTTGTTCCTGGAGATCAGGTGTTCTCCGGGGACAGCAGGTATCAGTCCTCACATATGGGTGATGCCAGCGCCAACAGAGCCCTTGCAGAAGCATCGTCCCAGCTTTCAAAGAAAGCCTTTGGGAGATGCCACCATGCATGTGTGGTGCCCTTCCTGCCCAAGGGTGCCATCTTGCTTAGTCAGTTGACATAGCTAAAGACGACAAAAATTCAGAGATGGTAAAGAAGCAACTCCAAGGGGAGGAGGGAGAGTTGTGAGGACTGATTCCCACTGTCCCCTAAGAACACCTGTTACAGATGAGTAAAGCACAGTTATTTACCTGTAACAGGTGATCTCTGGGAACAGCAGGAATAAGTCTTCACATATGGGTACGTCGGTACCGACGGAGTCTGCGCGGGAACGCTTCCCAGCGTCCAATCAAGAGTTTTTGGAAGCATCCCAGCACGTCTGCGTGCTGCTTTCCCGCCTTTCCCAACTGCCTCTCCTCAGTTAAGTTTTAAAGCTGAGACAAAGAGAGAGAGAGAGGAAAGGAAAGATAGATAGAGAGACAACTCCTGGGGAGGTGGGTGGGTTGTGAAGACTTATTCCTGCTGTTCCCAGAGATCACCTGTTACAGGTAAGTAACTGTGCTATCTCCAGGAACAAGCAGGAATGAGTCTTCACATATGGGGACTCCCAAGCTGAGGTGCCTGGAGTCCCAGCATGTCATAGGTTGGAACATGCTATCTCCCAGAACACCAGGCATCCTGAGGATGGAGGGCAGGAGTTGAAGAAAGAAAGATGCTGTGGAACAGCTAACCTAGCATAGGACTGCAGAGAAGGAGTCCATGTGTGGATGATGATTGTCATTATTGATATTGCAAAGAATATTGCAATATGGACCTCCCCTGACAGGATTTCAGAGAAGTATGGAGGTTCATGGATCTACTGGGAAACACAGTAGAGGAACCGTGAAGAGGACCTCACTGTAAAGTGGAGGTAATAAACCTGTAGGAAAACAATGGAGGTCAGAATTGTGAAAGGTAACAGGTAACCCCAGTAGGAAAAACTGGGGTAGTACAAAAACGGTGGGCCTTCAGCGGAAGGCTGTATGACAAAAACCTAACTCTTTTGGCGGCAGAGTGGCTCACTCTTAGGAGCAAAAAGAGAAAGGCTAACCGATTTGGACAAACAGGCATAGTCCTTGTGGGGAGAAAGGGTATGGGAACCCCTTGTATCCCAAAAAGAGAGGACAAATGCCTGAGGATCTACAATGTCTCTCCTAACTGGGGTAAGCTAGGAGAGATATTGGGCACGGAGAGCTTCAGAGGTACCTAAACCCTTAGGTTATGGTATAAAAATTGTTGACTACCACAGGAGTGGTTGTGTGCGGAGAACCCCAAACCTGCTGGATAGCATAGGTTTGGGTAAAGCCCTTCTGTCAAAAACATATAGCTATATGAGCATAGACAGTCAGATAGATAAGTATGTGGAGACATATCTATCTAATAAAATATCTCGACAGATACATATATATATATAAATATAGATATACATATAGATATATAGATAGACATATAAGAATATATCTATAGTGAAATATGGAGGGGCATAAAAAACACACAAAAGATAAATATGAATATGTAGGCCTAAATATGGGTGTCTGCAATTAAACAGACAGAGATATGCCTACAGCATGGTATTCACATAGGATATGTGGAGAGGAAAGATTCATCTAATAACAAGGAGGTGGAACCTACTTGAGAAGATATATAGAGAATCTATTCCCCCTGGTTATGATCTGCAAGGATGCTAGCTAGAGAAATAACCAGGATGGTTACATGAAAAACAGAGGATAATATCAATCTGCAGCCAGCAAGTCCCGAGTCTTCCAGGACTCTAGCATGGTAAGTAGACAGACAACACATAGGGGCTTGTTTACAAAGCCGCGGTAGTGGTTCGCGATCGCGATCGCAGCCGCGGCCCCATTGAAATCAATGGGGCCGCGGCTCCGATTACGATCGCAAACCGCTACCGCGGCTTTGTAAACAAGCCCCATAGAGATGAGATACCATGTTGACCTGCTTAAGGGCAAAAAGTATCATGCGTTCTTACCAGGAGGACGAGCTGCAAGGAGAAAGAGCATATCCCAGATTGGGAATGCTATGGACCAAAGCAGGGAATTGGCAACTCCTTAAGCCTTTACGTAAGAGAAAGCCTATGTCCTTTATATCAAAAGGAGATAGTAAAAGAAGGGAGAACCTTCTAGTCATGGGAGAGAGACATGACTGAAAAGCCTTTTCCAACCATCTAAGATAGCTGTTGGAGAAAAAAACCCCATGCTCTCTAGCAAGGGCCCATAGTGGAAAGCTTCTCTGTAGAATTGCAGAGAGCATGATGCAGGAGAATGAGGAGATAGAACTGGCTGCTAGAGAGCCAGTATCTCTGCCAACTATGCTGCCAAACCCAGGAGAATGGAGATGGCAGAAATAGAAGACAATCCAGAAAGCTTGTAGTGAGATAATCTCCAAGATAGATGGAAGCACTGACTTGGAGCCACTACTAAGACTAGAGAGAATGTTAGTGGAGGACAAATCTGGTTGTTTGTGGACAAGAACCAGTGGTCGAAACATTAAGGCTCCTGCATAGGCAGCTGCTAGCAAGATAGCAGAAAGAATCTTACTGTTCAAAAACAGAAAGAACAGACAGAACCGGAGTAGAAAACTCTGGACATGTCTGATAAGCTGCCCCAAAGTAAGATTGAAACAGAGGAGGTAACTCAGAGAGGAAAACTCCGCACTGGAAAGTGAGAAAAACTAGAGAGGCTGAAGAAAAAGCCCCCCAGCAAGTAATTCCGCTCTTACAGAGGAAAAAGCTTGGTAAGAGGGTGAAGAGAATGGAGCTGAAGAAGACTTACCAAGTAGTAAGTCTATAGAAAGGAAAAATACATGCTGGCACAGGAACTATCATTTGATAGTAGTCAGACCTCTTTCCCTGGCAGGAAAAGAGGAGAAACCTGTGACCTATAGGCATGAACATCCTGACAGCTCATAGAAATATAGAAAAAATGGATGTCTGTTGGAAAGAGATCCATGTATAGGGGTTAGAATGAAGCAGTGGATTGCCTCTATTGAGAAGAAGCAACTGTAGATTATAACCCCAAGAGTCACAAGCATCTGATGATGATTGATCAGAAACCCTGCAAGTGCTGGGTTTGCTGAGCCTGGTGAGAGGTTGGATTCTTCAGACCAGGACGATGCCTCCCCTGTTGGGGAACATCTGTATGATGGGCAAGTGATGAATAAAACCTTCTTCTCCTGTGGGAAGAAAGTTTGGTAGGACATTTCCTACCTACTGGGACAGAAGAAGGTGTAGAACAACCCTTAGGAACAGGTAAATCAGTGGACAACTGAGTAACCTGACGTAAAGACTCCTTGTTGAAAAGATTTTCTCCAGTGCAAGGAGTATGTCCCAGCCGTTGTTGTGCCCATTTGTCCAAGTCTGAAGCTTGGAGCCAGGCTCTACGTCGTGCCCCTATAGCTATAGCAGAAGTCCTGCTAACAGACTCAAAAGAGTCTAGGGAAGCACGAGAAAGAAACCAAGAGATATTCTGGATATGCTTAAGCAGTGAGGAATAGTCTGTACTCCTGGAATCTGGAAGGAAAGGAGTCAAAAGATGTAATTGCTTTGTGACCTCCTCAAGAGAAAGACTCATATAAAAATATATGAGAGAATTCTTGCAGAAAGCATAGATGTCTGGAAGGTTTGATGTCCAAAGGCATCTAGTGTCTTAGACTCACGACCTGGCGGATAAGAAGAGTGCTTTTTCTTACTCTTTACCCGCCTCATTGCTAATTCCACTACTATGGAATGATGAGGAAGTTGAGTCTTTTGAAACCCTGGAGAGGGGGGCACCTGATATAAGAGATCAGTTGCCCTGGGAGGTGGGAGTACCCTTAAAGGTGTTTCCCACATGCCTAGAAGGAGATCCTGCAAGGAATGATGCAAAGGAAGCATTATGTTGTCCTTTGCTTTGGTAGAAACAGAGCCTTGTGCAGGATCATGTCCTGGAATAGGAATGGCAAGGGATCTTGCTATATCCAGGAGGAAACTCTGAAAAGAGGGATCCCAAAGAGGAATCTCCCTTGGACAGGTTAGATCTAAAGAACTAGCATGAGCACCCACAGAGTTATCCAAATATATAGGAATAGAAGATCCTGCAGAGTGCAGTGTGGAATGTTTAAGGGATGGTTGCTGGTACTGGCTGTCAGGAGCAGTAACCGTCCTTACCACATTGTCCATGTCAGGTATCGACTCCAAGCTTGGTATAGAATGGAGCGATTCTGTTGAAAAAAGCATGGCAGGAGTTGGCCATGATGCTACTGTGGATACCGGTACCGATGCCAATACCGGTACCGATGTTGGAGTCGAGCCCGACAAAGACATCGGAGCAGTCATCGGTGACAGTTCAATCGGTACCGAGGTAACCGAAAACCTCCGGCCGCTATCCTCGGTACCGAGCCACCGGTATCGATCGGTGTCGGTACCAAAACCTATTGGTACCCAGTCTTCCAGACTAGAAATCGATTCCAAACTCGGCATCGAGGGCAGAGAGCCTGATAAGCAAAGCATGGAAGGCACCGACCGTAAGGGTAATGAGGACATCGGTACCGACTTCGGTACCGTGTCTGATACCGGTGAATGAAGGTCAACCAGTGGCAACTCAATCGGCCTCGAGGGAACCGAGAGTTGCGGATCCGAGTCATCGGAACCGAGCCTTCGGTACCACCGCGAGACGGTACCAAGGCGAATCGGTACCCAGTCCTCCAGACTGGAGATCGATTCCAGACTCGGCATCGAAGGAAGCGAGGCTGTCGATGCACATTTGGAGGGTACCGACGTCGGTGGTAGTATCGGTGTTGGTCCCGATAATGGAAAGTCAATCTGGGGAGTATCCACCGGTCCCGAAGGCACCGAGGACGTCAGATGACGATCCCTGGTGAGGAGTGTTTCATCCAACATCAGTGCCGATGCCGGGGTATCGGTACCGCTCGAAGCGGATGCCACCACCGTACACGGCTTAGGTATGTTCTGTGGGGGGTGAACCCCAGGAACAACCTGAAACCCCCTATACGCTTTGGAGACCGAAGACTCCCGCCGGGGTTTTGAAGCCAGTGGGCCGTTGAGGGCAAGGCCGGAGCCGTCTACATGCTGTGCATGAGACCTACCACTCGAGGACTAGCTAGTCTTAACAGACTGTTTGTGGGTTACCTGATTCGGTGTGGAAGAAGAAGGGGACGGTGCCCCGAAGTTGGAGGGCAACTGTGTATCGAGGGAACCTCGATGTTGAAAACGTCTTCTCACCAAACTGTTGTCAGGACCCAAGCAGGTTAGACACCTATGTCGAGGGTCTAAAAATAAAGTTCTACCGCCACAGTCTGAACATTTCTTGGAAAAAGTGTCTGGCGGTTCCATGAAGGAAAAAGAAGAGGCCTAAAAGGCCTAAGAGACCGTGGGACACTATGAAGAAAAAATATCCCGTGGAAAAGGAAGATTTTACAAGAAAAGAAAAGAAAACACCGGCGGTACCCATGGCGTCGGGAAGACAGCCGCGACCACAAGAAAACTAAGAAATAAGAACAAGAATTTTCTGCGATGACAGGAGGACGTCCTGCCGGCTCCGCGGAAAAACAAAAACTGAGGAGAGGCAGTTGGGAAAGGTGGGAAGGCAGCACGCAGGCGTGCTGGGATGCTTCCAAAAGCTCTTGATTGGACGCTGGGAAGCGTTCCCGCGCAGACTCCGTCGGTACCGACGTACCCATATGTGAAGACTCATTCCTGCTTGTTCCTGGAGATCTATGCTTTATACAGGAACAAGCAGGAAGTCAGTCCTCACATATGGGACTCCCTAGCTACAGGCTACTGTAAGCCTGTGGGGAAAAAACCACAGTCGCCCTCAGGAGGAGCCGTGAGCAGCAGCAATTGAGTCTGCAGATACACTTCGGTAGCCTGAACAAAGAAGGGTCAGAAGGTAGGAGTTGCCTAAACCCTGGAAAGATTACGGAACACGGCTTGGCCAAAGGCACTGTCCTGCCGGAACTCCCTTTCCAGGCAGCAACGGGCTGCAAAGGTATGGCTCAAAGACCAGGTGGCAGCCTGGCAGATTTCCAGCATCGGGACAGAGCACAGGTTTGCCACAGAGGCTGCCATGGCCCTGACACAGTCTGCCGTGACCCAGCCATCCAGCGTGAGCCTCGCCTGCTCATAGGCGAGGGCGATATAGTCCACCACTCAGGTGGACAGTGCGTTTGGTCACCGCTTCCCCCAGCCGACTGAGTTCATAGGAAACAAAAAGCTGAGAAGATTTCCGGTGGCCATGGGTATGCTAAATGTAGAAAGACAGGGCCCTCTTACAGTCCAAAGTGTGAAGGACAATCTCCGCCCTACTGGCATGAGGCCTTGGGAAGAAGGTAGGTAGCACCACCTCCTGGTTAAGATGGAAGGAAGATACCACCTTCGGAAGGAATTTGGGGTGTGTGGGGAGCACAACCCTGTTCTTGTAGAACCTGATATATGGCACCTCTGCAACTAGGCCTTGGAGCTCGCTAACCCTGAGAGCGGAGGTGAGCACCACTAGGAACACCACCTTCCATGAGAGGTATCGCAGGTGGCAGGTAGCCAGCGGCTCAAAGGGCGGGCGAGTGAGCTGCGCCAGCACTACATTAAGGTCCCACTCAGTTGCTGGGGTGTGGGTGGGGGGGGGGGGGGTTGACAGCATTAGAACCCTCAAGAAGCAGGTCACCAGAGACTGAACCGCCATCCACCAAGTGGTGATGTGCTGCCAGGGCGCTGAGGTGCACTCTGACAGAGTTTGATTTGCACCAGGATTGTGAGAGATAAAGAAGGTACTGCAGCACTAGCTGCACTGGAGAGAAGAACAGGTTAACCCCTTGCTCCGGCACCAGACCGAAAATCTGCACCATTTGAAGGCATATGCTTGTCTGGTGGAAGCTGTGCGGAAGGCCAGCAGGATCTCCTCCACTTCTCGCGAAAGGTTGAAAGGGGCAAGAGTCACCCTTTCATCAGCCACAATGTCAGTGATAGGGACCCCAGGTTGGGCTGCAGGAGAGAGTCACTCTCCTGAGACAGGAGCCCTGGGAAGCTCCCCAATGGGATGGGGTTAATACTGACAGCCGGAGGAGCAGCGAGAACCATGGATGCCTGAGCCACTGAGGGGCAACCAGGATCAGGAAGGCTTTGTCGCGGAGAGTCCTGAAGAGCTTTTTGACAATTAGTGGTGTGGGTGGAAGGGGTACATAAGAACTTCCGACCACGAAATGAGAAATGTGTCTGCGCCAACCGGGAGGGGTGGGCTTGCCGGGAGCAGAAGCGGGACAACTGGCAGTTGTCCAGGCTAGCAAAAAGTTCCACTCATGGTGTCCCCCAGAGGTGGAAAACCCAATTGCCACTCTGGGTTCCAGCTGCCACTCGTGCGGCTGGAGGACCCTGCTCAAACTGTCCGCCAAGGAGCTGTCCTGGCCCAGCAGGTATACTGCCCGTAGGAGTATGCCCTGCTGGACAGAATTGTAGCAAAGCATCATTGCCTCACAGTAGAGGGTGCAAAATCCTGTGCCCCCTTACTTGTTCACAAAGAACATTGCCACCTGGTTGTCTGTTTGGATGAACACCAGCTGGTGCTGCAGGCGGTGGCAGAACGCTTAGAGGGTTAGGTATATCACCCAAAGCTTGAGGAGGTTGATCTGCTGGCTGCTCTCATCCTTCAACCAGCTGCCCTGGGTGCGGAGGCCTTCGAAAAAAGGAGACTGAGCAAGATGGCACCTTTGTGCGGGAAGAGAACCACTCATGTGTGGCAGCAATCCCAAAGGCTTTCTTTCAAAGCTGGGGAATTGCTCCACGCGGGCTCCGTCGGTGCCAAGGTCACCCATAAGTGAGGACCGAGTTCCTGCTTGTTCCTGGAGAAAGTGGGGTTACTTACTTGTAACAGGGGTTATCCATGAACAGCAGGATAAATCAGCCATATATTACAGGTGATGTCATCCCTGATGGCAATGGATTGGACTTTCTATTCCAGAGCCCAGAAGAGTCTAAGAAAACTCTGAGCATGTGCAAGTGAAGCCTCCATTGCTCTACCCCCTCAGTCCATTTCAGAGCTTAGCAGAAAAGGATGAATCATCTTCAACCAGAAAGGCAGGGGGGTGGGATTGTTTGGATGATTTATACTGCTATCCATGGAAAATCCCTGTTACAGTTAAGTAATCACATCTTCTCCATGAACAAGAGGGATATTATCAGCCACACATATGGGTGGATTCCAAAGCTGAGGGTGCAAAGGCTATGATAATCAGATTGTTAAAGGATGGCCCTTGCAATCCAAAGATCTTTGTTTGCTGCAGTTGACTGAAGTAAGAAGTAGATAAGAGACGTGCAAGACACCTTTATTAGCCCCTATGCGTTTCGGCTCGAAAGCCTTCTTCAGGGGGTCTCTAGAGGAAGCAAACCTCAAAAGGAATAACAATAAATAAATATAATTCAAAAATAGTAAATGACCATAAAACATTTGAACAGTGTGTTCTAAAATTATAAAAACATATAAACTATAGTGAATTTAATCCTAATAATAAGACCTAAAAATAAGAACACTCCTATACGTGTATAATAATACATAAAATAGACAATAATAAGAAAGTGAACAACAATAATATACAGATAACATAAAAACACAAATAAAGTGTGCAATATGATCAAACCAAAGATTAGACCATTGCTTATTGTACTCAAAGGGTCAAATAGACAATAATAAGAAAGTGAATAACAATAATATACAGATAGATAAAAACCCAATGTTATTAAAAAGATAAAATCATAAAGGCATAAATTAAAATAAAATCAACCATTAATTATTGCTACCTGTAGTTATTCTAATTGAAAAAAAAGCATTGCCATAAGAGGACTCTCTTTTTATTTTTATGTATTCGTGCATTAAGGAAGCGCATACCTAAAGAAGAGGAGACCAGCCATCTTTGCCTTATGTTAAAATCTAGTGGTATTATTACTACTTATAAAACTAGATGGTATTGTTGACTAAATCAAAACTGTGTCGTATCAAATATATCGTTATGAAACTGTAAGCTTATAATGAAAATTACTCATGGGGCAATTTCTCAAGATCGAAGCTGTGTTGTATCAAATATATCGTTGTGAAACTGAAAACTTATAATGAAAATTACTTATGGGGGCAATTTCTCAAGATTGAAACTTATATTTCTGACAACATACATGTTACATCCCTATTATGATATCAAAAGCGTTCTAAATGATTAAAACCAGAAAGCATTAAAAAGTTTTTGATATCTTTAAAAACCAACGAACCCGTAGAAATTAGTGTAGTGTACAATGCTATATCTTATATATGTTATACACTGCAATGCGAGTGTCCCTTCCAAAGAAATAATGTTTTTTAAATCTGTCGAGGTTTTTGTCTTTAAACGAAGGACACCTGGAGTCCATGTGACACATGAGTGAGTGAAGACGTGTCTCCGCTTGCTCCGGGGCCGCCTCGAGATTATTTAGTGAAAAACCTAGCTATTAGTCCCCCAAAAAGCTGAAGAGAAGGAGGGGAGAGGCTCCGACAGCTGGGTAGTGGGCTCGGTGTGGAAAATCACAGTATAAATGCCTCCACCGACGCGCAAAGAGAGAGAGAAGGAGAAAATGCCGAGAAGCCTGGGGCCCTGATGTCGACAGCAACACAGCCAACTTCTCCGAGCAGGGAGAGTGTAGAGTCAACTACGGAAGAGCTGACGAAAGAGGTGGTAAGGCTGCTGGACCCCAAGTATGACCAGATACTGACAAAGTTGGAGGCGATGGGCACGTCGATGGTGGAAATAAGCCAAAGGATAGATGAGCTGGAAAATAGAGTGGCGTCGAGGGGAGGCAGGCGAGAGAGCACAACGGTATTCGGGCAAAAATGGAGGCCCTGCATAACAAAATTGAGGACCTAGAGAATAGATCCCGCAGAAACAACTTACGGATCGTGGGGGTCCCTGAGGCGACTACTGATCAGCTGCTGCTGCCTTTGATAGAAAACTGGCTCCCAAAGGAACTGGGGCTAGACTCTTTGGTGGGGGAGCTCAAAGTGGAGCGCGCTCATCAGCTTGGAGGGAAAGTGGCGGCCAGACAGCGTCCGAGAGTGGTGATAGCGAAGATTCTCAATTTTCACCATAAGGAGCAGCTTCTACAAGCATACCGTCGGAAGCGGGATTTAATCCTGGATAATAATAAGTTGCTTCTGTTTCAAGATTATTCGGCGATGGTCGCGGCGAAGCGGAAGGAATTTACACCAGTATGTGCGGCTTTGTTTCAGAAGAAAATAAGGTTTACGTTGGCGTTTTCTGCCACGCTTCGGGTGTCTAATATGGGGAAGAACTTTGTTTTCGAGTCAGTGGGAGCAGCAAAGAACGTCCTGGTGAGTATGGATAAAAACTCATTGCATCAAGCAGGTAGCCCAGAGTCCGGCTCATACCCGGGCTCTTGAGATATATTGAACATGGAGACTGAGCATTGGTGAGACCGGGGACTGAGAGACTTCAGTTGTGTCGGACAGACACGGTGTTATAAAGTGCTGTGACTATGTAGGTTGTGCCTATATGTTCTCTGAATGGGCTGAGGGTTATATGCTCTTTGGGGGGTACAGTGATTTATGGCCTGGAGAACGAAGGCCTCAGAATGGTATTTGGGGACATCGAGTAAAGGGTTTAATCTCTACTTTTGAGACACCTAGGGGGGGACAGATTTGTCACGTTGTGCTAGGGGAGAGCAATCGAGGCGGCCCCGTAGTGCACATTAGGGACTAGGGTTTTCAGCCAAGACGGCTGAAGATAGGGTTGGTGGTTTTTTACTTATGGAGAGGGGGGGGGAATGGAAGGGGAAGGGGGGGAGGGGGAGGGGGTTGGAGGGGGAGAGGAGGAGGGGGGGAGGGGATAGAGAGCTAATGAGAGGGGAAACTGGGCAGGGGCCAAAAGGAGGTAGGTTGGGGGTGGAATCTGTGCACCAGGAATCTAAGGAAACGCCTAATTTTGGTAGAAACCATGCTGAGGGTTGAGGCTGGGCAACCCCGAGCAGTAAAGTGGGGAAAGATCATTAAGTTGAGTGCTCTGAAAATTGGAACAAATGAGACATGATATGCGATTTATTACCTGGAATGTTGGGGGGGGTAAATTCGCCTATGAAGAGGACGAAAATCTTACAGGCTTTACGAAAAGGATAAAACCCAAATAACGATGCTTCAGGAAACGCACTTAAGTGCGAAGGAGCATGCTAAGCTTAAGAAGAGCTGGGTTGGACAAGTCTATGCGGCTTCCTCGTGGGGCCGAAAGAGGGGTGTCGCAATTTTGATTAACAAAGAGGTTCGGGTAGAGGTGTTGGGGGAAGACTTGGACCCCTCGGAAAGGTTTATGTTTATGCATGTAAAACTGAACGGAGAGGAAATGTTTCTGGGAAATATATACACCCCTAATGTTTATGAGCACAGATTCTTCCAGAAGATAAGCCAGAAAATTGGGAATGCACCGAGGATACCAGTAATTGTAGCGGGAGATTTTAATTGCCCTCATGATCCTGAATTGGATAGATCCAATGTGAGAGAGAAAGGAGGCTGGAATAAGAGGGGAGTGAGCTATCTATGCCAGGCCGGGGGGTTGGTGGATATATGGAGAACATTGCATGGAGGGGAAAAGGATTTTACACATCTGTCAAGGGTACACCACACTTGGTCCAGAATTGATTATATTTTGGTAGTGCAGAGGAAGTTTGGCAGAGTGGTAAATTCAGAGATTGAACCCATTTTGATATCGGACCATGCGATGGTGAAGATGGATTGGAGGGGGAGAAAAAGGGGGGAAGGCCAGTGGGCCTTTCCTAGACAAATGTGGCAGAATAAGGACTTTCAAAAATATTTAGAGCAAAAGTGGGAGGAATATTTGCAGTTTAATGAGCCAAGTGCACGGTCTGCAACTCTGTGTTGGGAAGCGGGGAAGGCGGTAATGAGGGGGCACATCATCGCGTATGTAGCAAAGGAAAAGAGAAGAATAAATGAGGAAGTTTTGCAGTTGGTGCAGGATATGCAACGGTTGAAGAAACTATCAATGAGAAATAAAGGGAGGGAACATGTTAAGGGCTTCTTGGATGCTCAGCAGAAGCTTAATGGAATACTCCAAGAACAAGCGGTGTATAGCATGCAGTACTATAGGCATCAATTTTTTAGATATAAAACTGGCATCAATTTTTTAGGTAATAAAACTGGCAGCTTACTAGCCCGATTGGTGAAAGAAGTGGGAGGTCCAAAGGTGGTAACAATCATCCGAGACAAAGCAAGGAACAGGCAATCAGACTCCAAAAGAGTGGTGGAGGTTTTCCGGCAGTTCTACGAGGATCTGTATACCCCAGAGGCAGAGGATA
The DNA here is from genome assembly GCA_033557465.1 of Ichthyophis bannanicus. NCBI lineage: Eukaryota > Metazoa > Chordata > Amphibia > Gymnophiona > Ichthyophiidae > Ichthyophis > Ichthyophis bannanicus. The sequence continues at coordinate 915,234,315 of CM066033.1, forward strand.
GAGAGCGTGAAAAGGCGTTCCTGGATGGAGTGCCAATCCCGCAGGTTTCTGGAGCAGAACTTGAGGAATTGAATAGACCGATAGAAGGGGTGGAAATTCAGAAGGTTATCAGGGAGGGGAAGCCCCATAAGACCCCAGGCCCAGATGGCTACGGAGTAGAATTTTACAAAATGTTAGAATTGAAGGTGGTCCCCTCTCTGGCTACAGTATATGGTGAAGTGTTGAGTGGGGGAGGTTTCCCCAGGGATATGAGGACGGCCTCTATCACAGTGCTCCATAAGGCAGGGAAAGATCCGGAGGACCCAGCTTCTTATAGACCGATTTCACTAATCAACTATGATATGAAGCTGTTAGCTTGGGTGTTAGCAAAACGGTTGCAGGCAATTCTCCCGAGGCTGATAAGCCCCTGCCAGATGGGTTTTGTCAAAGGCAGAGAGGCCTTTTTCAATATCAGCAAGGTTCTTTTGGGGGCAGAGATGTGTGTGCAGAGGGAAGTGCCTCTGCTCTTAGTGAGTCTGGATGCAGAAAAAGCCTTTGATAGGGTGTCTTGGACATATATGTTTGCGGTGCTTCGGAGGTTTGGGTTTGAAGGGGCCTTTTTGAGTTGGATGCAGGCGCTTTATACCGTACCTTTGGCATTTATAGTAACGGGGGGACAGTGTTCTGAGCCTTTTGAGCTACGGAGAGGGACGCGACAAGGTTGCCCGCTGTCGCCCCTGTTGTTCATTTTGCAGTTGGAACTTCTGTTGAGAACGTTAATGCAAACGGAGGGAATCCAGGGGACTGATTGGCCAAAGGGGGGAATAAAAGTAAGCGCTTTTGCAGATGACATGTTACTATGTCTGACGAGCCCTCAGAGCTCCCTAGAACTTGCCTTGTCCCAGATTGAACGATTTGGAGAGTTCTCTGGTCTTAGAATAAATAGAGCAAAGTCAGTTGGATTAGATATGGGAGGAAAGGCTAAGGTAATCTGGGAGGGCACCTTCCCGTTGGTGTGGGCTATCCTCCCCTTCAGAGAAATAGGAAAATCTCTCCATTTCTTCAGTCTCTCTATTGTTCTAGCCAGCATTGGATCCACATTCACTTCATATAGCTGATTTGGCACCTCGGGGATCTGTATACCGTGTCAGTTCAACATTAATTCAGCTCCCTTTATATCTCAGAATGGAAACATGTTGAGCCCCCCGAAATTGTTTGTTAGATAACAAATTTCGCATTGAGATTTGCTAGTTCCTTTGATAGCAAATGTATTTTGATTTTATGACTTTATTGGTCTGTAGCTCTTTTCAATTTCATACCCACAAGGTTCTCCTACTACAGGACTCACGGCGGTTGCCGTTTAGATCTCACCACACGGAGATTTCCTCATGACACCTCGTAGTGAGTACTGATTGCCAAAACATTTTACATGTCTCTCTGAGTGGTTTCTGTTTTAGCTTCATTATTTATTTTTTAGCTTGCTTTCTGCCCTGCGTCTATTGTTTCTATTGTTTTTATTGTGTTTTTTATTGTTTTTTATGGTTGTTATTGGTTCCTTTATTTGAGATTATGCACAAGTTGCATCATCTGATGCATATATATGTATTATCATATATGGTCCCTCCATGGAATATTTTTAATCTATTTATGCTCTTATTATTTATTTATTCAATTGATTTGAATGTTATATGATATAGTTATGTTTTTCTTTTTATTCTTTTTAGCATGATGCCCATTTAGCTTGAATATGCCTTTTTTAATGACTTTTATTCTTTTTATTGTTTTTTGATATGTATTTAATATATGTTCCTATTATATGTTTGTAAGTAGTTTCACCCCCCTGAAGAAGGCGTTCGGGGAATATCAATAAAGCAATTGTGTCATCACCACTCTTGCTCCTTGTGTTCCCAGTCTCTCAATTTATCAAGATTCTCTTGCAATTTTCCACAATCCTAATGGGTTTTAACAACTTTGAATAGTTTTGTGTCATCTGCAAATTTGATAACCTCACTTGTTATTCCCATTTCCAGGTCATTTATGAATATGTTAAAAAGCAGTGGAACCAGCACAGATCCCCGGGGTACTCCACTATTTACCTTTCTCAAATGGGAAAATTGGTCATTTAGCCCTACCCTCTGCTTTCTATCTTTTAACCAGTTTCTGATCCACAATAGTACACTGCCTCCTATCCCATGACTTTTTAATTTTGCCAAAATTCTCTCATGAGGGACCTTGTCAAAGGCTTTCTAAAAGTCCAGATACACTCACCTTTGTCTATCTGTTTATTCACACCTTCAAAAAACAAAACAGATTAGCAAGACAAGACCTTCCTTGGCTAAAGCCAAGTTGGCTGTCTCCCATTAAGCCATGACTATCTATATGTTCAGTAATTTTCTTCTTTATGATGGTTTCTACCATATTTCCTGGTACTGACATCAGGCTCACTGGTCTGTAGTTTCCCGGATTGCCCCTGGAACCTTTTTAAAAATTGCCGTTACATTGGCCACCCTCCAATCTTCAAGTATTACAGATGATTTTAATGATAGTTCATAGATTACTAATAGTAGGTCTGCAATCTCATATTTCAGTTCTTTCAACAGCCTTGGATGTATACCATCCGGTCCAGGTGATTTGCTACTCTTCAGCTGTAATACATCTTCCCGTTGTATCAATATTTCTTTCAATTCGTCTGCAGCATCACCTTTAAATACCATTTCAGTCATGGGTAACATCCCTATATCTTCCTCAGTAAAGACTGAAGCAAAGAATTCATTCAGTCTCTCCGCTATGGCCTTGTCCCCTCTTAGTGCCCCTTTTACCCCTCAATCATCTAATGGTCCAACTGACTCTCTCACAGGTTTTTTACTACGAATGTACTTGAAAAAGTTTTTATTACGCGTTTTTGCTTCACAGCAAGCTTCTTCTCAAATTCTCTCTTTGCCTGCCTTATCAATGCCTTGCATCTAACTTGCCAGTACTTGTGTTGTTTCCAGTTTTTGTCATTTGGCTCCCTTTTCCATTTCCTGAAAGATGCTTTTTAGGCAACAACAGCAAGGCAGAAGGACAAAACCCTGTATTGATAATGCCATCTGCTGAGCATACAATGGAGATACGGACGGTGCAGGGGGTGGATGAGGATGTGCATGTAGGCGTCTTTGAGATCCAAGGAGTACAGCCAATCTTCCTATTGAAAGTAGGGCAGCAACGTTCCAAGGGATGCCATCTTGAACTTCTCCTTCGTTAGGAAGCGAATGAGATTGCAGAGATCAAGGATGAGTTGGAACCCACCTGTTTTCTTCAGGACGAAGAAGAAGCAAGAAGGAAGCAAGAAGGAAGCCCAGGTATGGTGCCACTTCATTTATAAAAGAAAGTTTATCTCCTAGAAGCTCTGCTGAAACAGATGCTCAGTGCAGGAGAAAAGGAAACAAGTCAGAGCTTTACACACCAGTATTGAAGGGCAGAAGAACAGGCCATGTTCGTTTGGGAGCCTTAGAACAGCCCTATTGGAAACAAGCAAACAGAGACAGAGTCTGGGAAAGTATAGCAGCAAGGGAGACATCCAATTCAGAGGGCGAGGCCAGTGACCCAGAGTCCATGGAAATAGACCTAGAGAATCCTATTCCCATGCCTCCAGATGAATTTATGGATTGTACCTTGTGTATTGCTAGCAGCCTTGAGTCATTAGCAGAACTGTGAATTGAACAAACCTTTTTGCTTTAAGAATGCTCATCTTTTGTGCTAAGTGCCAGAGAACTGTTTTGCTTATTTAAGTTGCTCTGAAGTAAGAGAATCTTTTAGTTAATCTCTCCAATCAACTGTGAAACGTGTAACAGTTTTTCTTCTTGCTTATGTTTGGTGAAACCCTGAAAGAAAGGACTTTCTTTATTTCTGTGCCTTACTGAGCCTTTGCGTTAAAGGGGAAATAAAAGCCTTAATACCCTCTATTTGGCTTATACAATTTGTTCATACAAGGAGCTGGACTACAAAGACCAACCTGCACTTGGCCTTAAAGAGCCCTTTCCTCCTTGAAACAAAAAAATGCTCAGCCTACCCTTATAGCCACTGGCCACCAGGGAGTGCTGACGACAGTACATGACCATATATAACTGGTATGCTGGGATCTGAGCCATCAGCATCGAGCCTTGGTAACACTTCCTCTCAAAGCCGTCCACGGTGCAGGCTTTGAGAGAAAGTGGCTACCCAAGAACACTGAGGACTGCGTCTTGGAACTTTTAATCTGGCGCATGGCCAATTCCAGTACCATGGAATTGTGAGGGAGTTGTGCCTTTTCAAAACCAGGGCTCTTGCGCACTCGATATATGGAATCGAGGCAGTGGCTTACCAATGGCACCATGAGCGGTGTTTCCTACATCCTAAAGAGAAGCCGTTCCAGGATCAGGTGGATCGGAGCCATAATGGCCTCTTAAGGGGGAGTCGGTTACTGGAGGATTTCCAACTCCTCTGACCGAGGTTCCTCCTCCACTTCAATAGTGAAAGACAAAGCCTTCCCCATCTCCTGCACAAACTCGAGGAAGGAGAGATCCTCGGGGGGGGGGGGGGACCTCCTCTGCTCATACTGGGATGAAGGACTGTAGGGGACATCACAGTAATGGGCAGTCTCCAGCAATTCCTCTTCGGCCTCCCAATCCAAGTCTGAGAAGAACTCGAAGTACCACCTTGAATAGTGACCACGTCATTGGTGCTTGGGTGGAATCAAAGGAGTCCTCGACTCCTATCTGTCCAAATACAAAGCACTCAGGGGAGACAACCGCTGCACCGAGAGGGACCTCGAACGCTCATGGGAATTGCCCAAAAGAGCATGAACCTCTAGGATGGGTTGCACTTCTGCAGATGAGGCACCCCCACTGTGAACGGAGGTCACCAGGTCCCTGGCAGCCTGCTGAGCCATGAATGCAGCGAGGCTATGCTCGAGGTCCTGCATCCTATCTGCGAGGACAGAGATCTCTGTTACCACCAGAGTCAGTGTTGTAGCCTTCAGTGCCGATGCCGCACCCTCTGGCAAGAACTCCTCAATGGTTAAAACCTCGGGAGTCCAAAGTCAGCCCTATGGGGCCTCAGGAGGCAACTTCTCCTGCCGGGACAGCTTGGAGGGCCACTCCTGGCTCTTGCCTCCGGAGTTGAGCTGAGGGCTTCGATACGGATGCCTTCACCCAGGGCTCGGCATAGGCCTTCAATGCCAACGAGGTCAAAATCCAATCCTTCTGGGGGCGCTCCTTATCAAAGGAAAGCTTCTGTTCCAGTGGCCGTGACCCCCTGGCACTGAATGGGCCCAGCTTCCGTGCAAAGCCAAAGCCTCGGCAGAGGCCTTCGAGGGCATTGATGTCAAGGTCAATGCCAGGGCCGATGCAGACATCTCAGAACCAAAAAGCTATTCCTGCTGCCATTCTCAGTTCTTAAGCCCCATGCGCATCAACTGTAGGCAGACAGCACATTCTGAGTGCTTGTGGTTGGGTCCGAGGCATTGAAGGCACCAGCTGTGCTGGGCCGTGATGGGGATGGTCCAACCACACTGAGTGCACTTCTTGAAGACACTGGCCAGCTTTGACATGGTAGGGAAGATGGCTTCTCCAAGTCAAAGGACTCCAACATCCTCACCAACCAGGGAAACGCGAGAGGAAAATCCTGCACACCGACAAGAACAAAGGAAAAAACCCCGAGAACAATGCAACGCCAAGGCACCGTTGTTCCTGGAGATGGCAGGAAGACACTGTACAGCATGCGATAACTAAAAATTAAAAGAACTAACGAAAGAAAGGTTATCTAAATTCCAGAAAACAGGCAACGTCTGGAAGACTCCACATAAAAAAGAAGACCGAAGTAAGATGGCTCCTTGAGGCGGGAATATCGGCATGCATTCATTGAGCATCTTCCAAAAGCTTCCTTTGGAAGTTGGAAGGGTTCTCACGTCGGCTCCATCGGTGATATCACTCATATGTGAGAACTGACTTCTTGCTTGGTCCTGGAGAAACCATTAGTGGTATCAACAGGATTGAGCTCATAACTGTTCTCTGGAACATAGCCTATGCCAAAAAGATATAGAAATTAATGCAACAGGTAGAGGAAAATCTCTAGCAGAATCTATATCAGCAACAGAGCATTTTAATTTTCTTTTAGTTTTGACATGCACACTTGCATAATTTTTTGGTCACAGAACTTTTTTAGTTTTTTGCTCATGCAGTCAGCCATATGTAAAAATATTCTGCATGTGTCGGGACCTCCTAAGAGATGGTATTCTTCAACTGGGAGGTAGGAACAAAGCTACAGAATAGGAAACTTGGGGTCATAATCTCTGCTTAGGAGCCACAGTCAGCACCTCTGCTAGAAGGCAATAAGGCTATAAGAACTATTCCCAAAGATGTACAGAGAATATGGAGCACTGTTTGTTACCTGACAGCCCTTCCACAATATGACTAACAAAACTGTTAAAAAGAATCGGACCAAAAACACCACACATAAAACCCATCTCCTCAGTGTGAGCTCCATTTACCTGTACCCACTCAACCAATTTCTAACCCAGTCACTTTAGGGTTCCATTCCCAAGGACACTCAATTTATTTATAAGTCATCTGTGCGGAACAGTGTCAAAGGCTATACTGAAATTTGAGTACACCACATCTAGGGTTCTCCCTCGATCCAACTCTCTGCTTGCCCAGACAAAGAAGTTAATTAGATTTTTCTGACAAGACTTGCCTCTAGCAAAACCATGCTGCCTCGGATCTTGCAATCCATTGGACTCCAGAAACCTCACTATCCTCCATTTCTACAGTGTTTCCATTAAATTTATTCACCACAGAGTTCAGACTAAACAGCCTGTAGTTCCCAATCTCAACCTTACTTCCACTTTTATGTAATGGGACTACATGCACCCTTCTCCAATCCTCTGGGACCATTCCCAACTCTAAAGAAGCATTGAAAAGATCAGACAGTGGAGCAGCTAGAACTTCCCTAAGTTCCTTGAATACTCTTGGATATATCCCATCCAGTCTCATCACTTTGTCTACTTTTAGTTTAGCTAGGTCCTCAAGAACACAGTCTTCTGAAGATTCCCCTTATTTATGTTTCCTATTTGTGAGTTTCTCTGAGTCCTGCTCCTGGCCCTTCATCTGTGAACACAGAACAAAAATATTTGTTAAGCAATTCCACTTTATCCTAATCAGCTCCTACACATTCCTCACCTTCACCCTTCAGTCTGACAATACTACTTTTACACTTTCTCCTCCCACTAATGTATCTGAAAAATGCCTTGTCCCCCAAGTTTACTGCACTGGCTATTTTTCATTCCATTTGTATCTTTGCTTTCCTGACTACTTTCCTAGCCTCTCTTAGCTTTTCCAAATATTGATGCTTGTTTTCCTCTTTCTGTAATCTCTTGTATTTTATGAAAGCCACCCTTTTTCTTCACCTTTTCAGCTACTTCATTTGAGAACCATAGTGTCTTTATTTTCCCTTTTTTACATTTACTTACTTTTCTAGCAAAAAGGTTTGTTGCTCTAAAAATATCCCTTTTTCAGTTTTGCCCACTGCTTTTCTAAATCCCACAGCTGTTTCCTTTATGCTAACAACTCCTTGAGGTATTGTCATCTTGGCAAAGTTTGTTTTCCTAAAGTCTAGGACTCTCACTTTGAATGGACTTTATCTGCCCTAGTCCTAATACTGAACCACAAAAAATGGTGATCCCTGGATCTCTAGCATTAGTCTTACATTTTCTATTTTACTAAAATAAATCTAGAGGACAGGAAGCAGTTAATAGCACGGTTGCCGGAACCTACGGCCAGCTGGCCATACTTATCCACAGCGCCATCCGCAATCTCCTGCTCTGAGACAGACAAGGCTGGACCATCCGCATCACCCGGCTGAAAGAGAGGGAGCAGGCCCTCTGGGGATGACTCAGAAGCTGCCATGCAAGAAGAGCAGAGACCAGAAGCCAGAGACAAGGCACCTCACTTGCGACAAGCCAAACAATGTTTCCTTGAAGAAGACACGGTGCTAAGGCCATGGCAGTCCTGAAGGTGCATGTTAACAATACCTGTACAGCAATGCGTGAAAGGGGCGCTTGGGTAGAAACACACATTGGAGCTGCTCGGGCAGAACACGCAACAGGACCACACAACCACCAGGCGCACAATATTAAAAGGCGCTAATAATGCATGTAGAAAAGAGCACATTATGCCAACAGTCATCAGCGGTCCATCCCAAATTGCATTTCAGATGGACTGAATCAGGAGCCCTCAACAAGGACAATGACAAGATCAAGCATTGGTTATTCACTCCTTGAGAGCTCCAGGCAGAAAACTCAAGCTGGGCTCAGCTTTCCTCCCTGAAACAGTTTCTCTTGCTTTTCAGACATTGTGTTTAAGGTGGCTGACAGACAAATTCCTCTGAGAGCCTTCTGTGATCTTCGGGGAAGAGCGGGGGGGGGGGGGACAGTGGAGGAGGAGGGGAGGAGGCACTGAGTTTGCATGAGGCTGCTGAATTCTTCCAAATCCTAGCTGCTCAACGGGCTCTTATGATGAGTGCAGAGCTGAACCAACTTTCCCACCTCCTATGGCTATCGAAAAGACCACAATATAGTGGAGTCTACCACGTCAAGCTCAAATGAGAGAGTCAGCCTCAAGGTGGTCATTCACAAGCAAATCAATCTTTTCCTCTCAATTGCTCAGATTTTCTACAGAGTGGAAAAAATCTATCCACTCTCTGCTGGAGACAGAATACTGAAGGGCTCTATAGTGGCTAAGGTGTACAGAGGAATGGGAGTGATGTCATTAAAACTTGGGCATTTCATTGGTTCTGTATCTCCATCGATCTTCTAGTAGGGGAACACAACCCAATTGTCTGGACTGGTCTAGCATACCTTATTTTGTTAGACTGCTGATACTCCTTACAGGCTTCTGCTGCCAAGAGCACAACAAAACAGACAAGAACCAAGCCATAAGTGAGAATCAATCCATGCCCAGCATGACTGGACCCTGAGATAGAAGACCATCCTGCACTAGGAGGTGCCATGGACTCCCCACCGCCAGCTGCACCAGATCCACATACTATGGCCTCCAGGGCCAATTCTGCACCACCAAGATCACCAGCCCCCATTGGGCCTCTATCTTTTGAAGCACCCAGCCTATCAGAGGCCAGGGGCGAAACACATACAGGACGCTGTTTCCCAGCCACCTTTGAGTTAGAACATTTAGATCTTCTGACATCCTTTCTTGCTGCCAGCTGAAGAACCAGGATACTTTGGCATTCTCTGCGGACACCCCCGACTCTCCTAGGAGAGGCATCATGTCCCCAGACAGCTCTCTTGACTCCATTGCAGCACCTGTAAATATGGCAGCGCTTCCCACCAAAACCACAGGCTGCTGTATCTGAGGGGAAGCTTGCCACAACACTGTCTCACTGCTCAGGACCTAATCACCTTTCTTTCCCGGAGGCCTAGATCTCTGGAGCAATTCCTTTGCTGCATGACCCTCTGCTTCACAGCGAAGGCAGAAAATGGAGGACAGCTGACTTCGGTGGCTGCCACAGGCCATGCAGTTCACCGGCACAGAGATCCACCACAGCCCTCCTTGCTTCACAATTGGACCTTACCCTCCTCACCTGCACTGGCGCTGCCCGCACTGATTGTCCCAGCTGACCACACTGCTCTGCAGCAACCCTGATTGTGATCCCTCATCACCATGGCTTCAGGTTTGTTATAAGTCCAATTTTTTTTTACAGCATGATTTAAAGGGCCAGGCCCTGCCATGGTTCTCTTCCCTGGGCCCCCTCCCTAAAGCTTTTATTTGACACGTACAGAAAAGTCCACTCTGACACAATTAAAAAACAATTTCAACATTGTCATCAAACCGGCTAATAAAGGTGGTGCTATTGTGATTCACGATAGGAACTTATATTTCAAGAAATTCTGCAAGAAGTGAAAGATACTATCTTTTATGTTAGACTACGCGATAACCCCATTCCAGCTTTTAAGAATAAATTGGATACTCTGATTTATATAGGCCAACAGGCCAGCTATTTAACAGAAAAAGAGAGCAAGTTTCTTACTGTGACGCACCCAGTAATGGCCACCATTTATGTTCTCCCAAAAATACATAAATACCTGACCGACCTATCATCTCAGCCACAGACTCATTATTTGAACCTGTCTCTACATTTTTGGATATCTTTCTGTGACCTTTGGTGTGATAGGCACCCTCTAATGTAAGGGATTCCCTACATATGTTACAGCTTCTGGATGAATATAAAGATCCCCAGGAGGGTATCATATTGGTCACTTTGGACATAAAATCCCTTTACATCAATATCCTATAAGATGCTGCTTTGTCTATTATGGAAGATGTTCTTATCACACGCACTAAACCAGTATGTACCTCAACATGTTTTTTGATCCAATTAGCCACTCTGGCTATGACTCAAGAATTGTATTACAAACAAAGGGGGTGGCTATGGGGTCGTCCATGGCACCTGATGTTGCAAATCTCTACGTCATGAGCTTTGAAGAAAATATTTTGGCCACACGTCCTTTTCAAGAGCTATATTTTTTTTTAATTTGGAAAGGCACCAAGGAGGCTGTGTTGCAATTTTTTGACTGGCTTGATTCGCTAGATTACAATTTACAATTTGAATTTTCGTACAGTTTTGAATAAATAGCTTATTTGGATATATTGATTAAGAATACTAAACAAGGTTTTAACACTGCACTATACAGAAAACTAACAGATAGAAATTCTCTTCTACGCTTTTGTAGCTTTCATAATCATGCTGTAAAAGAGAATTTACCGGTTAGCCACTTTTTAAGAATAAAAAGGCTTTGTACTACAGACGAAGAATTTGAAACCCATGCACTTCATATGAAGAAAAGATTCACAGATCATGGATATCCCCCAGTGTGCATTCAAAGAGCTTACACCAGGGCTTGCTCCATTGACAGATCTTCTTTACTACAGGGCCATCCTCAGTAAAATCAAGATCGAATTGTCTGCGCATTAACTTTCTCTGAATACTCTAAAGACATTGTTTGGATTCTTAAGGAATCTTGGTACATCCTAGACTCAGTGCCCTTCTTTACGGACAGAAGACTTACAATTGCTTATAAGAGAAATCCAAATTTATCTGATTTACTAGTCCTGTCTGCCATCAGCAAACCAGTTTGTTCCCAAGGCACGTGGCCATTTTAAGTGTGGGAAGTGCGTGGTCTGCGAGAATGTGTTGGTGACTAAGGAGGTTTTCATTCATCCCACCACCACCTCTCGGAAGGTATTTCTTCATGATTTTTCTAATTGTGATGCAGCACAGGTAGTTTATCTGATTTTGTGTCCATGCAAACTCTACTATGTTGGAATGAAGAAAAGATGCATCAAAACAAGAATCAGCGAACAAAAAAGCTGTCTCAAAAGAGGAATTGTAGACAAACCTCTGGTGGAACATTTTATTTATTTATTTATTTTATTTGGTTACATTTTTATACCGCTCCTTCCAGAGATCAGGAGCGGTTTACATTATAACAATGAACTTTAACAGTAACAGTTACATATAACAGCTTTAGAACTTTGTACATAGGACGGTTAAATTGAGGGGAACCCTCAAACTATTTACAAGATGCAGTACAGAGCTGGTTCGCTGTAACTATTTACAGTGTATTTACAGTGTTGTTCTTACTGGTTAGAGCATATCTATATGCTTATCAGTTGCATTGTTATGTAAGGGACACGGGATAGCATAGAAAGAGGGAGGGATAGAGAAGATGGAAGGGAAATGTAGTCTATGGGTTAGGTAATATTATAGAATTCTCATAATAGGTGAGTTTTTAGATCTTTTCGGAAGGATTGAAGGTCCTTGTTTCCTCTTAGTGTATCTGGAAGCCTATACCACTGGATGGGGGCTATGTATGTGAATGCTCTGTTGCTCGTAATTATTTTGGTGTTGCGTATAGTGTGTAGAACATTTAGAATGTTTAGGTTGGGGGTTCTTCTGTTTCTATTAGGGGGTAGTATTTCGATGAGTGTGGAAAGGTGGAATGGAGCTATGTTGTGTAATAATTTGAGTGTCGTCATTATTATCTTGTATCGAACACGAGCTTGAATGGAAAGCCAGTGGAGCCCCATTAGGATAGGTGTAATATGATCCGAGAACCGCACTTTCATTAAGATTCTCGCCGTGACATTCTGTGCCAATTGAAGTATGTTTAGGTTTTTTTTTAGGGATTTCTTGAAGTATGCCATTGCAGTAGTCTAGGTGAGGGGTTATGAACGCCTGAACTACTGTTCTGAAATCAGACAGATCGATGAGATTTCGTAGGGGTTGTAAAGTTCTTAGTTTATAGAATATTGTTCTGTTTAACAATCTTAGATGGGTCTCCATACTAAGTGTTTTATCAAGGGTAACTCCTAGTTATTTTATTTCTTGTTTGACATTGTAAATGCTATTATTTAGTAGGACTGTGGAAGGGGGATTAAATCCCGAGTTTTTTGAAATGAATATTACCTCTGTTTTCTTAAGGTTGATGCTCATGTTATTTTTTTGGAGCCATGTTTGGGTTTCATTGAGGCAGGCTGCTATGGAATCGTATATCGGGTTACATGTGTCTATTTGGGCGTACAGCATTATATCGTCTGCATATAAATGAAAATTGAGTTTGTGTTTTTGAAATATTGCGCAGATAGGCCTTAGGTATAAGTTAAATAAGAGGGCAGATAAAGCTGACCCTTGGGGTATTCCTCGGGCTTGTGGGAATGTGTTTGATGTTTTTTAATCAAAGTGTACCTGTTACACCCAGTTAGTTATATAGGAGGAGAACCATTTTAGGGATGTTCCTTTTATTCCTATGGATTCAAGTCTTGTGATAAGAGTCCTATGGTTTACTGTGTCAAACGCCAATGTTATGTCAAGGAATATTAGGATAAACATTGTTTTGGTGTTCTCAAGTCCCTTTATTAGCTTGTCAAACAGTACTAGAAGGAATGTTTCAACTCCATGAAATGGTCAAAATCCATATTGTTGATCATCAAGGGCATTTGTTGAGTCTATATAGTCTTGTACCTGATGCTGGACTGCTTTCTCAATGGTTTTAGCTATAAAAGGGATGCTTGAAATGGGTCTGTACGCAGAGGGGTCATTTTTGTTAAGTGTTTTGTTTTTTAGAATTGGTCGGATGAGGGATCTTTTGCATTCAGAGGGCATAGTTCCTTGCTGGACTATATTTTGTATAATTGGAGCAGTTTCTGTTTTCATTGCCTTGATCCAGGATACTGGACAAGGATCTAGCGGGGAAGTGGTAGTGTTTAAGATTAAGTCCAATATTTGTCTTGGGTCAATAGGGTAGAAAGTATGCCAAGTTTCTGCAGGGGCCATAGTTGTTTGTGTCTGTTGAGGGGTGTTTATTCCTCTGGGATTACGTTTGCTGGCATAGTAGTCAGCCAGTATTTGTGAATTTATTGGGGATTTTATATTACTGTCCTGAGAGGGTTTGGTAATGGATTTTATAAGCTCAAACAATTCTCTTGGTCAATTTAAGGCATTATTTAGTATTTTGGTGTGGTAGTTCTTTTTTGATTTGTTGATTGCCTCTTTGTAATTTGCAAGCAACAACATGTATTGTGTTTTATTTTCTATGGTCTTTTTAGTTCTCCATTTTTGTTCCGCCTTTCTAAGGACTTTTTTTTTCTTGAATAAGTCTGCGATGTACCAAGCTTCCGCTTTTTTCTTTATATTGGTTTGTAGATTAAGTGATAGTTTAGGTGGTTGTTTTGCGACTGCTTCTATTCCTGTATTCCATTGATTTATTAGTACCTCAAGGTCAGCATTTAAATAAGAATTAATTGATCTTATTGGTGCGTCTTTAGCAAAGTTTTTGAACCTGTATGTGTGGTGTTCCTGAGATGATGATTCTTGTTTAGAGGGGTGCATTGACATATTGAATGTAATTTGATCAGACCACAGGACCTGTGTTATGTTGGGTGGGGATGTTGTGTCTGTGTGGCTGGAAGACGGCTTAGGGAGGAATACAAAGTCAAATATATTTCCCTTATTATGTGTGGGATTGTGTATTATTTGCTGGTATCCCATTTGATCCATTGCTTCTAAGAATGCATTTGTGTGTGTGTTTTGGAGGGATGCTAAGTTGATATCCCCTAGTATAATCTGGGGTTTTCTTATTGGAGTTGCACATACTGTTTCTAACACAGTTGCAAGTACTTCATGGTTAGATGAAGGGGGTCTGTATATGAGGCAGATTGTGAGCATTCTTTTCTCAATTTTGAGTAAATCTATTCCTTCAAGTGAATTATGTGTGCAGGTGGATAAGTTTAAGGTAGCTCTTGCAAATATTATTACCCCACCTCCTCTCCTATTGGTACGAGGACAATTAAATAGATTATAACCTGGTTTCCTTAGTTGGTTAAGGAGAACTGTGTCCGTGTCTGTAAGCCAGGATTCTGTGATGCATAGTAAATCTGGCTTTTCGTCAGTGATGAGGTCATGAATGAAGGGGATTTTATTCCTGATTGACCTGGCATTAATGATAATTACACTTACCTGGTAATTGTAGTTCCTTGAGTGACAACAATTCAGTCCTCCACCTCTCGGTTGTGCACCTCCTCCTGCAGCTTGGAGACTGCAATGCAATGTGTGCCTTCGAGTCAGTCCTGACTCCTGGCGACCCAGAAGCTCCTGGGTTTTCTTGGCAGTGTCACCGGAAGTAGATTGCCAGGCCTTTCTTCCAAGGCAATAGAGGGTTAAGTGACTTGCCCAAGGCCACAAGGAGTGCTAGTGGGAATCGAACCCTGGTTGCTTGGTTACCAAGCCAGTGTTCTAACCACTAGGCTACTTCTCCACTCCGCTTGGAGACTGGGCATGTCAAAATCATGACATCACTGGATGTAGTCTGCTGGTCTCTCCCATCAGCCCCAATGAACTATTGACAAAGCATACTCAAACGAGCAACAAATAAGTAGCCAACAAATAAACTGTAACCTCAATAACTTGTAACTAGCTGAATAGTTAAAATTTCCCTCTTGACAGAACAAAACTTTGTCTCGTACCGTTCCCTCCTGACTCCTTCAGAAATAAAAGTCAGAAAGGAGGATAAATAGAGAGAAATAAACAGAGCCTAACAAAGCAAAGAGAATCCCTCGAAATTCATAATAAGAACATAAGATGTGCCATACTGGGTCAGACCAAGGTCCATCAAGTCCAGTATCCTGTTTCCAACAGTGGCCAATCTAGGTCATACGTACCTAGCAGTTTCCCCAAAAGACACAGGTTCCACAATGCTTGTATTGGGTCAAGCATTGATATCCTGGGTCCCTTTTTAATAATGGTTTATGGACCTTTCCTCCAGGAACTTGTCCAAACCTTTTTTAAACCCAGCTACGCTAACAGCTCTTACTACATCCTCTGGTAACGAATTCCAGAGTTTGATTACATGTTGAGTCAAAAAATATTTTCTCTTATTCGTCTTAAATAGTTTACCCTGTAGCTTCATTACATGTCCCCTAGTCTTTCTATATTCTGATAGCGTAAACAATCGATCTACGTTTACCCGTTCCACTCCATTCATTAATTTATAGACCTCTATCATATCTCCCCTCAGCCGTCTCTTTTCCAGGTTGAAGAGCCCTAACCTTTGTAGCCTCTCTTCGTAGGAGTAGCCTTCCATCCCCTTTACCATTTTGGTGGCTCTTCTCTGTACCTTTTCTAATAACGCTATATCCTTTTTAAGATATGGCGACCAGAATTGCACACAATATTCAAGGTGCAGTCATACCATGGAACGATACAGAGGCATTATAATATCCTTTGTTTTATTTTCCATTCCTTTCTTTATAATACCTAGCATTCTATTTGCTTTCTTGGCCGCCGCTGCACACTGAGCGGAGGGTTTTAACATGTTATCCACGATGACTGCTAAATCATTTTCCTGGGTGGTGGTTCCCAATGTGGAACCTTGCATCGTGTAACCATAGTGTGGGTTGTTCTTTCCTAGGTGCATAACTTTGCACTTGTCCACATTAAATTTCATCTGCCATTTGGATGCCCAGTCTTCCAATTTATCCAGATCCTCCTGCAGTTTTCTACAGTCCTCTTGGGTTTTAACAACTTTAAACAGTTTTGTGTCATCTGCAAATTTGATAACCTCACTAGTTATTCCCTTTTCCAGGTCATTTATGAATATGTCAAAAAGTAGCGACCCCAGTACAGATCCCTGGGGTACTCCGCTATTCACCTTTTTCCATTGGGAAAATTGGCCATTTAGCCCTACCCTCTGCTTTCTATCTTTTAACTAGTTCCCGATCCACAATAGTACACTGCCTCCTATCCCATGACTTTTTAGTTACGCCAAAAGTCTCTGATGAGGGACCTTGTCAAAGGCTTTCTGAAAGTCCAGATACACTATATCAACCGACTCATCTTTGTCTGCCTGTTTATTCACACCTTCAAAAAAACATATCAGATTAGTAAGACAAGATCTTCCTTGTCTAAAGCCATGTTGGCTGTCTCCCATTAGGCCATGACTATCTACATGCTGTGTAATTTTGTTCTTTATGATGGTTTCTAACATCTTCCCCAGTACTGACGTCAGGCTCACCGGTCTGTAATTTCCCGGATCACCCCTGGAACCCTTTTTAAAAATTGGCGTTACATTGGCGATCCTCCAATCTTCAGGTATTACCGATGATTTTAATGAAAGTTAACAGATTACTAATAGCAGGTCTGCAATCTCATATTTCACTTCTTTCAACACTCTTGGATGTATACCATCCGGTCCAGGTGGTTTGCTACTGTAAATGTACCGTTCCACCTAATGAAATTCCACAGCCAACGCCACCACCCCGGGCGGGATCGAGGACTGAACTACACTCAAGGAACTACAATTACCAGGTAAGTGTAATTATCATTTCCTTATCGTTCCTACAGTTCAGTCCTCCACCTCTGGGATGTAATAGAGCAGTGTTCATTGGTAGGGACCCTCATACCCGGCTCGCAAAACTGCCAAACCGAAACAGGCATCATTCGCCGCCAGCACATCCAGGCGACAGTGCTTACTGAAGGTATGGAGAGACGACCAAGTAGCCGCTCTACAGATGTCCCCTGGTGGAACCAAGCTGTGTTCCGCCCAAGAGGCTGCCTGCGCTCTGGTAGAGTGCGTTCGCAATCCCACTGGAACAGAACGACTCTGTACTAGATATGCTGAGGCAATCGCTTCTCTAATCCATCTAGAAATGGACGCTTTTGCTGCCACTTCACCCTTGCGAGGACCTCTGAACAACACGAAAAGCCGTTAAGATTTGCGAAAAGGCTCGGAAACTTGCAAATATCACTGCAACACCCGCTTAATATCCAATAGACGCAAACTGCGATCGAACGCGGATCTCCCCCCTTGAGCTAAGGACCGGAAGCAACACCATCTGATTTAGGTGAAACGGAGAGACGACTTTCGGCAAAAAGGATGGTACTGGGCGCAAGACTACCTTTTCCTTAGAAAACGACAGGAAGGGTTCCCTGCAAGACAGCGCCTGTAACTCCGAAATGCGCCTTGCCACTAAAAACACTGTCTTTAAGGTCAAATCCTTCACCGTTGCTTTAAGTAATGGCTCAAAGGGTTCCTTTACTAACGCTCCTAAGACCAAATTGAGATCCCACGGGGGAACAACAATACGACGAGAGGGCCTCAGCCTTGACACCGCCTTCAGGAAGAGCAATACATCCGTATGCGACCCTAAAGGCACATCATGCACCTTGCCCCTATAGCAGGCTAGTGCTGCCAGCTGCACTCTCAATGAACTGGCTGCCAATCCTTTGTCAAAGTCATCCTGAAGAAAGCTCAACACTACAGGCACGGAAGCTCTAGCCGCACAGATTTGCCGCCTTGAACACCAATCCTCAAAAATATGCCATACACGAACGTATGCTAAAGAAGTCAACCTTTTCCTAGCTCGCAGCAACATCGCGATTACCGATCCAGAGTATCCTTTTTTCTTCTGTCTCGCCCTTTCAATGGCCAAACCGTAAGCGAGAACCAATTCACCTGAGGCAATCGAAGCGGACCTTGGCGTAGCAGATCCTCCGAGACTGGCAGCCTCCAAGGCTCCCTGTCTAGCAGACGAACGAGATCTGCGTACCATGGGCGTCTCGGTCAGTCCGGGACCACCAACAGCACTCTCCCGCGATGAGCCTCGATCTGCTGAACCACGCGGCCTATCAGCGCCCATGGCGGGAATACATAGAGAAGACCGAAAGCCAGCCACAGCTGCATCAGGACGTCGAGCCCTTCCGATATCCTTTCTCGCCTTCTGCTGAAGAAGCGACTCACCTTTGCGGACTGAAAGATCGCCATAAGATCCATGATCGGCGGCCCCCATCTGCAAACTATTAGCGCAAACACTTCCGGATGCAACTCCCATTCCCCAGCATCCACTTGCACCCTGCTGAGGAAATCCGCCGTCACATTGTCCTTTCCTACAATGTGCGCTGCCGACTACGCTGGCAGACGCTTTTCCACCCAAATGAACAGTATCTCCACTTCTTCTTCCATGGCCGCACTGCCTGTGCCTCCCTGCCGATTGATGTAGGCTACCGTCGTGGAGTTGTCCGACAGCACTCTCACTGCTCGACCGGTCACTGCCGACTCGAAGGTCTGAAGTGCCAGATTCACCGCTCTCAACTCCAGCCGGTTAATCGACCAACCGCGCTCTTGGGCGGACTACATGCCCTGCGCGAACAGATCTCCGCAGTGCGCCCCCCCATCCCACGAGACTTGCATCTGTCAATAGCGGGAGCCATTCTGGCTGCTCCAGGGGCATCCCTTCTTGCAGGGTTCCGGGCAGTAGCCACCACCGCAGAACCCGCCTGACCCGGAGAGGACAGGGAAGACGCTTGTTCAACAAGTCGGTCTGATGTGACCAGCGGTGAAGGAGCACTCGCTGTAATGCCCTCATATGGAATCTGGTCCAAGGTACCACCTCCAAGGTCACCGCCATCGTGCCCAGCACGCAAAGATAATCCCATGCCGAAGGCGCCGGAGCGGATCTGAACCTGCATAGCAGGCGGCTCAGGCCTAGCACCCGACAATGCGGTAGAAACACCGCCCCTTGCCGAGTGTCGAACCGTACTCCCAGATATTCGAGCTCCTGGGACGGCATCAGTCAGCTTTTGGCCGGATTGACCACCCAGCCAAGCTGCTGTAAAAACTTCACCACATTGTCCATAACCTGAACGCTTTCGGCCTCGGATTTCGCCCGAATCAACCAGTCATCGAGATAGGGGTGAACAAGGATTCCTTCCATCCGCAACGCTGCCGCAACCACCACCACCATTATCATAATCTTGGTGTAGGTCCGCGGCGCCATAGCCAGCCCGAAAGGTAACGCTTGGAACTTGTAGTGCCCCCATGGAAGGGCGAACCGTAGAAACCTTTAATGGGCCTCTCGGATTGGGATATGTAGAAACGCTTCCGTAAGATCCAGGGAGGTCAAATACTCCCCCCTTGCGTACCGCCACAATGACGGATCACAATGTTTCCATCTGGAAATGCGGTACCCGCAGGCACCGATTCACACCCTTTAGATCTAAAATAGGGCGTAGAGATCCGTCCTTTTTGGGCACTACGAAATAAATTGAGTATCGACCCATACCGTAATCTGCCAACGGGACAGGTATGATAGCCCCCATGTGTAAAAGACAATCTAGGGTCTTGTGAATTGCCAGGGCTTTTTGTGGACCTCTGCAGGGAAACATCAGAAAGGAATCCCGTCCGGTCTTGCCAATTCCAACGCGTAACCCTCGCGAATTATTTCTAAAACCCTCTGGTCTGTCATAATTTGGGTCCAGGCAGAAAGAAACTCCCAAATCCTCCCGCCGATTGGGTGACTTCCTACCGGGACCCACCAGCTTTCATTGGGGCTTCCGAGAAGCCGTGGAGGATGATCCTGCGAAACCTCTACTTGCTCCCCGAAATCCACAAAACTCCTGGGCTCTTGAAGCAAATCTTCCTCTCTGGAAACCGCCTAGACGAGAAGTACAGAAGCTTCTAAAATCCCAATACTGACCCCGATAGACTGGAGCTGACTTTCCTGGCTTAGGCTTATTCTCCAGAAGCCTGCCACCTTTTGACTCCCCTAAATCCTTAACCAACTTGTCAAGATCATCCCTGAACAGTAACCTACCCTTAAACGGAAGCTTACTGAGACACGATTTAGAGGAGCCATCGGCCGCCCAATTCCTTAGCCACAGGGATCGGCGTGCGGCAACCAAGGAAGCCATGTTATTAGCTAGCACTCTGATCAAGTCATAATGCACATTCGCCAAATATGCGGTTCCTGACTCCAAGCGATCTAATTCAGCAACACCCTCTTGATCCAGCTGAGAGGACTGCAGCAAGCGCTGAGACCATCTGAGGCAAGCTCTTGCCACCCAAGCTCCACAAACAGAAGCCTGCAAGGACAAAGCATCCACCTCAAAGGATTGCTTCAACAGGCTATCCACCTTCCTATCCTGTGTATCCTTTAATGCTGTGCTACCTTCCACCGGAATCGTGGTCTTCTTGGTGACCGCCGACACTGCTGCATCAATTCGTGAAGACCAGAAGCGCTCTTTGTCCTTATCCGCTAAAAAATAGAGCCTGTTCATCGTTCTAATGCCTCTGAGACCTGACTCCAGCTGATCCCACTCGTCCTGTATCATCTTGTCCACCACCCGGTGCATGGGGAACACCACTTGCGCTTGTCTCACCGCTTGGATGATAGGGTCCTCCACACTCTCCTCCTCAGTCGGTGGTGCTGCCGCCAGGTTCAACGTCTGAAGGGATTCCATAATAAGGGCTGCCAGCTCCTCCTTTCTGAATACTCAAATGATCTTTGCCTGACCCTCTGGTTCCTGAATCTCACCCTCTTCTAAGTCTTCCATCTCTGCCTCAAGATCTAGCTCAGCCTCATCCGTGTCATTACCCTCCATGTCTGAAGGGGACCGCTCGCGAGGCCGCAATCTCTTCGAAGGTCTCGGAGAAATGCTACTCCTTTCAGCCAGCTTTGGCTGCTGAGCAGCCGCAGGTCGCAACAAGGCGTCCGGTAATTTCTCCTGACACCGCATGCAGAATGCCTGATGCATTATTAACACAAAGTCGGGGCAAAAATCCCTGAGCTGAGCACTGGACTCCAGGACCGGCATGTCCGTTGGCAGTCCAATGTTAACCTCCTGGGAAATCCCTGAGGTAGAGGCCAAAGGTACCTCCCCTTCAGGTCCTGCCGTCGCCAGCTGTGGCTCCTGGCCAGCCTTGGCCTCCATCTATCGCTCTACGCTCGTGGACACCATAGCGCAACTTCTGCAGATCCCAGAATCCGCGACCGTTCCCCTGCGAGCGCCGCAGAGCACGCACTGGGGGCAGGATGCCATCCGCTGGGCACCCTCACCCTCTAGGGAGTCTCCTTGTTCCTCTCTTTTTGTGTTTTTTTTTTTTTTTTATAAAATTCCGAGATAGCAAAGGCTAGGTAGAGAGAAACCAAAGGAAATATGCCTCTACTCTTTTTTTTTTTTTTTACACAGGAACTCCCTCTTATAAAATAAGTAACATTTCAGACTACCCAAGGGCCTGCAGAGTCTCCGATGGGAAAAACGAGGCCTTGCAAATAGAAGGGAGCAGTGCCCCGCGCAGAAACCATAGCGCAAATCCCCCCTGATATTAGCTCCTTGTTAAAATACTGTCTGGAGCTCTTGCCATGCAGCGCCCATGCTCCCAAAATGACTGCTGCAACTGGCGCAAGGAAAAAGGGTGCCAAACGCGACACGGGAGCACCGGCCCTGTCTCTGCACGGTTCCCGGCCGCCAGAGAGAGGCTCAGGCCCGAACCTACACACAGGAACTAAAGGACTTACGGATCTTCAACGGCGCTCCAACCCGCGCGGTTCTGCTCAATGCAGAGCAGAAAACTGCCGGGAGAGCCTCCCGTCAGCTTGCTCCAGCACAAGGTGGGATCGCAGCTGCTTGCACAGCCAGAGGATGCTCCCTCGGTCCTGCCACAGAGTTCTCCCCCATCCTGTCCAGGGAGAGAAATCTGAAAAGATGAGCCCACAGCCCTGCACAAAGGATATGCAGGTACCGGCACCAGAATAAAGTTTGTCTATTTTTTTTTAAAGGGACAGTATGAAATTAAATTTAAAAGTAAAGTTAAAGTGAATTTAAAGGGCAAAAACCAAATTTGAGGGTAAAAATTTAAGAACCTATGCTAAACTACACTATTGCTCCTTATGTGTTCCTCAAGTGAGCCCAGCACCTAGGCTCACTATGTCCTCCTGCTGCATGGAGACTGGACACACTGGGGCTGATGGGAGAGACCAGCAGACTACATCCAGTGATGTCATGATTTTGACATGCCCAGTCTCCAAGCTGCAGGAGGAGGTGCACAACCCAGAGATGGAGGACTGAACTGTAGGACCGATAAGGAAATTAGTATACAATTTAGTGGAGTTATTTGGATGGTGCTATGTCATATTATGTTTGATATGGTTTTAATTTTGAGTAGTCTTGTATATGGTTTCTTTAGTTTTGATTTTGAGTAGTATGAGTTGTACTGAGTGTTTCTGTCAGGAGAACTGTGAATGTTTTGTATTGGGTATTGAATGTAGATTGGACTGGGTAATTTGCTTAAAGGGTAGGTATATGTGTATGACAGACTCATTTGTGTGTACATGATAAACAGAAGTAGAGGCTTATCCACATTTTAGGGACCTCCATCATCTGACTATGGTGCCTTTAGGCTGGGTTACAAACATTTATAGAGCAAGAATAATGCTCTTAGATAATATATTAAAGGCCTGTATTTTTGTCAGATAGGCTGTGACCACTTAATGTCCTAGCCTGTTATTAGAGGTTTTCCTGATAGTTAGGTATGCTAGATTTACTATCGTTAGTACCAAAATGGGTCATGCACAATCTTACTAACAGTAGAGCATTGCATTATATGAGCAGAAGGTGATTAACAACAAAGATGTACCTACTTTTGGCTATTTTCATCACCATTATGCCACTCCTAAGGGCCACGCCAAAGGGCCCTCTGGCGAAGCCCTCAGGCGCAGGCACGGTAGGCGCGGGCACGCCAGTTGATGAAGAGAGTATATGGTCAGTTGTAAGGCCCGATTGGCCTCGTCGGAAGTGAGCGGGGAGGAGCCTACCTGTCTGGTCTCCCTCGATGCCACCGATTGGGTTCCGGATCGGAGCTGGAGAGGCTTTTCCCTGTGCAGCTAGTGGCTTTTAAAGTGTCCAGGTGTGTGTGGTTTCCTCTTCGGGTCCGAATGGCCTCATCAGAGGGGAGCGGGGAGGAACTTACCTGCCCGCTCTCCCTCGATGCCGCCGATTGGGTGCTGGATCAGAGCTGGAGAAGAACATTGGATCCATGCGAACCATAAGGTCTCCGATCTACGATTCGTAGTATTGAAGGTGATCACACACATTGGCGAGGGGGCAACGCAGACAGGCTGCTTCTCCAGATGGAACAAAGATTCATATATGAATTGCGTATTCTGCATCCCTATGGTTTAAACCAGGGGTCTCAAACTCCAGTCCTGGAGGGCCGCAAACCAGTCAGGTTTTCAGGGTATCCCTAATGAATATGCATGAGATATATTTGCATGCACTGCCCCATTGTATGCAAATATATCTCATGCATATTCATTAGGGGATACCCTGAAAACCTGACTGGTTTGCGGCGCTCCAGGACTGGAGTTTGAGACCCCTGGGGTTTAGACCAAGATTTTGATTTTTAAGTTTTTCTTTAATATACTTTGATGGGTATTATGGGCACCCCTAGCCACCCCTGTTCCAATTTTGGAGTACATACTGGCCCCCCTACCCCCATTTCCCTAATGGTTAGAGCACTGGCTTGGGAATCAAGAGACCAGGGTTCAATTCCACCTAGCACTCCTTGTGGCCTTGGGTAAGTCACTTAGCCCTCCATTGCTCAGAAAAAATCCAAGTTATCAATGTCCCTGTTTAATGTACATTACCAAGTTTAAGTTACAATGTATACTGCTTTGATTGAAATGATAACACAGTATAACAAAAACTTAAATAAATATATCTTTTCTCCATCATCCTTGTTGAATTAGGATTTTTATTAGTTATTTTTTTAATATTTTACTTTGTATTGTTTTTTACTTTTTACTGTATATTGATTCACTTTTTAGGCATTTATTTCTCCTTCCCTCTAACTTCCTCCCCTTTTCTCCCCTCCCTCTTCCTCCTCCTCTTCTCTCCTGCCCCTTCCTATCCCCCTCCTTTTCCCCTTCCTCCCCCCTCTACCCTTCCTTTCCCTTTCCTCTTTCCTATCCCCTCTCCCCTCCCTTTCCCCACCCCTCCCCCCTCCCCACCCCTCCCCCTCTTCTTCCCCCTCCCTTTACTCCCTCCTCCATTTCCAAACTTTCACCTACTACCACCACCCACTACCCAACCCCCTTCCCTCTTCCCTCCCCCACTCCTCTCCTCCCCCACTCCCCCCACCTTTGCACCTGCCTTCCTCCACTTTCCTTCTTTTCCCCCTCTTTCCCCCTCCCCTCCCTTCCTTCCCCTCTTCTCCCCCCTCGCTTTCCCTCCCCGTTCCTTATTTCCACCCCCGATTCCCCCAACCCCTTTGGGATGATACACTTTATTTATTTGGGGTATTAACCATTTATTATTTATTTCTTTATCTATTTATTGTTTGGGACACTTTTTGTTTTTAAACTGGATTGTGTTTTTATTTCATTTGTTTTCCCTTTGTGCTCTGCCTTGAAACACTGATAGGCATATTTGACCCCTCCTGGTTTGACAAAGAGCAGTTACTCACCTGTAACAGGTGTTCTCCAGGAGCAGCAGGAATCAGTCCTCACATATGGGTGATGTCGGCGCCAACGGAGCCCTCGTGCGGAGCATTTCCCCAGCTTTCAAAGAAAGCCTTTGGGAATTGCAGCGCGCATGCGCGGTCCCCTTCCCGCCCAAGGGTGCCATCTTGCTATATACGTCTGTAATATCCACTGCATTAATTGAGGGCATTTTTCTATATTTATGGCAGTCTGATGACATAGCTAAAAGACAGCAAAAAATTAGCAAAATAAATCATATGACTGCAACTCCAAGGGGAGGAGGGAGGGTTGTGAGGACTAATTCCTGCTGCTCCTGGAGAACACCAGTTACAGGTGAGTAACTACTCTTTCTCCAGGACCAAGCAGGAAGTCAGTCCTCACATATGGGACTCCCCAGCTTAAGGCTACCGGAGACCTCAAGCCGAAAAAATGAGCTCCCTCTAGCTCGGCAGTACGTAAGGAAGGAATCTTCTCTGAGAACGCCCCCGACCGGTAGCCCAACACCAGGGCTAGAGGGTAGGAGTTGCCTAAACCCAAAAGAGATTATGGAGTACTGCCTGTCCGAAAGCACTGTCCCTGCGGGACACCCTCTCAAGGCAGTAATGGGCCGCAAAAGTCTGGCTTGAAGACCAAGTAGCGGCCCGACAGATGTCTGCCAACGGAACAGAGCGGAGATAAGCCACTGACGCAGCCTTCGCCCTGACATGATGAGCCCTGACTCGACTCTCCAACGAGAGGCCGGCTGCCCCATAAGCCCAGGCGATACAGTCAGCGACCCATATGGACAAAGTACGCTTGGAGACAGGGAGCCCCAACTTATTGGGGTCAAAAGAAACAAAGAGCTGAACAGCCCTCTGGTGCTCCCGCGTACGGTCAAGGTAGAAGGACAACGCCCTCCTACAGTCCAGGGTATGCAGGACCATCTCAGCCCGGTTGGCTGCGGCCTGGGAAAGAAGGTCGGAAGAACCACCTTCTGATTGAGGTGAAAAGGGGAGACAACCTTAGGAAGAAACTTCGGGTGAGTCCGTAAGACTACCCTATTCTTGTAGAACCTAGTGTAAGGGGGATCAGACACTAGGGCCTGAAGCTCACTCACTCGCCGAGCAGAGGTAAGAGCTACCAGAAACAAGGTTTTCCAGGAGAGAAAACGGAGAGGGCGGGTAGTCATAGGTTCAAAGGGCGGACAAGTAAGCCGCTGTAAAACCACATTCAGATCCCACTCAGGGGCTGGGGGACGCAAAGGAGGCTTAAGCAGGAGGAGGCCTCTGAGAAAACGAGCCACCAAAGGGTGGTTGGAAAGAGGCCTTCCGTCCACCGGCGAGTGGTGCACTGAGAGAGCACTGAGGTGAACCCTGACAGAGTTGGACTTAAGGCCTAGATTGGAGAGGTAAAGCAAATATTGCAATACTACCGCTAGCAAGCACGAGAAGGAATTCTCGCTGTGCTGAGCACACTATGTGGAGAATCTACGCCACTTAAGAGAGTAGGATTTCCTGGTGGATTGCCGCCTAGAGGCCAAGACAACGTCTTCCACCTCTCTAGGCAGGAGTAGGGGAGCCAGGACTACCCTTTCAGCAGCCAAGCCATCAGATGAAGGGACTGGAGGTTGGTGTGCAAGAGAGACCCCTGGTCCTGAGACAGGAGATCGTGTTGAAGTCCCAGAGGCAGGGGAGTGTCCATCGCCAGTTGCAACAGGAGTGGGAACCACGGCTACCTCGGCCACCTGGGGGCTATCAGAATCATTGAGGCTCTGTCCTTGAGGATCTTGAACAGTGTCCGAGACACTAGTGGCGTGGGAGGAAACGCATATAGCAGGCCTTGGAACCATGGAATCAGAAAGGCATCCGCTGCTACTCTGAGAGGATTCGGTTGTCTGGAACAGAATCTCGGGAGTTGCCGGTTCAGAGGACTGGCGAAGAGATCCATGGTGGGGAGACCCCACTTGAGAAAGATCCACTGAGCCACGAAGGGATTCAATCTCCATTCGTGTGGTTGCGGGATAATGCTCAGCCTGTCCGCCAGGCAATTTTCCTGACCGGGAAGGTAGAAAGCCTTGAGGAGGATTCCGTGATTGACGGCCCAAGAGCAGAGCCGCTGTGCCTCCTGACAGAGAAGGAAGGAGCCTGTGCCTCGCTATTTGTTCACGTAGAACATGGCAACTTGATTGTCCGTCTGGACCAGTACAGAGTGGTGCGACGTGAGGTGGGAGAAGGCTCTCAGAGCTAGGCGTATCGCCCGTAGCTCTAGGAAGTTTATCTGCTGGGCAATCTCCCAAGGAGTCCAGAGACCCTGAGTACATGTCCCTTGGCAATGTGCTCCCCAACCTAGAAGAGAAGCATCTGTCGTCAGCACTCGAGAATGCGGAGGGGGTTGAAAATCCACTCCGAGTACCAGATTCGGAAGATGAAGCCACCACTGTAGAGAGGAGACGAGCAGGGTGGATAGACTCACCGAGTCTGCAAGGCTCCCTGTGGCCTGATGCCACTGAGTTCGAAGGCTCCACTGAGCAGGCCGCATGTGCAGGCGGGCATTGGGGGTGACATGAACCGTGGAAGCCATATGGCCGAGAAGTCTCAGGAATTGCCTGGCGGAGACCAGGGAATTGCTGTGAAACTGCCTGGCTACATCCATCAATCGGAGGGCCCTGTCCACTGGCAGAAAAGCCCTCGCCTGAAGAGTGTCTAGCCTTGCTCCTATGAATTCCAAGTTCTGGGACGGGAGCAAAGTGGACTTTGCGAAGTTTATGACAAACCCCAAGTGCTGAAGCAGAGCCACAGTGCGAAGGGTGGCCTGACTGACCTCCTGGGAAGATTGGCCTCTTATGAGCCAGTCGTCCAGGTATGGAAACACAAAAAGACCTTGAAGCCTGTGATAAGGAAGCTTATCATAGCTCAGGAAGGAGCTATAGGAAAGGTGAAGTGACTCTGAACAAGCAACCTGTCAGTTCTGGTAGAAATAAGAAAACAGAATTTTCCCATAAAAGACTACCAGTCCCAAAATGCACCAGGTTTCCACAGCCATTAGAGGAGCTAAAGTGGGGAAACGTGTGTTCAATCAGGAGGGCTATGAGGTAATCCCTAAGCACTCATCTCAAAGGGCAGGGCCTGATTCAGCACAGCTGCGCTGTGTTAGGGAGGAGCACTCATCTAAGCAGAATAAGAGTAGAGTTTATTCTACAGATGACCATCTTCATGATCACCTTGGATATCCAGAGAATTGTCCTCAGTATCCTGAGAATCAGCTTGAGTTTGATCATCAGTTTCATCTGAAGGATCATCAAAAGCAGAAGCCAAACCGGACGGACAGAGAGGGAAAGAGACCCTTTGGAAGAAGGAAGAGAAAAGCCTTTGAGAGGTCTAGAAGAGTCCAAAGCAGTACGTATACTGGGAGGTATTCCAAGGGCCAGCATACACCATTGGACTGGGGAAAGCCAGAGGAATGGTGCTGCAGAGCTAAGAATCACCAGAGGCTACCTGTGAGGGAGACGGCTGCACGTGGAAGGGAACCTAAGACCCGTGCCAGAAGGTATGTGAAGAGAGATCCAGTGTCCAGAGATCTGGATTGGAAGGCTGGACATAAGAACTGGACTACATACTGGCCAGGCTATATAGAGAGGAACTCTAGCAGCAATGGAAGCTCAGGTATGAACACTGATCTATGCCCTAGCTATAACCTTGAAAGACAGCAGGGAAACAAGTATTCTCCTGAAAATGCTCCATTGAGAGATTCATCTGTGCCAATCCATGATATTGAACCCATGCTTGTTGAACAAGGGGGAATAATGGCAGATGAGGATCCTGTTTATATGGACTGCTCTCTATCTAAACTCCGTTGGTAACTTTCTGTTGTAAAGTACAGCAACCATCACAAAGAAATACAGATTTGTTCTTTAATCTACTCAGAAAAGCTCCTGAAGCAGGATTTGACCCACACAGTGGAAGGCAAGCCAGCTAAGGGGTTTCAGCTGGTAACTGCTAGCAATTAAGCCTTACCTAATTGCCTGTGAGCTAGGAGAGAATCACTTCTGTATCCATGTGGGAAGTAATCAGAAGTTAACCTGAAAAGAACAGTTTGTTTCTTGCTTTGTGGCTTTTCATTTGTTGTTTTCCTGATTTTGACTTTGTTTTTCCAAGTTAACACTGAAAGCAAGTAACCTAATATATGTGCTACCAAGCATATCTGTGTTGGGAGAAATAACCCCATAAATAAATATCTTATTGGCTTTACCCAAGAGCACAACTAAATTATTGTCAGCAGCTGTGTCTGGTGTGAATGAACTACATTGCCCACAATACCTTGCAAATCATATAGATATATGCACTTGTCAAGACTGTGAAGATTCTCACCCAGGCAGCCGTCTGACAAGCCTCAGGTAGGCCGCCACCACTGCCAGGGACTTGGTGAACACCCTGGGAGCGGAGGCTAGGCCAAAGGGAAGTACTCTGTACTGGAAGTGGTTTCCTCCCACAACAAATCTGAGATACTGTCTGTGGTCTGGATGAATAAGGATGTGAGTATAAGCATCCTTTAGATCTAAGGAGCATAGCCAATCTCCCTGCTGGAGGTAGGGCAGCAGGATTCCAAGGGTAAGCATCTTGAACTTTTCCCTCTCCAGGAACTTGTTGAGGTTGCGCAAGTCTAGGATGGGTCTGAGGCCTCCTGTTCTTTTTGGTACCAGAAAGTACCTGGAATAAAAGCCGTGACCTCTCAGGTGGTGGGGCACTGGTTCCACAGCCTGGTCCTTTAGCAGACTTGCTAACTCCTGAAGGAGGAGGTCCCTGTGCAGAGGAGGTCTTGGAGGCTCCCCTGGAAATAGGAGAGAGGTACCTGGTGAAAATGGAGAAGATAGCCCTTTTGGACTATATGGAGTACCCAGGTATCTGATGTGACGGCTGACCACCTGTGGGAAAAGTGGGCCAGCCGACCTCCTGTGCTGATGTGAGCCAGGTGAGGAGAAGAGGCTATGCATGCTGAGTCAAAAACCCCCACCCTGCTGAGCAGGGGCCGGTGTTGGTGGCTTGGGAGCCTTCTGCCTACGGGGCCCATGACCCTGCCCCTTGGCCTGCTGACCCTGTTGGGGAGCTGCAGAGGCCTGATAATGAGGGTAAGGATTATAGGCAGATGACTTCCTCGGGTAAAAGGCCTTTTTCCCCGAGCCCTTCTTCTTCTGAGAAGGGGCAGAGGTTTTTCTGGACAGCCTAGTCCTGGTCAGAGTCTCGGTCTCGAGTTCTGCAGCCATTTCAGCCATGGGCTTGCCAAAGAGGTTTTCACCTCGGCAGGGGACATCGACCAACTTGTCCTGCACCCATGGCTCGAGGTCGGATGACTGTAGCCAAGCCTGTCGGCGGGCACCGATGCCGGCCCCGGCTACTCGGGCCGAAGCCTCGAAGCCATCGTAGGCTGCTCGAGAGATAAACTTCGAGCACTCTCGAATACCAGTGGACAAGGCCTGGAACCTCTGCAAGGCTTCCTCGGAGAGACCAACAGAGAACCCAGCAATCTCCTTTGCCAGGTCTCGGAGGTACATGCCCATGTACAGCTGGTAGGTCTGGACACGACAAGCAATCATAGAGCCCTGGAAGCACTTCTTACCGAGGGCATCCAGGTTCCGGGCCTCCCGGCCGGGAGGCACCGAGGAGTGCATCTTCTGACTTTTCTGTCAATGCATGGCCGATTCCACAACCATGAAGTGGTGCGGTAATTGTGCCTTTTGGAACCCGGGGCTCTTGCGGACTCGATAGATTGAATCGACCCGCTTGCTTAACAACGGCGTCGAAGCCGGGGTCTCCCACATGCGGAAGAGCAGCCGCTCCAGCATCGGATGAACCGGAACAGTAAAGGCCTCCTTCGGGGGAGAGTCATACTGGAGGGCCTCGAGCTCCTCGGCTCGAGGCTCCTCCTCGGGATCCGCGGGGAAGGCCAAGGCCTTGGCCATTTCCCGCATGAAGTCCGAGAACCGGGTATCCTCCGGTGAGGATCGTCTCCGAGGTTCGGACTCCGGCGAGTCCGATGGGACACACCGAGTCTGATAAGTATCGGGTGACTCTTGCCATCCGCCCCGACGCCGAGGGTACCGGCGTCGACGACCTCAGTCCCGAACGGGAGGCCGAGGGAGACCGTGGCCAAGGATCGACTCGAGCCCGCATGGACTCGAGGTTCGGCTCGGCATCCGGGGTCGACTTGGACGTCGAGGTCCCGGTGGTCGGGGCAGATGCACCGGTGAGACCGGCGATCAATGCCCGCTGCTGTTCCATGAAGGCAGCAATGCTCCTCTCCAAGGCCGTCAACCTGAGTCCGAGCTCAGGAGACCCAGCAGCCCCCGACTCGGGCCCCGACAGCGTCGGGCCCTACGTCGGTTCCCCTGGAGGAGAGTCCACGAGGACTACAGCACTTACGTGTTCAGGAGACTCCATCTCGATACGAGGATGTCTGGCAGGCCTCTCCGACTCCGAAGACCCGGGACGGCTATCGGGGCTATGCGACCTGGCCCTCGAGGAACCAGGAGCGTCCACCGACGCTGCCCTCGCGGGTTTCTTCTTCCTGCGATGTTCCCGCGAAGGAGACCCCTGCTCAGAGGAACCCCGACGCTGCTCGGAGCCGGAGTCCGAGGACGTCAAGGCCTCTGACAAGGTCCGGGCCCGTCCAGACACGGAGTCAGAAAAGATCCTATCCTTCTGGTGCTGCCGACTCCTCAACGCCTTCGAGGACATTTTGCCACACGGACCACAGATCATCGGGTCATGATCGGGTCCGAGGCAGTGGAGGCAGCAGTCATGTGTGTCGGTAAGAGACATAAATTTCTTACACCGATCACACTTTTTAAACCCGCTGGTAGCCATCGGGGGAAAAAGGGCCCCTGCGAGGTCAAAAGACCGGGCTGCCAGGGAAAAAAGAAAAATGGCGCGAACGCGAGTCACAAAGGACAAAAACCGAAAAAGAGAGAGTGGACTCGATACCAGCATATCGGTCCAAGGCGGGAAAAGGACGCTGCGTCGAACCGAAGAAAAAAGAGAAAAAATAGGGAAATCAACTTTTTCCTCGGGGAAAAACAAACTACGTCCGTCGGGCTCCGCGGAAAAAAGAAGACTGAGCAAGATGGCACCCTTGGGCAGGAAGGGGACCGCGCATGCGTGCTGCAATTCCCAAAGGCTTTCTTTGAAAGCTGGGGAAATGCTCCGCACGAGGGCTCCGTCGGCGCCGACGTCACCCATATGTGAGGACTGACTTCCTGCTTGGTGCTGGAGAACTTTATATTACTTCTGGGTGCATCCTTCGCCTCTCCCCTCCTTCCCCTCTCCCCCCTCCTCCTTCCCCCTCCCCTCCACTCCCCCTCCCCTTTTATCCATTGGGTATGATTCCCTCTCCCTTGTTGTTTCCTTTTTGGTCCTTGAATGACTTAGTATACAGGATGCCTTTACATGAGTCAGTTTTTCTCATATACACACCTTAGTTTTTTTGCCACATGTATGATTAGACATATTTTGTGCAATCCCTACACTCATGTTTCCTCTCCTTTGTGGAGCTTCATGTTTTTCGCCAATGACTGGTATGACAAGCATTTTTATTGGATATATTTTCACTTTTAAGATTACTTTGTTGTCCCCTATATGGGTCAATATATTAGGTGCCACCACGTGATACAGTATTTATTACAATATTTTCTCCCATATACACACATTTTATTATACTTTTGTCCTCATGGATAAAGAGTAGTTACTCACCTCTAACAGGTGATCTCCGGGAACAGCAGGAATTGAGTCTTCACATATGGGTATTGTCGGCACTGACGGAACCCGCGCAGGAACGCTCCCCAGCGTACTATAAGGAAAGCTTTTGGGAGCATCCCACTGTGCCTGCGCTGCTGCCTTTCCGCCTTTCCAACTCTCCCTCTTCAGTTGGGTTTGTACTGAGACAAAAGGAGAGAAGCAAAGAAAAGAGAGATAGATAGAAATACAACTCCTAGGGGAGGTGGGTTGTGAAGACTCAATTCTTGCTGTTCCTGGAGATCACCTGTTACACTATCTCCAAGAATAAGCAGGAAGGTAGTCTTCACATATGGGACTCCCAAGCATAGAGATGCCAGAGAGATGGCCCCAGAAAGCAGCAAAACCCAGGCTGAGGTGGGTCATGCTTCCTCCCAAGGAACTCTGGTATCGAAACCCGGGACAGGGGATAGGAGTTGTTCTAAGTCTGAAACAGATGCTGGAGAACAGCCTGGCCAAACGAGGCATCCCGACGAGAGTCTTTGTCAAAGCAGTAATGGGCTACAAAGGTGTGGACAGAGGACCAAGTGGCTGCTTTGCAGATGTTGTCAATCGACACAAAGCGAAGGTTGGCCATAGAGGTAGCCATTGCTCTCACCACTCCAACTAGCCCAGAACATGATTGCACGACTTGTAACTAACAACCCTAGGCAATCTCACATCACCCCAGTCCTATATGATCTCCACTGGCTCCCCATCCATTACAGGATTAAATTCAAAGTGCTTACCCTTATAGCACAGTTACTTACCTGTAACACGTGATCTCTGGGAACAGCAGGAATAAGTCTTCACATATGGGTATCATCGGTACCGACGGAGCCTGCGCGGGAACGCTCCCCAGCATCCTTAAAAAAAGCTTTTGGGAGCATCCCACAGCGCCTGCGCGCTGCCTTCCCGCCTTTCCCAACTGCCTCTCTCCAGTTCGAGTTTTAAAGCTGAGACAAAGAGAGAGAGAGAGGAAAGGAAAGATAGGTAGAGAGATACAACTCCTAGGGGAGGTGGGTGGGTTGTGAAGACTTATTCCTGCTGTTCCCAGAGATCACCTGTTACAGGTAAGTAACTGTGCTATCTCCAGGAACAAGCAGGAATGAGTCTTCACATATGGGGACTCCCCAGCTAGAGAGGCCTGGGAGATCACCCAGATTGTGAGTCCCTGGGAAGGGCTCTACCTCTACCCATGAATCTCAGGCATCCAGATCAGGGATGGAGGGTAGGAGTTGATTAGGTATGGAACAGGTGTTTGAGAACAGCCTGACCAAACAAGGCATCCCGGCGGGAGTCCTTGTCCAAGCAGTAATGGGCTGTGAAGGTATCAACCGATGCCCAAGTGGCCGCTCGACAGATTTGGTCAATGGACACAGAGTTTAGATGAGCCATAGAGGTGGCCATGGCCCTCACATTGTGAGCTGTGACATGGCCCTCCAGAGAAAGGTTCTTACTTTGGTAGGCAAAGGAAATACACTGAGCAATCCAAATGGACAGAGTTCTCTTAGAGACTGGAAGTCCTAAATGAGAAGGATCAAAAGCAACAAAAAGTTGAGAGGACTTTCTATGTTGCTGTGTCCTGTGTAAGTAGAAAGAAAGTGCTCTTTTACAATTCAGGGTATGAAGATTCCTCTCTGCACTTGATGCATGAGGTCCTGGAAAAAAGACAGGTAAAAAGACCTCCTGGTTCAGATGAAAAGGTGAGACCACTTTAGGCATGAAGTGTGGATTAGTTCTGAGGACTACCTTGTCATGATGTAACCTTGTATAAGGAGGATTAGCCACTAAAGCTTGCAGCTCACTGATACGGCGAGCTGAGGTGATTGCAATGAGAAAAATTACCTTCCGAGAAAGGAATTTTAAGGAGGTAGTGGCTAAGGGTTCAAAGGGTGGCTTCATAAGCTGGCCAAGAACCAGATTCAAGTCCCAGGCCACTGGAGGTGGTCTAATGGGAGGTTTAGTCAAAAGAAGGCCTCTCATGAATCTTGCTATAAGAGGATGAGAGGAAATAGGTTGTCTATTGAGAGGCTTAAGGGATGCTGCAATAGCACTCAAATGGACTCTGATTGAATTTGTTTTAAGGCCTGCATGGGATAAATGCAGCAAATAGTCTAGTAAAGAATGCAAATGTATTGCAAGAGGGTTGAGACCCTTCTCTGCACACCAAATGGAAAACCTTTTCCATTTAAAAGCATATGAACGTCTGGTGGAAGGCTTTCTGGAGCATGAAGGATATCCTTCACTTGCTGAGAAAGTTGTAAATCTTGAAGGTCTAGGCCTTCAGCAACCAGGCCCTGAGATGAAGAGACTGAGGATTTGGGTGCCACAAAGTTTCCTCCTCCTGGGAGAGGAGATCTGGAGCAGACCCCAGGTCTAGGGAGGGAGCTTGAGAGAGATGCAGAAGTAGAGGGTACCACACTTGGCGTGGCCAAAGTGGTGCTATGAGGATCATAGTCCCTTTGTCTCTCTGAAGCTTGAACAGAGTCTTGGGGATTAGGTGGAAAGGCATAAAGGAAGTCTTGCCCCCAATGAAGGAGGAAGGCATCCCTGGCCTCAACTCCCTGACATGGAATCCTGGAACAGAACCGGGGAAGTTTGGCATTCCACGGACTTGCAAACAGGTCTATGTCTGGGGTACCCCAAATCCGAAAAGTTCTGGCTATCTGGTCCCCATGGAGGGACCATTCGTGCGGAAGCAGAACTCGACTGAGTCTGTCTGCCCAAGAGTTTTGAACTCCTGGAAGATATACTGCCATGAGATTGATTTGATGCTCTCTGGCGAAGACCCACAATCTCAGAGCTTCGTTGCAAAGCGACAGAGAGCCAGTTCCCCCCTGCTTGTTTACGTAGAACATAGCTACCTGGTTGTCCGTGTGGATGAGGACTGTCTTGTAGCTGAGCAGGGTGTGGAAGACTCTGAGAGCCAGAAAGATTGCTCTAAGCTCTAAGAGGTTGATATGAAGATATGTCTCCTGTGGAGACCAGATGCCCTGGGTCGAGAGATCTTGTAGATGAGCCCCCCAACCCTTTGGAGAGGCATCTGTTGTAAGGGTTGCTTGGGGTAACACCTGTTGAAAGGGGGACCCCAGCAACAGATTCTGAGTGGACTTCCACCAGTGGAGGGACGAAAATAGGCGACTGGAGGTTGCTATTTTGTCTGACAGGCAACCTGATGCCTGGGTCCATTGGGTGGATAGGGTCCACTGAGCTGCTCTCATGTGAAGGCGAGCATAGGGAACCACATGCACCGTGGATGCCATGTGGCCTAAAAGTTGCAACATCTCTCGAGCAGTTAAATGGGATTTTAACTGAATCTGGGAGGCTAACTGCACCAAGCGTAGGCAACGGGCCTGGGGAAGATAGGCCCTTGCAGTTGTGGTATCCAGTAAGGCCCCTATGAACTCTAGAGACTGAGTAGGGGTAATGTTGATTACCAGTCCCAGATACTGAAGAACACGCATTGTGCAGGCTAGAGAAGTCTGGGCCTCTGACTGGGATGGAGCTCAGATGAGCCAGTCGTCCAGATATGGGAATACGAATATCCCTAGAGTGCGTAGGAATGCAGCTACTACTGCCATGCATTTTGTGAACACTCTTGGAGCAGAGGCCAGACCGAAAGGAAGCACTTTGTATTGGTAGTGCTTTCCTTGGTACAGGAAGCGAAGGAATCTTCTGTGTGTTGGATGGATGAGAACATGGGTGTATGCATCCTTGAGATCTAGAGAACAAAGCCAGTCCTGACTCTGGAGGTATGGAAGGAGAGTTCCGAGAGAAGTCATCTTGAATTTCTCCTTGCATAGAAACTTGTTCAATTCTCTGAGATCTAATATGGGTCTGTAGCCCCCTGTTTTCTTTGGGATGAGAAAATAGGGGGAGTAGAACCCTGAACCCTGTTGAAGAAGGGGTACTTCTTCTATTGCCCCTTGGGCAAGAAGGGTAGCAATCTCCTGACTTAGAAGGTTGAGGAAAGATGTTGGAGAATTTAACTGTTTCACCATGGTGTGAGGAGGAAGGTTTAAGAAATGAAGTTTGTACCCTTCCCTTATGATGGAGAGGGTCCACTGCTCTGCTGTGATTTGTTCCCATCTGGGAGCAAAGTGAGCTAACCTTCCTGGGATGGTGAGGGGCTCTGGATGTTCTAGAGCCAGAAAGGCTAAGTTCTCTAGTGGAGAGTCAAAGGCCCTGAGGAGGCTGAGGCTGTTGGGCCGTAGCAGTCCTCGCAGCCTGGGTTTTGGCCTGTTTTGGTTGTTGCTGCCTCTTTGTAGCAAAACGACCTTGAGAAGAGGCCTGACCGTAAGAAGATATTGTCCCTTTCTGTGGGAAAGATCCCTTGTTGAACAACGTCGTTTTGAAAGGAGTAGTAGTAGACTTTGAAAGTCTATCTAAAGCAGAATTTTCAGCATCCATCTGGTTGGCCTTTGCTTGCCAATCTTTGCCAAACAGGTTTTCGCCTGTACAGGGAAGGCTACCTAGACCATCCTGTACCCAGGATTCCAAATCAGAGGCTTGCAACCAAGCAACTCTGCGTGCACCTATGGCAATAGCCAAGGCTCTACTGACCCCCTCAAAAGAGTCAAAGGCTGCATGGTTGGAAAACTTGGATACATCCTGTGCATGTTTAAGCCAGGTGATATATTCTTCTCTTATCTTCTGACATAAAAGGAGATAAGGTTTGCAGATGATCTGTAACTTCTTTTAGAAACATCCCCATATAGAGACTATAGGAGTTGATTCTGGCTACAAGCATACTGGCCTGGAAGATTTTCCTGCCAAAGGCATCTAGGGTTCTGCATTCTCTTCCTGGAGAAGCAGAGGAGTGCCTTTTTGTACTCTTGATCTTTTTCATGGCAGACTCTACCACAATGGAGTGGTGAGGAAGCTGAGTCTTATGAAACCCAGGACAAGGAGGAACACGATACATGGTGTCCAACCTTCTGGAATGAGGGGAGGTGGAAAGAGGAGTCTCCCATATACCCAACATGTGTTCATAAAGAATCTCATGTATTGGTAAGGTGGCTGCCTCTTTAGGAGCCTTAGGATATTGTAGGATATCTAATTTTTTGGCTCTAGGTTCAGTCTCAGAGGTCACTGAGATGGACAGGCCTTTGGCCACCTCCCTAATAAAGTCCTGAAAAGATAAGTCTTCAGGAGGAGACATTCTCCTTTTTGGAGAAGAGGGTTCCTGAGGAAGGATCCCCGATGCTTCAATTGAGGCCTCTGAAGAGTCAGAGTCTTCAGAAGAATCGAAGTATCGACAGTCTGGATGCTCTCGTAGAGTCCGATATGCGTACCGGGAGGTATCAACATCGGGAGTAATCGGTACCGGGCCGGTACTGATAGGCATCACTGGATAACGTACCGCTGCCGTCGATGCTGATGTCGATGCAAGCGGTACTGGTATCGGAACCGGAATCGGATCCTGTACTGGAATCGGTACGGGTACCGACAACGGTGGTTTGTTGCGGTACCGTAGGCGTTGCAGCTTGAATGAATGCCGTGATGGCACGCTGCATGGTCAGAATATTCTGATCCATCGACGCCACCAATGTCTGGATATCGGTACTGGTAGAAACTGCCGGTACCCCAGAACATTGTAACAGGTGATCGGTCGAGGCCGAGCCATCAATGTCAACCTGTGACCCCATAGGTAGTGCTTTGGAAGCCGGAGCCTCCCGCCGGGGTAACTTTGCCGGTGTGGTATCCTCAAGAGTAAGCCCGGGGGCATCTCGATACTTAGAGGTAGATGAACTCTTTGAGGACCGGCCAGATTTAAGTTTGGTTACCTGAGATCCATGGGATGAAGAAGAAGCCCTGGAAGACGTCGATGCCACGGAAGCTGCATCGGAGGGAAACAGGGTACTGAGCTTAGCTGCCCGATTCTGTAACCCTCTTTTGGACATCATAAAACAGGACTCACAATCTGCAATGGAGTGGTCAGGACCTAAACATTTTAGACACCAGTCATGGGTGTCGGTGACAGAAATAGTGCTACTGCACTTTGTGCATTTTTTAAACCCGGAGGCGGGTTTTTCCATGAGGGAAAAATATCTCTGTAGGCCTAAGGCCCCAGAAGAAAAATGCACTGAAAAAGTAGAAGTTGTTTTTGTTTTTGTTTTTTTTAAAGAAAGAAAAGGAACCGGTAGTACCGGTGCGGAATCGAGAAGGCAGACACGCAACTAAAGAAAAAGAAAAGAAAAGAAGAAATTCTTCAGCAGTGACAGGAAACACAACCTGCTGGCTCCGCGGAAAAGAAGAACTGGAGAGAGGCAGTTGGGAAAGGCGGGAAGGCAGCACGCAGGCGCTGTGGGATGCTCCCAAAAGCTTTCTTTAAGGACGCTGGGGAGCGTTCCCGCGCAGGCTCCGTCGGTACCGACGATACCCATATGTGAAGACTCATTCCTGCTTGCTCCTGGAGATACATAAAATCACCTCCAATGAGTCAGCTCCATGTCTTTCCCCACTCCTTCCCTTCTCCACTAACACTAGAACCCGTCGTTCTATTACCAAAAACCTCCTGACTATCCCAACAACCAAAAGATATTGTAAACAATTTACCAATAACAGGGCCTTCTCCCTCTATGCTCCATCCCTATGGAACTCCCTTCCTCATCAGCTGCGGAACTCTCCAACCCATTCTGAGTTCCGAAAGAAGTTATAAACTCTTCTTTTCCTTGAACATTTTTCCCTCCCGCCTTAGTAACCAACTTTCTACTGCAACTTCCCAGCTCATGCCCTCTCTAATCCTATCATGCAGCCATCTGGTATCCTGGCATATACCTCTGTAAATAGTTGTTCCTTGTTATTGTAATTAGTTCTCCTGTTACCCATTATATCTGTTACTTTGTTCTATGTAAATAGTTGAAACACACTGTCTTAATTGTTTTATGTAAACCGTCTTGATTTGTAGAAAGACGGTATATAAAATCTGTTAAATAAATAAATAAAATAAATAAATTGTGAGCTGTGACATGACCTTCGAGAGAAAAGTCTATTACTCTCATAGGTAAAGAATATGCAGTCTGCGATCTACATGGAGAGGTTCTCTTGGAAACTGGTAAACCCAGGTGACTGGCATCAAAGGCAACAAAAAGCTGTGAAGACTTTCTATGCTGCCTAGTCCTCTGAAGGTAAAAGGCTAAAGCCCGTTTACAATCTAGTGTGTGAAGATTCCTTTCTGCACTAGAGGCATGAGGCCTAGGGAAGAAGACAGGAAGGTAAACCAACTGGTTCAAATGAAAAGGCGAAACCACCTTTGGCATAAAGTGAGGATGAGTCCTAAGAACTACTTTATCATGGTGGAACCTTGTGTAAGGAGGGTCAGCCACTAAAGCTTGTAGCTCACTGATGCATCTTGCAAAACTGAGGGCAATTAGGAAGATTACCTTCCAAGAAAGAAATTTTAGAGATGTAGTGGCTAAGGGCTCGAAGGGCGGCTTCATAAGCTGTCCAAAGACAAGATTTAAATCCCATGCCACGAGTGGTGGCTTAAAGGGAGGCTTATTTAAGAGTAGACCTCTCAAAAAATGCGCTACAAGCGGCTGAGAGGAGACGGGTTGTCCAGCAAAAGGCTTGTGGAAAGCTACAATGGCCCTAAGGTGGACCCTTACTGAATTAGTTTTAAGTCCAGAGGATGAAAGGTGGAAGAGATACTCCAGTAATGCCTCTACTGGAACTGAAAAAAGATTAAGTTCCTTTTTTGAACACCAGATAGAGAACCTTCTCCACTTAAAGGCGTAAGCATGCCTTATGGAAGGTTTCCTGGAGGCCAAAAGGATATCTTTAATCTGTTGAGAGAGGTTGATATCCTGGAGTTTTAAGCTCTCAGCAGCCACGCCATCAGGTGCAAAGACTGAGGATTCGGGTGTAGAACCGTCCCGTTCTCCTGGGATAAAAATTCTGGAGCACATCCCAATTCCAGAGGTCTGGTTTGAGAGAGACCAGCGTGGGGCTATGAGGATCATATGGCCCCTGTCTCTCTGAAGCTTGAAGAGAGTCTTGGGAATGAGGAGAATAGGTGGGTAGGCATATAGGAAGTCCTGACCCCAGTGGAGGTGGAAAGCATCCAT
Organism: Ichthyophis bannanicus; assembly: GCA_033557465.1. Taxonomy (NCBI): domain Eukaryota; kingdom Metazoa; phylum Chordata; class Amphibia; order Gymnophiona; family Ichthyophiidae; genus Ichthyophis; species Ichthyophis bannanicus. The sequence continues at coordinate 915,274,950 of CM066033.1, forward strand.
TGCCTGACTGTTCCGAGCTGGAATTCTGGAACAGAAATGGGGAAGTTTGGCATTCTGAGCACTTACAAATAGGTCCATATCTGGAGTTCCCCAGATTCGAAAGATTCGAGCAATTTGCTCTGAATGAAGAGACCACTCGTGTGGCAGCCACACTCAACTGAGTCTGTCTGCTAGGAGATTATGTTTGCCCGGGACTTATACCGCTAGTAGGTGAATCTGAAGGCCTCTTGCGAAAGACCAGAGGTGTAGAGCTTCGTTGCACAATGCCTGAGAACCGTTCCACCCTGCTTGTTCACATACAACATGGCAACCTGATTGTCCATCTGGACAAGAATTGTCTTGTAGCGCAGATGGTCCTGGAATGCTCGGAGAGCATAGAAAATGGCTCTGAGTTTCAGTAGATTTATGTGAAGGCAAGCCTCCTGCTGGGTCCAGAGACCTTGAGTGGAGAGATTGTCGAGATGAGCCCCCAACCCAACTTGGATGCATTCGTTGTCAAGGTAGCTTGGTGCAATGGCTGCTAAAAAGGTGACCTTACGGGTACGTTTTCTAGCGATTGCCACCACTGAAGGGACGAAATGAGGCGTGCAGAGTTTCTGATTTTGTCCCGCAGACGACCCGACGCCTGAGTCCACTGAGAGGCTAGGGTCAACTGGGCTGCCCGCACATGTAGGCGAGCATAGGGGACCACATGTACAGTGGACGCCATATGACCCAGCAACTGAAGCATTTCTCGCGCAGTCAGGAAAGTTTTCATAGCTGCTTGAGAAGCCAGTTGAACTATTCAAGCACAGCGGAGCTGTGGCAGGAAAGCCCTTGACTGCCGTGTGTCTAGAAGAGCCCCTATGAACTCTAGGGATTAAGAAGGGGTAAGATGGGACTTTGGGAGATTTATAACCAATCACAGATATTGAAGAACTTGCATTGTGCAGGAAAGAGCAGAGCTGGCCTCTGGAGCTATTGATGCTTGGATCAGCCAGTCGTCTAAGTAGGGGAAGACAAATATCCCTAGAGTCCTTAGAAATGCTGCTACTACTGCCATGCATTTTGTGAAGACTCTTGGGGCAGAAGCCAGGCCAAAGGGTAGAGCCCTGTACTGGTAATGTCTTCCCTGAAAGAGGAATCGAAGAAACCTCCTGTGTTCTGCATGAATAAGGATATGTGTATAGGCATCCTTTAGGTCTAGAGAACATAGCCAATCCTGACTCTGGATGTAAGGGAGAAGTGTTCCGAGAGAGATCGTTTTGAATTTCTCCCGGAATAGATACTTGTTTAACTTACTGAGAGGTACAGTATGGGCCTGTACTCTCCTGTTTTCTTTGGTATAAGGAAGTAAGGGGAGTAAAAGCCCAGGCCTTGTTGAGAAAGAGGTACCTCCTCTATTGCACCCTGAGCAAGAAGTGAGGTAACCTCTTGACACAAGAAAGTGGTGAGGGGGGGGGAGCCGAGAACTGAACTCCCTTGGAGTGGAGGGAGGGAGCATACTGTGGAAATGGAGTTTGCACCCCTCTGTCACTATGGAGAGAGTCCAATGCTCTGATGTTATCTGCTGCCACCTCTTGGCAAAGTAACACAGTCTGCCCGGAATGTTGAGTGGCTCTGGAATTTTTAGAGGTAGGATGACTAGGTTCTCTAGGAAGGAGTCAAAGACCTTGTGGAGGCTGTGTTTGCTGAGCTGGTTGAGCTCTGGGGACTTGAGCCTTTCTTTGTTGTTTCGGCTGCTGTTGCCACTCCTGGGGAGCATGGACTGGGCAGTGGACAGTATGGGTGTAAGAAGGATAGAATTTATTTTTCTTATTGAAAAAGGGTTTCTTAACTGTCTTTTTCTTAGCTGGGTTGGCAGTGGTCCTTGAAAGTCTATTTAAGGTAGTGTTCTCGGACTCAAGTTGAGAAGCTTTGTCCTGCCAATCCTTGACAAAGAGCTTTTCTCCCATGCAAGGAATATTCCCCAGCTTATCGTGCACCCACTGCTCTAAATCACATTCTTATAACCAAGCAATCCGACATGCACTGATAGAAATAGCAGAGGTCCTGCTAATTGTGGCGGTTGCGCCCCTACCAGGCGGTCGCCTAGTAGGGACGGGAAGCCATCTTGAATTCCTCTTTACCTAGGATTGTAGTTGTCTATAGAGATAAATGAACCAAGTGGTTGTTTCAAAGCACACAGGAATTTTATTAGCTTCTGTGGCAAGCGGGTAACAAATCTTTAAAGCAGTTGTACACTCAAGTCAAAGAAAATAAAGGATAATCTTCTCCTATTAAAGCAAAGCTTACAACCAGTGTTGTAGTAGAATTATTTACACAGGCTTTCTTTTCTTTTCCCTTTATGATGCTTCTCTATTCCGTAATCATAAAGCACATGTATTTACAATTCCTAACTTCTCACTGCTCTCAGGCTTTCATTACTTAGCCACAATGCACATATCACAGTCCATCTCAGAACAAGCTGAAGTCAGGTCACTTTCTTTACCTTCTACCTCCATGCTTTCTGCTGAGCTGTATCTTGGCAAAGTTTGAAAACGCTCGGGCACTTTATGCTTAATGTTCTTTAACAGGTTAAACAGCCTATTCCACTGAATGGCCCCGTCTCCTCTAGGTAGAACTTCAACGGGCTTCTCCTGTTCAGTTTCTCCTGAAAACCCCTTCTTCCTAATCCGGGTTTTCTCAGGCCTAAACCTCTCTTCAGAGTCAGAGCAAGAAACACAGGGTTTTGGCTTTACTGCTTTCTTTCTCCTACCTTGGAGTCTTGTTGCAGCACCTTCCTGGCTGAGGCTTCTGTGGCTTGTGACTCTCTCTGCCTCTGAGCTAGACAGGGAATCAGGGTAAGACCTCCACTTCCCTTCCTGGGGCTTCTGCTGCCTGCAGACAGACCCTTCATCAGAGGAGTCTAAGCACTCTTGCCTTAGCCTTCTCAAAGCCAACCTTTTCTCTCTCTCCCTCTTGCCAGTCTGTTTGGTCCTCTGCATGGAACCTTCTCTGTAGCTTCCTTGGCTGCAGTGCTGGCTGCTCTTGTCTCTGCTGCTGCTCTCTTTGTGGCTGCTTCTCTCTTGGCTGTTTCTTGCTTGGCTGCTTCTCTCAACTTTGTTTGTTTTCTCAAACTTAAACGTTGAGCAGGGCACCTCCCTTCCTGACTCCACCCACTTGTACCTCCTACTCTTACCTGGGGTTGTCATGGAGTCTGGGAATGGCTTAAACCTAGCTCTACCCTCTTGGTTTCTCTCAGGGATTTTGCTGTGGTGTATGTGTTCTAGTGCACCCATCCCCCGAAAAGAAGAAAAAGTTCTTCTTTCTCTTTTATTTCCATGCTGAGCTGCACTCTCCTTACCACATAATGCATTCGAAACAATCAAAGGTTGCTCTGTTCATGAACTTAGAAACATTTTGGGCATATTTAACAAGAGTAAGGAAATCGGCCCTCTTGTCATCAGTGAGAAGAGGAGCCATCAGTTCCAAATCTTTAGTAACCTCCTGAAGAAAGATACCCATATAGAGTATGTATGAACTTATTCTGGCCGATAACATAGAGGCCTGAAAACATCGACGACCGAAGGCATCGAGAGTTCTCGCCTCACGGCCCGGAGGATTAGAGGAATGTGTCTTGGTACTTTTGATTCAGCGCATTGCCGATTCCACAACCATGGAATGGTGTGGTAACTGCATTTTTTGAAATCCGGGACACTGCGGTACCCAGTACATTGTATCGAGTCTTCGAGAATATGGAGACACCATTAAGGGTGTTTCCCACATCCTAAGCATGAGGTCATGCAAAATCCGAAGTATGGGAAGGTTTGAGGGGCTGCCGGATACTGAAGAATTTCAAGTTCTTCAGCTCTCGGTTCCTTCTCGGGGATCATGGTGATCGAGAGGCCCAGAGCCACATCCCGTATAAAGTCTTGAAAAGACATGTCCTCCGGAGGAGACATCCATCGTTGCGGGGAAGGAAAGGGATCCTCTGGAAGAACGGATCTGGTACCAATGGAGTCATCGGAAGAATCGGAATTGAAAGACTCGAAGTATCGACGAGCTGGGTGCTCCCGCACCGCCTCTCGATGGTACCGATCGAAGTCGGCATCGCAATGCCTCAATACCGGACCCTCAATGCCGGATACCGATTCTAGGGCCGGCATGGGTGGTAGTGTGGAAAGCAGCGCAACAGTAGACGCAGATACGTCAGGTACCAGTATCGGTACCGATGACTGCGGAACAGATTGCAGCGGCTTTAGCGGTACAGACTCCGCTCAATGGCTAGGATACGTTGATCAATGGAGCCTGCCGATGTCTGGGTGTTGGTACCCCAGAACATGGCACCAAGAGCTCTCCAGAAATGGACGTCTCGGGATCATCTTGGGACCCTGATAATGCTTTAGAGGCAAGGACCTCCCGCCGGGGTTCTTTGGCCAGTGTATTCTCCTCGAGGGCAACACTAGAAGCATCTTGATGCTTAGAAAGAGATCTACCATTTGAGGACCGGCCAGTCTTCGAGGAAGACCTGGGTTTGACTGTTCAACAGCCAAAATGCTTCGGCCACGAAAGCAGCTGTTCTAAACTAATTTAAGGCTGCTGAACACAGAAATCATAATGAAAATGGCTAATCAGGTCTAGCTGCTAAGATATATGCTATTAATTAGTCATTAGGGGCCATTAACTGTGTATTACGCAACATTTGCGTGAGATTGCATAATCTCTACTTGCAACCAATAGAAATATCTGTCCAAAACCAGATGATGCAATCAGTATCTAAATTTGCATCACTTGACAGTATAAATCTTAAGGTGTATTAGTCACAGAAAAATTAAAAATTAATTATTTTGCATTATTTTATGCCGATAGGTCAATCACAGCGTATTCGGCGATGCATCGTACTTGTGTTAATAATGCAGATAATTTCTGCTGTATTTGTGGTGAAGTGACTTTTACATCACAAAAACAGAATATGACTGTGGCGGTTAAGAAAGCCTACAACTTATATTTTGGCTGCAGAATAGGAGATCACGATAAGAGCTGGGTGCCACACATAAGCTGCAATACATGTGCAACAAATCTCAGGCAATGGATGAATGGGAAAAGGCAATCAATGCCTTTTGCAGTTCCAATGATCTGGAGAGAGCCCACAGATCACGTCAGCACTTGCTACTTCTGCATGGTTCCTCCAATTCAGAAAGGCATATCCAGAAAGAGTAAGTGGGCTGTGCAATATCCAAACATTCCATCTGCAATACGCCCAGTGCCTCATGGAGAAGGGTTGCCGATTCCCAAAATGTCAGAATCATTATCATTAGAATCAAGTGAGGAAGAGGAAGAAGTTTGCAGTCATGAACCGTCAACCTCACGTGGCCCAGAGTTTCTTCTGGCCACTGCTAATGAGACACACCTCATAACGCAAGGTGAATTGAACAACCTTGTCAGGGATTTGGATCTCTCGAAGAATAAAGCTGAGCTTTTGGGTTTCAGAATACAGCAGTGGAATCTTCTGGCTGATGACGTTCAAATTTCTTTTTTATGGGACCGTCAGAAAGACTTGGTGTCATTCTTTTTTAAAAAAGGTGATCTTACTGCATGCAACAACGTAAAATGTTTAATGGCAGCTCTCAATATCAATTACAATGCAGATGATTGGAAGCTCTTCATTGATTCATCCAAAGCAAGCAAGTCTTAAAGCTGTATTGCTGCATAATGGCAACTTGCTACCATCAATTCCTATTGGCCATGCAGCTTTTATGAAAGAGACTTATGACAATATGAAAAAACTTTTGAAATGTATAAACTATGATCTACATCTATGGTCAATCTGTGGTGACTTCAAAGTGGTCGCCCTCTTGCTTGGTCTTCAGGGTGGATACACCAAGTACTGCTGCTTCCTGTGTGAATGGGATAGTCGTGCTAGAGATTGTCATTTCGTCAAAAGGGAGTGGCCACTCTGTCAGTCACTGGATCCTGAAAGCAAAAATGTTCTGTTTCCAGCACTTGTAGACAGCAACAAGATTTTGATGCCTTCCTTGCACATCAAGTTGGGACTAATGAAAACTTTGTCAAGGCGATGGATAAAACTAAACCTGCTTTCAGGTATCTTAGTGGTAAATTTCCTAGACTGAGTAATTCCAAAGTTAAGGAAGGAGTTTTTGTTGGCCCTCAGATTCGTGCACTTCTTCAAGATGACGAATTTCTTTGTTTATTGCGTGGAAAGGAAAAGGCTGCATGGATAGCATTTGAATCAAAATTTTCTTGGAAACAACAAAGCAAATAATTACCAAGAGGTTGTTCAAGATCTTCTCAAGGCATACAAAAACCTTGGTTGCAACATGTCCTTAAAGATTCATTTTCTACACTCTCATCTAGATTTTTTCCCACAAAATTGCAGAGCAGTAAGTGATGAACATGGAGAATGATGCCACCAAGACATTGCAGCCATGGAAAAGAGGTATCAGGGTAAATGGAGTCCATCAATGCTTGCAGATTACTGCTGGACAGTGACAAGGAATATTCCATTGCTTCATTACAAGAAACAGATCAGGAAGCGTCGTGAAGCCACTGAACGAGAACAAAACTTGCTAGAATGTACTTACAAATGTTCTTAATGAAAGTTAAATTGCAGACATAATTACTCCTCTGCTTCTTCTAAGTATGTTTATGAACTTTATTTTATAAAAACATGCTTGTTATTGTGCAAAGTTTCATTTGTAATAAGATTTTGATTTACATCTAAGAATTTAGGCTCGATTTTCGCCATACATAGTGGTAAAATGTAAATTCTTCAACATATCATAGAAACAGGAGCTAATTGACCAATTTCACTATCATATTTGAATTCAGCATATCAAATTCATTAAGAAATAGCACATTTAATTTCTGAAGCAAACAATTTTTGAAAATTTGTAGAACAGTGTTATGTAAGATCCATGGGAGGAAGATGAAGCCCTGGACGATGTCGATGCAACGGACATTGCATCCGAGGCAAAAAGGCTGCCGAGTTTCGCAGCTCTATTCTGCAGGCCCCTCTTAGTCATCTTTCTGCAGAGGAGACACTCCGATGGTGAATGGTCTGGGCCCAAACATTTAAGACACCAGTCATGGGTGTCGGCAGCAGAAATAGTACTGCTACATTTTTAACATTTTTTTAAACCACTAGTTGGTTTCTCCATTTTAAAAGAAAACAGGGCCTACGGCCCAAAATGGCGCCAAGGCACCAAGAGGGAATAGACCCTCAAAAAAAAAGCTTTTTTTTTTTTTTTAGAAGAAAAAAAGAAGACACCAATGGTACCAGTGTGAGCGTCGACGGGAAGGCAGATGTGACCACAAAAAAGACAATTTTCTGCGGTGACAGGAATTTCTGCCTGTCAGCTCCGCGGAAAATGAAAAACTGAAGAGGGAGAGTTGGAAAGGCAGGAAGGCAGCAGCACAGGCGCAGTGGGATGTTTCCAAAAGCTTTCCTATATGACGCTGGGGAGTGTTCCCACGCGGGCTCCATCAGTGTCGACTATACCCATATGTGAAGACTACATTCCTGCTTGTTCCTGGAGATTAAGACATTTCTTGTAATCTGTAGTCTTTTGGTTTCTCCCCCTCTGATGCTATAACAAGCATTTCCTCCGCCATACAATTTATTTTTTTTTAAGTATCCCTTGTCATTTTTACTCCTGCCTTCCATTTCTGGTTTCATATATTTTTTTGTTAAAAAGCATCATGTAGTCACAATGGCTATCTTTATGTATGCTTGCTATTTAGTTGTACAATTCCCAATACAGTTTGCTTTTAAGAATTTTTTTATTTTGAATTTTATTGTCCATATTTCTTCATATTCAAATTATGGTCACTCGCATCGTTGATTTTTACAATTAATTGTTATCACCTGCGGTCATCCTTTTGAGCTCTGACCCACATTTTTGGCACAAATGTCAGTTTGGCGTTTTAAAAGTGCACTTCAGCTTTCCTTTTCTGACTCAGTGAGTTTTCACCACCATTTGTCAGGTATAGTCATAGATCTGGCTTCAATATGTTTTAAATTTGCTAATTGCATCAGTTTTTTTTATGACCTCATTTCTTTTTTTTATGATTATAGCGTTTTTATTGGTTTGATCGTTTGAAGCTTCCCCTCTTTATTTCTTTAGAGGTACTAGATACCTACAGTGGGTTTATTTACGGTTGGTTTGTTCATGTTGTTTTCACAGTCGGTCCTTCTCATCTCTTCTGTTTCTGTGGCAGTGATAGTCTGCTGGCACGGTTTGTCTTCCTCACCTTGATGTTGTACAATGGCTCACCTTAGTGTAACATGATTCAGTAGTTCTTTAAGCATCAAACCTATTTATACACTTATTTGGGTTGTTTTTAATATTATTATTTTGCTTTCATTTTGTTTTTAATATGACTATTCTGTTTTACAATATGCTTTGTTTGTATAAATGTAACTTTTTATATTTTTTTAAGTAATTACCTATTTATGTTTTTATTCTAATTTTTGAGGTTTGGTTTTCTCATTTATTTATTTATTCATGTTTTTATTTACACTCTTGAGGCTTGTTTCCCCCTGAAGAAGGCCCTGTTGGCCGAAAAGCGTTGGGGTACAATAAAGACCTGTTTGACCACCAGTTGTGTACCAGATCCTTTGTTCTACAGTATTAGGGTAACATCATCAAACCAGTTGTTCTCAGTCTCCATCAGCTGGTGGTAGGACATAACTCACATGTCTGGACCAGACTGGAGGGACAGGAAGAAGGAAGGCCATTTTGTGGAGTTGGGCAGTGTTGCTAATGATACAGCACAGTATACAGTGGTATGCAAAAGTCTGGAATCGTGAGTTTCGCGTTTTTCGTACTTTCTAAAGTTTTTTTTTTAAAATTTAGCGTTAGCCCAGCATATTCATCTTTCTACCACGTTAAAAGGGATACATTTGGCTATTAGAGTTGACTTTTTTGCATGCCTTGCTTCCAATTTAAATACTTTACAGACACTGGGAGATAGCTACTGCGATTTTTGTGGATCCTGCGTCAAAACTGGATCGAGATTATCCAATATGCACAGGTTATTTCTGACCAATCAGGAGGCTGGTTTCACTAGCCAATCACAATGCAGATATCTAGCCAACAGTGCAGCTATAAAAACGCACAGAATTTCTGAATTTCATAGGCTTTCTGGATTGACCATAAAGATGACTCTGACCCTGACGTTGGAGAAGCGTGTTCGTGTGTCCTTTATGAGCGAGGAAGGATTTTCAAACTGTCAGATAGCCAGGAAAGTTGGCTGCAGTCAGAGCGCTGTTGTTAAGATTGTACAGAAGAAGAAAGAAACGGGTTCAGTGGTGGACAAGCCTCGTTCAGGTCATCCACGTGCATCAACATCACGCAAGGACAGCGCACTATGACGCATTTCACTGACTAATTGCAAGTTGACCTCTCCTCAGCTACTTCGAGAGTGGTCAGACAAGAGTGAGGTCAGTGTCAGCTCATCAACAGTTCATCGCCGGTGCCTGCAGTTTGGTCTCCAGGGCTGCAAAGCACGGAATAAGCCACTGATGACTGACATACAAAGGCGCAAGCCGGATCGTGTGGGTGAGAAAGCACTCAACCTGGTCGACTGAAATGTGGGAAAAGGTGCTATTCAACGATGAAAGCACCTTCTGCCTGTTTGGTAACCAGGCCCACAACTATGTGAGGAGATGTCCTGGAGAGGAATTCAAGCCTGAGTGTCTCAACCTCACTGTGAAGCATCCTTTGAAGGTCATGGTCTGGGGCTGCATGGCTGCCAGTGGCGTTGGACATCTTCACATCGTCGATGGAATGGTCAACGGGGCCAAGTACATCACCATACTGCAAAAGTGCATGGTGCCATCAGCACACAAGCTGTTTCCTGGCCAGTTCCTGTTCCAAGATGACAATGCAGCCTGCAATCGCAGGTGATCAGCTGGAAGCAGCGGAACAACATCAACTCAATGGACTGGCCTGCCCTGTCTCCAGATCTGAATCCAATCAAGAATCTGTGGCACAAGGTGACCTTGGAAATATCCAATAGGCATCCGACATCAAAGCATGAGCTGATTGAGTCACTCATTGCAGCTTGGAACCATGTTGTCACCAACGATCACCTTGTCAGACTGGTTCATTCAATGCCGACAAGGTGCAGTCAGGTGATCAAGAACAAAGGGTGACCCATCAAATACTGAGCCATCACTGACACATAACGGCCTTTTTCAAGGCCACATACATTAATTTGAAGGAAACCTGGCGTGCATCCATAAAATTTTAAAGCATACTTATAATAATATATCATTGGCTAACGATGTACATTACGCGATTTTCACAGAAAATCTGTCAACAGGACAACTATGGGGAACAAACTTTAGAAAATAAGGGCCAAACCAATACTAAAAGTTGGCCCTACTAGCCAAATCTATCACTTATCATGCGATACACAGAAAAAGCCACTGGGAGGAAAAAGAAATTAAGATATAAGGTCACAAAGTTTAAAAAACGTCAAATTTACAAATGATTCCAGACTTTTGCACACCACTGTAAGTGTCTCAAATATTAGGCAAAGTCGTAACAGTTGACACTTTAGAGATGGGTTTCCCTCTGATGATTCCGAGATTCTGATGAGGCTTATAAACACCACACTATACAACTCGAGGCACACCTGGTATGCGGGAAGAGTCACAAGGCAGGAGCGAATTTTCTTGACAGGCGCTGCTCATGAACCTACTCTACTGAGCACTACAGAATAAAATGATGCAATGTGTGCACTCGTCGATAGCCACAGCCACTTGGGTCCTGCTGTTACACTCAGGTCCCACTTGAGTATAGTGTACCTGCTAGTTGAGATGCACCTAATGCCCTTCTTCAACTTATCAGACAATTTGATGTGCTTTGCATCTGAGAGGTGAAACAAAATGCAAAGAGCTGATAAAAAAATTCTGATGCCAGAAATAAACTCCCAGTACTAAAAATGAGCCCTTTTAGGGTTCTAAGTATAGTGCCTGAGAGGGAAAGAGCCCTGAGTCCAGCAAAATAAACATCTCACAAGTAATGGGCATGGGCAAAGGCAAAGACACAGGCCCAGTTCCTTTGCAAGGTTCAATGTCCCCCTAGGAGATCATGTTGTGAAGTTGGCTTTTGAAGGGGAAAATGATAATTACACTTACCTGGTAATTGTAGTTCCTTGAGTAACGACAGTTCAGTACTCTACCTCTGGGTTGTCAACCTCCTCCTGCAGCTTGGAGACTGGCATGTCAGAATCATGACATCACTGGATATAGCCTGCTGATCTCTCTCCTCAGTCCCAGTGTGAACTATTAACAAAGCAGACTCAAAAGAGCAACAAATAAGTAGCTAATATAATGATCGCAACCTAAACTGAACCACCATTCCAACTATGTAAACTATTCAGGCAAGACTTTCTTACGCCCTTCCCTGCCACGCAGAGAATTAAAGAAAAGACAGAGCAAACATAAACAATTTGAAGACAGACCTACCTGTAGTCCGCCTCTTCTTGCTAGAACCTTTAACCTTCCTGGAAGAACTCCAGGTGGGAATGAGGACTGAACTGTCGTCACTCAAGGAACTACAATTACCAGGTAAGTGTAATTATCATTTCCTTATCGTTCCTCCAGTTCAGTCCTCTACCTCTGGGATGTACCAGAGCAGTAATCATTGGGAGGGACCCTTCCAGCCGGTACGTAACACCATCGACCCGAAACAGGCATCATTAGCAGATGCGACGTCAAGACGGTAATGCCTACTGAACGTATGTAGAGACGACCAAGTCGCCGCCCTACAAATTTCCCCCAGCGGGACCAAACTGTACTCTGCCCAGGAAGACGCTTGCGCTCTGGTGGAATGAGCTCGCAATCCTGCGGGCACCGACCGACCTTGAAGCAGATAGGCGGAAGCAATCGCCTCCCGAATCCACCTGGCAATGGAAGTCTTAGCTGCTGCCTCTCCTTTGCGCACACCTCCGAATAACATGAATAGCCAGTCCGACTTGCGAAAAAACTTCGTCACCTTCAAATACTGCCGCAACACCCGCTTTACATCCAAATGGCGCAAACTGCGGTCTAGGTCGCCTCCTTCTAGCGAACCCAGAACTGGCAAGGACACTGACTGATTCAAGTAAAAGGGCGACACCACCTTAGGCAAAAAGGACGGAACTGGACGCAGTACTACCTTTTCTCTCTCGAAGGACAAGAACGGTTCTTTACATGACAATGCCTGCAACTCCGAGATGCGCCTAGCTGAACAGATTGGCACCAGAAAACTGTTTTCAACGTCAAATCCTTCACCGAAGCCCGATGCAACGGCTCAAAGGGCGGTTTGGTTAACGCTGCTAACACCAAACTGAGATCCCAAGGCGGAATCATCACTCTGTGCAACGACCGTAATCTAGAAACCGCAACACATCAGCATGGCCGCCAAGAGCAACTCCCTGAATCTTACCACGATAACAGGAAAGAGCTGCCAATTGAACGCGCAAGGAACTGGCTGCAAGACCTTTATCAAAACCGTCTTGCAGAAAACTTAATATAGAAGAGATGGAGACCGTAGACGCCCGAATCTGTCGTCTCAAACACCAATCCTCAAATATACGCCAAATACGAACATACGCCAACGACGTGGACTGTTTCCTTGCTCTAAGCAACGTAGCAACGACCGACGCCGAATAGCCTTTCTTCCTCAGCCTGGCCCTTTCAATGGCCATACCGTAAGTGAGAATCGATCCACTTGGGGCATGAAGAGAGGACCTTGCAGCAACAGGTCCGCCCTCGCCGGCAGCCGCTAGGGCTCTCCGTCCAAGAGACAGACGAGGTTCGCGTACCACAGACGCCTCGGCCAGTTGGGCGCCACCAGAAGCACCCTTCCTGGATGAGCCCCGATCCGCTGAATCACCCGGCCAATCAATGCCCACGGAGGAAAGACATACAGAAGGCCTGAGGTCGGCCACTGATGCAACAGCGCGTCTATGCCCTCCGACATTCTTTCTCATCTCCTGCTGAAGAACTGGTTGGCCTTTGCCGACTGGAAGGTCGACATCAAATCCATTATTGGCTTTCCCCAACAAACCACCATCTGTGCAAAGACGTCGGGATGCAGTTCCCACTCCCCTGCATCTACTCGAACCCTGCTGAGGAAGTCGGCCAGCACACTGTCCTTTCCTGCAATGTGCGCCACCGAAATCGCTGTCAACCAACTCTTTACCCAGACGAATAGCGCTTCTTCCATGGCTGCATTCCCCATGCCGCCCTGACGACTGATGTAGGCGACTGCCGCAGAGTTGTCGGACAGGACTCGAACTGACCGACCTACCACCGATTCCTCGAACACCTGAAGCGCCCAGGCGACTGCTCGAAGTTCCAGCCGATTTATCGACCAGGAAGCCTCCAAAGGAGACCAAAGATCCTGCGCAAACCTGCTTCCGCAGTTGGCTCCCCAGCCTGCTAGGCTGGCATCCGTTAACAACGGAAGCCACTCCGGCTGCTCCAGCAGCATTCCGGCCGACAGCAACGTCGGAAGCAACCACCACTGGAGAGACTGTCTGACCTTGCTCGAACACGGAAGCCGCTTGTTCAAAGGATCCGACTGATGCGACCAGTGACGAAGCAGAGCCCTCTGCAGAGGCCGCATATGAACTTTGGCCCAAGGCACTGCCTCCAGAGACGCCGCCATTGTTCCCAGCACGCGAAAATAAGACCATGCCGACGGCGCTGGAGTGGTTCTGAACTTGCGAACTAGACTCCGGAGAGCCTGAGCTCTCCTCTCCAGCAAAAACACCTGTCCATTCTTCGTGTCGAACCGCACCCCCAGATACTCGAGGTCCTGAGAAGGCTCCAGATGGCTTTTGGTTGGATTGACCACCCAACCGAGACTCTGCAAGAACTCTACCACCCTGCTTGTCACCTGGATGCTCTCTGCCTCGGACTTGGCCTGAATTATCCAATCGTCGAGGTACGGGTGCACCAGAATTCCTTCCTTGCGCAACGCTGCCGCAACCACCACCATAATTTTGGTGAAAGTTTGCGGCGCCGTCGCCAGACTGAAGGGCAACGCCTGGAACTGATAGTGTCCCCAAGGGAAAGCGAACCTCAGAAACTTCTGATGAGCTGGCCGGTTGGGAATGTGCAAGTACGCTTCCATGAGATCCAGAGACGTCAAGTACTCTCTCTGACGCACTGCCACAATGACCGATCGCAAGGTTTCCATCCGAAAATGCGGAACCCACAGGCAACGATTTACGCCTTTCAGATCTAAAATGGGCTGCAACGCTCCGCCCTTCTTTGGCACCATGAAATAAATGGAGTACCGACCCATACCGTATTCTGCTTCCGGTACCTCCACGACCGATCCTAATTGCAGAAGCCGCTCTAAGGTACTGCGAATCACTAGGGTTTTCCTTTGTCCTCTGCAGGGGGACATGACGAAAGAATCCTGCACGGGGCGCGCCAACTCCAGCGCATATCCCTGACGAATTATCTCCAACACCCACTGGTCAGATGTGATGTGGTCCCAAGCAGAAAGAAACCCCCGGAGCCGCCCGCCTATGGAAGCTCCTTCCGCCGGAACCCGCCTCACTTCATTGCGACTTGCGAGCTGCTGTTGCAGGGCTTGTGGAGAAGCCTCTATTAGCCCCCCGAAACCCTCGAAATCCCTGGGCTCGAGACAGAAAGGGTCCCCTCTGGGAACTTCCGAACCACGACGTACGAAATCTGCGGAAATCCCGAAACTGGCCCCGAAAGCCCTGCCCGGACTTTCCCTGTTTCGGCTTATCCTCTGGAAGCCTACCCCCCTTGGACTCCCCGAGGTCCTTTACCAACTTATCCAGATCTTCCCCAAACAGCAACTTCCCTTTAAACGGCAGCTTACTAAGATGGGACTTGGAAGAACCGTCCGCCGCCCAATTTCGCAACCACACAGACTTACGGGCGGCAACCACAGAAGCCGTGCTATTCACGAGAGCTCTGATCAAATCATAATGTACGTCCGCTAAATATGCCGTCCCGGACTCCAGACGACCCAGCTCTCTGAGCTCCTCTAGATCCAGGTGCGAGGATTGGTGCAGATGCTGAACCCAGCGTAAGCAAGCCCGCGCCACCCAAGCCCCACAAATGGAGGCCTGCAACGACAGCGCATCCGCCCCAAATACCTGCTTCAGCAAGCCTTCAACCTTACGGTCCTGAGCATCCTTCAAGGCTGCACTGCCTTCCACCGGAATAGTGGTCTTTTTTGCAACCGCCGACACTGCGGCGTCTACCCGCGGCGAACAGAATCTCTCCTTATCCTTGTCGGCCAGCGGATAAAGCCTATTCATTGTCCGTATCCCTCTGAGCCCCGCTTCCGGCTGATCCCATTCCTCTTGGATCATTCTGCCAACTACTCTCTGCACCGGAAACACCACCTGCGTCTGACGAACCGCCTGAATAACCGGATCCTCAATCTCCTCCTCAGCGGTTGCCTGCGTAGCGAGATTCAACATCTGCATAGATTCCATGATCAATGCCGTAAGCTCTTCTCTACGGAAGACCCTTATGCTCTTAGCTTGATCCTCGGGTTCTGGGATCTCCCCTTCTTCCAGATCCTCTGCCCCCTCTTCATGTCCCCAGTCTGGATCCTCGACGTCCGGCCACTCGCCTTCCACAGATGACAAAGCCGGGCTTTCGCTCTCTTAGGTGCCGGCGGACCCTCGCTTCCCACCTCAGTCCCATCTGCTGAGAAAGAACGGAAAGCGGCAATGTTCCCAGCATCTTGCCCTGACGCCGTAAACAAAAGGCCTGGTGCATCATTAATATGAAATCAGGGCAAAAATCCTCCAGATCCGTCGACTTCGGACCCGGCAGAGCTCCTGCAGGCCCCGCCGTCTCTTCCAATGTGGATCCCTGTCCGGGAGGCTGCAGTGATTCAGCCACCGCCCCTGTGGTCTGCTGCTCCACCATGGAAGAAAGTGTTGCACAGCCGCGGCAAACCCCTGAATCGGCAACCGTGCCCCTCCGGGTACCGCAGACAACACACTGTGGTCGTGCCGCCATAAAGCAGGTAAGCTATACTGCTGACTGAATGAAACGCCTTTTTTTTTTTTTTTAACCCTAAATTTAATCTTTAAAACTCGAAACCCTAAAAAGAAATAAATTCCACGTACTTTAAACGAGGGAAAACTTCCCCTCTTTGCAGTTCTGGTCCAACTCAAGCCACAAGAGAAGGCCCCCCCCCCCTCCCCTCAGAGGCTGTATCACGGATTAAACTAAGAAATAAAATAAGGAAATAAAATAAAGAAATTCCAACTAATTTACAATGGACGTTTAAATTTTAGCCTGCTTCTCAGTCCCGGGTCCCCTTACGGTCAGGCAGCCACGCGGCGTCTCCGAGCACAATAAAATGACCGCCGAGAGGCCCGGAGGAAAAAAGGGCGCCAAAGTGATCAGCGGACCGGTGCTCCGATTCCTGGCTCAGCTCCCTCCTCCCGCCGAACACAGCCTGTAACCGGTGATGTGTTTACTGGCCAGGTCTGTCCTGCTTGCCGATGCCTTCCTGATCCCCGCGGCACCCCCGGCCAAAGCAGAAGTGAACCGTCGATGAAACTCCCCTCTGCTCTGCTCAGCTCTCCAGCCAGTTTCCCACAGCTGCGTCCACGCTGGCTCCGCGGACCAGGGAATCGACTATGCCTGAGGGAGGGCTCTCCCCCGTAAAGTCCGGGGGGAGAGATCCTACGGCCAACGGAAGGATGTCAATTTTTTTTGACAGACCGAGCACAGACAGGCAGGGAGTAAGAAATGCCGTTTAACTTGGTCTTTCTTTTTTTTTTTTTTTTTAAAGGACAGTACCCAAAATTTTACTAAATCAAATTAACTGACCCAAAACTACACTACTCTACAAGCTCTTTATCTGTTCCTCTAGTGAGCCCCAGGCGAGGCTCACAACATCCTCCTGCTGCATGGAGACTGGTCACACTGGGACTGAGGAGAGAGATCAGCAGGTTATATCCAGTGATGTCATGATTCTGACATGCCAGTCTCCAAGCTGCAGGAGGTTGACAACCCAGAGGTAGAGGACTGAACTGGAGGAACAAAAAGGAAGTGTAGTTACTCACCTGTAATAGGTGATCTCCAGGAACAGCAGGAATTTAGTCTTCACATAAGGGTGACACTGGGTACCGACAGAGCCCGCGCAGGAAGCTCCCCAGCTACCAATAGGAAAGCCTTTAGGAGCAGTCCACTGCACTTGCGCTACTGCCTTCCCGCTCTCCCAACTCCCTCTCTTCAATTGAGTTTGTCACTGATGGAGCCCATGTGGGAATGCTCCCCGGTGTCCAATAGGAAAGCCCTTGGGAGCACTCCACTGCACTTGCATGCCTGCCTTCCCACCTTCCCAACTCCTCTCCTCGGTTGAGTTTGTACTGAAAAGAAGAGTAAAATAAAAGAATCCTACAACTTCTAGAGGAGGAGGGCAGGTTGTGAAGACTGATTCCTGCTGTTCCCAAAGATCACCTGTTACAGGTGAGTAACTACGCTATCTCCAGGAACAAGCAGGAATGTAATGTAGTCTTCACATATGGGACTCCCTAGCTCCCAGATCTCTGAAGAGCTGGATAGGGCCAGAAAGTCGCACACGGTCATGTAAACCTAGACTTCCCCGCCAAGGAGATCTAGCAAGAAGTGAGCGGGGGGTAGGAGTTGTTTCTATGTTCCAAAGAGATGTTGAAGGACCGCCTGGCCAAAGGCGGCATCCCGGCAGGAGTCCCTGTCCAAGCAGTAATGGGCTGCAAAAGTATGGATAGAGGACCATGTAGCAGCTCAGCAAATCTTGTCAATGGCTACTGAGTGTAGGTTGGCCACAGATGTTGCCACTGCTCGGACATTATGAGCAGTAACTTGACCCATGAGGGGAAATCCTGCTTTGTCGTAAGCAAGAGAAATACAATCTGCTATCCATCTGGACGAAGTTGGTTTAGTTACTGGAAGGCCCAGGTGAGTAGGACCGAAAGAGACAAAGAGCTAGGATGATTTCCTAATGTCTTCTGTCCTTTGAAGATAGAAGGCTAGAGCCCTCTTACAGTCAAGCATATGTAGGGTTGCTTCTGCACGAGAAGTGTGAGGCCTTGAAAAAAAGAGCAGCAGGATCATCAATTGATTGATATAGAAAGGAGGCACCACTTTCCATATCAATGGAGATGTGTCCAAAGCACGACTTTGTCATAATGAAAGCGAGTATAAAGTGCATGAGTCACTGAGGCCTGCAGCTCACTGATGCACCTGGCTGAGGTCAGGGAGATGAGGAATAAAACTTTCCAAGATAAGTATTGCAGGTGTGTAGTTGCTAAGGGTTCAAACGGAGGCTTGAGGAGTTGAACCAATACCACATTAAGATCCCATGCTACCGGGGGTGGTCAAAGGGTGGCTTGGTGAGGAGGTTGACCCTCATGAAATGTGCCACAAGAGGAACTGTGAAGACAGGTCTACTATCCACAGGTTTATGAAAAGCTGAGATAGCACTAAGGTGCACCCATACTGAATTTGTTTTCAGTCCTAGAGAGGACAAATGTAAAAGATATTGTAGAAGTGTGGATACAGATGCTTCAAAAGGATTTTGATTATTTTGAGTGCACCAAGATGCATATCTATGCTATTTGAAAGAGTATTTCTTCCTAGAGGAAGGCTTTCTGGAAGAAAGGAGAATATCCTTTATGGCAGTAAATAGTGATAGATCTTGATAGATTATGCTCTCAGCACCCATGCTGTCAGGTGGAGTGACTGCAGATTGGGATTGAGGAGTGTTCTGTTGTCCTGAGAAAGAAGACCCGGCCTGGATCCCAAAGGGGATTGGAGGAGCTTGTGTCAGCTGAAATAGAATGGGAAACCAGGGCTGACAGGGCCAGCGAGGGGCTATAAGGATCATAAAGCCCTTGTCTGCTTGTAGCCTGAGAAGGGTCTTCGGAATCAGGGGTATGGGGGGAATGCATAAAGTAGTCCCCGACCCCAGTAGATCATGAAGGCATTGGACGCTAGACTGAGTTTGGATGATATACTGGAGCAGAACTGTGGTAGCTGAGAGTTCTGTGGAGTGGCAAAGAGATTTGAAAATGTTTTGCCACTGTCGTCGGATCTGAAGACCATTTGTGGGGTTGTAGGATTCGACTGAGCTTGTCTGCCAAGTGATTGAATTCCCCCGTAATGTAAACTGCACGAAGATGCACGTGATGGAGAATGGTGAAATTCCATAAGCTGCAGGCATCCTGGCATAGGAGAAGGGAGCCCGTTCCACCTTGTTTATGTAAAACACTGCCACCTGGTTGTCTGTCCTGACTAGGATCTGACTGTTGGAAAGGTGGTGCTGGAAGACTTGTAGGGGTGTTTGTCACTACTCAAAACTTGAGGAGGTTTATCTGTTGTGCTGATTCCTGAGTTGTGCACAGATCTTGTGTGGAAATGGAAACCAGATGTACTCCCCAACCGAGCTTAGAGGCCTCTGTCGTCAGCGTATGCTGAGGTTGGGGCAATGGGGCAACCAAAAAGGTGCCCGGATTCTCACCCATGCCTCTCACTCAAATCACATTACCCCCCTGCTCATTCACCTGCTAAGTTTTGTATCAATATAAGGTCTTTACTCTGGTTCATCACGTCATTCACACTCATACCCTCAATATTTGTCTGACCTCATTCGTCTTCACATCTCCTCCCGCCCCCTCCATCAGATTCATACCAATTGCCTCTCTCACCCCCCCCCCCCTTCACTTGCTCATCTGGAATCCACCTGGTCCTCTGCTTACTTTTTCCTGGGCCCCCTCCTGTGGAACTCCCTCCCATCAGACCTTCGCCTTGAACTCTCCTTTCCCCGCTTTAAGGCAATGTTAAAAACCCATCTCTTCACCCTTGCCTTTGACCTTCCTCCCTCTCTTTCCTGATTTCCTGCCTTGCCGTCCTCGCCCCTTCTAGTTTAGCACTTTATTTCTTCCTCTATCTGCTCGTCTCTTTCCTGTCCTACAATGGCGTTCCGTTTCCTTTTCCTTGTTTCTTGTAGCAATTTTATATTATAAACTGCTCAGACGCCGTGGCATTGGGCGGTATATCAAATGCCACAATAAAGATAAAGATTTGTTGGGGTGCACCACCATAAGAGATTCAGCCAGAGGGTGTGTTATTTGGATGATATCCCATAGATTCCCTGTGGCCTGGGTCCACTGGATTGAGAGGTTCCACTGGGCTTGTCGCATGTGGAGTCTTGCATAAGGAAGTACATGTACTGTGGAAGCCATGTGTCCCTGAAGGCATAGGAAGTCTCAAGCCGTGGCAGTCTGTTGTTGGCAGAGTCCACTATCCTGTTCATATGGTCCACAGGAAGGAAGGCTTTGGACTGTTTTGTGTCCAGCACAGCTCCTATGACGTTCAATCTTTGAGTTCGAGTGAGGTGGGACTTTTGGAAGTTTATCACAAAGCCCAGATGCTATAGTACAGCAAGAGTTCTTTGCCGAGATACACAGAGTTCTCCAGGACAGTCTGCTTTTATTAGCCACTGCTGTTTCGAAGTTATGCTGCTACCACGGCCATGCATTTTGTGAAGACCCTTGGTGCAAATGCAAGACCAAAGGGAAGGACTCTGTATTGGTAATGGATGCTTTGACAGGTGAATCGAAGGTACTGTCTGTGGTATGGGTGAATCAATATATGAGAGTAGGCCTCTTTGATATCTAGGGAACAGAGCCAGTCATGTTCCTGTACATAGGGAAGAAGGATTCCCAGAGAGATCATCTTGACTTTCTCTTTTACAAGGAACTTGTTTAGCTCCCTGAGGTCGAGAATAGGCCTGTAGCCTCCTGACTTCTTTGGAATCAGAAAGTAGGGGGAGTAGAAGCCTTTTAGCAGTTGGTTTGGGAGAACTGCTTCTATGGCTCCTTGGGAGAAGAGAATGTTGACTTCCTGCTTGAGCAGAACATCCAGGTGAGGTTTGGTGGGAAAGTCTCCTCTGTAGTGGTGAGGAGGAAGTTCTCAAAAGTTCAGTTGGTAACCTTTCTGAATTATGGACAGAGTCCATTGCTCTATAGTGATGGATTGCCACTGTTGTGCAAAGTGACAGAGTATCTCTGGGATGGTGGAGGGTTCCTGTATGCGCAGGAGAAGACTGGTTGTGCTCCCTATGTGGAAGTTAAAAACTTGGTGTAGTTGGTGCTTGGGTGGCTGTCTGTGGCTTGGCCAATCTGGGCTTTTTTGCTTGCTTGGAACCTTGTTGTTTCTATTGGGTCTGATTGCCAATTGGGAGTATGATGGGTACAGCCTTCTTTTCTTAGGGTAGAAGGGTTTTTTTTTCTTGCTGTCTTTTTCTTGGAAGGATCAGCAGTCTTCCTAGAGAGCCTCTTAAGGGTTGTATCGTCTGTTTCGAGCTCTCCAGTTCTTCCCAAAAAGATTCTCCCCCGTACAGGGAATATTGCCAAATTTATCTTGGACCCATTGTTCTAAGTTCAAAGCTTGATGCCAAGCCAGTCACCTTGCACCGATGGCAATAGAAGAGGCTCTGTTGATTGACTCAAAGGCATCAAATTCTGCCCTATTGACAAACTTTGAGACATTTTGGCTATGTGTCAAAACAGCTTGGAAGGCAGGTCATTTCTCTTCTGGCAGGAATGGAAGGATACCTTCCCCAGTCTTTGTTGAGTTCCTTTAGGAACATCCCTATATAGAGGATGAAAGAATTTATCCTGCTGGATAGCATGGATGCTTGAAAAGAACGGCGGGCAAATTAATTGAGATTCCTCTATTCCCTTCCTGGAGGAAGCGAGGCATGGTTCTTGCCACTTTTTATGCGACACATCGCTGATTCCACCACCATAGAATGGTATGGAAGCTGTGGCTTCTGGAATCCAAGGCACTCGGTTACCCTGTACTTAGTGTCCAATCGGCGACTGATCAGGAAAACGGTTAGAGGGGTTTCCCACATCAGGAGCATTAAGATATGTAGGATACAGTGTACCGGGAGGATTGTGGCCTCTTTTGGGGCTGTGGGATACTGGAGTATCTCCAGTTCCTCTGCTCTTGGTTCCGGTTCCGATGCTGCCAGAATGGACAGGCCAGCCGCCATGTCTCAAATAAACTCCTGAAATGACATGTCTTCAGGAGGGGATTAACGCAGAGTACTAATGAATGGTGGTGAGGGTTCTGAGGCGATGTCCTGGAGATCATCAGAATCGAAGGACTGGTGATCGGAATTGGAGGAATCCGTATCTGATACCGGCAAGTATCAACAATGCCGTCGATGACATGACCAGTGAAGATGCACAGCAATGTCCTCCGGAGCTAAAACTGGTGTAGACCAGGGGTTATCAGTGGCCGATACGGATACTGATGTCAGTACAGAGGCCTTGGTTCTCAGTGCAGGGTGCATCACTGCCGAGGGCAATACTGATGTGGAAGTCTGCACTGGAGTGGATGGAGTCACTGAGGTCGATGCTCCTAGCTGCATTCCTGTGGCTGTCGGTGTGATACGAACTGAGGCCGCAAGGAGAGTCACTATAGTCCTCTCCAAGGACAGTATCCGCCAATCCAAGGAGGTAGTCTGCATCTGGTCCAATGAGAAAACAGGGCTGGGCACCACTGTACCAGAGCAAGGCACTGGGGGCTCTACGGAGGCCTTGGGTGCCTCCCGATTCCCCATAAGGGCTTTGGAGAACAAGTCCTCCTGCCAGGGATGCCTGGACTGAAGTCCAGAGTCGGAAGAAGTCCTGGATGATTCCCAGTGAGTAGATCAGGATCTTTCCCTCGATTCCCGAGACTTGCCCAAAGAATCTTTGGACTTTTCTTTCGGTTCCTTCAACGTCTCTGAGGAGTTTCGGAGTTTTACCTTATCTTTTGAAGGTTTTGGAGGAGTAGTTTTCTTGGTCTTCTTCTCCGACTGTCTCGACTCTTTTGAATGCTTTGAAGATGCTCTGGAGGAAGTAGAGGCCAATGACATTGAGTCCGAGGGGAAGAGTTTCCCGAATGTTTTGGCCCGGTTCCCTAGGCCCCTCTTAGTCATCTGTTTGCAGAGGGAGCATTCTTAGAGTATATGGTTGGGACCCAAGGCATTTCAGACACCAATCGTGCTTGCCTGTTATCAAAATGGTGATAGAGAACTTGGTGCATTTTTTGAAACCACTGGAGGGTTTCTCCATCTTATGATGGTGGGCACGGCCCAGTGGGCATGAGGACCCTGAGAAAAAGAAAAACTTTTTTCTTTTTCTTTTTTTTAAAGAAAATTTGAAAAATATAAAGAGAAAAGGGGGACCAGTATCGAGGTGATACCGGTGCAGTTAGGCAGAGTGGTTCAAGAAAAGTTTAAAAGTTCTTTCCTCTGATGAGAGGGTGATGACCAGTTGACTCTGTGGAAAAAAGAAGAACTGAGGAGAGGGAGTTGGGAGAGCAGGAAGGCAGTAGCGCAGGTGTAGTGGACTCCCAAAGGCTTTCCTACTGGTAGCTGGGGAGTTTCCCGTGCAGGCTCCGTCGTTACCCGATGTCACCCATATGTGAAGACTACATTCCTGCTTATTCCTGAAGATTGCTTTGCCACAGAGCATGACCTCTGGGCATGAAGCTGGTCCTTTCATCGGTTCATAGTTCATCTGAAGGAGAAGACTTCAGGCTAGCCCTCTTAACTCGCTGATTTGTAGTAACAGCATCACGTTGGTTGCTGTTAAGTCAGTTGAGGATGTTTTTTTTTTTATTTTTGTGCTGCCAGTGGGGTGAATTTGTTGTGATTAGAGGTGTTGAGAGTAGTTCTCATGAAGGAGTTGTTCATTAGCACCACTAACAGAAGGAATGTGATTGACTCAGCACCACTGAATATGTAAAAGCTGATGGGGATAAAGCAGACTTCTTTAACAACTATTTCTGTTCTGAGTTCACAGATGAAGGGCCAGGAGCAGGACCTCAGAAAATACCCACAAATAGGAAAATAAGTGAGGGGGATCTTGAACAATTTTCAAAAGGTTGTGTTCATGAGTAGCTAGCTAAACTAAAAGTAGACAAAACAATGGGGCCAGATAGGATACATCAGAGAGTACTGAAGGAACTTATGGAAGTTCCAGCAGCTCCAGGGGCAGTTTCCCAAAATGGGTTAATTTTGCACATTGTAACTCACAGTACTGCACTAAGGAAAAGCAAATAGTATACTACCAAAATATTCCTTAGAATAACTCAAATATTCCACAAACGTTACAATAAACTCACTCAGCACACTCCCTATGTAAACAAATTTACTTTCTATTATACAAAATGCAAAGGGAGAAAAAGACCTCAGGATTACTTCATAACTCCACTATACGGTGAAATTAATCACCATAGGGAATATATAGTTCTTACATCACCAGTCTAAAAAAACTCCATTTACAATAATTATACCAGTAATATTCAAATTCAAATTTTAAAAAAGTACTTTTTCCAAATCGTCAATATGGTTTAACTCATTAACCAATATCATTCCTTCAATACAGCACAACCACCATGTTCCATAAATCACACATTTTAAAACATATATTCTTGAACAGGCACCACGTGCTCCAAATCAGCTATTGTTTCATTTTGATGTTATATTTGCTGTTCCTTTATATATTATTCCATTATATATGATTTATCGATAGTTTTTATTTCCCTCGGTCCCCTCTTTATATGGCTTTATCTTTGAATCTTCTTTTCATTCAGGGTGTTCTTTTAGTTTCATTCTTTGCATACTACTACTAAACTTTTATCTTATTTTCACTCATGCCATTAGAATATAAGATTATTTCACCTAAATTTGCAGGACTACAAAAGGGGACTGTTACTTCTGGAGAGAGATCTGCAATTGTGAGTATGTACTTCTGGGAATTTTCTGTAAGGAATTCTTTGAGACCAACGAACTGCCTCCGGCCCAATCGGGGCTGTGGGAGGGGAGCAGTAGCTCCTTTAAACAGCAGCCGCCGATGGCGGGAAGAACAGCTGAGCCGGTTTCCTGAGAGGCACGAGACCAACGAACTGCCTCCGGCCCAATCGGGGCTGTGGGAGGGGAGCAGTAGCTCCTTTAAACAGCAGCCGCCGACAGCCGGGCCCGCGCCTGTCGGGCCCGCGCCTGAGGGCCTCGCCAGAGGGCCCTTTGGCGTGGCCCTTAGGCGCGGGCCCGTGGCAAAACTTATTCTCTGTACAACCTCCTCCTTCTGTCTCTCCCTTAGGCTGTTCCTCCGTTTAGAGGTATGTCTGTATTACATGTTAACATGATGTAGTCTTTCCCTGTTACCTATGGATCCTTTGCTTATCACTTTGATATTTTGATAAGGTGGTATAAACTGGATTTATTGTTTGATCTGTATAGTCTGATGTTTGTATGTTTGTATTTTATGCTAACCTGATGTAGTCTTGTAACCGCTTTGATTGTAAGAAAGGCGGTATAAAAAAACCTGTTAAATAAATAAATAAATTAAAGCTAATTAATCTGTGAACCCACTATTTTTTCTTAAATCAGTCAGGGCCTAGTAGCAGCAGTTTAAGTTTAAATTTAAAACATAGAAGAGAACTTTCTGGTTACATATCATACCCAGCAGGGAGCTTGTAGTTTAAATTTAACAGTCACTCAGGGCCTAGTATCAGCAAAGTACTTGTAGTTTAAATTTAAAACACAGAAGAGAGCTTTCTGGTTTAATTTGGAACCCAGCAGAGAGCTTGTAATTTAAATTTAATAGTCACTCAGGGCCTAGCATCAGCAAAGTACTTTTAGTTTAAATTTAAAACACAGAAGAGAGCTTTCTGGTTAAATTTAAAACCCAGCAGAGAGCTTGTAGTTTAAATTTCATAATAAGTTAGAGCCTAGCAGCAGCAAAGAGCTATAATTTAAAATTTTAAATCAAATAAGAGTATAGCTTACCTCAGCAGCACAGGACAGGGTACTGTGTAGCAGCTCTCTTTTAATAAGTGTTGTTTCCCTCCCTCTCTCCCTCCCCACATCCACCCACCCCTGGGGTAATCATAGCTTTATAGGTACTTACACATCTTAAAATACAGGGGGTGCTCTCAGGTGCAGCTCGTTACCCAAATCAGTCATACACTAAGGACCTGAGATTAATTAAGCTTCAGGTGAACAAGGTATATTAAACATATTAGGTACAGTTTTATTAGTATAAATATCCATAGCAACCCTTAGGAAGTAAAGAACTTAAAGATCTAAACAAAAACTTAAAACTAAGGGAGGAGTGGTCTAGTGGTTAGGACAAGGTACTTCAGGCCGGAGGGCCGGGGGTTCAAGTCCCACCTGGGGACAGCTATCTCAGGCAGGAGGGACTGGGATTTCTAGTCCTGTAGGCACTCCTTGTGGTCTTGGGCAAGCCACTTAACCCTCCATTGCCCATGTTCCCTGTAAGTATTAGTGTATGTGTCTCATATCCCCTCGTGTTAAATGTATCCCCCAATTGACCGCTTTGACCCGGTGAAAAGCGGGATATAAATACAGCTAAATAAATAAATAAGATGCAGGCAGCAGTCCAGTAGGGGGCTTTCCAGTCTTTTGCATTGAGTGTCACATGTATGATTTTCTCCCAGTTGGTGAGAGGTCTTACGTGTGCACTAGGTGCAAGGAGCTCTTTGCTCTCAGGGAACAAGTCCGTTCTCTAGAGGCTAGAGTAGCAGACTTGGAAAACATAAGAAAGACAGAGAGGTACATAGACGAGACCTACAGGGATATAGTCCTGAAGTCCCACCTCCAGTCTGGCAGCATCCCTGTTACCATGGAGGAGAGAGGTCACGTGACAGGAGAGCATCACCCTGGTGTGGCAGGAAGTGATCCTGTAACGAGGACCTGTACTCCAGGTGATGTAAAACCCTCTCGCACCGAGGACGTTTCTCCAGGGCCATGTGCCCATGAGGGAAGGGTTAGGACAGCCGTTATAGTTGGTGATTCGATCATTAGGCATGTAGATAGCTGGGTGGCTGGTGGACGTGAGGATCGCCTGGTAACATGCCTGCCTGGTGCGAAAGTAGCGGACCTCATGCGCCACCTAGATAAGGTCTTAGATAGTGCTGGGGAGGAGTCTGCTGTCTTGGTACATGTCGGTACCAATGACATAGGAAAATGTGGTAGGGAGATTCTGGAGGCTAAATTTAGGCTTTTAGGTAGGAAGTTGAAATCCAGAACTTCCATGGTAGCGTTCTCCGAAATGCTTCCCGTTCCACGTGCAGGACCCAAAAGGCAGGCAGAGCTCCGGAGTCTCAATGCGTGGATGAGACAATGGTGCAGAGATGAGGGATTTGGATTTGTTAGGAACTGGGGAACATTCTGGGGAAAGGAGGGGCTCTTCCGAAGGGATGGGCTTCACCTTAACCGGGATGGAACCAGGCTGCTGGCATTAACCTTTAAAAAGAAGATAGAGCAGCTTTTAAACTAGATAATAGGGGAAAGCCGACAGTCGCCCAAGAGCAGATGGTTCGGAAGAATGTATCCTTGAAGGATACTACCAAAAGCAGAGAGGTTCCAAAAAAAGAGTAAAGTAGCCCAAATGCCCTCGAGTATGGAGCAGACAGAGCTTAAAGATCCCAAATTACCCATGTCTACCAACAGCCGAACTAATATGAATAAAATACAGTCTCTAAAATGCTTGTATGCAAATGCTAGAAGTCTAAAAAATAAAATGGGAGAGTTAAAATATATAGCACTAAATGAGAGGTTAGATATGATTGGAATATCAGAGACATGGTGGAAGGAGGACAACCAGTGGGACACTGTGATACCAGGATACAAACTATATCGTAATGATAGAGCTGATCAAATTGGTGGAGGGGTTGCGCTCTATGTTAGAGAGGGCATTGAGTCAGAAAGGATTAAAGTTTTGCAGGAAACAAAATTTGCTGTAGAATCTCTATGGATTGAAATTCCATGTAAAAAGGGGAAGGCGATGGCAGTGGGGGTGTACTATCGACCGCCTGGCCATAATCAACAAATGGATGATGAAATGCTCAAATAAATCAAGGAAGCTAACAAATGTTATAGCGCGGTAATAATAATGGGTGATTTCAATTACCCCGGTATTGACTGGGTCAGTGTCACGGCAGGACATGCTAGGGAGATAAAGTTCCTAGATGACATAAATGACTGCTTCTTGGAGCAGCTGGTTCATGAACCGACCAGAGGGGAAGACATATTAGACCTAGTCCTTAGTGGAACACCAGATCTAGTGCAAGAAATAAGAGTGTTGGGGCCACTTGGCAATAGTGATTATAGCATGATCACCTTTGATTTAATTAGTGGAGGAGGGATAGTAAGGAAATCCACGGTACTACCTTTTAACTTTCGAAAGGGAGACTATGATAAAATGAGGAAAATAGTTAAGAAAAGACTAAAAGGAGCAGTTGCAAAGGTTAAAGACTTACATCAAGCTTGGGTGTTGTTGAAAAATACTATCTTGGAAGCCCAGACCAGCTGTATTCCACGCTTTAAGAAAAGTGGAAGGAAGTCCAAAAAACTGCCAGCATGGTTTAAAGGTGAGGTCAGAGAGGCTGTTGTTGCCAAAAAAGCATCTTTCAGGAAATGGAAAAAAGAGCCAAACGACGAAACCTGGAAACAGCACAAGCACTGGCAAGTCAAATGCAAGGCATTGATAAAGCAGGCAAAGGGAGAATTTGAGAAGAAGCTTGCTGCGGAAGCAAAAACGCGAAATAAAGATTTTTTCAAGTACATTCGTAGCAAAAAACCTGTGAGAGAGTCAGTTGGTCCATTAGATGGTAGAGGAGTTAAAGGGGCACTAAGAGGTGACAAGGCGATAGCTGAGTGAGTGAATGACTTCTTTGCTTCGGTCTTTACTGAGGAAGATGTAGGGATGTTACCCATGACTGAAGTGATATTTAAAGGTGCGGAAGAATTGAAGGAAATATCGATACATCGGGAAGATGTATTACAACTATTAGATAAACTGAAGAGTAGCAAATCACCTGGGCTGGATGGTATACATCCAAGGGTGTTGAAAGAACTGAAATATGAGATTGCAGACCTGCTATTAGTAATCTGTGAATTTTCATTAAAATCATCTGTAATACCTGAAGATTGGAGGATCGCCAATGTAACGCCAATTTTTAAAAAGGGTTCCAGGGGTGATCCGGGAAACTACAGACCGGTGAGCCTCACATCAGTATCGGGAAAAATGGTAGAAACCATCATAAAGAATAAAATTACTCAGCATGTAGATAGTCATGGCCTAATGGGAGACAGCCAACATGGTTTTAGACAAGGAAGATCTTGTCTTACTAATCTATTATGTTTTTTTGAAAGTGTGAATAAACAGGTGGACAAAGGTGAGTCGGTTGATATAGTGTATCTGGACTTTCAGAAAGCCTTTGACAAGGTCCCTCATCAGAGACTTTTGGCAAAACTAAAGAATCATGGGATAGGAGGCAGTGTACTACTGTGGATCAAGAACTGGTTAAAAGATAGAAAGCAGAGGGTTGGGCTAAATGGCCAATTTTCCCAATGGAGAAAAGTGAATTGTGGTGTACCCCAGGGATCTGTGCTGGGTCCGCTGCTTTTTGACATATTCATAAATGACCTGGAAAGTGGAATAACGAGTGAGGCTATCAAATTTGCAGATGAACCAAAACTATTTAAAGTTGTTAAAACCCAAGAGGATTGTGGAAAATTACAAGAGGATCTTGATAAATCGGAAGACTGGGCATCAAAATGGCAGATGAAATTTAATGTGGACAAGTGCAAAGTTAAGCACCTAGGGAAGAACAACCCAAACTATGGTTACACGATGCAAGGTTCCACATTAGGAACCACCACCCAGGAAAAAGATTTAGGCGTCATTGTGGATAGCATGTTAAAACCCTCGGCCCAGTGTGCAGCGGCAGCCAAGAGAACAAATAGAATGCTAGGTATCATAAGGAAAGGAATGGAAAATAAAACAAAAGATATTATAATGCCTCTATATGGTTCCATGGTGAGACTGCACCTTGAATATTGCGTGCAATTCTGGTCGCCGTATCTTAAAAAGGATATAGCGTTATTAGAAAAGGTTCAGAGAAGAGCCACCAAAATGGTAAAGGGGATGGAAGGATACTACTATGAAGAAAGGCTAAAAAGGTTAGGGCTCTTTAACCTGGAAAAGAGACGGCTGAGGGGAGATATGATAGAAGTCTATAAATTAATGAATGGAGTGGAACGGGTAAACGTAGATCGATTGTTTACGTTATCAGAATATACAAAGACTAGGGGACATGCAATGAAGCTACAGGGTAAACTATTTAAAACTAATAAAAGAAAATATTTCTTCACTCAACGTGTAATCAAACTCTGGAATTTGTTACCGGAGGATGTAGTAAAGGCTGTTAGTGTAGCTGGGTTTAAAAAAGGTTTGGACAAGTTCCTGGAGGAAAGGTCCATAAACCATTATTAAGAGGGGACCCAGGATATCAATGCTTGACCCAGTACAAGCATTGCGGAACCTGTGTCTTTTGGGGAAACTGCTTGGTACGTATGACCTAGATTGGCCACTGTTGGAAACAGGATACTGGGCTTGATGGACCTTGGTCTGACCCAGTATGGCATATCTTATGTTCTTATGTTTATCTATGTGAGATCTTAAACCCTCCCTCATATTATATTCTTTACATTATTCTTTGTTTTGCACTAATTTATGCACGTCCAATTTGAAGTCTTTGGGCATCACCTTTAAATGCTCTGTTCGCGGGCTTTTTTCCTTTTCGATTGTTCCTATGCAGAGTTGTAGGTGAGTGGCTTGCTATTATGTTTTTAGTTCCTTTATATAATAACTTTTATTTCCTTGTAGTTATATATGTTATTCATGGTTGTTATAACCCTTAACTCATGACATCATTCTGAATTACAGTTTCATCTTTTTTTATTTGGAGCCTTTATAAGCCCCTAGTTCACAGTATTCACGTCCGATGTTTGATACTGCATTTTGAAGCTCCCTTCTTTATCTATATTCTATTTTCATGGTATATTTGCTCTTACTTATTTCTAATCACTAATTACACACTACGATGTCACTGTCTGCATTTTCAATTGATATGCACCATGCTACTTATATCTTAATCACATATTTAATAACATTTTCACCTTTCACATTGCTGTATATATGGATTTTTAACATCTCACAAGTTTATTATTTTATTATTTCTTCTGGTATGTTTTTTAAACATAGGTATTCTTACACACTTATCTCAGTGACACTATAGATTGTAGGGTGTTTCATTTTCATTTTTTTCTTAGTTCACCCAGTTGTCACTTATGTTTTATATTAAGCTTCATGCTACTATCATTTTTCTTACACTAAATGTTATGCTACATTTGTTTTTTCTGCTCTATCTGCTTGTATATAGTGGACTCCTTGACATAGTTATATTGCCCGCCTCCTTTCCAAAGTGTTTTTTACAAGTATTATTGTATGTGATTACTGCTGGTTTTATAGAATATATTTATGTTCCGTTCACAGTGTTACAGCTCTCTTCATTTTACCCTTGGTTTTTATCTTATACAATTACCAACTTTTGAGTTCATTTTTATGCTTGTTATATACTTGTTCTTAATGAGTTCATATTTGTCTCATTTGGCATTGTAGTATATCCCCAGTTTTTTTTATGTATGGTATGATACCTCTCATTTTATACTTTTAACTTTTCATTTTAGATTTATGATTATTCTAATTAATTAATTAATTATTTATGTTATACTCTAATCGCTTTATATTATGTCTTTTGGTTTACCCATGCTCTTTTTAAATTATTTTTTGATAAGTACTTATAATTTGGATAATAATCATTTATGTATCTATGTTTTTTGTTTTAGTGGTCAATGTCCCCTGATGAAGGCCAGTTAGGCCGGAACACATGTAGGGCGACCATACAATAAAGTTGTTTCCTCCAAGGGTTCTCTCACCTGCTTCTGTTTGTTTGCATCTTGGACTGCAGGTGGCGTGTGTTTCTCTGCTTAAGGGGTGAAGTACTTCTTTCCACAAAAGAAGAGCAGGACCAGAACGTGATTGTTTCTGATGATCTTAAGATGGCTAAACAGGTAGAGAAAGTGACCGTGAAAGCCAGAAGGATGCTTGGGTGCACAGGGAGAGGAATGGCCAGCAGGAAAAATGAAATAATAATGCCTCTATAGAAGTCTTTGGTCAGATCTCATTTGGAGTATTGTGTGCAATTCTGGAGACCACACCTTCAAAGGGATAGAAACAGGATAGCTGGTGCAGAGGATGGCTAATAAAATGGTCAATGGGCTTCATCATAAGGCATATGGGGACAGATCTTAATATATATACTTTATTTATTTATTTAACTGTATTTATATCCTGCTTTTCACCGGGTCAAAGCGGTGGGACATATAACAAGGGGGGGAATCAATGGTGGGGGGGGGGGCCCATCACCGGGGGTTCAACATTGATGATTTTGGGATGAACATAGAGACTGACAGGGTAGCATAGTTACTGGTCTGGAGCTCTTGAGGAAAAATAGGGGGATTCCTATTCAGAGATGTTCTTGGAATAGGACGGTTTTTAGCTGCTTTTTGAATGATGGGAGATCACCGTTGTTCCTGATGTGGTTTGGTAGAGAGTTCCAGAGGAATGGGGCATAGAGTTCAAAGGCAAGATATGTCAAAGATGTTTAAAAATACCTCCATGGCATAAATGTACAGGAGAAGAGCCTCTTTCAATTGAAAGAAAACTGCAAATATGGGGCAAAGGAGGAAGGTGAAAGCAGTAGACTTAGGAGTAATATGAGGATATATTTCTTTATGAAGAGTGGCAAATGCATGAAATAGTCTTCCAGTGGAAGTAGTAGAAATAAAGGCTACATATGAATTCAAGAAAGCATGGGACAAACACAGAAGATTTCTAAAAGACTGCAGTAGTTGGTATGGAAGGGCAGACTGGATAGGCCGTATTATTTTTATCTGCCATCATGCTTCTATGTTCAATGAGTAGGCAGCCATGGAGACACTCTTGTTGGCTTAGTTATTGTGCAGGGAGCCTGCTCTGCTCAGTATTACAGGAAAAAAAGGGAGTTCGAATTGTATTTTCAACAGACAGCCAGGAAAACCAACAATTACTGCATTTGTCACAGACACTGCTTGAGGGAAAATGCTCTGAAGGGCTGGGGCAGGAAATCGGAATGGCAAATGCCCCCACCAGAGATGAACCCCTTTGTACTAAGCGGGCTGCTGCTGTTTCATACCTTAAAAAAATGTGATCTCCACACCTACTGCCGGAGAGAGTAACTGCTGGGGTCAGGGCTGGGAGAAGCAGATTGGAGCGCAGATACACTAATTGAGATCTTGGAGAGTATACTGTCACCACAGCCACTGCTGGAGGGAAACTACTGCAGACAGGGCTAGGTACTAAGCAATATTTCGTAAAATATTGAGTTGTCACAGTCACTGCTGGAGGGAAGCTGCTCCAGTCGGAGTTTAGATGAAGACAGAAGCCACTCAGCAAGACTGAAAGAGGAAAATTAGTCTCTAGGGACGTAAGGAGGGATTTCCTTTTTTTTTTTTTTCCTTAAAGAAAATAACAAATGGTAGAAAAGAAAACCAAAATTAAAACACAGAATGGGGAGAGTTACATCCACATTTGCTGCGGAGAAAAAAGACTGAGATGGAGGAGCAACAGTTACACAGAAGGCTTCACTTGTGCATGCCAAGAGAGTTTTTCTAGAGTCTTCTGAAATCTGGGAGAGTAAGTCCGACCCAGTGCAGCCAGGGATGATATCACCCATACATGTGGCTGATTATATCCTGCTTGATCATGGAGAATTAAAGTTAAGAAATGTTCAGACCACCCTGAAACCCAGGCTGATGTATAATTGACATTGAGATTCAAGGTGATTTGCCCTACTAAATATAATGGAAGTCCTTCTTTTGAACATGTGGAATCACCACAGGGAGTGTATGAAACAAATAATAGAGCCTTGGTAGTACTGTCATCTTTATGCATGCAATTCTCCCAAACAAAATTATCCTCAAAACCCAACTTTTGAAGGTTCTAGAAAAGGAGTTCTCTAACCAGTCCTCAGAATACACCTAGCCAGTCAGGTTTTCAGATTAACCAGAGTGAATATACATGAAAGAAATATGCATGCACTGCCTCCATTATATAGTTTTTGCTACTGCTTCATCTCTTTCTCTATACTTTTCCTAATTTTTCCTTAATATGCACTTTTTTCCTTCTTCCTATGCTCTTCCATCCCTCCATAAATGATAATTACACTTAGCTGGTAATTGTAGTTCCTGAAGGAACTGCAGTTTAGTCCTCCACCTCTGGGTAGTGTACCTCCTCCTGCAGCTTGGAGACTGGGCATGTCAAAATCGTGACATCACTGGATATAGCCTGCTGGTCTCTCCCATCAGCCCCCACTGAACTATTGACAAAGCAGACTCAAAGGAGCAACAAATAAGTAGCTATCATCTTAATTTCAACCTTATACTGAAACTGAACACAGAACCTAACGTATTTAACAACTAAACCCCCTCCCCGAAAGAAGGGGACTGCTTTTCGCACCTTCCATTTTCCCCTCTAGGTCTAGGCAAAGACAAGAGAGAAAAGAGTAGACAGAACAGAAATATGACGATTGGAGATGACTAAGCACTTATTAAAAGCTCTACTCACCTGTAGTCTTGCACCTCACCCAACAGAATGACCACTGTAAACCAATCCATCCCCGGGTGGGAATGAGGACTAAATTGGAGTTCCTTCAGGAACTACAATTACCAGGTAAGTGTAATTATCATTTCCTTATCGTTCCTCCAGTTTAGTCCTCCACCTCTGGGATGTAACAGAGCAGTAATTATTGGGAGGGACCTTTCCAGCCAGATCTCAACACCGCCGAACCGAAACAGGCATCGTTTGCCGCCAAGACATCTAGCCGGTAGTGCTTACTGAAAGTATGAAGTGAGGACCATGTGGCCACTCTACAAATTTTCATTGGTGAAACCAAACTGTGCTCCGCCCATGAAGCCGCTTGTGCTCTAGTAGAGTGAGCTCTTAAGCCTGCTGGCACTGGGTGTCCTTGCAACAGATATGCTGACGCAATTGCCTCCTTAATCCATCTGGAAATGGATGCTTTCGCCACCGCCTCCCCTTTGCGGGGATCTCCGAACAACACCTAAAGACGATCCAATTTGCAAAAAGTTTCCGAGACTTTTAAATACTGTCGCAGCACCCTTTTTATGTCTAAACGGCGCAAATTACGGTCCGAAACGTTCCCCTCCGCCGAACATAAAGTTGGAAGGGACACCGTTTGATTGAGGTGAAAAGGAGAAACGACCTTTGGTAAAAACGACGGAACCGGTCGTAGCATCACCTTTTCCCTGGAAAAAGACAAAAACGGCTCCCTTCAGGACAGCACCTGCAACTCCGAAATTCGCCTCGCTGAACAGATGGCTACCAAAAATACCGCCTTTAAGGTTAAATCTTTAACCGACACCTGGTGTAAAGGCTCAAATGGTTCCTTAGCCAATGCACCTAAAACCAAATTGAGATCCCAAGGTGGAACCGTGACTCTATGTGAGGGCCACAGCTGGGATACTGCTTTAAGAAAACAACACATCAGCATGCGAACCTAGGGCCACCCCTTGGATTTTGTCTCTATAGCATGAGAGGGCCGCTAATTGGACTCTCAAGGAACTGGCTGCCAGACCCTTATCAAAACCGTCCTGCAGGAAACTTAACACCAAGGGAACGGATACTGTAGCTGCGCGTACATGCCTCTGCGAGCACCAGTCCTCAAAAATACGCCATATGCGCACATAAGCCAGAGACGTGGACCTTTTCCTCGCTCAAAGTAAAATAACGATGACTGCTGCTGAGTAACCTTTTTTTCCTCAACCGTGCCCTTTCAAAGGCCATACCGTAAGTGAGAACCGATCCACCTGAGGCATTCAAAGCGGATCCTGAAGCAACAGATTCTCCGACATTGGTAACCTCCAGGGCTTCCCATCGAGTAACCGAATGAGATCGGTGTACCATGGGCACCTCGGCCAATCTAGGACCACCAGCAACACTTTACCCCGATGAGCTTCGATGCGCTGCACCACTCGACCTATGAGCGACCACGGAGGAAAGACATAGAGGAGACCTGATGACGGCCAATGTTGTATCAGGGCGTCGATTCCTTCCGACATCCTTTCTCGCCGTCTGCTGTAGAAACGACCCGTCTTTGCTGACTGAAAGGTCGCCATGAGATCCATTATCAGCGGTCCCCACCTTTGAACTATCTGTGCGAACACGTCCGGATGCAACTCCCATTCTCCAGCATCCACTCGGACCCTGCTCAGAAAATCTGCCATCACATTGTCCTTCCCTGCAATGTGTGCTGCCGAGATCGCTGGTAGTCGAAGCTCTACCCAGGAAAACAGCGCCTCTGCTTCTTCTTCCATGGCCACATTTCCGGTACTGCCCTGATGGTTGATGAAGGCCACTGTCACAGAGTTGTCGGACAGCACTCGAACCGCCCGACCTGTCACAGCAGCTTCAAACGTTTGCAACGCCAGAAAGACCGCCCTCAGTTCTAGATGATTGATCGACCATTTGCTCTCCTGTACGGACCAAGTGCCCTGCGCGAAGAGACCTCCACAATGAGCTCCCCATCCTGTAAGACTCACGTCCGTCAGCAAGGGAAGCCACTCCAGCAGTTCTAGGGGCATTCCCGCCGACAGAGATCCTGGAAGCAGCCACCACCGAAGGGACTGCCTGACCCGAAGCGGGCAGGGAAGCCTTTTGTTCAGCGAGTCGGACTGATGTGACCATCGGCGAAGAAGCGCTCTCTGTAATGGTCGCATATGAAATCTGGCCCACAGGACTACTTCCAAAGTCGCCACCATTGTCCCCAGCATGCGAAGATAACGCCACACTGTGGGCACTGGAGCAGACCTGAACTTGCATATCAACTGTCGAAGTACTTGCACCCGACGATTCGGCAAAAATACCGCTCCTTTCTGAGTGTCGAACTGGACCCCTAGATATTCAAGATTCTGGGACGGAACCAATCGGCTCTTGGCTGAATTGACCACCCAGCCAAGACTCTGAAGAAACTTCACCACCTTGTCTGTAACCCGAATACTCTCAGCCTTGGACTTTGCCTGAATCAACCAATCGTCGAGATAAGGATAAACCAGAACTCCTTCCTTTCGCAATGCCGCCGCCGCTACCACCACCATGATCTTGGTGAAAGTCCGTGGAGCCGTTGCCAGACCGAATGGCAATGCTTGGAACTGATAATGTCTCCAAGGAAGAGCAAACCGCAGAAACCTTTGATGAACCTCTCTGATCGGAATGTGCAAGTACGCTTCCGTGAGATCGAGGGAAGTTAAGTATTCTCCTTGGCGCACCGCCACAATGACCAATCGCAACGTTTCCATCCTGAAATGTGGCACACGAAGACAGCGATTCACTCCTTTTAAATCCAGAATAGAACGGAGAGATCAGTCTTTCTTCGGCACCACAAAATAAATGGAGTAGCAACCCACGCCGTAGTCCGCTATTGGAACCAGCACGACCGCTCTAAACCGTAACAGCCGATCTAACATGCGACAAATTGCCAGTGTTTTTTGTTGTCCTTTGCAGGGAGACATCACAAACGAGTCCAGCACCGGGTCTTGCCAATTCCAGCGCATAACCCTCGCGAATGATCTCCAGCACCCACTGATCGGATGTTATTTGGGTCCAGGCAGGAAGAAATCCCAAAGCCGACCTCCTATCGGCTGGCTCCCCACCGGGACTCGCCTCATTTCATTGTGGTTTACGAGTTGCCACTGCAGAGGCCACTGCATAGCCTCTATTTGCTCCTCGAAACCCCCGAAACCCCTAGCCTCTAGAAGCAAATCTTCCCCTTTGGAAACCACCCAAGCGAGAAGTGTGAAACCTCCTGAAATCTCTAAACTGACCCCGAAGGGCCAGCAACGATTTTCCTTGTTTAGGTTTATCCTCCGGGAGCCTTCCGCCCTTGGACTCTCCTAAATCCTTAACTAACTTGTCAAGATCTTCTCCAAATAACAACTTTCCTTTAAACAGAAGCTTACTGAGACGCGACTTTGACGAGCCATCAGCCGCCTAATTCTGCAACCACAAGGATCTCCGGGCGGCAACCAACGACGCCATACTATTTGCCAGCGCTCTGATCAAGTCATAGTGCACATCAGCCAAATACACCGAGCCAGACTCTAGACGATCTAGCTCCCTTATACTGTCCTGCTCTAATTGCGGAGCCTGGCGTAAGTGCTGAGACCATCTAAGACATGCTCTCACCACCCATGCTCCACAAATGGAAGCCTGCAAGGACAAAGCGTTAGCGTCAAATGACTGTTTCAATAAACCATCCACCTTCCCACCTTGCGCATCTTTTAAAGCTGCGCTACCTTCCACCAGGATAGTGGTCTTTTTTGTGACCGCTGAGACGGCCGATGCGACCATGGAGAACGGAACCTCTCCTTGTCCTTATCTGCTAAGGGATAGAGCCTGTGCAAGGTCCTGACCCCTCTTAGACTGGCTTCGGGCTGATCCCACTCATCCTGAATCATTCGATCTACCACCTGGTGAACGGGGAACACTACCTGGGACTGTCTCACGCTTGAATGATGGGATCTTCCACTTCCTCTTCTTCCAGCGGTTGAACCGTAGCGAGATTTAGCATCTGCAGGGATTCCGTGATAAGTGCCGTCAGTTATTCCTTCCGGAATACCTGAATAATTTTCGCCTGGTCCTCAGGCTCAGGAATTTCTCCTTCTTCCAATTTGTCCACACCGGCCTCGAATTCCACTTCGGTCTCCTCTGTCTCGTGCCACTCGAAATCTGGGGGGGAAAGATCACGAGACTTCAACCTCTTGGGGGGCCTCGGAGAAACACCGCCCTGCTCCCCAGATTGAAAGTGCTGCATAGAATTCGCAATCGGCAATGGCTCAGGCAGCTTCCCCTAATGCCTCAAACAGAACGCCTGATGCATGATTAACACAAAATCCGGACAGAAATCCCCCAGCTGCGGACCTGAACCTACCACATGTAACGCAGCTGAAGATCCCGCGAGACCCTCCTGAGAGGACCCTGGCGGAGTGACCAACAGCGCCTCATCTCCGGTCGCAGTCAGTGGGCTCTGGACGTCTAAAACCCCAGTATGCTCCATCTGCTGCTCCACGCTGGTAGAGACCGAAGCACAGCCGCAGCAGATACCGGTGTCAGCCACAGTGCCTCTGCGAGTACCGCAGACCACACACTGCGGCCGCGATGACATTAGCTGATTCCCTACCCACTGCTTAGCTAAGAAAGAGAGGCAGTGTGAAGAAAAAAAAATCTATACTTCTGTGTCCTTTTTTTTTTTATAACACCTCAATGAGGTCTCAAACCAAAATTAAATAAATAAATAACTCCAAGACACCCCCGGCCTAACTAAAGGGAACCAAATATAAAATTAATCAAAATTAAAAGGATTAAAGAGAAAGGAAATAAATTAAATGGAACTAAATTGCAATAAAGAAGTGAAATCGCGTTTCTCCCTATGTCTTTCCCCCAATGCGGGCCGCTGCAACTGCTGCCACGTGGTGCCAAATGAGAGCAGAAAATGGCGCCGATCACTATCAAGCCGGATTTGGCATCAAAATGCTCGGTCTGTAAAAATTGTGCAGCGAGCCCCTTCCGCGCCCAAGGGCCTTCCTGCGGCGCTTAAAATTAACTGAAAAGCATGCTCTCACCTTGCCAAGAGCAGCCCCTCCAGCAGCGATGCTTCTCGGCGCTGCCCTGAGCTGCCGATGCTGCTGACAGGCTACAAACGCCACCGGCGGGAGTGAAAACTGTTGCCGCTCGCACCCTGAGAGAGAGGGAGTGCAGACACGGCCCACGGAGCTCTCCCCCATATAGTCCAGGGGGAGAGATCCTACCCGGTGAGGAGAGTGATCGAGGAGACAGCCAAAGCCAGAAAACTAGATGGGAGGTATTTTTGTTTTTGTTTTTTTTAAAGGGACAGGCCCTCAATTTAAAAACTGAAGCAAAATTATGACATAAGGTAATGAAAATGAATTAAGGGATTAATCCTTGCCAATTTAACTAGAAACAGGATGATTTAAAATTTAGCCAACCTAAACCCAAACTAAAGGGCTCCTTATCTGTTTCTCAAGTGAGCCCAGCACCTAGGCTCACTACGTACTTCTGCTGCATGGAGACTGGACACACTGGGGGCTGATGGGAGAGACCAGTGCCAGGCTATATCCAGTGATGTCACAATTTTGACATGCCCAGTCTCCAAGCTGCAGGAGGAGATACACTACCTATAGGTGGAGGACTAAACTGGAGGAATGATAAGGAATATGTATTCCTCTCCATTCCATTTGTGCTCTTCATCTTTCTCCTATCCTGGCTCCCTTTCTCCTGCATCCTTCTATCTTTCCTTGATCTCACTGTTTTGCTGGTCTGACATGTAACATGAGTTGAAGGGGAGAACAAAGAGTGAAGAGCAGAGCTGAACAACCAAGCAGAAATTTTACTACTGATCTCCCCATACCATTCTATCATACGAGGTGTGACAAAAAAGAAATGAGACTGTGGCAGCCATGACCATGACTCAATGCCAATTGGCTAACCGCTTATGTCACTGTGTTGTGCAACATCTCACCACTATTCTGATATAATATTTTTCATCTCTCTCACTCTGTTTTTCTTTTTCAGGTCTTTTTGTAGCACACTGCTCCATCGCTTTGTCACGCAACTGGAGGTGCCAGAAATATGGAGCAAAGAATCAACGTGAAATTTCTGGTTAAGTTGGAGAAGGGCCCAACTGAGTATCTCCAACTTCTCCAAAAGGCTTATGGAGAAGATGCAATGTCAAGGCCGCGAGTCTTTGAGTGGCACAAACGCTTCAAGACTGGCTGCGAGGAGGTGGAGGATGACCCCAAGTCAGGATGGCCTTCCATGACAAAGATTTTTATTTATTTATTTATTTCAACTTCTTATATACCGCACTCTTTGACATCAGCGCGGTTTACAAACAACAGAAAGGAACCAGAACAACAGGCTGTTTGGTATTACATATAACAGGAGTATCAACTTGGATAACATGGGAGAACTATTTACATGGAGTATATAATCTATTAGCTAGATAGCATGCTCGAACTATTTACATAAAATTAGC
Organism: Ichthyophis bannanicus; assembly: GCA_033557465.1. NCBI lineage: Eukaryota > Metazoa > Chordata > Amphibia > Gymnophiona > Ichthyophiidae > Ichthyophis > Ichthyophis bannanicus. Next base: position 915,316,027 of record CM066033.1, read on the forward strand.
AGGGATGCTTGGAACAAGAGGGATATTGTGGATTGTACTAGGGTGAGGCTGTTATGTTACGGTTCATGTGGGGTAGTATTTGATGAAAAGGTGCAGTTTAAGGGCCTTTCTGAACTGGGTTAGGTCGGTTATGGCGCGGAGATCAGGTGGGAGAGAATTCCAGTATTTTGGTGCGCTAAACATGAAAGCTCTGTTTGATGTTGATAGGCTGCACGTTGTTATAGCCTTTGGGGTTGTTAGTGAGTTTAATGCTGCATGTCTCCTATTTCTATTTGATGGGACGGATTGGATGAGTTTAGTAAGTGATGTGGACGATAAACCATTTAAGGCCTTAAATGTGAGAATGAGGGTTTTGAATGTAAGTCTTCCGTGTATAGGGAGCCAATGGAGCTGTTTGAGGATAGGTGTGATGTGTTCACTTCTGGCCGCTCCTAGAAGAACCCTGGCAGCGGTGTTCATTGCGAGCTGCAAGGAGCTTATGGTGGATTGTGGGAGTCCTTGTAGAATGGAATTGGCGAAGTCGAAATGCGGCAGTATCAGAGCTTGGTAGATGGTTCTGAAGTCTTCGTGGTCTAGTAGGGGACACAGGTGTCTGAGAGTGCGTATTTTGAAGTATACAGATTTTACGATATTGTTTATGTGTGATTTCATATCGAGCCTATGGTCTAGTGTGACTCCGAGGTATTTTATAGTATCCTTGGTGTCTAGGTCAGCTCCCTTGACACTTATATGTGGTGGTGGGGTGAAGTTGGGGTCTCTTGTGATAAAGAGAACCTCAGTTTTCTTATGCTGAATGCGGAGGTTCTGTGACAGGAGCCATTGTGAGACTGCATCGAAGCAGTTTGTTATAGGCAATAAATCCATTTGCATTGTGGAAAATGGCATGTAGAGTAGGATATCGTCAGCGTATATCATACATTTCACATTGAAGGACCTGATGATATCGCAGATAGGCTGCATATAGACGTTGAACAGGAGGGATGAGAGTGAGGACCCCTGCGGAACGCCTTGTCTTTGGTGGAAGAGTTTTGATTCTCCTGTTGCGGATTTGACGTATTGCATTCTGGTGTCGAGGTATGATTTACACCATTCAAGTGCTGAGTTGCAGATGCCTTTTCCTTTCAGTCGACCGAGGAGAATCTCGTGATTTACCGAGTCAAACGCTGCTGCTATATCCAAGAAGATTAGCACAACGCCTTGTCGGATGTTGTCTATGGTATTGAGAACATCATTGAAGAGGGTGGTAAGCAGTGTCTCAACGCCGTGGAATTCTCTGAAGCCGTTTTGAGAATAGTCTAGAGGGGCTGCTGAGTCGATGTGGTCTTGGATTTGGCGCTGTGCCTCTTTCTCAAAGATCTTTGCTAAGAGGGGGATACTGGCTATTGGCCTGTAGGAGTCTGGCCGTTTTGGGTCTAGTTTAGCGTTTTTTAGCAGTGGCCTGATGGATGTGAGTTTTAATGCAGATGGGAAGGAGCCAGTAGTGAAAGAGAGGTTCATGATTCTTGCAATGAAGGTGCTAAAGTCACACCGCAGATCCTTTATCCAAAAGGCTGGGCAGGGATCGGTTTGCGCAGTGGTCGTGTTGAGTGAGGAGATGGTGTCTTCAATGTGTTTAGAAGAAGGCGTGTTAAGTGCGGATAGGGATGTTGGGCAGGTCGTTTCTTGTATATTGTTTTTTGAGAGTTCATCTGTCTGTAGGAGTTTTGATTGCAAGTAATCAGCGAATTCTTGCGGGTGGATATCATTATTTTGTTCAGAGGATGGTTCCTTTGATAGTGACTTAATCAGGTTGAAAAGGTCACGAGGTTTGTTCAATGATCTCTTGAGCATATCTGAGTGGTATTGCTTCTTTCTGGCTGCGATTGCCTCGCGGTGAGTTGAGAGGTGAAGAATGTAGGCTTCGTGGTCATCGGTAGCTAGTGAGCGGCGCCAGCGTTTTTCTAGCCTTCGTAGGTGCGTAAGAGAGGCCCGTAGTTCCGGGGAAAACCATGGAGCAGAGGTTCTTTTCCCTGATAAGGTCTTTTTGTTTGGTAGTTGAGCAACAGCGTTGAGGCTGTTGTTCCAGGCAGCGATTGACTCGTCGAGGTTGAGTGATGTGTTGTTGAGGATTGGTTGGGTACTTGACAGAATAAGTTCTCTGTTGAAAGGTCGAAAGCCCCGTGTTACTCTGGATGTATTGGCGAGTTTGCTGGTGTTCAAACTATGACTGTTGTTCAGGGGGATTCGTAGGTTTATAAGTTTATGGTCAGACCATGGGACATCGGTGATCGATTTTACAATGTTGCTATTTTGCTCGGAGACATGGTGTGGGGCAAATACCATGTCAAGAATGTTTCCTTTGGTATGAGTGGGTTCAGTGATCATTTGTTTATAACCAAGATTTTCGATGGCATTGAGGAGTGAGGAGGATTGGTTTTGTTGTAGTGATGGGAGGTTCGGGTCTCCCATAATCCAGTTGGGAGTGTTGGGGTTGCCGGTGTTAGCGGTCAGATCCAATATAGTGGGCAGATCGTCTGGGGAGCTCGAGGGGGCTCTGTAGACCAGGTTTATGGAGCATTGTTTATTGGCTATGGTGATTATGTCCAGATTGTTTGTGCTATGGGAGTTAGTCATGTTGAAGAGGAGTTCAGACTTGGTGAGTATGAGTGCTCCTCCTCCTTTCTTGTTTTCTCTGTGGGTTGTGTGTATAGTGAAGTTTGGTGGAATGAGTTGGTTGATAAGGACATTGTCTTCTTTAGATAACCAGGTTTCGGTGATCATGAGAGCATCAAGATCATGGAGGGTAACTATGTCTAGGATTACAGGCCATTTTTTTCGAATTGATCGAGCATTTATAAGGGCACATTTTAGGTTTTGTGAGGGCGATGGTTTGTGTTGCTTCAGGTTGCTGGATTGCTGTATTGCAATGTGGATCAGGTGGGAGTGTCGGATATGCGCTTCCCTAGTCGGATACTGAAAAGGGCTGCCTGCCCATTGCTTTCCGTGGTTTTTGAGGATGGGGATAAGACTGTAGGTGGGGGAGTAGGCAATGGTGGTTCCGAGCCAATCTGTGAGAAGATAGAAACTGAGGAGAGTAATGAGGTGGAGAGACATTTTGGTTTCTGGGATATAGTATGAGGGGGTAATTGAGTTTTGGGTGGTAAGAATACACAATACAGTATACAGGTAATTTCACAGTACAGTATACAGACTATGAGGTGGTAACAAAGATATCACTGATTAAGGTGTATGTTACAAGGCTAGTAATGGCTATAGCAAAATATAACAGGTGTCATGTGTGTGCGTGTGTGAATACTATACAGACAACTGTAAGAGTAAGACCAATGAAGAGAGTCAGGTGTGAGGGTATGTGAATACAGGTAACTGTAAGAGTCAGGCTGATGAGGAGAGTCAGGTGTGAGGGTATGCGAATACAGGTAACTGTAAGAGTCAGGCTGATGAGGAGAGTCAGGTGTGTGGGTATGTGAATGTAATACAGGCAACTGTAAGAGTCAGGCAAATATAACAGGTGTCAGGTGTGTGCGTGTGTGAATGCTATACAGACAACTGTAAGAGTAAGACCAATGAAGAGAGTCAGGTGTGAGGGTATGTGAATACAGGTAACTGTAAGAGTCAGGCAAATATAACAGGTGTCAGGTGTGTGCATGTGTGAATGCTATACAGACAACTGTAAGAGTCAGGCAAATATAACAGGTGTCAGGTGTGTGCGTGTGTGAATACTATACAGACAACTGTAAGAGTAAGACCAATGAAGAGAGTCAGGTGTGAGGGTATGTGAGTACAGGCAACTGTAAGAGTCAGGCTGATGAAGACAGTTAGTGTTTGTGAGTGGTGTTGCTTGGTGAGGGTGAAGTGGGAGATCAGTTGGGAGTGAATACTGACGACAGTATAAGACAGTATATGACAACATAAGACAGCAGAATCTTGATGGTTACTGACAACAGTATGGGACTAGTCAGGAGTATAGGCAGTTCGTTGGATCTTAGGGTGTATATTCAAGGGACAGTCATGAAATGCTATAAGTGGCAGTATGTGGGATTGCTTTGAACTGCTGAGTGAATTTCTTGGTTAGAGAGTTGAAGTATACTTGCTGTGAGGTCGGACAACTCGCTGGAGACGACTGAGGGTTCAAGTTGGGGGTAGGGTGTGGTTGCAGACTTCTTGGCTTGGCTGTTACTCGGTGTCATCTGAGAGTGCCTTTGCCTAAGGGCCGTGCCAAAGGGCCCTCTGGCGAGGCCCTCAGGCGTGGGCCCGACAGGCGCGGGCCCGCCTGACGGCGGCTGCTTTTCTGGGGCAAGGCTCCGCCTCCCACAGCCCCGATTGGGCCGGAGGTCTCCTGAGCAGGCTAAGATGGCTGCTGCCTGCTCAGGTGTGCTCTACCCCGATCGGGGAGCACAGAGCCGGTCGGGAGCTGAAGAGAGGTTGATTTCTTGACGGCGGCTGCTTTTCTGGGGCAAGGCTCCGCCTCCCACAGCCCCGATTGGGCCGGAGGTCTCCTGAGCAGGCTAAGATGGCTGCTGCCTGCTCAGGCGTGCTCTACCCCGATTGGGGAGCACAGAGCCGGTCGGGAGCTGAAGAGAGGTTGATTTCTTGACGGCGGCTGCTTTTCTGGGGCAAGGCTCCGCCTCCCACAGCCCTGATTGGGCCGGAGGTCTCCTGAGCAGGCTAAGATGGCTGCTGCCTGCTCAGGCGTGCTCTACCCCGATCGGGGAGCACAGAGCCGGTCGGGAGCTGAAGAGAGGTTGATTTCTTGACGGCGGCTGCTTTTCTGGGGCAAGGCTCCGCCTCCCACAGCCCCGATTGGGCCGGAGGTCTCCTGAGCAGGCTAAGATGGCTGCTGCCTGCTCAGGCGTGCTCTACCCCGATCAGGGAGCACAGAGCCGGTCGGGAGCTGAAGAGAGATGGCTGAGAACATTGACAGTGAACCAGCTGGTGCGGAGTAATCGCAGAGTGACAGTGCAGATGATAGCTGAGGAGCTCAGCCTGAACAGGGAGTCAGTGCGAACCATCTTGGTGTAGGAGCTGGGGATGCGGAAGGTGTGTGCCAAGATGGTGTCCAAGCTTTCATCGGACAATTAGAAGGAGCACCAGGTCAATGTTTGTCGAGACTTGCTAGAGAAGATCGGAGAAGATCCAGAGTTCATTGGCCGAGTCATCACAGGAGACGAGACTTGGGTCTTCCATACGACCCTGAAAGCAAGAGACAGAGCCTGCAGTGGAAGCCTCAACTGTCACCCAGACCTAAGAAGGCGCACATATCCAAATCAAGGATCAAGGTCATGCTGATCACATTCTTCGACCAGAAGGGAGTGGCCCATCATAAGTTTGTGTCTGAGGGTCAGACAGTCAACCAGCACTTCTACCAGCAGGTTCTCAATCGCCTCTATGACCGGGTTCGGCGCAGCAGGCAGGCTCTGTGGAGAGACAAGTCGTGGCTGCTCCACCACGACAATGCGTCCGCACACAATGCACTCAGTGTGAGGCAGTTCTTGGCCAACAAACAGATCACAGGACCACCCTCCTTATTTCCCAGATCTCGCACCGTGCAACTTCTGGCTCTTCCCCAGGCTGAAGACTGTGCTCAAAGGAACTCATTTCACCTCTGTAGAAGAGATCAAGGCCACTGTGGAGCTGAGGGACCTCAAGGAGGAGGACTTTACCGAGTGCTTCCATACGTGGCAGAAGCGAATGCAGAAGTGCATTAACTCTGGGGGGGGGGATTACTTTGAAGGGGACAATGCGTAATTTCTCTGTAGATTTTATAATAGAACATTTATGGGACGGTCTTGTTTCTTTTTTGTCACATCTCTTATAAGGGCTCAGGAGCTATTGTGGACCCTGGTTCTCCACAACTCTATCCGTCTCTCACCTTTTTAATTCAATTTGCTATCTTACTCCATCCTCAGTAAACTTTTATGCTGTTTTCTAATCATTAATCCATCTGCCAATATTCTAGTAATGTACGTTTCTGAAACTGTAAGCAAACAAAACTACTTTTACAGTTGTACTTATGTTTGCTCGCAGCTTAAGTTGCTGCCCCCTTCTCCCCCACCCACCCCCCTTTAAATATATCTTAGCAGGAAAAAAGAAAAAAAGATATTGTCCTGAGGACCTGCCATCAGTACCCTCACAGTCTCTCACAATTCACGAGCACAAATCTTACTTGATTTTATTCACTCTGATCTGTTCTGGATAAAGAGGAGACGGCGTAGTTACTCACCTGTAAAGGTGTTCTCCGGGGACAGCAGGAATCAGTCCTCACATACAGGTGACATCAGTGCTGATGGAGCCCGCGCGGATCCACTCCCCAGCTTTCAAAGAAAGCCTTTGGGAGTTACACCGTGCATGCGCGGTCACCTTCCCGCCTAAAGGTGCCATCTTGCCTCAGTATGATATCATAGCACAAGACAGCAAAACAAAAAAAGAAAACAACTCCACGGGGAGGAGAGAAGGTTGTGAGGACTGATTCCTGCTGTCCCCGGAGAACACCTGTTACAGGTGAGTAACTACACTTTCTCTGGGAACAAGCAGGAAATCAGTCCTCACATATGGGACTCCCAAGCTACAAGCTACTGAAAAAACCTGTAGAAGCCACGGGCGACTCAAAAAGCAGACTATAAAGGGCAGCAGGGGATTGCTGGTTGGCTGGAAGTCTGACACTGCAGCAGCAGCATCAAAGATGCAAGCCCCACTCTGGTAGCCTAGATACAGAGGGCTAGAGGGAAGGAGTTGCATTATTCTCCGAAGAGGTGACTGCCTGGCCGAAGGCACTATCCCTCCGGAAGGTCTCTTCCAAATAGTAGTGCGCAGCAAAGGTATGCACAGAGGACCAGGTGGTGGCCCAGCAGATATCCAGCGAGGGCACTGACCACAGGCTGGCCACGGAGGCCGCCATGGCACCACATTGTGAGCTGTCACATGATGCTCCAGAGAGAGCCCCGCCTGTTGATAGGTGAAAGAAATACAATTGGCCACCCAAAGTGAGAGGGTGCATTTTGAGACTGCAACCCTAAGTCAACTGGGATCAAATGAGACAAAGAGATAAAGAGCTGCGTTGAGCGGTCCTCTGGATGTAGAAGGAGAGGGCACGCTTGCAGTCTAGCGTGTGCAGAGAGGCCTCTGCCCTGGAGGAGTGAGGCCTGGGGAAAAAGGTGGGTAAATGGAATGCAGAGACCATCTTTGGAAAGAACTTAGGGTGCAACCGAAGGATGACCTGTTCCTGTGGAACCTGTTGTAAGGCGCATGTGCCAACAGGGCTTGCAGTTCATTCACGTGTCTGGCCGAGGTGAGCTCCACCAGGAATACGATCTTCCAAGAGAGGTACTTGAGATGGCAGATAGTCAGGGGCTCGAAAGGCAGGACCATGAGCTTCCCCAGCACCATATTGAGGTCCCACGCCACCGGCGGTGGGCAGATAGGGGGTCAGGAAAGAAGGAGGCCTCCCATGAACCGGCCTACCAGGGGGTGTACCGACATGGCCTGGCCATCCACCCACGTGAAGGTGAGCTGAGAAGGCACAGAGGTGCACTCTGACAGTGTTGGTCTTCAGGCCAGCCCCTAACAGATGCAAGAGGTATTGTAATATCTCTTGCGCAGGAGATAGGGTTAAGACCTTCCCTCACACACCAGCAGGAAAACCTGCGCCACTTGAAGGCATAAGCCTGTTGCGTAGAGTCCTTACGCGAAGTCAGCAAGACATCTTCCACCAACCAAACGAGGCGCAATGGCTAGCCTCTCAGCATCCAGGCCATCAGTGCCAGGGACTAGAGGATGGGGTGTCACAACGTCCTGTCCTCCTCGGACAAAGGTCCAGGGCATTCCCCAGCAGTCAAGGATCCCAGTGAGACAGCTACAGGAGCAGGGGGAACAGGGCTGCCTGGGCCACCTGGGTGCAATGAAGATGACTGAGGCGGCCTCCGCTTGGATCTTGAGGGGGGCCCGAGGCACCAGGGGCATTAGTGGAAACGCATGCAGAAAGCCTACTACTACTATTGCTACTACTACTAACATTTGTATAGCGCTACAAGGCATAGGCAGCACTGCACAGACACATGTAAAAGACGGTCCCTGTTCATCGGAGCTTACAATCTAATAGAGACAGACAACACAGTAGCTGTAGACATGGGATACAGCTAGGGGGAATGGTAAGGAAACACAAGGGACATTAGGTGAGTGAAGATCCGAAAGCGGCAGTGAAGAGGTTGGTTTTCAGCCTGGATTTGAAAAGGGTCAGAGAAGGTGCCTAGCCAAGGAAGGAAGAAAGCATCCGCCGCCTCCTGCATCTGAGCCGGCTTCCGAGAGCAGAAGTATGGCAGCTGTGCATTCTCTGGACTGGCAAAGAGGTCAATTTCCAGGGTGTCCCATCACCAGAAGATCTCCCCTAGTATGGTCAGGTTCAGTCTCCACTCATGGCGTTGAAGAACGTGGCTCAGACGGTCGGCTAGTATATTGTCCTGGCCTGGCAAGTACACTGCCTTGAGGGAGATGTTCTTCCCTACCGCAAAGTTCCAGAGGCACATCACCTCCCAACACAGGTAGTACGAGCCTTTGCCTCCCTGCGTGTTGATGTAATACATTGCTGCCTGGTTGTCCATCTGGACTTGAACCATCTGTCCTTCCAGATTGTCCTGGAAGAACCACAGGGCATGATAGACTGCCTGGAGCTCCAGAAGGTTGATCTGAGAAGCACTCTCCTCTCGTGACCATGGACCTTGCAACTGCAGGTGATAGCAGTGAGCCCCCCAGTCCAGCTTTGATGCGTCTGTGGTGAGAATGCGCTGCATTGGCAGGGCCTGGAAGGGCAGGCAGGCTCTGAAGTTGAGATGGTCCTGCCAGCAGGTCAGAGAGGTTGCTAAGGCCGGCGTGACTTAGATGCGGACCTCCAGGTAGCCAGAGGTTTGCGTCCACTGGGTGCTGAGTGTGCATTGAGCCTGTCGCATGAGAAGACAGGCAAAAGGGTCACATGGATGGTGGACGCTATGTGCCCCAAGAGGCGGAACATCGTCCGTGCTGTGACTGGTGCACCGCTCTGTACCTCCCATGCCAGGATGGTGAGGCGTTGCGCCTGATCCAGTGACAGTAAGGCTCTTGCCTAGGTGGAGTCTAGCAGGGCCCCAATGAACTCCATGCACATGGGAAAGAGGTGAGACTTCGGGAAGTTCACCACAAAGCTCAGGTGCTGCAGTAGGCCTAGAGTGTGCTGTGTTGCATTGCGCGCTTCTTCCGGTGACCCAGCCCACACGAGCCAGTCATCCAGATATGGGAACACCAACACCCCGAAGAGCTGAAGGCAAGCAGCCATGACCACCAAGCATTTCATGAACACCTGAGTGGCCAAAGCTAGATCAAAGGGGAGCACCCTGTACCAATGGTGGTGGTCCCCGACAACGAACTGGAGGTACTGACAGAGCCTTGGATGAATCAAGATGTGGGTATAAGCATCTTTGAGATCCAAGAAGCATAGCCATTCTCCCTGCAGGAGGTAAGACAGCAAGGTTCCAAGGGATATCATTTTGAACTTTTCCTTGACCAGGAGCGGTTGAGGGCCCAAAGATCCAGGATGGGTCTGAAGCCCCCTGTCTTCTTGGGGACCAATAAGTAGCGGGAGTAGAATCTCCGGCCCTGAAGGTGGTGGGGGACGGGTTCTACTGCCTGATCCTCGAGTAATGATCCGAGCTCCTTCTGCAGAAGCTCCCTGTACAAAGGGTCCATAGGTAATTCCCCTGGGAAAAAGGGAGGAGGCTGCTGAGATATTCCTCCTTGACCACCTGCAACACACAGGTATCCATGGTGATACAGGGCCACCGGTGTGCAAAGAGGACTAGTCGCCCTCCCGTGAAGGTTGGGTCTGTTACTGCCTGAGAGAGGGAGGCTATGCCCAAGGAGTCAAAAACTCGCCCCAGGCTATGGCTAGGGTGCTGTTTGGGAGCCCCTGACCCTTGGCCTGCTATCCCTGAGGGGGAGTGGGATAGGCCTGAAACCTAGGATAGTTTCCATAAGCCTTCTTGGTCTTTGGGTGGAAGTGCTTTTTCCCCCAAAGTCTTCCTACGGGAAAGTTCAGACACTTTCTTGGACAGCGTGGTTCTGGTCATGAATTCCTTCTCCAACTTGTCAGCCTTCTTAGTCATGAGTTTGCTGAAACGGCTGCCCCCCCCCCCCCCCCAGCATGGGACGTCGGTCAACTTGTCCTGAACCCACTGCTCCAAGTCGGAGGACTGTAGCCAGGCAAGGCGGTACAGCTACACGAGCCATTGACTGGAAGCCGTCGAAGGCTGCCCGAGTCTGAAACTTGGAGCACTCCTTGACCAATGATACCAGGGTCCTGAAGGGCACAAGGGGTTCACCTGATAGCACAGCTGAGAACCCGGTGAGCTCCTTCGCCAGATCCCTCAAGTACATGCCCATGTACAGCTGGTAAGCCTGGATCCGGACTGTAAGAATAGAGCTCTGGAGACACTTTCTGCCAAAGGCATCCATGGTATGGGCCTCCCTGCCAGGGGACATTGAGAAGTGCATCTTCTGGCTCTTAATATGATGCATAGCCAACTTCACCACCATGGAATTATGTGACAGTTGTGTCTTCTGGAACCCAGGGCTCCTGCTGACTGCATACTGCAAATCGAGTCGACAGTTCACAATCGGCACAGTCACTGTGGTTTCCCACATCCTCAACAGCAGACGCTCCAGGACTGGGGGCACCATCAGCGCCTCCCAAGAAGGGGCCTAGTATTGGAGTATCTCGAGATCCTGGCACACGGCTCATCTTTGGGCACCGCCACGAAGGTGAGTGCCTAGGAATCTCCCTCACAAACTCCAAGAATGTAAGATCCTCTGGAGGGGACCTCCACCGAAGATGTGGCAGAGAGAGGTCAAAGGGGATGTCCCGGTGGAGTATGGTGTCAGGCGACTCCTTTTCTGTCTCCCAGGCCGACTCTGAGCCGGAGGAATCAGCGAGCGCCCCGGCATCAATGATTCCCAGTGTCGGAGGTCCAGCGGCATCACGTCGGTTGCTGACTGCTTCGACACTGACCAAGCCAACCTCTCAAGGATGGGAGAAGCATCCTCAGGGGAAGTTCTTGTTGAGGAAGTCCCCGTGAGGGGCACCGATGACCCGGAAAGACCAGGAGTCTGGCCCGCTGCACCTCTAGAAATGCAGAGAAACTGCGCTTCAGGGTTGCCATCCTGGCCTCAATGCCAGATGGCTCTGCAGCCTGCACCATCCCCAAGGACATCAAGGCCGGTGTCATGTCCCTGACAGGGGAATCCCAAATGGTGATGGAGTCGGAAGAATCACGTCAAACCCTCAATGCCACAGGAGACTCCTCTCTCCAGAGCTGCTTCAACAGGAGCTCCCGTCCATCATTCCCTGCATCGAGTCAAGGGCTCTGCGGCCAGTTCAAAACAGATTTACTCACCAGGCCCGGGTCAATCATCGATGTTGCTGCCACGAAGCCTTCAATGCACAGGAGAGATCCTCCAAAGACAATTCCGACACCCAATGATCTCTGAGCTCTGACTGAGCACGGCACACGACACTGAGTCACCCGGCGCTAAAATCAAAGGTAGGGATTCCATCCATGATGCTGAACCTGAGTGAGACCTACCAAACAGCTCCCCCTGCAGCCTTTCGCATTCCTTCTGGTCTTAGCCAACATCAGGAGGCAAAGCGGGCAGGAAGACAAGTCATGGTTTGCCCCGAAGCATTTTATGCAGGTACTGTGGTGGTCTGTTTGGGACTTAGTGCGGCTGCGCTTGCCACACTGCTCAAAACTGCTGGTCAAAGACATAGCAGGAAAAATGAGACACGCGAGATCAAACTACAACGTCTCAACCAGTGAGGCCGCAAGTAGAAAAACCCGCGGGCCAAAACAAGAAAAACCCGCGGGCCAAAACAAGAAAAAACGAAAATAAAGAAAAATTACCCGAGTGAAAACCATGATGCCGAGGCGGAGGACTCAGGTGGCAGAAGGTGACTGAACCGAAGCAATAGAGAAGAAAAACACTGAAGAACACTCTGAAAAAAATCAACTTTGTCCGGGGTGCACAGACAGCACATCTGCAGGGCTCCGTGGAAAAAAGAAGACGGAGGCAAGATGGCACCTTTGGGTGGGAAGATGACCGCGCATGCGTGGTGTAACTCCCAAAGGTTTTCTTTGAAAGCTAAGGAGTGGATACGCACGGGCTCCATCGGCGCTGATGTCACCTGTATGTGAGGACTGACTTCCTGCATGTTCCCAGAGAAAAAACAAATACTTAAAGCAGGTGTGGCCAACTCCGGCCCTGGTGCCCCACAATCCAGCCTGGTTAGAGTAGTTACTCACCTGTAACAGGTGTTCTCCAGGAGCAGCAAGAATCAGTCCTCACATATGGGTGACGTCGGCGCCGACAGACCCCTCGCGGAGCAATTTCCCCAGCTTTCAAAGAAAGCCTTTGGGAATTGCAGCGCGCATGCGCGGTCCCCTTCCCGCCCAAGGGTGCCATCTTGCTCAGTCTGATGACATAGCTAAAAGACAGCAAAACAATTAGCAAAAACGAAATGATAGGACTGCAACTCCAAGGGGAGGAGGGAGGGTTGTGAGGACTGATTCTTGCTGCTCCTGGAGAACACCTGTTACAGGTGAGTAACTACTCTTTCTCCAGGACCAAGCAGGAAGTCAGTCCTCACATATGGGACTCCCAAGCTTAAGGCTACCGGAGACCTCAAGCACAAAAATGAGCTCCCTCTAGCTCAGTAGCACAGAAGGAAGGAATCTTCTCTGAAAACGCCCCCGACCGATAGCCCAACACCAGGGCCGGAGGGTAGGAGTTGCCTAAACCTCAAAGAGATTATGGAGGACTGCCTGACCGAAAGCACTGTCCCTGCGGGACTCCCTCTCCAGGCAGTAATGGGCCGCAAAAGTCTGGCTTGAAGACCAAGTAGCGGCCCGGCAGATGTCTGCCAACGGAACAGAGCGGAGGTGTGCCACTGACGCAGCCTTCGCCCTAACACGATGAGCCGTGACTCGACCCTCCAACGAGAGGCCGGCTGCCCCATAAGCCCAGGCGATACAGTCAGCTACCCAGATGGACAAGGTACGCTTGGAGACAGGGAGCCCCAAGTTATTGGGGTCAAAAGAAACGAAGAGCTGAACAGCCCTCCTATGCTCCCGCTTACGGTCAAGGTAGAAGGATAAAGCCCTTCTACAGTCCAGGGTATGCAGGACCATTTCAGCCCGGCTGGAGTGCGGCCTGGGAAAGAAGGTCGGAAGAACCACCTCTTGGTTGAGATGAAAAGGAGAAACTACTTTTGGAAGAAACTTAGGGTGAGTCCGTAAGACCACCCTATTCCTGTAGAACCTAGTGTAAGGAGGATCAGACACTAGGGCCTGCAGTTCACTAACACGCCTAGCAGAGGTAAGGGCTACCAAGAACAAGGTTTTTCAAGAAAGAAAACGAAGAGGGCAGGTAGCCATAGGTTCAAAGGGCGGACAGGTAATCCGCTACAAGACCACATTCAGATCTCATTCAGGGGCTGGTGGACGCAAAGGAGGCTTAAGCAGAAGGAGGCCTCGGAGAAAACGAGCCACCAAAGGGTGGTTGGACAGAGGCCTGCCATCTACCGGTGCCTGATGTGCAGAGAGAGCACTGAGGTGGACTCTGACAGAGTTGGACTTAAGGCCCAGATTGGAGAGGAAAAGCAAATATTGCAAGACCACCGCCACCAAGCAGGAGAAGGGATCCTCAGACTGCTGAGCACACCACACGGAGAAGCGATGCCACTTAAGAGCGTAGGACTTCCGGGTGGAGGGCCACCTGGAGGCCAAGACGACCTCTTCCACCTCCCGAGGCAGTAGGAGGGGAGCAAGGACTACCCTTTCAGCAGCCAGGCCATCAGATGAAGGGACCGGAGGTTGGGGTGTAGGAGAGACCCGTGGTCTTGTGTCAGAAGATCGGGTTGAAACCCCAGAGGAAGAGGAGTGTCCACCGCCAGATGCATTAGAAGCGGGAACCAAGGTTGCCTCGGCCACCGGGGAGCCACTAGGATCATCGAGGCTTTGTCTCTGAGAACCTTGAAGAGCGTTCGAGACACCAGCGGCATGGGAGGAAAGGCATACAAGAGGCCTGTGGACCATGGAATCAGAAAAGCATCCGGCGCTACTCTGAGAGGATGCGGTTGTCGACAGCAGAATCTGGGTAGTTGCCGGTTCAGAGGACTGGCAAACAGATCCAAGGTGGGGAGTCCCCACTTGAGAAATATCTGCTGAACCACTAATGGATCCAATCTCCACTCGTGTGGTTGGAGGATCCTGCTTAGTTTGTCTGCCAGGTAATTTTCTTGACCTGGGAGATAGACAGCTTTGAGGAGTATGCTATGGCCGACTGCCCAAGAGCACAGCCGGCGTGCCTCCTGACAGAGAAGGAAGGAGCCTGTGCCTCCCTGTTTGTTCACGTAGAACATTGCTACTTGATTGTCCGTCTGGACCAGTACAGACTGGTGAGAAGTGAGGTGGGAGAAGGCTCTCAGAGCTAGGCGGATGGCTCTGAGCTCCAGGAAGTTTATCTGCTGCGCACACTCCCAAGGAGTCCAGAGGCCTTGAGTACATGTCCCTTGGCAATGTGCTCCCCATCCCAGGAGAGAAGCATCGGTTGTTAGTACCTGAGAAGGAGGAGGAGATTGAAAATCCACTCCCAGTACTAGGTTTGGCAGATGAAGCCACCACCGCAGAGAAGAGACCAGCAGGTCCGAGACTTGTACTGATTCCGTCAGGCTCCCCTTGGCCTGATGCCATTGAGTGCGAAGGCACCACTGGGCAGGTCGCATGTTCAGGCGGGCATTGGGGGTCACATGGACCGTGGAAGCCATATGGCCGATCAGTCTCAGAAATTGCCTGGCAGAGACCAGGGAATTGCTTCGAAAGTGGCTGGCGAGATTCATGAGCCTGTGGGCCCTGTCCAGAGGCAGGAAGGCCGGCGCCTGAAGTGTGCTTAACCTTGCGCCGATGAATTCGTCTTGAGAGGGGAGCAAAGTGGACTTTGTGAAGTTTATGGCAAAGCCCAAGTGCTGGAGCAGAGACACAGTGCGATGAGTGGCTTGAGTGGCCTCTTGGGAAGACTGGGCCCGGATGAGCCAGTCGTCCAGGTATGGAAACACAAAAAGGCCTTGAAGTCTGAGATAGGCAGCCACCACTGCCAGGCATTTGGTGAAAACCCGTGGGGCGGAGGATAGGCCAAAGGGCAGGACCCTGTACTGGTAATGATTTCCTCCCACAACAAATCTGAGATACTGTCTGTGGTCTGGATGAATAAGGATGTGAGTATAGGCATCCTTTAGATCTAAGGAGCATAGCCAGTCTCCCCGCTGGAGGTAGGGCAGCAGGATTCCAAGAGACAGCATCTTGAACTTTTCCCTTGCCAGGAACTTGTTGATGTTTCGCAAGTCCAGGATAGGTCTGAGGCCTCCTGTTCTTTTTGGTATCAGAAAGTACCTGGAATAAAAGCCGTGACCTCTCAGGTGGTGGGGCACCGGTTCCACAGCCTGTTCCTGAAGAAGACTTGCCAACTCCTGAAGGAGTAAGTCCCTGTGCAGAGGGAGTCTTGGAGGCTCCCCTGGAAAGTAGGAGGGAGGTACCTGGTGAAAGTGTAGAAGATAGCCTTTCTGAACTATATGAAGTACCCAGGTATCTGATGTGATGGCTGACCACCTGTGGGCAAAGTGGGCCAGCCGGCCTCCTGTGCTTAGGGAAACCAGCTGATGGGAAGAGGCTATGCTGATGGAGTCAAAAAACCCCACCCTGCTGAGCAGGGGCCGGTGTAGTGGGCTTGGGGGCTTGCTGCCTACGGGACCCATTACCCCGTCCCTTGGCCTGCTGACCCTTTTGGGGAGCTGCTGAGGCCGGATACTGAGGGTAGTATTTATAGGCAGCCGCCTTCCTCAGGTAAAAGGACTTTTTCCCCGAGCCCTTCTTCTTCTGAGAAGGGGCAGAGGTTTTCCTGGACAGCCTAGTTCTGGTCAGAGTCTCGGTCTCGATTTGTGCAGCCTTTTCAGCCATGGGTTTGCCAAAGAGGTTTTCACCTCTGCAGGGGACATCGACCAACTTGTCCTGGACCCATGGCTCGAGGTCGGATGACTGAAGCCAAGCCTGTCGGCGGGCACCGATGCCGGCTCCGGCTACTCGAGCCGATGCTTCAAAGCCATCGTAGGCTGCCCGAGAGATAAACTTCGAGCACTCTCGAATCCCAGTGGACAAGGCTTGGAACCTCTGCAAAGGTTCTTCGGAGAGACCAGCCGAGAACCCGGCAATTTCCTTTGCCAGATCTCGGAGATACATGCCCATATAGAGCTGGTAGGTCTGGACTCGACAAGCAAGCATAGAGCCCTGGAAACACTTTCTACCAAGGGCATCCAGGCTCCGGGCCTCCCTGCCGGGAGGCACCGAGGAGTGCAATTTTTGACTCTTGAGTCTATGCATGGCCGATTCCACCACCATGGAATGGTGCGGTAGTTGTGCCTTTTGAAAGCCGGGGCTCTTGCGGACTCGATAAATGGAATCGACCCGCTTGCTTAACACCGGCGCTGACGCCGGGTTCTCCCACATGCGGAAGAGAAGTCGTTCCAGCATCGGAGGTACCGGTACAGTAAAGGCCTCCTTCGGGGGAGAATCATACTGGAGGGCATCGAGCTCCTCGGCTCGAGGCTCCTCCTCGGGAAATGCCAAGGCCTTGGCCATATCCCGCACGAAATCCGAGAATCGGGTGTCCTCCGGGGGGGACCGTCTCCGAGGGGACACACCGAGTCCGAAAACTACCAGGGGACTCTTCGTCCTCCGATTCCCAGTCGGACTCCGCGGAGGAGGATTCGAGTGGCTCCGGTCGGGCGGGCACTGATGCCCTCTGCTCCGACGCCGAAGGAGTCGGCGTCGACTACCTCGGTCCCGAACGGGAGGCCGAGGGAGACCGCGACCGAGGATCGACTCGAGCTCGGATGGACTCGAGGATCGGCTCGGTCTCCGGGGTCGACTTGGACGTCGACGTCCCGGTGGCCGGGGCAGACGCATTGGCAAGGCCAGCGATCAATGCCCGCTGCTGGTCCATGAAGGCAGCTAAACTGCTCTCCAAGGCCGTCAACCTGAGTCCAAGCTCAGGAGACCCAGCAGCCCCTGACTCGGGCCCCGACGGCGTCGGGCCCGACGTCAGCTCCTTCGGAAGCGAGTCCACGAGGACCACAGTACTCACGTGTTCAGGCGACTCCATCTCGAGACGAGGATGTTTCGAAGATCTCTCCGACTCCGAGGACCCGGGACGGCTGTCGAGGCTATGCGACCTGGCCCTCGAGGAACCAGGAGCGTCCACCGACGCCGCCCTCGCGGGTTTTTTCTTCCTGTGATGTTCACGGGTAGGAAACCCCCGCTCAGAGGAACTCCGACGATGCTCAGGACCGGAGTCCCAGGACGTCGAAGCCTCTGACGAGGTGAGGGCCCAGCCGGACGCGGAGTCAGAGAAGATTCGTTCTCGCTGATGCTGCCGACTCCTCAACGCTTTTGAGGACATTTTGCCACACGGACCACAGATCATCGGGTCATGATCGGGTCCGAGGCAGCGGAGGCAGCAGTCGTGTGTGTCGGTAAGAGACATGAGTTTCTTACAGCGATCACACTTTTTAAACCCGCTGGCAGCCATCGAGGGAAAAAGGGCCCCTGCGAGGTCAAAAGACAGGGCTGCCAGTGAAAAGGAAAAAAATGGCGCGAACGCTTGTCACGAAGGACAAAAAACCGAAAAATAAAGAAACGGACCCGATACCGGCGTAACGGGTCCGGGCGGGAAAAAGAATCCGGCGTCGAACCGAAAAAGAATAAATAATAAGAGAGAAAATCAACTTTTTCAGCGGTGAATACAAACAGCGTCTGTAGGGGTCCGCGGAAAAAAGAAGACTGAGCAAGATGGCACCCTTGGGCGGGAAGGGGACCGCGCATGCGCGCTGCAATTCCCAAAGGCTTTCTTTGAAAGCTGGGGAAATTGCTCCGCGAGGGCTCCGTCGGCGCCGACGTCACCCATATGTGAGGACTGACTTCCTGCTTGGTCCTGGAGAATTCAGGATGCCCCTAATGAATATGCATGAGATATATTTGCATACACTGGGAGGCAGTGGATGCAAATATACCTCATGAATATTCATTAGGGGCATCCTGAAAACCAGGCTGGACCGTGGTGCACTAGGACCGGAGTTGGCCACCCCTGACCTAAAGGCAGGTAGACAGATATAATGTATGCAGCAGTAGCAGAGAGTAACAAGGAGCACCCTTGTGAGTTCTAACACAAAAAAAGGTCAAAATCAGATTGTGGCTATGTCACTACACTGCAGGTCCTCTGACAATATATGTATGAGGTAGACTTCCCGCAAGTCACTTTCCCTCATTTCTAATTTACTTATAGTTTTTTACCTTCCTGTCAGTCTCTAGATTTTCTTCTGTCCCTAATCTCTCACTGAGGAGTGGCTCAGTGGTTGGGACAGGTTACCTCAGGCCGGAGGGCCGGGGGTTCAATTCCCACATGGGGACAAGTAACCTCAGGCCGGAGGGACTGGGGTCTCTAGTCCCATGGCTGCTCCTTGTGGCCCTGTGGCTTTGGGCAAGCCACTTAACCCTCTATTGCCTCAGGTACACTTAGATTGTGAGCCCTGCGGGGGACAAGGGAATAAAAAAAGTACCTGTTAGTATACATGTAAACCGCTCTGATGCGTAAGTAAAGGGCGGTATATCAAATGCCTAAAAACATAAAACCACAAAACCATAACCACAAACAGGTTTTCAGCGCAACCTTCTCCACCAAGGACTGCTCCAAAATATAGGAGAACAGGAAATTGAGTTTAGAATGCCACATAAGCCTGAAAGCCCCAGGTACCATAAAAATGCCATTTTTGTGGCATTTAATTAAGAGTAAGAAACAATCCAATCTAAATGGGAAAATTAGGTCTTACCTGCTAATTTGCTTTCCTTAAGTCCCTCCAGTCCAGTCCAGACCAACAGATTGACACTCCCCAACAGTAGCTGGAAACTGAGCAAGCCCACAAACTTAATGATGTCAGCCTACTTACACTGCCCATTAGAGCCAGTAACCACCTGGCAAGCAGTACCACCAGACTCTGTCTAACCAGCACCAAACAGCAAAAAACAAGGACGAGAACCCCTCCAAGGAACCTCCTCCAGGACAAATCATCCGACCTTCAGCCCAGCACCAGGCTGACAAACTTCTATATTCTTTATTTAATTTTCTCTTGTGCTTTTTTCTTTTTCTTTTTTTACAATTTTGCAAGCATCTGCTTTAATTCAACTTCTGTGAATGCCACTATGGGTCAGCTGACCTGCTGAGCCCTCGCCAACAGCCCACCCGAGCAACACCCAAAGTGGTCGAACACTGTTTCTGACAGTCTCCACGAAAACACCGCAACACGTGAAAATCACCTAGGAACTACCACGCAGCCTCGATTCGCCACACCAAGCAACACAGATCACACACCGGGAGGGTCCAGGACTGGACTGGAGGGATTCAAGGAAAGCAAATTAGGAGGTAAGGCCTAATTTCCTCTTCCTCTTCATCCCTCCAGTCCAGTTTAGACCAGCGGGATGTACCAAAGCAGTACTAAACATGGGAGGGTCCTGTGAGCCCGGCCAACAAAACTGATGCCCCAAAGCCCACATCCCACGCTGCTTGCACATATAAGTGATAATGCCGCACAAAGGTATGCAATGAAGCCCAGGTTGCCACCTTGCAAACGTCGGCCGGAGGAACCAGGGAACACTCTGCCCAAGATGCAGCCTGCACCCTGGTAGAGTGCACCTGCAATCCTTGCAGTACCACCCGTCCTTTAAGGAGGTATGCAAAAGCAATTGTCTCCTTTATCCAACATGCCACCAAAACTTTGGAGGCTGCCTCCCCCTTGCGCGGCTCTCCAAACAGCACGAACAGCTGGTCTGAATTCTGGAAACACTTCGTACGCTTCAAGTAATGATGCAACACTCTTTTGACATCCAAGAGATACAACTGATGGTCCTAAGGAGAGGTTCCCATCCTCAGAAAGACTGACAAAATGACCGGTTGGTTCACGTGAAAGGTGGAGACTATCTTAAGTAATAATGAGGGAACCGTGTGCAACACCATCTTCTCCTTTGAGAACAACAAAAAATGGCTTCCTACAGGAGAGAACTTGCAGCTCAGAAATCCTCTGGGCTGAATAAATTACTATCAAAAACACTAACTTCAAAGTGAGATCCTTCAGTGTAGCTCCTTTCAGTAGATAGAAGGGCTCGACGGTTAGGGCAGGCAAAACCAGATTCAAGTCCCATAAGGGCACAGTGGGTTGCCGAGGTGAATGCATCTGCTTCACTGCCCGCAGGAGAAGGATCACATCCGGTGTGATGCCAGCAAAATTCCTTGGACGCATCCTCAATAACATGCCAGGGCAGCCACTTGCACCCACAGCGAGTCAAGGGCCAAGCCCTTATCTAGACCCGCCTGAAGAAAAGCGAGAATTCCCAGCATCGGCACAAACAATGCCCGGAAACCATTCTCCTCACACCAGCCTTCAAATATCTGCCAGACTCTCACATAGGACATGTGGTAGACCTCTTACGGGCCTGCAACAGCATGGCAATCACCTGTTGCAAATATCCCCTTTTCCTCAGCTAAGCCCTCTAAAGGACCACAGCCACCACCGGGTCCAGCTCTCCCCTTGCGGGATCGAGCCCAGCAGAGGCAGGAACAGCAGTCAGCGGCCATCTGCTTGCTCTGCCCAATCAGGGCAGAGTTCAACATTTAAAAAGAGAAGCGCCATCAGGCGCCAGGAAAGGACCACAGCCACCACCGGGTTCAGCTCTCCCCTTGCGGGATCGAGCCCAGCAGAGGCGGGAACAGCAGCCAGCGGCCATCTGCTTGCTCTGCCCAATCGGGGCAGAGTTCAACATTTACAAAGAGAAGCGCCATCAGGCGGGCCCGCGCCTGAGGGCCTCGCCAGAGGGCCCTTTGGCACGGCCCTTAGGCAGCGGCCCATTAAAACGACCTCTCCACAATGCTGCAGTGTAAACTCTGAGATCGCCCTCCCTCCCTACATGATAGTCCACCTAAAGCCACCAACAACACCGACTACCTCAGGAGCCTTACCCAGTCCGTCAGACCTGTGATTCAGATCATAGAACACTCTCCTGCTCGATATACTGCCTCACAACAGATCAATGTAAAAGAGGAGGCTACTCCACACCCAGACCCGGCAGAAATAACACCTGATCGGCACCTCGGTCACAATAGGAGCAGACCGGAGGGAAGGGCTGTGGATAAACGCCGGCGGCCCCTGCTGTCTTACCGAATCATCTACCCCTGCCATTCTTGCCTCACCAGTACTGTAAGTCTTCCTTCTTACACCAGTCCACAAGAAGATACTACACGCTAAGCCTATCAATGTTAGTAAATTATCCTGCCTGTTTCCGGACTTTAACTCACGATCTAGTCTGTACCACTTGCTGAATTGCTCCTCTGCAACCTGTAACTATTGGTCTATGATTAACCTGTGTACCCTCACCCTATTTCCTAACAGAAATGTTCTCCCTAACACAAAGCATTTCCGATCATCTAAAGAAAACCCATTAAACCAATATAAATGGCCTACTCATTAATCACTCTTGCACTGATCTATACTCTAGCCAGTACTTTCCATGACTCTATTGCATTCTCAAATCACTACAGCCCTATCCAACCAATCCACAATGCAAGTAGGAAACACTCCAATAACCAATATCAGCCACCCCCAAACCCCTACAATAGGAGACAGTCACATTTACTTTATGTATCCCCAGAGCTCACTACCACCACAAATGACAAGAAAGCAAAGCCGCTGCGGGACCTTAGGTGTGCTCTCGTCAATGCACGTTCAGCCCGCAATAAATGGCCTGTGATCACGGATTTACTAGACAACCTAAATCTGGATATACTATTTGTCACTGAAACTTGGCTCTCTGACACAGACAATGTTATTTTAAACAACCTTACTCCACCTAACTTCTCAATCTATACCTGTAATAGAGAACACAGAAGGGGTGGGGGAGTCCTAATACTTGCAAAAACAGCACTACAATATCAGACAGTCTTAACCAAAAGTACACAGTACCTGAATACGCTAACTATTACCAACAAACTCAATTCCATTAACCTCATCTATAGGGCTCCAAGTGCTCAGTCAGATGAACTCTCAGACATCATAGACCTCGCCTGTAATCCTATAGACCCCTCCAAACCAAACTGGTTGTTGGGAGACTTTAATCTGGCCTCTACTCAACCTACCATAGCCAATACCTTCTTAGAAGCAATGTCTGACCTCCACTACAAGCAAGTCGTGACGGAGCCTACACATCAACATGGGAACCTCTTGGACTTAGTCTTCATCCCTCAACCAGATGCAATTAAGCTGAACCAAATTGAGCTCTCTATCACCGCTGTCCCCTGGTCAGATCATAATCTGATAATTTTTCAGATTCCAGCATTTCAAACTTCAGACAGCTGCGCAAATACAACCAAATGTCCAAGACCTACTAGATTCAAGCAACTTGACAGAAAAAGTTCACACTGTATGCACTCCCCAAACTCGACCAACCAACAGTCAACCTCAATGAAATGGTAAGCAACTGGAATGAAACCCTCGCCTCATACGCTGAGCACCCGGTCACTGTCAAAAAGTCGACACCTGAACACCTAACTACTAAAAAACAGTCTGCCCCTTGGTTCTCCCCTGAACTACGTACTTCACTCATCCACCTCAGAAAACTAGAGAGGAAATGGAGAACTACACGTAATTCCTCAGACCAAGTCACCTATTTGGAACATCTTAAACGACATCGCGAATCAACTTGGGCCAGGAAGAAGGAATTCCACGCTGAGATCCTCAACCGCTCATTGAATAAGCCAAGGGAACTATTCGACTTAGTAAAATCCTATACAAAACAACCGACCCCACCACAACAAGAATCTATTCAGCCCCAAGCTTATGCGAACTATATACAATCAAAAGCAATAAAAATAACTACTGCATCACCACAAGAACCCTCCCAGTCTTCCCACCTGCAGCTCCCAATTACCAAACTTGCTCCACCCTCTGTAAAGACCATAGCTGAAGTAATTGCCTCCATCAACACAACAACCGCCCCAACTGACCCATGTCCAGCGCACTGGATTAGGACTATGCGCACAAAACTCAGCCCATTCATAGCCAACATCGTGAAGATGTCATTCGAATCCGGTGTCTTCCCAGATGCTCTCAAAAAAACCTCCATTCGTCCACTGCTAAAAAGCAACCAACTGGACCCAATGAGAGAGGACTCTTACAGACCAATTTCTAGTATCCCATTACTAGCTAAAATTCTCGAGAAGCTAACCCAGAGACAGATTCAACAGCATATAGACTCCTCTTCCCCATTAGATCCCTGTCAACATGGATTCAGGGAGGCCCACGGTGTGGAAACGCTACTAACAACTCTAATTAACACACTTATCAACGGCATTGATAATATCAAGAAGGGCTTTGCATTAATCTTTCTGGATATAGCGGCTGCGTTTGACTCCATAGATCACACGCAGCTCCTGAGACGCCTTCACGAGAAAGGAATCCACGATCGAGCATGGGACTGGTGCAAATCCTACCGGGAAGGCAGACGGCAACAAGTACGCATTGGTAACGCTGCATCTGATCCTTTCCAGCAGACTCAAGGTGTGCCCCAAGGCTCCTCCCTGTCTGCGCTGCTGTTCAATATCTATATGCAGCCAATTTGCGACATCGCTCGCTCCTTCGGCATATCCTGCCTCGTGTATGCAGACGATGTGCTGTTATTCTCACCCATAACTGTTGCATGCCCAGACTACACAGTGTTAATCAACTGTTTTAATGCAATAACAGATTGGTTACTTACTCAAAACCTCCGTATCAACTTCAAAAAGACGGAAGTCCTAGTAATCACAAGAAAAAAAATGCTTCTCTCCTCCACCTACCCTAAAAGTCAGAGATGCTGAACTTTCGGTCAAACCCAACATTCGCTATCTGGGAGTGATATTGGATCAACATTTGGACTTCAAGGAGCATATAAGACGCACCGTAAAAACAATCTACTTCAAGATTAAAACCCTGCGGCACTTGAGACCTATGCTGGAACCTGATGACTTCCGCACTATCTTCCAAGCGATAGTCACTCCGCACTTCGACTATGCTAACATAATACTGCATGGCCTTCCAAAGATCACCATCAACCCCCTACAGCTAGCCATGAATGCAGCAGCCCATGTACTCTGCGGAGCCGCAAGGAGCGAACACATCTCCCCCATTCTAAAAGAGCTTCATTGGCTTCCAATAAACTGTAGAATCCTATATAAGGCCCTCCTCATGATATGATAAAATGAGGAAAACAGTTAAGAAAAAACTAAAAGGAGCAGTTGCGAAGGTTAAAGACGTACATCAAGCTTGGGTGTTGTTGAAAAATACTATCTTGGAAGCTCAGACCAGCTGTATTCCACGCTTTAAGAAAAGTGGAAGGAAGTCCAAAAAACTGCCAGCATGGTTTAAAGGTGAGGTCAGAGAGGCTGTTGTTGCCAAAAAAGCATCTTTCAGGAAATGGAAAAAAGAGCCAAACGACGAAACCTGGAAACAGCACAAGCACTGGCAAATCAAATGCAAGGCATTGATAAGGCAGGCAAAGAGAGAATTTGAGAAGAAGCTTGCTGCGGAAGCAAAAACGCGAAATAAAGACCTTTTCAAGTACATTCGTAGCAAAAAACCTGTGAGAGAGTCAGTTGGTCCATTAGATGATAAAGGGGTTAAAGGAGCACTAAGAGGCGACAAGGCGATAGCGGAGAGACAATGAATTCTTTGCTTCGGTCTTTACTGAGGAAGATGTAGGGATGTTACCCATGACTGAAGTGGTATTTAAAGGTGCGGAAGAATTGAAGGAAATATCGATACATCGGGAAGATGTCTTACAACTATTAGATAAACTGAAGAGTAAGCGTAGTTACTCACCTGTAACAGGTGTTCTCCAGGAGCAGCAGGAATCAGTCCTCACATATGGGTGACGTCGGCGCCGACGGAGCCCTCGCGGAGCAATTTTCCCCAGCTTTCAAAGAAAGCCTTTGGGAATTGCAGCGCGCATGCGCGGTCCTCTTCCCGCCCAAGGGTGCCATCTTGCTCAGTCAGATGACATAGCTAAAAGACAGCAAAAAAATTAGCAAAAAAATGAAAGCATAGAACTGCAACTCCAAGGGGAGGAGGGAGGGTTGTGAGGACTGATTCCTGCTGCTCCTCAAGAACACCTGTTACAGGTGAGTAACTACGCTTTCTCCAGGACCAAGCAGGAAGTCAGTCCTCACATATGGGACTCCCAAGCTTAAGGCTACCGAAGACCCTAAGCACAAAAATGAGCTCCCTCAAGCTCAGTAGCCAGAAGGAAGGAATCTTCTCTGAATACGTCTCCAACCGGTAGCGCAACATCCGGGGTGGAGGGTAGGAGTTGCCTATACCTCGAAGAGGTTACGGAGGACTGCCTGTCCGAAAGCACTGTCCCTGCGGGACTCCCTCTCCAGGCAGTAATGGGCCGCAAAGGTCTGGCTTGAAGACCAAGTAGCGGCCCGGCAGATGTCTGCCAATGGAACAGAGCGGAGGTAAGCTACTGACGTAGCCTTCGCCCGAACACGATGGGCCGTGACTCGACTTTCCAAGGGGAGGCCGGCTGCTTCGTAAGCCCTAGCGATACAGTCAGCAATCCAGATGGACAGAGTACGCTTGGAGACAGGGAGCCCCAACTTATTGGGGTCATAAGAGACGAAGAGCTGAACAGCTCTTCTGTGCTCCCACATACGGTCAAGGTAGAAGGTCAACGCCCTTCTACAGTCCAGGGTATGCAAGACCATTTCAGCTTGGCTGGAGTGTGGCCTGGGAAAGTAGGTCGGAAGCACCACCTCCTGGTTGATGTGAAAAGGGGAAACCACTTTGGGAAGAAACTTAGGGTGAGTCCGTAGGACTACCCGGTTCTTGTAGAACCTAGTGTAAGGAGGATCAGACACCAGGGCCTGCAGCTCACTAACGCGTCTAGCAGATGTGAGGGCCACCAAGAACAATGTTTTCCAAGAAAGAAAACGAAGAGGACAGGTAGCCATAGGCTCAAATGGCGGACAGGTAATCCGCTGTAAAACCACATTGAGATCCCAGTCCGGAGCTGGTGGGCACAAAGGTGGTTTAAGGAGAAGGAGGCCTCTGAGAAAACAAGCCACCAGAGGATGGCTAGAAAGAGGTCTGCCCTCCACCGGCATGTGGTGCGCAGAAAGAGCACCGAGGTGGACCTTGACCGAGTTGGACTTAAGTCCAAGATTGGAGAGGGAAAGCAAGTACTTCAAGACCACTGACGCTGAACAGGAGAAGGGATCTTGAGACTGCTGAGCACACCAGACGGAGAACCGACGCCACTTCAGAGCGTAGGACGTCCGGGTGGAGGGCCGCCTGGAGGCCAAAACGACCTCCTCCACATCTGGAGGCAGGCGGAGGGGAGCAAGGACTACCCTTTCAGCAGCCAGGCCATCAGATGAAGCGACCGGAGGTTGGGGTGCAGGAGAGTCCCCTAATCCTGTGACAGGAAGTCGGGCTGACACCCCAGAGGAAGAGGGGTGTCTACCGCCAGCTGCATTAGAAGTGGGAACCAAGGTTGTCTCGGCCACCGGGGAGCCACTAGGATCATCGATGCTTTGTCTCTGAGAACTTTGAAGAGTGTCCGAGACACCAGCGGCATGGGAGGAAAGGCATATAAGAGGCCTGTGGACCATGGAATCAGAAAAGCATCCGCCGCTACTCTGAGAGGATGCGGCTGTCGAGAGCAGAATCTGGGGAGTTGCCGGTTCAGAGGACTGGCAAACAGATCCATGGTGGGGAGGCCCCACTTCAGAAAGATCCGCTGAACCACCATCGGATCCAGCCTCCACTCGTGCGGCTGGAGGATCCTGCTCAGCTTGTCGGCCAGGTAATTTTCTTGACCTGGGAGATAGACAGCTTTGAGGATAATTCAGTGGTGGACAGCCCAAGAGCATAGTTTTTGTGCCTCCTGTCCCGCCTTGTTTGTTCACATAGAACATTGCAACCTGATTGTCTGTCTGAACAGGCACCGACTGATGAGAAATCAGGTGAGAGAGTGCTTTGAGCGCTAGGCGGATGGCTCTGAGCTCCAGGAAGTTTATCTGTTGAGCAGACTCCCAAGGAGTCCAGAGACCTTGAGTACATGTCCCTTGGCAGTGTGCTCCCCAACCCAGGAGAGAAGCATCGGTCGTCAGGACCAGAGAATGTGGAGGGGGCTGAAAAGTCACTCCTAGTACCAGGTTGGGCAGATGAAGCCACCATTGCAGAGAAGAGACCAGCCGGTCGGAGATCTGTACGGAGTCCGCTAGGCTCCCAGTGGCCTGATGCCATTGTGTGCGAAGGCACCATTGAGCAGGTCGCATGTTCAGGCGGGCATTGGGGGTCACATGGACCGTGGAAGCCATATGGCCGAGCAGTCTCAGAAATTGCCTGGCCGAGACCAGGGAATTGCTGTGAAAGTGGCTGGCGAGATCCATGAGCCTTTGGGCCCTGTCCAGAGGCAGGAAGGCCCGCGCCTGAAGAGTGTCCAACCTGGCGCCGATGAATTCGAGATTTTGAGAGGGGAGCAAAATGGACTTTGCGAAGTTTATGACAAATCCCAAGTGCTGGAGTAGAGTCACAGTGCGATGAGTGGCTTGAATGGCTTCTTGGGATGACTGGGCTCTGATGAGCCAGTCGTCCAGGTAGGGAAACACAAAAAGGCCTTGAAGTCTTAGATAGGCCGCCACCACTGCCAGGCATTTGGTAAACACCCTGGGGGCGGAGGACAGGCAAAAGGGCAGTACTCTGTACTGGTAATGATTTCCTCCCACCACAAACCTGAGATATTGTCTGTGGTCTGGATGAATAAGGATATGAGTATACGCATCCTTTAGACCCAAGGAGCATAGCCAGTCTCCCTGCTGGAGGTAGGGCAGCAGGATTCCAAGGGTAAGCATCTTGAACTTTTCCTTTGCAAGGAACTTGTTGAGGTTTCGCAAATCCAGGATAGGTCTGAGGCCTCCTGTTCTTTTTGGTATCAGAAAGTACCTGGAGTAAAACCCTTGACCTTTCAGGTGGTGGGGCACCGGTTCCACAGCCTGTTCCTGAAGGAGACTCGCTAACTCCTGAAGGAGTAAGTCCCTGTGCAGAGGGAGTCTCGGAGGCTCCCCTGGAAAATAGGAGGGAGGTACCTGGTGAAAGTGAAGAAGATAGCCCTTCCGAACTATGTGAAGTACCCAGGTATCTGTGGTAATGTTGGACCACCTTTGGGCAAAGTGGACCAGCCGGCCTCCTGTGCTGAGAGAAACCAGCTGAGGGGGAGAGGCTATGCTGATGAAGTCAAAAACCCCACCCTGCTGAGCAGGGGCCGGTGGTGCAGGCTTGGGGGCTTGCTGCCTACGGGACCCATTACCCCGTCCCTTGGCCTGCTTAACCTGTGGGGGAGCTGGTGAGGCCTGATACTGAGGGTAGTATTTATAGGCAGCCGCCTTCCTCGGGTAAAAGGGCTTTTTCCACGAGCCCTTCTTTTTTTGAAAAGGGGCAGAGGTTTTCCTGGAGAGACGAGTCCTGGTGAGAGTCTCGGTCTCGATCTGTGCAGCCTTCTCATCCATGGGCTTGCCAAAGAGGTTATCACCTCTGCAGGGGACATCGACCAACTTGTCCTGCACCCATGGCTCGAGGTCGGACGTCTGAAGCCAAGCCTGGCGGCGTCCACCGATGCCGGCTGTGGCTACTCGAGCCGATGCCTCAAAACCATCGTAGGCTGCTCGAGAGATAAACTTTGAGCACTCTTGAATTCCAGTTGACAAGGTTTGGAACCTCTGCAAAGGTTCGTCGGAGAGACCAGCAGAGAACCCGGCAATTTCTTTAGCCAGGTCCCGGAGATACATGCCCATGTAGAGCTGGTAGGTCTGGACTCGACAAGCAAGCATAGAGCCCTGGAAACACTTCCTACCAAGGGCATCCAGGCTTCGGGCCTCCCTACCGGGGGGCACCGAGGAGTGCATTTTTTGACAAGTCTATGCATGGCCGATTCCACCACCATGGAATGGTGCGGTAGTTGTGCCTTTTGGAAGCCGGGGCTCTTGCGGACTCGATAAATGGAATCGACCCGCTTGCTTAACACCGGCGACGACGCCGGGCTCTCCCACATGCGGAAGAGAAGTCGTTCCAGCATCGGAGGAACCGGTACAATAAAGGCCTCCTTCGGGGGAGAGTCATATTGGAGGGCATCGAGTTCTTCGACTCGAGGCTCCTCCTTGGGATCCGCGGGGAAGGCCAAGGCCTTGGCCATATCCCGCACGAAGTCCGAGAACAGGGTATCCTCCGGGGGGGACCGTCTCCGAGGTTCGGACTCAGGGGAGTCCAATGGGACACACCGAGTCCGAAAGGAACCAGGTGACTCTTCGTCCTCGGATTCCCAGGCCGACTCCTCGGAGGAGGAGTCGAGCGGCTCCGGTCGGGCGGGCATCGATGCCATCCGCCCCGACGCCGAGGGAGTCGGCATCGACGACCTCGGTCCCGAACGGGAGGCCGAAGGAGACCTCGACCGAGGATCGACTCGAGCCCTCATGGACTCGAGGATCGGCTCGGTCTCCGGGGTCGACTTGGAGGTCGACGTCCCGGCGGTCAGGGCAGAAGCACCGGCGAGGCCAGCGATCAATACCCGCTGCTGGTCCATGAAGGCAGTCAGACTGCTCTCCAAGGCGGTCAACCTGAGTCCGAGCTCAGGAGACCCAGCAGCCCCCGACTCGGGCCCCGACGGCGTCGGGCCCGGCGTCGGCTCCTTCGGAGGCGAGTCTACGAGGACAACAGTACTCACGTGAGCGGGCAAGTCCATCTCGAGTCGAGGATGTTTTGAAGGCCTCTCCACCTCCGAGGACCCGGGACGGGAATCGGGGCTATGCGACCTGGCCCTCGAGGAACCAGGAGCGTCCATCGATCCCGCCCTCGTGGGTTTCTTCTTCCGATGATGTTCCCGGGTAGGAGACCCCCTTTCAGAGGAACTCCGACGATGCTCAGGACCAGAGTCCCGAGACGTCGAAGCCTCTGTCGAGGTCCGAGCCCGGCCGGAGTCAGAGAAGATACGTTCCCGCTGATGCTGCCGACTCCTCAACGCTTTAGAGGACATTTTGCCACACGGACCACAGATCATCTGGTCATGATCGGGTCCGAGGCAGCGGAGGCAGAAGTCGTGCGTGTCTGTAAGAGACATGAGTTTCTTACAGAGGTCACACTTTTTAAAGCCGCTGGCAGCCATCGGGGGAAAAAAGGGCCCCTGCGAGGTCGAAAGACCGGGCTGCCAGTGAAAAAGTAAAAAGGCGCGAAATCTGTCACGAAGGACAAAAAACCAAAAAATAAAGAACGGACTCGCAACCGGCGTCGCGAGTCCGGGCGGGAAAAGAACCGGCGTCGAACCGAAGAAAAAAGAGAAATAAAGAGAAATAATCAACTTTTCGGCGGGGATTCACAAAAAACGTCTGTAGGGCTCCGCGGAAAAAAGAAGACTGAGCAAGATGCCACCCTTGGGCGGGAAGAGGACCGCGCATGCGCGCTGCAATTCCCAAAGGCTTTCTTTGAAAGCTGGGGAAAATTGCTCCGCGAGGGCTCCGTCGGCGCCGACGTCACCCATATGTGAGGACTGACTTCCTGCTTGGTCCTGGAGAAGCAAATCACCTGGGCTGGATGGTATACATCCAAGGGTGATGAAAGAACTGAAATATGAGATTGCAGAACTGCTATCAGTAATCTGTGAACTATCATTAAAATTATCTCTAATACCTGAAGATTGGAGGATCGCCAATGTAACACCAATTTTTAAAAAGGGTTCCAGGGGTGATCCGGGAAACTACAGACCGGTGAGCCTGACGTCAGCACCGGGAAAAATGGTAGAAACCATCATAAAGAATAAAATTACTCAGCATGTAGATAGTCACAACCTAATGGGAGACAGCCAACATGGCTTTAGACAAGGAAGATCCTGTCTTACTAATCTGTTATGTTTTTTTGAAGGAGTGAATAAACAGGTGGACAAAGGTGAGTCGGTTGATATTGTGTATCTGGACTTTCAGAAAGCCTTTGACAAGGTCCTTCATCAGAGACTTTTGGCAAAACTAAAGAGACATGGGATAGGAGGCAGTGTACTATTGTGGATCAGGAACTGGTTAAAAGATAGAAAGCAGAGGGTAGGGCTAAATGGCCAATTTTCCCAATGGAGAAAGGTGAATAGTGGTGTACCCCTGGGATCTGTGCTGAGTCCGCTACTTTTTGACATATTCATAAATGACCTGGAAAGTGGAATAACGAGTGAGGTTATCAAATTTGCAGATGACACAAAACTATTTAAAGTTGTTAAAACCCAAGAGGATTGTGAAAAATTGCAAGAGGATCTTGATAAATTGGAAGACTGGGCATCAAAATGGCAGATGAAATTTAATGTGGACAAGTGCAAGGTTATGCACCTAGGGAAGAACAACCCAAACTATGGTTACACGATGCAAGGTTCCACATTAGGAACCACCACCCAGGAAAAAGATTTAGGCGTCATTGTGGATACCATGTTAAAACCCTTGGCCCAGTGTGCAGCGGCGGCCAAGAGAGCAAATAGAATGCTAGGTATGATAAGGAAAGGAATGGAAAATAAAACAAAAGATATTATAATGCCTCTATATCGTTCCATGGTGAGACCGCACCTTGAATATTGTGTGCAATTCTGGTCGCCGTATCTTAAAAAGGATATAGCGATTTTAGAAAAGGTACAGAGAAGAGCCACCAAAATGGTAAAGGGGATGGAAGGATACTCCTATGAAGAAAGGCTAAAAAGGTTAGGGCTCTTTAACCTGGAAAAGAGACGGCTGAGGGGAGATATGATAGAAGTCTATAAATTAATGAACGGAGTGGAACGGGTAAACGTAGATCGATTGTTTACCTTATCAGAATATAGAAAGACTAGGGGACATGCAATGAAGCTACAGGGTAAAACTATTTAAGACTAATAAAAGAAAATATTTTTTCACTCAACGTGTAATCAAACTCTGAAATTTGTTACCGGAGGATGTAGTAAAGGCTGTTAGTGTAGCTGGGTTTAAAAAAGGTTTGGACAAGTTCCTGGAGGAAAGGTCCATAAACCATTATTAAGAAGTGACCGAAGATATCAATGCTTGACCCAGTACAAACATTGTGGAACTTGTATCTCTTGGGGAAACTGCTAGGTACATGTGACCTAGATTGGTCACTGTTGGAAACAGAATACTGGGTTTGATGGACCTTGGTCTGACCCAGTATGGCATATCTTATGTTCTTATGTTCTTCAAGGCCTTCAACAACTTATCTCCTGCAGCCATCTCGGATCTGATCACACATACCGAGAACAACCAGCCTAGAAGATCTCTCTCAGTAGACATGCTAATCATACCAAGTGATTCCATAAAGACAAACCAGTCAACCATCAACAGAGCTTTTGTCAACTTTGCCCCAGATGCTGGAACAAACTCCCTCCCTGCATTAGAGCAATTAGGGACCTGAGACAGTTTAGAAAAGCCCTCAAACACCACCTCTTTACTACACATTTTAAGCCTCTGGATATCCCTCCCCCTTCCCGCCCCTTGCCCTCACAACCCCATACCTATCCTATATGACTGCATAGAACCGACTTATGTACTAACATATAGTTACCAAGATTGTATATAGTTCCCCCTGGTTTAACTCCAAGTTATTTCCCTGTTATCTGTAAACGAAGGTCAAATTACCTGACCAATGTGTTTTATTGTTACAATGTAAACCGCACTGATGACAAATAGCGCAGTATATAAGAAATGTTAAATAAATAAATAAATAAAATAAAAGCCGTAAGCGAGAAGCGATCCACCTACAGCATGAGAATCGGACTTTGTGATAGGAGGTTCATCCCTCCCGGCAGCCGCCACGGCCAGTCCGCCAGAGCCGTGTCAAATCCACATACCATTGCTTGTAAGGCCAGTCCAGTGTGACCAGCACTATGGGGCCCCAATGTGCCTTGATTCGCTGCAACAGGCGGCCGATGAGCATCCATGGAAAGAACATATAGAGAAGACCCCTTTGCGGCCTTGAACTAATGCGTCCAGACCTTCTGCCATGCGCTCCTGCCGCCAGCTGTAGAACCAAGGAGACTTCACATTCTCGAAGGTTGCCATCAGATTCATGAGGGGTTGCCCCCATCTACGCACCAACCACTCAAACACCGCCGGATCGAGAGACCACTCTCCTGGGTCCAGATGATGCTTGCTGAGGAAGTCTGCCTGCATGTTCTCTTTGCCTGCCACATGCGCTGCCGCGAGAGTTAAGTATTCCTCTGCCGATGCTAGAATCAGAGTCACCTTGTCCTCCAAAACTATGCTGCCCATACCCACCTGATGTTTGAGATACGCCACAGTCATGGCGTTGACTGAGAAAACTCGCACCACTGCTCCTGGAATGATTAGCAAAAAACACTGCATGGCTAGGAAGACCGCTCTCATCTCTAGAAGGTTTATGAACCAAATGCTCTCTTCCTGGGACCAATGCCCCTGCATCACTTGACCTCGACAGTGTGCCCCCCAACCTGACAGGCAAGCATCCGTGGTCAGAGGGATCCAGCTGAGTGGCTCCAATGGCATTCCTGCCAGAAGATTCCGCAGGTTGAGCCACCAATGAAGCAATGCCCTGGTGTCCCTGGGGCACTCTAGTAACATGGAACATTCCTCAGTCTAGGGCGACCAACACGCTAGCAACGCTCTCTGCAACAGCCTCATGTGAGTCCCCACCAATGGGACTAACTCCAGCATCACTGCCATGGAACCCAACAGTTGGAGGTAATGCCATGCCGTGGGGGCTGACCTACAAAGGAACTTGTGGGCTTGGAGTTTGAGCTCCTCTATTCCAGTAACGAGACCTGGCCACATACCGCCTTGACCAGAGAAAGGCAGTATATAAATCCAGCTAAATAAATATAACATAACATTTGGAAATGAGCCCCCAAATGATCCAGGTCCTGCAATGGTTGAAGATGACTCTTGGCCAGGTTGATGACCCAACCAAGCCTCTGGCGGCAGTCTAACACCCTCTGTGTTGCCTCCTGGCTCTCTTCTACTGACTTTGCCTATATCAGCCAATCGTCAAGATACAGATGCACCAGCACCACTTCCTGGTGCAGCACCATAGCCACAACCACCATTACCTTGGTGAACGTGCAAAGAACCATGGTCAAGCCAAAGGGCAGAGCCCGAAACTGGAAAAAATGTCCCACGGGCACTGCAAACCAGAGGAAAACACTGATGATCGGGCCGGATGGCAATATGCAGGTATTTTATTTTATTTATTTATTTAGCTAGACTTATATACCACTTTTCTACAAGTCAAAGCGGTGTACATTCAGGTACTGTATATATATCCCTTGTCCCCAAAGGGCTCACAGTCTACGTTTTTGTACTTGAGGCAATAGAAGGTTAAGTGGTTTGCTCAAGGCCACAAAAAGCACCTGTAGGACTAGAAACCCCAGTCCTTCCAGGTAGGCCTCGGTAAGGTCCAAGGATGTAAGAAACTCCCATGCAGAACTGCTACTATGACGAATTGCAGGGTCTCCATTCAGAAACACGGTACCCATAGAGACCTGTTCACCTGCTTCAAAGTCCAGGAACGGCCTAAAGTCCCTCCTTCTTGGGAACCACAAAACAGATCAAGTACGGACCTGTACCGCACTGGTCGCACAGCACAGGTACCACGGGCTCCAGCTGTACTAAACGCATCTCCTGAACCACCTTGGACTTCCCTGGAGCTCTGCACAGAGATCGTACAAAAGAATCTGGCAGCGGGTATGCAAACTCCAATGCATATCCATCTCTTACTACCTCCAACACCCACTGGTCAGAGGTGATCTGGGCCCAGGTGGGTAGAAAGTGCTGGAGACGATCCCCATCAATTCTATCCCATCCTGGGCCTGTCTTGCTTTACTGGGGCTTTTGGGGGGCTGCGGAGGTGGTGGCAAAGTATCCCCTGCCAACCCCCCTGCTCCACCAAAAGGACGGACCTCAGCTCAGATACCAAGCCCTTTGAAAGAGGCAAAATGAGTGACAGAAAAGTGTTGAAAATGTCCCACTGGCCCCCGAGAGGGAGCTTGCCCCTGACTCGGCTTCAGCCCATATTTCCTCTGTCGTTCAACGCTGCTTCTCTACTCTACGACAACTTCGCTCTGTTCGCCCTTTTCTTTCCTTCTCATCTATGACCACCCTTCTCCTCTCACTCGTTGTCACCCGTCTTGATTACTGCAATGCCTCCTGGCTGGTCTCCCCCAGTCCCAACTACAGCGCCTTCAGAGAGTTCACAATACTGCAGCTCGCATTCTCACCTGCTCCTCTCGCTTCGATCACATCACCCCACTTCTCATACGATTGCACTGGCTTCCTAGTCCCTTCCGTATACAATACAAGGTCCTCACTTTTGCCCACAAATCCATTCACACGGGTACTCCTCTCTACCTCGCTGACCAGATTCACCTTCACACTCCCTACCGTTCTCTCCGTTCCATCCATGCTAACCGTCTGACCCTACCCTCCCCTTCACAAGCCCACCTCGAATCCACCCGCTCCTCTGCCTTTTACTTCCTTGGGCCCCGTCTCTGGAATTCGCTTCCCCCGGACCTCCGCCTAGAACCCTCCCTGAAAACCTTCAAGACCCCACCTGAAGACTTACCTCTTTTGCCTTGCGTTTGATCTTCCCCCACCTCCCTCTCCTCTCTCCCCTCCCCCTCGCTGATTTCTTATAGCCCCTATTTGCTACCTGACCCTTCTCTTTAGCTCTTTCCTCCTCTCTTATCTATCCTATCACACATTTGGCGTTCCTTTCTTTTTTCCTTGCAGCTTTTATGTACTTTGTGCACCGCTCTGACGCAACTGCATTGAGCGGTATATTAAGCCTCAAATAAAGATAAAAGATAAAGATAAAGCTTGGCAGCTTAGAGCCTTTGGACTCTCCTAGGTCCTTCACCAACTTCTCCAGTGCCTCCCCAAAGAGGAGCTTGCCATTAAAGGGAAGGCACGTCAGCTGGGACTTGAATGAAAGATCCCCTGCCCAATTATGCAGCTACAGGAGGCGCCGCGCTGCTACGGTCGAGGCCATGGCCTTTAAGGCTATCCTAATGAGGTCATAAAAGACATCCGCCAGAAACGCTGTCAACTCCAGTAGTGATGCTTCCGAACTCACCTGCTGCGAGCGTCCGTCCTGCTCAGACAACACTTGAACCCACCTAAAGCACGTGCACGAGACATAGGCTCCACAAATGGACGCCTGGAGCATTAGGGCAATAGTATCAAATACCTGTTTCAACACTGCCTTCGGCTTCTTGTCCCGGAGGTCCCTCAAGGCCGTACCCACTTCCACCAGGATCGTCGTCTTTTTTGTAACTGCAGACACAGCCACGTCCACTCTGGGAGGTTGAAGCTGCTCCCAATTCTGGTCTGGCAGAGGATACAGCCACACCATAGCCCGGTTTGCCCGCAGTCCTTCCTCCGGCATCTCCCATTCCGCTTCCTTCATCCAGAGGAAGACCTGGTGCACTGGAAAGGTAGTTTGGGACTTCCTAACATCCTGAAGTAAGGGGTCCTCCAGGGGCTCTTCCTCAGACACCCCCACAGGGGTGATGTTCAAGGCTGCCAATGAGTGTGCTATGAGGGCCAGCAGCTCCTCCTTATGGAATACGTGGACCACACTTGATTCCTCTCCTGGAGAGGGCCCTTTCTCCGGATCCTCTTGGGTCCCTTCCGTCAACAACTCTGAGATACTTTCAAGAGGGTCCCTCCCAAGCCTCCGGGAGTGCAAATTAGGTGTCCTCCCAAAACTCCAACTCCGACCTGGGATACTTTACCACAGGTTCCCCTGAGTCCCCTCTTCTATCCGGAGCAACAGGCAACCCTTGCGCTGTTGTCCTCTGTTGTGACAGGCAACCTGCCCCCTGCTACACTGCCCCCTGCCTCAGGCAAAAAGTCTGATGTAGGAGCAGTACAAACTCTGAGGAAACTTCCCCTAAAGGGCCAGAGCCAGTGAGCACCTCGCTCCCCCGGGTGCTGGAAACCCCCCAATTCTTATCTGCCTGGCCCCCCAGCTTGTCCCTGAGAAGCTGGCAACATGGCCTCCCTTCCCACCAAAATTGTGGGATTCGGGTCAGGCACTCTGGCCTGTACCGGGGAATGGGACTCACCCCCTGCGGATCCCAGTACCAGGCTGCTCCCAGACAAGACATCTTCTGCTGATCGAATCACTTGTTCACAGTGTCAGCAGACCCTGGCTGCTGAAACAATGAAACAGTGCGCACACCACGCCCATGAACTTGCCTGTTAGCATAGCAACCATGTGATCAGCATAACCAGGCCTCTAGCAGAACAAGCCGCACGTGTCCCATACACACGGAAGGCCCCAACACCACGTGGTCCACCCTCCTCACTGTAAAAGCTGAACTCCGTATCGGAGCTCATGCCCTGGGATTCCTGTGCCACAGTGCCTCCAAACCTCCCTCTGGCTCCTGCTACACTAACCAGTCAGTGCTGGCAGAACAAAAAGCTCTGAAATACAGAAGGGCGACCCCGCAATACTTCCCCTTATGCCGGGCCAGACCGATTCAATGGCCTCGGCCCCTCAGCATGCCTGCCCTTGGCTGCCCTGGCTGGCTTTCAGCACTCCCTACTTCCAAACCACCCACTTAAGGGTTCAGCATGGGGCAAAGCCTCAAAGGCAGAATGACACTTCTTTAAATCTTAATTCTTTTTTTTTTGGCTGTCTGTTGGGTTAATCCTAATCCTGAGCCTATAGCCAACGGGCAACTGTTTAAAGAAGACAATCAAGACCAGACCTGGGCTGACACTGCTCACCAGCTGCTGGAAACTGAGTTACTGGCTCTAGTAGGAAGTGTAAGTGGTATACATGGGCTGAACATCATTAGGTTTGTGGGAATGCTCAGTTTCCAGCTGTTGGTGGGGAGTGTCAACCTGCTGGTCTGGACCAGAATGGAGGGATGAAGAGGAAAGTGACCTGTAGAGAAAATTTTAAGCAGTCTTCCCCTTCCAGTTCACAAATCTAGAAAGCTAAGGGATATTAGTTTAAAAATAACAAAAAAGGTTACCTTCATTTCTTACCTGGTACTCAGTCTAAAACAAAAAATAAGCTTCTCCCAATTGCTCTTACCGATAATGCCCTCTTATTACACCATCAGGGTTCAGCATGGGGATCAATTTAAAGACGAACATGCGTCTCAACATCTGTGCCCGTGGGTCATCTTGACGCAAAATGAATTCCAGGAAGCCAGTGAAGACAAAACTAGAGGGCGTCTCTCCAGGATGGACACGGCTACTCAAGAAAAACACCTGTAGGAAAAAGAGGAGGTGATTTTTCTTTGGAATGTGAACAAGGGAGAAAAATTGAGAAACCATCTTTAAAGGAATGCTGCAGGGATGCAACTACATTATCTACTATAGTGTTGCTCCCACTCCATATTGAAAGTAGCAGCACTAGCCAGATTCAGCAAAATTAAGCAAAACAACCCCATATGTTGTCAAGCGCATAGATTGGAAGGGAGGAGGCACTACCTCCCCAAACAAGTTTCCCCGATGGCCGCGATCCCTTATGTCTGCCCACAGGGATCCCGTCACTCATGGGCAGAGAACAGCACTGCCATGATCACGGCAAAGATCTCTTCCATCTGCTCACGGGGATCCCATCCCCTACAGACAGAAGAGAAGATGATGGCTACATCTGCAGCAAAGACCCCTTCTATCTGCCTGTGGGAGATTGGATCCTCATAGGCAGAGAGGGGGGAGGCCATGATCGTGGCCTGCAGCAAAAAAGGTTGTATGGGGTGGGGGTGTAGAAAGTGAGATAGAGAAGGCAGGGACAATTTATAGTGGCAGTGGGCTTAGTAAAAAAAGGAGGATGGGTGTATTTTAAGGTAGGGGATGGGAGTGCTAGGGAGATTGGTGAAGAGAGTAGAGTCTGGAAGGGTAACAGAGGATAGGAGCCAGCAGGAGAGAGGATGGAGGGGGAGAGAAGAGTGCAAGGTGTTGCCAAAAGGTACATTCCCCTCCCCCAGAACTCTTACAAGAACCCCACCCCCACATCCGCACATACAGCTACCCCACCTCCGAATGACAAACACACACACACACAGGCACCTCACCTCCACATCATACATACACAGGCACCTCACCCCCGCATCACACATATACAGGCACCTCACCTCCGCACCACACACAAAGAGGCACCTCACCTCCCCACCACACAAAGAGAGCCTGCCAAGCTTTGCAGCACACACACAACACACATACACCACAGACCCACACGCTGTGCAAAGACAGGCACACCACCATTGCACCACAAACACCTACAGACACTTAATATCAGAAGCTATAGCTGTTATCTGTATTTCCGTCTAAAGATTCTGCACGGTATAGGAACTCTGGCGCTGGTCTTGTGAGACTTGAGAACATGAGACCAGCACAAGAGACAAGAGGGTGAGGGGGGACGTGAGGAGGTCACAAGCCCTGGCTCCTAAGATTTTGGCCAGGCTCCTAAATCCACACAAAATTTGTTGAGGCCTGCAATAGAGGCACAGCATATGTGGAATTTTGGCACCAGCTACAGGCTGCACAGCTGCACAAATAAAGTCCCGCCACCATGTTCACATCTCTTCTAACTGCTGCTTTTATGTTTGTTGAGCAGTAACATGAAGCATAGTTACCTCTGATCTCACATGCAGGCAACATTACCTCTCCCCATGGTCTGGCCCCACCCTCGATCCCTGTGATTCTTGTTCAGAGATGGGCTGTGGGGAGAACCAGC
This sequence comes from Ichthyophis bannanicus, assembly GCA_033557465.1. Taxonomy (NCBI): domain Eukaryota; kingdom Metazoa; phylum Chordata; class Amphibia; order Gymnophiona; family Ichthyophiidae; genus Ichthyophis; species Ichthyophis bannanicus. Next base: position 915,355,970 of record CM066033.1, read on the forward strand.
ACTGCACCTAATTAGCAACACAGCTGCCTCTGAACAAGAAGCACGGAGATCAACGGAGGGGAAGACTATGGGGAGAAGCTGCACCACCTGCATTTGGGATCAGAGAAGCCTGTGCATCTCATGCTACTACTCAGCAAAGGTGAGGTAAAGTGTCACCCGCCTCCTCTATTTCTTGTGTTGTACTGCATGCAGAGTCTGGTTTGTTGGGGTTTCCATTTAATTCTGTACTTGTTGAGAGTTGAACTGTTTCTCCAAATGAGTTCATTTAGCACATACCATGACAGTCATGAACCTTACTTCTAAGCCAAGTTATGTAGAGTATGATCTTTGTCTCTCTAATTTACTGCTAATGAGCGGTGTAGTATTTGCATCATCCCAAAGAGAGCTTCCTTCTGAAGTTAAAAAGATGTAACAGGTATGGGTAGTCTGTCAAGATGTGCTTGTAAATTCTTCTTTATCAAGCCTGTGGCTCCCAATACGATGGGAAATATTTCTGTATCTTTCTGCCACATTGTCTTGGTCTCTGACTGCATTTCTTCTGCCTGTCCACGCAATTCATAGAATAATCACTTGAAATCGACACTTTTATTATCAATGCCATTCTGGTGTTTCTCTCTTTTGCCACTATGTAAATTCTGTAGTAATCTGGCTTGTTCAGTTTTCCGAAGAGATGTAACGATGTTCTAAAGCCCACTGCACTATCTATGCTGCTGCTCTTTTTTTGGGGTAGGCTCCTTATTGTGTTAAATTTAGAATATAGTGTTTTTATGATATGGCAGATTTGCATTATAGGTCTTCAGTGACTTTTGTAGGGTTTTGTGTTAATTCACAATCTGCCTGGTACTGGAGAGGTTGTTAATGAAATGACACCGGAATCAGATTTTTTTTCTTGTATGTTGGGTTCTATGGCGAAATGTCCTAGTTCTGCTCTGCACCTACTGTTGGAGATGGTATTTTGTTGTATGTAAAATAGAAATAGATGTTAAAAAAGAAAGCACAGTTACTTACCTGTAACAGGTGATCTCTGGGAACAGCAGGAATAAGTCTTCACATAAGGGTACGTCGGTACCGGCGGAGCCTGCGCGGGAACGCTCCCCAGCGTCCAAAAAGAAAGCTTTTGGGAGCATCCCACGCGCATGCGCGCTGCCTTCCCACCCATTCACTTCCCTCTCTTCAGTTGGGTTTGTAGCTGAGACCGAAGGAGGGAAGTAGACAAATTAGATAGAGAGAGAGAGAGAAACAACTCCTAGGGGAGGTGTGTGGGTTATGAAGACTTATTCCTGCTGTTCCCAGAGATCACCTGTTACAGGTAAGTAACTGTGCTATCTCCAGGAACAAGCAGGAATGAGTCCTCACATATGGGGACTCCCAAGCTAAGATGCCTGGAGGAAGTCCCAGCATGTTGCAAATCTAGTCAATGGGCCATGCTATCTCCCAGAACCTGAGGCATCCAAGGGATGGAGGGGTAGGAGAAGTGAGAAGGGTGTGTTGTGGAACAGCTTGACTAAACAAGGCGTTTGGAGAGAAGTCCTTGTGTAGATCAGAAATGTTAGTGAAAATTGGATTCCAATTTCTAATGTGGATCTTAGTCAAAAATATTGCAAAAGTATTTGTTGAGAGTAATGGTCTGGTGCTAGAAACCAGTACATTATCCTCAAAGAAATACCTTACTGTGAAGTAGAGGAAATACATTTTGCAATACAGGCAGAGGTCAGAAGCCTAAATGGCTAGAACTAATCCCAGAAGAAAAAACTGGGAGAGTTTAATGGGGTTGGACCTTGCATGAGAAGCTAAAGCTTCTGTAGGCCAACATTTGAAGCTCTTTGTCCTTGGAGCAGAAAAAAACTCTAGGAAAAAGAGGAGATAAATCTGACCGGTTTGCAGAAAGAGGATGGGTCTTTGAGACCCCTCTATCCAAATGAAAGAAAGAAACATTTGTAGTGGGCGGTATAGCCTCCAATTTCTTGAAGATCAGGAAGGTCTTCCCCAAGTGATGTCACCTAGGATGACTTTACATGGAGAGCTTCAGATGTAACGTAACCAGAGAGGTTACAGTAAAAGAAGGTAGTTTGTGATTACCATAGAAATTGGTTGTCCATTTAAACCTTATGGCATGCTGGAACAACAGCATTAATATGGACAGTAACAAATCTTTCAGAGTGAGATATGTGTAGTTATATACACACACACATTATATATATATATATATATATATATATATATATATATATATATATATATATATATAAAAAGACTCAATAACAAGAAGGAGTAAGATCTGCTGGAAAATATGGATAGAGAACCCCTTACTGGTTATACGTGGAGAACCATGAAGAAGGTTACATGGAAACCAGTGGAATTTTCCTAGTCAGAAGGATAGGTCTAGATCTCCTTACAATTCTAGACTTTGAATAACCAGAAAAGGAGATCTACATGAAGGGGTGCACAGAAAACCTTAGTCTTAAGACGAGAAGTCTGGATCCTTCTATAACTTCAGTGTGGAGAAAAAGACGCAATAAAAAGGAATACCATATTTGCCCATCTATGAGGGCAATATGAGTATAATGCATTCTTTGTTCACCATAAGCTCCAATGAAGTATTGGGAATTAGAAGGAATGTGGTAGACAAGGACCGACTGCAGTGAAAAGAAATGCATCCCTGTTGGAGAAGCTCCAATGGAGATGTGGAACAACTCAGGGAATTAAGCCATTCTTTATGCTTTCACGTGATCTAAGCCCTGGTTCATTTTCCCTAAAAGGAAATTTTAAGGAAGATGGTAAAGGTAGGAAAAAAAACGGTCATGTGGGAGCATGACTGGGCAAGCCTTTGAACAATCTGGAAGCTACCCACCAGGAATGGCTCAGACGCTCTCTGGCAAAGGCCCATAGTTGCAGAGCTTTTTGTAGAATTGCAGAGAGCATGTTGTAGGTTGCCCAGGTGAGATCTGGTTGTTTAACTACCAGTGTGCAACCTAATCTATTCTGTGGGAGCCAAAGAATTGAAGATGGCTAAGAATAGCAGACAGGCTGGTTGCCTGCCACAATAAATTGTCCAAGTAGGTTAATGGAACCTCTCTTGGAATTATGTGTTATTAAGGCAGCAAAAAAGGATAGGTCCTATAGAATGGACAAGGACCAACAGACAGAATTAGAAGTGACTAACTCTCAATTATGGTCTGATAAGCTGTCTTAAAAGAACTATTTGAAAGATTGCAGAGGGGAGAAACTCTGCATGGAAATTACTTACTGGAGTAGGTATTGAGGACAATCCTATGGCTTAAAAGGTAAGCCCTCCAGTGAAATAATATCACTCTTAGATTGAAAAATGTCAACTAAGAGGGATAGAAGTAATACAGAGTTGGGAAGATTTACAATTTGGTAGTCCCTGAAAAGGGTAACGCTCCCCTGCAGTCAAAGTATAAGATATCCTCGTACAGGACAACTGCCAAGGTGAAGGGCATAGCATACCTTGTAAGAAGTTGTAACTCCTCTGTTTAAATTAAAAGGAGAGGAGAAACCTGTTACCTGTGGGGCATGATTATCCTCAATAGCTCTAAGAGCTGAAAGGATGGATTGCCCTTGGCAAGAGATTCATGCCTAAAGTAGAGGATTGAGGCAGTGTATTACTGACCTCTTAATAAGGATGAGAAGAACTACAAATGCTTCTATAGTTAAGAAGTAGTGGTTCTGAAACTCAACAGGAAAAAAAGATTTAATGAAATAAAAAATCAGAAACCGTGCGACAGCTGAGTTTGCTGAGCCTGTTGAGACTTTGGTTTTCTTAGCCTGGTATGATGTTGCCCTTCTTTGGAAACATCTGCATGATGGGTAGAAGATGAATAAAACTTTTTCCCCCTAGGGGAATAAAGTTTGTTAGGAGATTTTTTAGTAGCTGGGGTAGAGGAAAGTTTTGACAATCCTCTGAAAGTAACACTATCAGTGTTTAACTGCTTAGCTTGAAATAAAGCATCCTTGTTAAAGAGATTTTAACCAGTACAAGGAGTATTTCCCAGCTTTTCTTGTACCCATTTCTCCAAGTCTGAAGCTTGGAGCCAGGCTATGCGTCGTGCTCCTATGGCTATAGCAGAAGTTCTGCTAATAGACTCAAAACAGTCCAGGGAAGAATGATTAAGGAATTTAGAGATATTTTGAGCATGACTGACTAATATGGAAAGTCTGCTCTTTTATGTTCTTGAAGAAAAGGGTTCAAAGACTTTAAGTTCTTTGTGACCTCTTCAAGAGATAATCCCATATAGAAAATATGAGATAATTCTTGCTGAAAGCATGGATGCCTGGAAGCATCGACGTCCAAAGGCATCTAAAGTTCTAGACTCACGACCTGGCGGATAAGAAGAGTGCTTCTTTGTACTCTTAATACGCCTCATTGCTGATTCTACAACAATAGAATGATGAGGAAGTTGAGTCTTTTGAAAACCTGGAGAAGGTGGCACTTTGTACATGGAGTCAAGTGTCTTAGAATGTGGTGATACCGTTAAAGGAGTTTCCCACATTCTGAAAAGTAGATCTTGTAAGATCTGATGCAAATGAAGCATGATGGCCTCCCCTCTGGAATCCAGCGGGATTGCAGGATCTCTGAATCCCCTGGGAAGGATTCTTTACCAGGTATAGAAATGGCAAGTAATTTTGCTATATCAAGCAGAAAAGCTTGAAAAGAAATCTCCCCTGAGGGGGACCCTCTAAAATGAGGGGTAAAGGCTAGACTTGTTGAAGATTCAGCCTTGGAACCGATGGATTCATCCCAGCCATCGGGATCGGAAGACCTGAAAGGGTGGAGCATCGGATTTTCCTTAAGGTAATGTCTTCGGTACCGCCCGAGGTCGGTACCGAGACGAGTCGGTACCGAATCATCCATGCTAGAGATAGATTCCAGGCTCGGCATCAAAGGAAGCGAGTCTGTCGAAGTAAGCATGGACGGTACCGACACCGATGCCCATGTCGATACCGGTACCGGTACCGAAGCCGATACCGATACTGGAAGATCAGTCTGCAGCAACTCCAGCGGTACCAAAGTAACCGAGAGCGCTAGACTGCGATCATCGGTGAGGAGTGTTTCATCCATCACCATAGCCGATGCCGGGGTGTCGGTACCGCTCGAAGCGGCCACAACCACCGAGCATGGCGCAGGTATGTTCATCGAGGTAGGAACCCTGGGAACAACCTGAAGCGCCGTTAATGCTTTGGAGCCCGAAGACTCCCGCCGGGGCTTTATTGCCAATATGTCCTCGAGGGCAAGGCCAGAGCCATCTCGATACTGGGAAGGAGATCTACTACTCGAGGACTGGCTAGTCTTTACAGACTTTTGTTTGGTTACCTGATCCTGTGGAGATATTCTAGCTGGTGACATCGAGTGTGATATGAACCGGGTATCGGGTTGTGCTCGATTCTGAAGACTTCTTCTGTTTGAACTCCAGCAGGAAAGACACTCCAGTGGGCAATGGTCAGCACCCAAACATTTTAGACACCAAGTATGGGTGTCTGAAAACATATCTGTACCGCCACACTTTGAGCATTCCTTAAGGGTAGTGGCTGGCTTTTCCATGATGGAAAGATAGAAGCTTAGTGGCCTAGAAAGTGTCAGACACTAAAACAGGAAAATTTCTGAAGAAAAAGAAGAAATTCTTTAGAAAAATGAAAGAAAAACACCAGCGGTACCGGTGGCGTCGAGGGAAGGCAGACACGACCACAAAAAACTAAGAATAAAAAGAAGAATTTTCTGTGGTGACAGGAATACGTCCTGCCGGCTCCGTGGAAAACGGAAAACTGATGAGAGGGAAGTGAATGGGCGGGAAGGCAGCGCGCATGCACGTGGGATGCTCCCAAAAGCTTTCTTTTTGGATGCTGGGGAGTGTTCCCCTGCAGGCTCCGTCGGTACCGACGTACCCATATGTGAAGACTCATTCCTGCTTGTTCCTGGAAATAAAGAGAACCACAGCACAGTTTCTAACACCAAAATAAAATCAGTTCTAATTTATTTTGGTGATAGAAAGAACACTGTGGTTCTCTTTTTCTTGTTGTCCCTTGGCGTGTGAGCACTTACATCTCCTTTGTTTTTTGCAGAATATATATTTATAGGTGTCAGTATCCTTTTCATTTTAAAGGTCCAGAATAAATAATTACACAGTTACAATATTTGCTATATTTTAATTATACAGCCTGGGAATATGTTGATTTCCTTTCTTTTGGCAAAGCCACTGAATAAGAACCTCTGCTCCTTCTTTGACTATCTTGGGGTTGCCAGCTCATCCCTCGCCTGTTTGATATACTGGCTTCCTATCCATCTAGTGTTTTTTTTTAAAGATAAGTATAAAGAATAGCAAATGATATGCAAATATGCAAATGTATCACTCCACCCTTTACCCACTCCCCCAAATGAAGCTGTCAAACTACACCCATGTAAGCTACCTGTTTTTGTTTCATTTTTCATTTTTATTTCTAGGTTTTCTTGCTTTTTTATTCAAATTATATTGGAATTATCTATTATTATGTTGAACATATGAGAAAAGGCGCAAGGTGAACTCTTTTATTTTATTCTATTTTTTTTAAATACAAATCACTCTAAATCAGGAGGCTTAATCACAAATTACATACAGGCATGAATGAGTCTTTCACCCTAAGAGAATATAATCTAAATGGGCACTTAATGCAACAGATGATTGAGTAACTTGCCCAGTTTACATGTGTACAATGGCAGAAACAGGATTCAAAAACCCAGGTTTCCTGGTTACCACTTCATTGTTCTAAACACTTGGCCACCCAGATTCAATTCCAGAGTTTGGTTTCTGCTCCTCGATATAGCTGAATTGAGGATGCAGTGGAAAAGAGAAATTAGACTTATCTGCTAATTGTTGTTCCTTGAGACACTCCAGTCCAGTCCTGCACCTCTGGGTAGTGCACCTCCTCCAGAAGCTTGGAGACTGAGCATGTCATCTTTTTGATGACACTAGTGTACATATGCAGCTGGCACCAACCACCAGCTCCAGTACCTATTGACAAAGCAGACTCAGAGGAGCAACAAATAAGTAGTTAAACATGCAACAAACACTTCTACGTCTAAATAAACTAGTACCCCCCTCCATCCCCTGGAAAGGATACCCCGTCCCCCCCTCCAGGATGGGGAGGCCTACCTGTTGAGTGCCTGAGCAACTCCAACCAGCGGGAAGCGAGCAATCAACAGCTCTTCTGGTCCGCCCCTCCCTCAAACACTGATTACTCACCCCTCCCCAGCTCCCCTTGGCCACTTCCTCCACCAAGGCAACCAGCTTCAGGACCGGGGTGTGCACAGATGATCACAGAAAGCACTCAGAGAGGGTTCCGGGACTGGACTGGAGTTCCTCAAGGAGCAACAATTAGCAGGCAAGTCTAAATTCTCTTACATTAGACAAACCACCCATCTGGGCAGCAGCAGAATGGGATAGTGTTGACGGCGGAGGATCACATTTCTGTGACAACGGCAACAACTCCAAACTTAAACTGTGCGGAAGAAAGGCCTGGCAATCTACTTCTGTATCTTGCCATGAAAACCCAATGGATAGTTACAACAAAACAAATTGTGCTATAGTGCTGGAAGATGAGACCCCTAGGTTGGAAGGCACTCAACTAGCTACTGGGGAAGAGCTGAAGACTTTTCAGAGTAAAGCCAGCATTTATGATGTGGTTGGATCAAAGCCCTCGGGACGTCTGACTGCTGATGTAGCTGCGCATGAAATGAGAGTCAGAAGCTGTAAAGATGTCTTACGCATTGGAACATGGAACGTACGAAGCATGAACCAAGGGAAGTTGGAGGTGGTCAAGAATGAAATGGAACGTGTACAACTTGATCTGTTGGGTGTCAGTGAACTGAAATGGACTGGCATCGGGCACTTTGCATCACATGATCACATGGTCTACTATGCTGGAAATGAAAGACAAAGAAGAAATGGTGTTGCATTTATAATAAAGAAGAAACTTGCAAGAACTGTAATGAAATACAATGCAGTCAGCGAACGCTTAATCTCTATTCATCTACGAGGAACGCCTGTCAACACAACTATAATTGAAGTATATGCCCCAACAACAGCTGCAGAACAGAATGAAATTGAAGAGTTCTATGAACAAGTACAAGCTGAAATTGACAGAACATGCAAACAGGATAGCCTGGAACCCAACAATGCCGGAGAGTTCTCCACATGCACGTGGGCATCCATAGGGCTCGTTGGATTCGTTGGACTTATCAACCGTGAGTACCGCCTCCTCATCCACCTCTGCTTCCGCTACGGGTTTAGTTCAGCCCAATCAAGAGATAACTGTTCCTGATAGTTGTGCCGTTTCTTCTCCTATGGATACGAAGGGCTTGGATGTTTCCCCAGCTCTCCTTCCAGATTCATTTTTGAAATTAACTTCTTCTGATTTACCATTGTCATTACCGTTACCATCGGTGGTTTCCTTTCCGGTTTTTGCTGAACGGTGTTCCCCTCCTGAACATGTTTCTTTGAAAGATGTGTGGCTTGTCGTTTCCCGGATGGAAACAGCGTTAAGTGCTTCACTGCAGAAGATATCTGTTTTTTCAAAAGAGACGGTTGGTAAACTGACTGATCATGAAGCTCGGCTGACATCTGTGGAAAGGCTTGTTAATTCTACCGAGCAATTAGTTTCCTCTCAAAGTGATGTTAATTTGAAATTTTCTCAGGGTTTTAGCTCTTTGCAACGACAGGATGAATTTCGAGAAAATGTCTTTTGGTCAAAAATTTACGTTTTTTAAATTTTCCTAGGACACATTACTTATCTCCTTTGTTATTGCTGCAAAAATATTTTAAGGAAGTTCTGATGTTTAATGATGCTTCGGATATTTTAATTTCGAAATTGTATTATATACCTAGAGTTAAAAAGGACTTGGATGGTAACATGTCAGGGAATATCCAACATGAAAAACTGGCTTCTTCCACTCTGGATCTATCTGGCTTTCTTGAATCTTCCACAGATGATATTCCTACAAGAGATACCTTGTTAGTTTCCTTTGTTCGGGAGATGGATAAGGATAGGGTTTTGACGGCTTACTTTCAGAAGAAAGCCGAACAGTTCTGTGGTCAAGTTATTCAGATATTTCCAGATGTGGCTAAAATCACACAAGAACGCCGTAAGGCTTTCTTAGCTCTTCGTCCACGTGTTCTCGCTTTGGGGGGTTTATTTTATCTTAAATTTCCCTGAAAGTGTCAGATTAGTTTTCAAAGTAAGCGATATATATTTTCTGAACCAGATCAATTAGTTAATTTTTTGAGTGGGAGGGAACAGGTATGACTTGGTGTAAATTATAGGGGGAAATATAGTGTGTCACTTGATTTAGTATATTGAGCTTGTGATTGGTTTTCTCAGGTTTCCTTTTATATTTGATTGTAAATGTGTGAAGCCGCTCCTTGATGTGGACTGGATATTACAGTTTTATGTAATGTTTTCCTTGTACTTCAGTTTCATTTTTGAAATAAACTTTGGAAATTAAAAAAAAACAACAAAAAAAACAGGATAGCCTGATAGACATGAGTGACTGGAACACAAAAGTTGGCAACAAAGAAGAAGGCAAAGTAGTTGGAAAATATGGACTTGGCAACAGAAATGAAGCTGGAGAAAGACTGACTGAATTCTGCAAGAACAACGATCTATTCATCTCAAACACCTTCTTCCATCAACACAAGCGGCGACTGTACACATGGACTTCACCCAATGGATTGTATAAAAATCAAGTTGACTACATTTGTGGAAGTCAACGATGGAAAAGGTCTATAACATCAACAAAGACAAAACCTGGAGCTGACTGTGGTACAGGTCATCAACTACTAGTATGCAAACTCAAGCTAAAGTTGAAAAAGAGCAAACCACTCATGAATGCAGCAAAATATGACCTTGAGAATATACCACTGGAATTTAAAGACTGCCTGCAAAATCAATTTGCTGCTTTAGATAGAAATGAAAGAGCTCCATAAGAGTTAAGGAATGACATCAAGAAGGTTGTGTTGGAAGAAAGCGAGAGAAGTCTCTACAAAAGGTGAAAAAGCAAAAACGGCCAAAATGGATGACGGAAGAAACTCTGAAAATTGCCCAGAAACGCAGAGAAGCTAAAGCCGGAGGAGAAAGAAAGACAGTCACAGAACTCAACAGAGATTTCCAAAGTGCAGCAAGACAGGACAAGCAAAAGTACTACAACAGCGCATGCAAGGAAATAGAAGCAGAAACTATTAGAGGAAGAACAAGATCGGCTTTCCTAAAGCTACAAGAGTTAAAGAAAAAGTTCCAGCCTCGAATTGGAATGTTACAAGATGCTCAAGGTTCTATGTTGAATGATGCTGAGAAGATCAAAAAAAGGTGGAAGGAATATACAGAGTTTTTATATGATAAAGATCAAGTGGACCAACAGCCGTTTCAACCTGTACCTTATGATCGGGAACCATTGGTGATGAAAGAAGAAGTTGAAGCAGCATTGAAAGCCTTATCAAAGAACAAAGCACCAGGCATTGATGGCATTCCTATAGAAGTATTGCAGCAATCTGATGCAGCTGTTACCGTACTTACAAGGCTCTGCCAAGAAATATGGAAGACAACATCATGGCCAACTGACTGGAAAAGATCTGTGTTTATACCAATACTAAAGAAAGGTGATCCAAATGACTGTGGAAATTATCGTACAATCGCTCTGATCCCACATGCCAGCAAGATTCTACTGAAGATTATTCAAAAGAGACTACAACCATACCTGGAACATGAACTACCTGAAGTGTAAGCAGGGTTCAGGAAAGGGTGAGGAACGAGAGACATCATTGCGGATGTGAGATGGATCCTTGAAAAGACTAAAGAATACCAAAAGGATATCTATTTGTGCTTTATCGACTATAGCAAGGCTTTTGCCTGTGTAGACCATGAGAAACTCTGGGCCACATTAAGAAGCATGGGTATACCAGAACACCTGATCGTACTCTTGCACAATCTGTACATTGATCAAGAAGCAACAGTTCGAACGGAACAAGGAGAAACAGAATGGTTTAAAATAAGCAAAGGTGTAAGACAAGGCTGCATACTTTCCCCCTACCTGTTTAATTTATATGCAGAACAAATCATCAGAGAAGCAGCATTGTATGAAGACAACAGAGGTGTGAAGATTGGTGGAAGACTCATCAACAGCCTTCGCTATGCTGATGATACCACATTACTGGCTGAAAGTGAAGATGATCTGAAACATTTGCTTCTCACAATCAAAGAAAATAGTCTCAAAACGGGCCTACACCTTAATGTAAAGAAGACAAAGATAATGACAACTGGCATAATCAACACGTTCATCATTGAAGGAGAAGAAAATGAAATCGTGAACAACTTTAACCTACTTGGATCAACTATCAATAAAGAAGCAACAAGCAGTCAAGAAATCAGACAACACATTGCTCTTGGCAGAATGGCTATGAAAGACCTAGATAAGATTCTCAAGAGCAGAGATGTTTCTCTCCATACAAAGATTCGACTTGTTCAAGCCGTGGTATTTTCAACAACATCATATGGATGTGAAAGCTGGACAGTGAAAAAGATAGACAGGAAGAAACTGATGCCTTTGAATTATGGTGTTGGCGGCGAATACTGTGTATACCATGGACTGCCCGAAGAACAAACCAGTCGGTACTAGAGGAGATCAAGCCTAAGCTTTCTTTAGAAGCTCAGATGACAAGACTTTGACTTTCATACTTTGGACACATCATGCGAAGAGAGAGATCATTAGAGAAAGACATCATGTTTGGCAAGAGAGAAGGTCAACGCAAAAGAGGAAGGTCAGCAATGGCTCAATACAATAACAGCAGCTACGGGTACCAGTCTGTCAACAATGAGCCGCCTGACTCAAGACCGAACACAATTTAGGATAGCTATCCAGAGGGTTGTAATGAGTTGACTCCGACTCAACGGCACTTAACAACAACATCGTCCCTCCAGTCCAGTCCCACACCTCTGGGATGTATCAGAGTAGTTAAACTAACGGGAGGGACCCACACAACCAGCCTGAAGCACTGCCGATCCCAAACGAGCGTCTCCTGCCGCCTGGACATCCAGGCGAAAATGTTTATATAAAGTATGCCACCCTACAGATCTCCACCGGCAGAACTAAACTATACTCTGCTCACAAGGCTGCCTGAGCCCTCGTGGAATGCGTCTGCAACCCCGCCGGCATTGCTCTACCGTTTAAGATGTATGCAGGCGTGATTGCCTCACTGATCCATCTGGAAATGGAGGCTTAGCTGCCGCCTCACTTTTGCGCAACCCGCCAAACAGAACCAACAGACGGTCTGATCTCTGAAAGGACGATGCCCCTTTCACATACCTTCGTATCCAAGTGGCACAGCTGTGGAGTAACAGAGCCCATATCAGCTCTCGCCCACATCCGCACTCGCCAGAGCCGGTAAGGAAACGGCCTGAATTACATGAAACGCTCATAGCACCTTGGGCAAAAATGAAGGCACCGGGCACAGGACTACTTTTTCCTTGGAGAAGGAAAGGAATGGCTCCTGGCATGACAGGGTCCGAAGCTCCGAAATCCTGCATGCCAAGAAAATCGCCACCAGGAATACTATTTTCAGAGTCAAATCCTTCAGGAAAGCTTGACTCAATGGCTCAAAGCGTTCCCCAGACAGCATCGTCAGCACCAGATTGAGATTCCAAGGCAGTACCACTGCCCTCTTTGGCAGACGGAGGTGGATCACCACCCCTAAAAAGCTCAGCACATCTGGGTGTGTACCCAATGACACCCCGTGGACTTTCCCGCGATAACCATAAATCGCCGCCAGTTACTCTCAAGGAACTGGCAGCTAGACCATTATCAAAACCGGACTGAAAGAACGCCAAGATGTCCGGGACGGAGACAGTGGAAGGGCACGCCTGACTCTCTCCGCACCATGATTCAAAGATGTGCCCTACGCAGATGCACGCCAGATTCATAGACCACCTCTGGGCCTGTAGCAAGGTCGCTATCCCCGAGACTGATTATCCTTTCTTCTTCAACCTCGTCCTTTCAAGAGCCATGCCATAAGTCAGAATTGATCCACATGGGGCATGCGAAGTGGCTCCTGCGTTGAGGTCCTTCCAACCGGAAGCCACCACAGTCAATCCGCCAGTATCCGAATCAGGTCAGCATACCACGGGCACCTCAGCCAGTCTGGTGCCACCAGAATTACAAATCCCCAGTGCGCCTCTAGCCATTGCACTAACTGGCCAATAAGTGCCCACGGGGGAAAACAGAGAAGACTCTCTTTGGGCCACTGCTGAATTAGAGCATCCAGGCCCTTGGACTTCCTCTCTTCTTCTGCTGAAAAACCAGCAGGCCTTGGCCGACTCGAACATTGCCATTAGGTCCATGACCGGTGTGCTCCATTGGCGGACCACTTGCTCAAACACTTCCTGATTGAGCTGCCACTCTCCGGGGTCCATGTGCACTCGGCTGAGGTAGGTGCCGTCACATTGTCAACTCCTGCTACGTGGGCCGCCGATGATGCCTGGAGATGAATCGCTGCCCATCCGAACAGCTTTTCGGCCTCCTCCTCCAGGGCTGCACAGCCTGTGCCTTCTTGCTGGTTGATGTAAGCCACCGTGGTCACATTGTCCGAGAGGACTTTGACCACCTTCCCCTGCAACCATGGCTCGAAACTTTCTAGCACCAAGGTCACCGCTTGCATCTTGAGTCTGTTGATCGACCACAGGGCCTCCTGCGGACTCTTGTCCCTGAACAAAGCATCCTTCGCAATGGGCTCTTCAACCTGACAGGCTGGCATCGATCATCAAAGGAACCCACATCAGGGACTCCTTCCAGGCTCCCCATATGCAGCCATCAACTGAGGGCTCTCCTGGTAGGCAGAGGAGTACTTGGGACAGGTGTTGACTCTGATGGGACCATCGACTGAGCAGAGCCCTCTGCAGTGGTTGCATGTGCGCCCTTGCCCATGGGACTAGCTCAAAAGTGGCCGCCATGGTCCCCAGAACCTGCAGATGCCGCCACTCTGATGGTCTTGCCATCTTCAGGACCTGCCTTATCCACTGTTGTAGCTCCTGCGCCCAGAAAACTGGCAGGAAAATCATGCCCACGCAGGTATCAAAGCATGCTCTCAAATACTCTAGCTCATGGACTGGCCGTAACTGACTCTTGGCCAGGTTGACTCCAACCGAGACTTTGAAGGAACTCTCCCACCTGCGCTGTTGCTCTTTTTGCTATCGGCCCTGGACTTCGCCTGGATCAGCCAATCATCTAGGTATGGGTGGATGAGAACCCCTTCCTTGTGGAGAGCTGCCGCCACCACCACCACCATGACCTTGGTGAATGTATGGGGGGTGGTCGACAGACTGAAGGGCAACCCTTGAAACTGGAAATGGCCCCTTGGCACCGCAAAGCAGAGAAATTGCCGATGTTCTGTATGGATGGGATTGTGCAGATATGCCTCTGCGAGATCGAGAGTCACCTAAAATCTCCGCTTCCTACCGCCATTATTACTGTGAAAATGCGGTACCCGGAGACCGTAGTTCATGCCCTAGAAGTCGAGAATTGGGCGAAAGGAACCTTCCATTTGGGCACCATGAAATACATGAAGCATAGACCACATATGTACTGGTCTCGCGGAACCAGTTCCACGGCTCTCAGGTGCAGGAGACAAGTCAAGGTCTATTCTACTGCTGCCAACACCGCTGCACCCACTTTGGGTGATTAAAGGAGCCCGTTCTTGCTCCAGCAGCAGGTATAGGCGCGTCATGGATTGCACCCCTTTAAGGAAGGCCAACCACCGGCAGATCCCACTCATCCTGGATCATTTGTCCTACTACTCCATGCACTGGTAAGACTTTCTACGATTTCTGTACCGCCTGGAACAGCAGATCCTACAGTGCCTCTTCCTCTGCCAGGAGGTTAGCAGGCATATTCAGGGCCTTGAGGGTATCCAAGGTACACATAGAATGTGAGCCCTTTGGGGACGAGGAATTGTATCAGTACCCACTTGTAGTGATTGTAAACTGCCCTGATGGCCTTCGGCCTGGGCAGTATATCGAGAAATTGCATAAACATAAGCATAAAAATGAGCGCTGGTAGTTCCTCCCGGTGGATAACCTGAACAATCTGGGCTTGATCTTCCTGTTCTGGTCTCTCTCCTTCTTCCAACTCCTCCTGCAGATCTAGCTCCATGTCAAGGTCTTCCCCATCCAACCCCTCCAACAACGGTGATTGCTGCTACTCCTCTAAGCCTCTAGCCTGCTTAGACGCCACTGCTCCTGACTCGTGCTCTTTTGCGTCTGACATCCTCTTGCTCTGTGTTCCGGGGCTGAGGAGCCACTTGGCAAAACGCCTTATGCAAAAATAAGAAAAACTCCGGTGAGAACTCCCCCAGGAGCCCTACTGCTCCCTGGGCTCAAGGGGTAGATGGTCCGGGCATTGTGCAGGGACCGGGGGCCGGATACATTGAAGGTAACATGGCACCCCCCGCCCCCAGGGTCTCTTTCAACCGGGAGGGACTCTCCTGCCTCATCTCATCCTGCAGGTCCTGCTCCCATGACAGCCTCTTGCGTGCAGTTTAGGCAGACGCCTGCCTCCAAGACCACACCGCATCGGGGACTGCATATCGTGAGGATTTTTAGATTGTGCTGCAGTGTTGTATCTTAAAGATATAAAATGGACCTTGCCCTGATCCAACCAAACTGACACGTTCTCCGAGTAAAGTTTACGTTTTTCTTCTAATACTTCAAATGGCTATAAGGGTGTACAGCTTCCCTTATAAGCAATATTACAGATTTAATAGGTACATAATCTGGGCTAAGAGACAAGAGATCATCATGTCAGATTACTCACTGACCACAGACAGATGGAAGGATTTCATTTGCGTCCTATCCATTGACTATTTTTCAAATTACATACATTTCTTGTATGCAGATACTTTCCTCTTTTCCACAGAGCTGTAGCTGCTACAAACCCATATGCAGCACCTCTTTTTTTTTTACACTTATTTTTATTTCTGTCTCTGACTTTTTATCTGACTCTTCTCAGGAGAAAGTAACAATGTCTCAACCAACTGCCACTTATATCACCTGACCAAGCACAACAGCCCTATGAAAATCCGCCAAGCAACAAACAATGGCCTATCTGATTAGGCCTTTCCCACATGTCTGCATCAAGTCATTGTGCACTGAATCAGTTTTGAGCTCTATTACACAAGGAATACTTAAGGATTAAGTGGGGTTCACGCCCCTTGATACCAACCTATACCAGGCACTGCAGTCTGGCCGGCATGGTGGGAAGGGCTGGGGGCATTCCCCAGGAATGCCCTCTATCTGTACCTGGGTAGGTAAAAGGATCCCCAGCACAGTGCACCTCCACAGGCTCAGACACAGAGCACTAGAGTACTTGAACTAAAATAAAATAAAATAAAACCAAATCAAAATCTAATTAACTGAAACTGAAATTAAAAAGAAACTGCAAATGGCCTCCTAGGAAGAGGCTGCTCTGTCCTGCTTTATTCTCCGGTGGCTGCCTCTCCCAGGCACCCAAAACACAGCAGGGGATTAAAGATATGTGGGTCTGAATAAGAAGAAATTGCACCTAAATGCAGCGGGGGGAGTTTCCCGCACCGCTGCAGGCTCCCAAACATGCGGCTGCAGGCTGCTCTCTGTCTCCTTGTGTTCTGGCGGTTGCTAGGGATTCCTGCTGTCCTTTCCCCCTCCCCCCCACCGCCACTCTTACCTTGGAGCCTCTTTGCCGCATGGCTTTTCTAACCCTCGCGCTCAGCCTTCCTTCCCGGCTTCGGCACTGAGTGGGTGACTCAGGGCTGCCAGCTTTCACTCCTGTCAAGCAACTGCAGCCCCTGCAGCGGCTTCTCACCCGATAACGGGTTCGGGAGCAGCCAGAAGTCTCAGACTGAGGAAGGCCCCCACAGAACTCCCCCCCTGAAATCCTGGGGGGAGAGGGGGAAGAAGAAATATCCTCCCCTCAGCCCTGTTGTCCCCCGGGTTCTCTCTGTTCCTTCTGATTTTTTTTTCACTTCTGCCTTTAAAAACAAAGAAACCTGCACCTTAACAGGGGAAATAAAAGCAAACTCTAACTAAACCTATCTCCTTAGTTGTCTCTTCAGTGAGTCCAGCACCCTAGCTCACAATCTCCTCCAGCTGCTTGGGACTGGTGGCCGGTGCCAGATGCATATGTACACTAGTGTCATCAAAAAGATGACATGCTCAGTCTCCAAGCTGCTGGAGGAGGTGCACTACCCAGAGGTGCGGGACTGGACTGGAGGGACGATAAGGAACAGCAATTATGCATAGAGAAGTAGTGTTTGGGTTGGGGGGGGGGAGGGAGGGAGAAAGGAAGATGTTTCAACCACAGCATAGTGGCAATACCTAACAACCAGCACTCAGGGCACACATGTCCTGTCACCATGGGACAGATGGAGTGACTATGATCTTTATAACATAACATAGTAGATGACAACAGAGAAAGACCAAATTGGCCCATTCAGTCTACCCAGTAAGGTGTTATAACTGCCTCTCCATACAGATTATCCCTATCCCTATCCCCATGCCACTATTGATGGGGAAAAACCCAGGTAGCTACCTGAGGTGCAATTGCTCACAGGAGCCAAAAAGAAACTAAAAAATAACAAAAATATTTTTTTAAATGGTGTGTCTGAAAAAATTTCAATGTTCATACATACAAAATATAATTTTTGAATTCAATTATGTCTACTCTGTCCTGTCATTAATCAGTTCCCTTTCAAATCAAGACATCATGTGGGTAATTTTATGAAGCATTTTCGCACATAAAACAGCACAGTGCAAGGTGGCATGTCCTTGTACAGTAAGTGTGCAGATATGAACAGATACAATTTTTTGAAAATTTGCATTCCGACAAGCAGTATATACATGGAAAGAAGGAATTTCTCAAGTTTCACACAACAGGACCAATTTTATAAGAGGCACAAGAAAAATTACGCATTATTCATGTGCATTAAGTCCCTATTTTCAAGGACTTACACATGTGAATGGGCACTTAATCTAGCTCTTTGGGCAGTCGCTATTCTGTAAGCACAGATGTAAGTCCTATCGTGCATACCTTCTGTTGGAGTGTGCACGGGAGTGGAGCTTGGCGGGGCATAGGCTAGGCCTCAATTTATGCACATAAATTACAGAATACTATAATTTATGTGCATTTTCTGAAAATCTAGCAGACAATTATGACTGCCCTAGAGAAGGCCTAACTACCATGACTAGGTTAAGGCGCATCAGTACGCCCCTATTTTATAAAGTAAAGCGCGTGTATATTTCACTTTATAAAGCAGGCCTCAAATATGCATGTGGTAATGCACAGTGAGCGCGCAGGGGTTTAGCACAGTTACTTACCTGTAACAGGTGATCTCTGGGAACAGCAGGAATTAGTCCTCACATATGGGTAAGTCGGAACCGACGGAGCCCGCGCGGGAAAGCTCCCCAGCTTTTCAGATGAAAAGCTTTTGGAGCTTCCCACAGCGCATGCGCGCTGCCTTCCCGCCTTCCTTACCAGCTCTCTTCAGTTCGAGTTTAAAGCTGAGACAATAGAGAGAGGAAAGGAAGGTAGATAGATAGAAGATACAACTCCTAGGGGAGGTGGGTGGGTTGTGAGGACTAATTCCTGCTGTTCCCAGAGATCACCTGTTACAGGTAAGTAACTGTGCTATCTCCAGGAACAAGCAGGAATAAGTCCTCACATATGGGGACTCCCTAGCTAAGATGCCTGGGAGATCCTCCTCCAAGGGTAAACCATCTTCGTATGGATCTCAGGCATCCATTCAGGGAAGGTGGGCAGGAGTTGCTTAAGTATGGAACAGGTGTTTGAGGACAGCCTGACCAAACAAGGCATCCCGGCGGGAGTCCTTGTCCAAACAGTAATGGGCTGTGAAGGTATGAACCGAGGCCCAAGTGGCTGCTCGACAGATCTGATCTATGGATACAGAGTGAAGATGAGCCATAGAAGTAGCCATGGCTCTCACATTGTGAGCTGTGACATGGCCTTCCAGAGAAATGTTCTTACTCTGGTAAGTAAAAGAAATACACTGAGCAATCCAATTGGAAAGTGTACGTTTGGTGACTGGAAGTCCCAAATGAGAAGGATCAAAAGCCACAAAAAGTTGGGAAGACTTTCGATGTGGCTGAGTCCTGTTGAGGTAAAAGGCGAGAGCTCTTTTACAGTCAAGAGTATGAATGTTCCTCTCTGCATTGGATGCATGAGGAGCCGGGAAAAAAACAGGTAGATATACCTCTTGATTAAGATGAAAAGGCGAGACCACTTTGGGCATAAAGTGGGGATTCGTCCTAAGGACCACCTTATCATGATGAAATCTGGTATAAGGTGGATTAGCCACCAAAGCCTGCAGTTCACTGATGCGGCGAGCCGAAGTGACTGCAATAAGGAAAAGAACCTTCCAGGAAAGAAATTTCAAGGAGGTAGTGTCCAAAGGCTCAAAAGGTGGTTTCATAAGCTGACCTAGAACTAGGTTCAAATCCCATGCTACCGGCGGAGGTCGGATGGGAGGTTTACTTAGGGTCAGGCCTCTCATGAACCTTGCAACGAGAGGATGAGAGGAGACAGGTTGTCCATTTATAGGTTTTAAGGATGCTGCAATAGCACTTAAATGGACTCGTACTGAATTCGTCTTGAGGCCTGCATTGGAAAGATGCAGGAGATAGTCTAGTAGAGAATTCAAAGGAAGTGCCAGAGGGTCAAGACCCTGTTGAGCACACCAAATGGAAAAACGTTTCCATTTGAAAGCATAGGAACGCCTGGTAGAGGGTTTCCTAGAGGCATGAAGGATATCTTTCACTGGCTGAGAAAGATTAAACTCATGAAGGCTTAAGCCTTCAGTAACCAAGCTCGGAGATGTAGGGACTTGGGGTTTGGGTGCCACAAAGTCCCTTTCTCCTGAGACAGAAGGTCTGGCACAGCTCCCAGGTCCAGGGAGGAGCCCTGGGAGAGCTGTAGAAGTAGAGGGAACAACACTTGGCGTGGCCAGCGTGGAGCTATAAGGATCATCGACCCGTGATCCCTCTGAAGTTTGAACAGAGTCTTGGGAATCAAAGGAATGGGTGGAAAAGCATACAGGAATTCCTGACCCCAATGCAGGAGAAAGGCGTCGTTGGCCTGAGCTCCCTGACACGGAATCCTGGAACAGAACCGGGGAAGTTTGGCATTCCACGGACTTGCAAAGAGGTCTATGTCCGGGGTCCCCCATTCCTGGAAGATTCTGTGTATCTGGTCCATATGCAGGGACCACTCGTGTGGAAGCAGAACTCGACTGAGTCTGTCTGCCCGAGAGTTTTGAACTCCTGGAAGATACACTGCCAGAAGATGAATTTGATGCTCTCTGGCGAAAGCCCATAATCTGAGAGCTTCGTTGCAAAGCGACAGAGAGCCCGTCCCTCCTTGCTTGTTGACATAGAACATGGCCACCTGATTGTCTGTCTGAACTAGGACAGTCAGGTTGGCAAGGAGGGTATGGAAGACTGTGAGGGCAAGGAAGATTGCTCGCAGTTCCAGAAGGTTGATATGAAGGGTGGTCTCTTGGGGAGACCAGGTTCCCTGAGTGGAGAGATATTGAAGATGAGCTCCCCACCCTGTTTGGGAGGCATCTGTTGTGAGGGTTGCTTGGGACAACGAAGGTTGGAAGGGGGTCCCCAACAACAGATTTTTGGAGGATGTCCACCACTGGAGAGACCAAAACAGACGTTTTGAGGTGAGTACCTGGTCTGACAGCAGTCCCGATGCTTGAGACCACTGGGTGGCTAATGTCCATTGAGCTGCCCTCATATGGAGACGAGCATAGGGCACCACATGAACCGTGGAGGCCATGTGGCCCAGAAGTTGCAGCATTTCTCTGGCTGACAAGTGACTTCTGGACTGAGCCTGGGAGGCCAAGCTTATTAGCCGTTGGCCTCGGACCAGAGGAAGGTAGGCCCTTGCAGTGGTGGAATCCAGATAAGCCCCTATGAATTCCAGGGACTGAGTAGGGATGAGTTGGGACTTGGGAATGTTTACCACAAGTCCCAGATATTGAAGAATACGCCTTGTGCGGTCCAAGGAAATCTGGACTTCTGACTGAGATGGAGCTCGGATGAGCCAGTCGTCCAGATATGGGAACACGAAGATTCCCATGCCTCTTAAAAATGCGGCTACGACTGCCATGCATTTTGTGAATACTCTTGGAGCAGAGGCGAGACCGAAGGGAAGTACTCTGTATTGGAAATGTTTTCCCTGGAACAGAAATCGAAGATATTTTCTGTGGGATGGATGGATGAGTATATGAGTGTATGCATCCTTGAGATCTAGAGAACAAAGCCAATCCTGACTCTGAAGGTATGGAAGGAGAATGCCCAGAGAGAGCATTTTGAATTTCTCCTTGAATAGAAACTTGTTCAATTCTCTCAGATCTAGGATAGGTCTGAAGCCCCCTGTCTTCTTTGTTATGAAAAAGTAAGGGGAGTAGAACCCTAACCCCTGTTGAGGAAGAGGAACCTCCTCTATTGCCCCTTGGGCAAGGAGAGAGGAGACTTCCTGACCCAACAGGGTCAGAAGAGATGGGGGAGAACTTACCATTTCTGGCTCTGGAACCACCAGAGCCTCTCACCATACCGGGAAGATTAGCTCACTTTGCTCCCAGATGGGAGCAAATAACATCAGAGCAATGGACCCTCTCTATCATCAGAGAGGGCTACAAACTTCATTTCTCCAGCCTTCCTCCCCATACCATGGTGAGGCAATTCAGTTCTCTAGGGGCAAGTCAAAACCCCTGAGGGGGTTGAGCCTGCTGGGGTGTAGCAGACACTGCAGACTTTGACTTTACTTGCTTAGATTGCTGACGTTTAGCAGCAAAGCGAGGCTGAGAAGATTGTTGGCCAGTATTTGTGGAAAATCTGGCCTTCTTGTAGTACGGCCTTTTAAAAGGTTTCTTTTTGGCAGGAGTAGAAGTAGACTTAGAAAGTCTATCTAGAGTGGCATTTTCTGCGTCCATTTGAGCAGCTTTAATTTGCCAGTCCTCACCAAATAAGTTCTCTCCTGTACAGGGCAGATTCCTTAAGCCATCCATGACCCAGGGTTCTAGGTCAGAAGCCTGGAGCCAAGCAAGACGTCGGGCTGCAATAGAGATTCCCGAAGCCCTGCCAGCAACCTCAAAGGAATCAAAGGCTGCCCTGTTGGAAAACTTGGAGACCTCTGAAAGTTGTGTCACCAGAGTAGTGAAGTCCTCCTTTTTATCCTCAGGGATAAAGGGGGCTAAATGCCGTACCTTTAGGGCAAGTTCTCTGAGAAACATGCCCATATAAAGGCTGTAAGAATTGATCCTGGCTATAAGCATACTAGCCTGAAAGATCTTTCTACCAAAAGAGTCGAGGGTCTTACATTCTCGCCCTGGAGGAGTAGAGGAATGCCTTTTAGGACTCTTTATCTTCTTCATAGCAGACTTCACCACAATGGAGTGGTGAGGCAGCTGAGTCTTTTGAAACCCAGGAGGAGGAGGGACCCGGTACATGGTGTCCAACCTACGGGAATGAGGAGACAGGGTTAGAGGAGTCTCCCACAAATCCATCAAGTGTTCTTGAAGGATTTCATGGATAGGCAGAGTAACTGCCTCTTTAGGAGGTTTAGAGTATCATAAAAATCCAATTTTTTTGATCTGGGTTCCTTTTCAGCAGATGTAGCAATAGAAAGTGCTTTAGCTACATCAACAATGAAATCCTGAAAGGATAAATCCTCTGGAGGAGACATCCTCCTCTTTAGAGAAGAGGGCTCCTCAGGAAGATCAAACTCAGCAGAGTCATCAGAGGAATTGAACTCAGAAGAATCTGAGTATTCTCTCTGTGCTTGCAATGCACGATACGCGTACCGATCGATATCGACATCGGGCGTATCGGGCATGGGATTGGTATCGGGCAAAAGCCTGAATCCAGCAAGCGGAACCGATCGACGCTTGGAAGTCGATGGTCTCGGTTCCGGTGTGGATACCGGAACTGGGGTCGGTACCGATGGAATCGGTACCGAGGGCGTCGCAGCCTTAATGAAAGCCAAAACGGCCTGCTGCATGGTCTGGACAGTATTGCCCATGGACGCCACTGCTGCCTGGATGTCGGTACCGGTATCGACGGGTACCCCAGAGCAGTCTAACAGGTGATCAGTCGAGGCCGTGCCATCGATGTCAACCTGTAACCCCATAGGTGATGCTTTGGAGGCCGGAGCCTCCCGCCGGGGTTTTTTGGTCTGGGCAGAATCCTCGAACTCAAGATTGAGAGCCTCTCGATCTTTTGAAAGAGATTTGCTTTTAGAGGATTTGCCCACAGAAAGTTTGGTTACCTGAGATCCATCCGGAGAGGAAGACCTGGATGACTGTGATGCTGGATTATCTGAAGCAAACAGCACATGGAACTTGTTGGCCCGGTTCTGCATACCACGTTTAGACATCTGGGAGCAGAATGGGCAGTCCGGTATGGAGTGGTCAGGTCCTAAACATTTAAGACACCATTCATGGGTGTCTGTGAGAGAAATAACAGCATTGCACTTGGTACACTTTTTAAAACCAGGAGCTGGTTTCTCCATGAGGAGAATTTGTGTAGGCCTGAAGGCCTAACAAAAGTTACCAAGCTGTGCTGAGAAAATAAAAAAAGATTTTTTTTTTTTTTTTTTAAAGAAAGAAAGAGAGACCGGCAGTACCGGTTTTGGTATGGGGAAGGCAGGTACGCGGTCAAAAGAAACAAATTAAAATAAAAATTTCTTCATCGGTGACAGGAACACGACCTGCTGGCTCCGCGGAAAAAAAAGAACTGAAGAGAGCTGGTAAGGAAGGCGGGAAGGCAGCGCGCATGCGCTGTGGGAAGCCCCAAAAGCTTTTCATCTGAAAAGCTGGGGAGCTTTCCCGCGCGGGCTCCGTCGGTTCCGACTTACCCATATGTGAGGACTTATTCCTGCTTGTTCCTGGAGATATAAAATTACTCTCCACGTGTTCAACAAGTTCCAAAAATATGGCCACCAAAACGTATGCAAGCTGGGTAACCCTGCCTCCAAAAGAATAGTCAGTTTCACCATGATGTACATGTGTACCATGTATAATAAAACAAAGATTCAGTGAAAGTAGGATCACTGCTTTAAAGGGAAAATCTTTTGCAAATATTCCATATTCATTTCTGGTGATGGGAGGGGATATAAATTGAGCACAGTCAGACACAGTATTCCTCCCTTTCCTATAAAACAGTGTGAAAAAGAACAAGCAGATAGCCTCACTCCTCTCTTCTGGAAATCTCTGAAACACTATACAGATCAAACAAGCAGACAGCCTCACCTTCTTTCCTGAAAAGCGGTAGGGGCGAGCAATGTACTTATTAGGGAACAGTTTGTCCAGTCGTGGCTCTCGCTCTTCCATCATTCCATGGCATGATGTTATCGTGAGAAGATCAACACGCTGACCATCCAGTGACTGGCACAGCAGTTCCCGATGGTAATAAAGTGAATCTAGAGGACTGCAAAGGAAGGGAAAAAAGTCTGTCAAGAACAGCAAAAAGTAATAGGAACTAAGACACTTGGAGCTTAATTATAATGCAAACTAATTTACAAATGCATGTTAGTATGGGCAACTAAACATTACTCATATGGGATAAATAACCAGATATGGATTTTAGATCTGATTGTTCGCTTTTCCAAATTCGAGCTCAAGACAAACTGGACGTCATTCCATAACACAAATAAGCCATTTGGATGTGCACAGTAGATGTTTTTCTAGTGAAAACAACTAAGACCGTGTTCTGAAACCCCCTGCACATCTACGGTGCTAGCACAGGGATCTCAGAGCAGGCCAGAACAGGGAAATGGTCAGCCACAGAGACGTATAAAGCATATTCAGGAAAGGCCCGCGTACGTTTTCAGTGCTTCCCACAGAGGTCCCGTTATTCCTACGGAAACATGGAATAAGGCCAGGACTTAGAAAATATTTTGCTCTGCTCTTCAGTGCGTCCAGTGTTGAGGAATGGTTGTGACAATTGTTTTGAATTGGTATGTCTGCAGTCTGGAAAAACACAAGAGGCAGTTTTAAAGAACACAAAGCACAAGTGAGGGAAGGTTGTAAGGTAAAGCAACTTTAATAAACACCCCTACAGAAATATTAAGAACAGCAATAGTGCTTATTCTGGCTATGCTGACATTTGCTGTTTGTGCTAAAGAGTAGTTACTCACCTGTAACAGGTGTTCTCCAGGAGCAGCAGGAATCAGTCCTCACTTATGGGTGACGTCAACGCCGACGGAGCCCTCGCGGAGCAATTTCCCCAGCTTTCAAAGAAAGCCTTTGGGAATTGCAGCGCGCATGCGCGGTCCCCTTCCCACCCAAGGGTGCCATCTTGCTCAGTCTGATGACATAGCGAAAAGACAGCAAAAAAGTTAGCAAAAACAATGGATAAGAATGACTGCAACTCCGAGGGGAGGAGGGAGGGTTGTGAGAACTGATTCCTGCTGCTCCTGGAGAACACCTGTTACAGGTGAGTAACTACTCTTTCTCCAGGACCAAGCAGGAAGTCAGTCCTCACTTATGGGACTCCCAAGCTTAAGGCTACCGGAGACCTCAAGCCGAAAAAATGAGCTCCCTCTAGCTCAGCAGTACAGAAGGAAGGAATCTTCTCTGAATACGCTCCCGGCCGGTAGCCCAACACCAGGGCCGGAGGGTAGGAGTTGCCTAAACCTCAAAGAGATTGTGGAGGACTGCCTGTCCGAAAGCACTGTCCCTGCGGGACTCCATCTCCAGGCAGTAATGAGCTGCAAAAGTCTGGCTTGAAGACCAAGTAGCGGCTCGGCAGATGTCTGCCAACGGAACAGAGCGGAGATGAGCCACTGATGCAGCCTTCGCCCTGACACGGTGAGCCGTGACTCGACTCTCTAAGGAGAGGCCGGCTGCCCCATAAGCCCAGGCGATACAGTCAGCTACCCAGATGGACAAAGTACGCTTGGAGACAGGCACCCCCAACCTATTGGGGTCAAAAGAAACGAAAAGCTGAACAGCCTTTCTATGCTCCCGCGTACGGTCAAGGTAGAAGGATAAGGCCCTCCTACAGTCCAGGGTATGCAGAACCGTCTCAGCCCGGCTGGTATGCGGCCTGGGAAAGAAGGTTGGAAGAACCACCTCTTGGGTGAGATGAAAAGGGGAAACCACTTTTGGAAGAAACTTAGGGTGAGTCCTTAAGACCACCCTATTCGGGTAGAACCTAGTGTAAGGAGGCTCAGACACTAGGGCTTGAAGTTCACTAATGCGCCTAGCGGAGGTAAGGGCTACCAAGAATAGAGTTTTCCAGGAAAGGAAACGAAGAGGGCAGGTAGCCATAGGTTCAAAAGGCGGACAGGTAATCCGCTGCAAGACCACATTGAGATCCCAGTCAGGGGCAGGTGGGCGCAAGGGAGGCTTAAGCAGAAGGAGGCCTCTGAGAAAATGCACCACCAAGGGGTGTGCGGAAAGAGGTCTGCCGTCCACCGGCGAGTGATGTGCAGAGAAAGCACTGAGGTGGACCCTTACAGAGTTGGACTTGAGGCCGAGATTGGAAAGGTGAAGCAAGTATTGCAGTACCACAGATACCAAGCAGGAGAAGGGGTTCTCAGACTGCTGAGAACACCACACGGAGAAGCGACGCCATTTAAGGGCGTAAGACTTCCGGGTGGATGGTCGCCTAGACGCTAGGACAACATCTTCCACCTCCGGAGGTAGGAGTAGCGGAGCTAGGACTACCCTTTCAGCAGCCAGGCCATCAGGTGAAGGGCTCGGAGGTTGGGGTGCAGGAGAGTGCCTTGATCCTGAGTCAGGAGATCGGGCTGAAACCCCAGAGGAAGAGGAGTGTCCACTGCCAGTTGTAGCAGGAGCGGGAACCAGGGCTGTCTCGGCCACCTGGGCGCTACCAGGATTACCAAGGCCCTGTCCCGGAGAACTTTGAAAAGCGTCCGGGACACGAGTGGCGTGGGAGGGAAGGCATACAGTAGGCCCGTGGACCACAGGATGAGGAAAGCATCCGCCGCTACTCTATGCAGGTGCGGGTGCCTGGAGCAGAACCTGGGAAGTTGCCGGTTCAGAGGACTGGCAAAAAGATCCTTGGTGGGGAGGCCCCATCGGAGGAAGATCCGCTGAACCACCAACGGGTCTAACCTCCACTCGTGTGGCTGCAGAATCCTGCTCAGTTTGTCGGCCAGGTAATTTTCCTGTCCTGGCAGGTAAACCGCTTTGAGGAGGATGCCATGGTCGACTGCCCAAGAGCACAGTCTCCGAGCCTCCTGACATAGAAGGAGGGAGCCGGTGCCCCCCTGTTTGTTGACATAGAACATGGCAACCTGATTGTCTGTCTGGACTAGTACAGACTGATGAGAGGTGAGGTGAGAGAAGGTCCGTAGAGCTAGGCGGATCGCCCTGAGCTCCAGGAAGTTTATCTGTTGAGCAGCCTCCCAAGGGGTCCAAAGGCCTTGAGTACATGTCCCCTGGCAATGTGCTCCCCATCCCAGGAGAGAGGCATCTGACGTCAGCACTTGGGAAGGCGGAGGAGACTGAAAAGTCATGCCGAGTACCAGATTGGGCAGATGAAGCCACCATTGCAGAGAGGAGACCAGGCGGTCGGAGATCTGTACTAAGTCCGCAAGGCTCCCTGTGGCTTGATGCCATTGAGTGCGAAGGCTCCACTGAGCAGGCCTCATATGTAGACGGGCATTCAGAGTGACATGGACCGTGGAAGCCATATGGCCGAGCAGCTGCAGGAATTGCCTGGCCGAGACCAGGGAAGTGCTGTGAAACCTGCTGGCCAGAGCTCTGAGCTGGTTGGCCCGTTCCAGAGGCAAGAAGGCACGAGCTTGCAGAGTGTCCAACCGTGCTCCTATGAATTCGAGATCCTGAGAGGGGAGCAAAGTGGACTTTGCGAAGTTTATGACAAACCCCAAGTGCTGAAGCAGAGCCACAGTGCAATGAGTGGCCTGAGTGACCTCCAGGGAAGACTGTGCCCGGATGAGCCAGTCGTCCAGGTAGGGAAAGACAAAGAGGCCTTGAAGCCTCAGGAAGGCTGCCACCACTGCCAGGCATTTGGTGAATACCCTGGGAGCGGAGGACAGGCCAAAGGGCAGTACCCTGTACTGATAATGATTTCCTGCCACAACAAATCGTAGATATTGTCTGTGGTCCGGATGGATAAGGATGTGAGTATAACCATCCTTTAGATCCAAGGAGCATAGCCAATCTCCCTGCTGGAGGTAGGGCAGCAGGATTCCAAGGGTAAGCATCTTGAACTTTTCCCTTTGCAGGAACATGTTGAGGTTGCGCAAGTCTAGGATGGGTCTGAGGCCCCCTGTTCTTTTTGGTATCAGAAAGTACCTGGAATAAAAGCCGTGACCTCTCAGGTGGTGGGGCACCGGTTCCACAGCCTGTTCCTGAAGAAGACTTGCCAACTCCTGAAGGAGTAAGTCCCTGTGCAGAGGGGGTCTTGGAGGCTCCCCTGGAAAGTAGGAGGGAGGTACTTGGTGAAAATGCAAAAGGTAGCCCTCTTGAACTACCTGAAGCACCCAGGTATCTGATGTTATGGCTGACCACCTGTGGGCAAAGTGGGCCAGCCGGCCTCCCGTGCTGAGAGAAGCCAGCGGGGGGGAAGAGGCTATGCTTACAGAGTCAAAAACCCCCACCCTGCTGAGCAGGGGCCGGTGTAGTGGGCTTGGGGGCCTTCTGCCTACGGGACCCATTACCCTGTCCCTTAGCCTGCTGACCCTGATGGGGAGCTGCTGAGGCTTGATATTGTGGGTGGTGTTGTTTATAGGCAGACACCTTCCTCGGGTAAAAGGGCTTTTTCCCCGAGCCCTTCCTCTTCTGTGAAGGGGCAGAGGTCTTTCTGGACAGGTGAGTCCTGGTTAGAATCTCGGTCTCGAGTTGTGCAGCCTTTTCAGCCATGGGCTTGCCAAAGAGGTTTTCACCTCTGCAGGGGACATCGACCAACTTGTCATGCACCCATGGCTCGAGGTCGGATGACTGAAGCCAAGCCTGTCGGCGGGTACCGATGCCGGCCCCGGCTACTCGAGCCGATGCTTCGAAGCCATCGTAGGCTGCTCGAGAAATAAACTTCGAGCACTCTCGAATACCAGTGGACAAGGCCTGGAACCTCTGCAAAGGTTCCTCGGAGAGACCAGCAGAGAACCCGGCAATTTCCTTTGCCAGGTCTCGGAGATACATGCCCATGTAGAGCTGGTATGTCTGGACTCGACAAGCAAGCATAGAGCCCTGGAAGCACTTCCTACCGAGGGCATCCAGGTTCCGGGCCTCCTTGCCGGGAGGCACTGAGGAGTGCATCTTTTGACTCTTGAGTCGATGCATGGCCGATTCCACCACCATGGAATGGTGTAGTAGTTGTGCCTTCTGGAACCCGGGGCTCTTGCGGACTCGATACATGGAATCGACCCGCTTGCTTAACACCGGCATCGATGCCGGGCTCTCCCACATGTGGAAGAGAAGTCTTTCCAGCATCGGAGGAACCGGTACAGTAAAGGCCTCCTTCGGGGGAGAGTCATACTGGAGGGCCTCACGAAGGGCCTCACGAAGTCCGAGAACCGGGTATCCTCCAGGGGGGACCGTCTCCGAGGCTCAGACTCGGGCGAGTCGGAGGGGACGCACCGAGTCTGAAAAGAATCGGGTGACTCGTCCTCCTCCGTGTCCCAGCCCGACTCCTCCGTGGAGGAATCGAGCGGCTCCGTGCGGGCGGCCGCCGAGGACCTCCGCCCCGATGTCGAGGCCGGCGTCGACGACCTCGGTCCCGAACGGGAGGCCGAGCGAGACCGTGGCCGAGGATCGACCCGAGCCCGCATGGACTCGAGGATCGGCTCGGCCTCCGGGGTCGACTTGGACGTCGACGTCCCGGTGGTCGGGGCAGATGCACCGGCGAGGCCAGCGATCAACGCCCGCTGCTGGTCCATGAAGGCAGCGAAACTGCTCTCCAAGGCAGTCAACCTGAGTCCAAGCTCAGGAGACCCAGCAGCCCCCGACTCGGGCCCCGATGGCGTTGGGCCTGACGTCGGTTCCTTCGGAGGCGACTCCACAAGGACTACAGTACTCACGTGTCCAGGAGACTCCACTTCGAGACGAGGATGCTTCGAAGGCCTCTCCGACTCCGAGGACCCGGGGCGGCTATCGGGGCTATGCGACCTGGCCCTCGAGGTCCTCCGACGCCACCTCGAGGTCCTCCGACGCCGCCCTCGCGGGTTTCTTCTTCCGACGATGTTCCCGGGCGGGAGACCCCTGCTCAGAGGAGCTCCGACGACGCTCGGGGCCGGAGTCACAAGACGTCGAAGCCTCTGACGTGGTCCGGGCCCGGCCGGACGTGGAGTCAGAGAAGATTCGCTCCTTTTGAGACTGCCGACTCCTCAACGCCTTCGAGGACATTTTGGTACACGGACCACAAATCATCGGGTCATGATTGGGTCCGAGGCAGCGGAGGCAGCAGTCGTGTGTGTCGGTAAGAGACATAAGCCTCGTACACCGATCACACTTTTTAAACCCGCTGGCAGCCATGGGGGGAAAAAGGGCCCCTGCGAGGTCAAAAGACCGTGCTGCCAGAGAAAAAGAAAAAAGTGGCGGGAACGCCAGTCACGAAGGACAAAAACCGAAAAAATAGTGAACGGACTCGACACCGGAGTATCGAGGCCGGGTGGGAAAAGGACACAGCGTTGAACCGAGAAAAACAGAACGAAAAAAATCAACTTTTTCAGCGGTGATCACAAACTACGTCTGTAGGGCTCCGCGGAAAAAAGAAGACTGAGCAAGATGGCACCCTTGGGCGGGAAGGGGACTGCGCATGCGCGCTGCAATTCCCAAAGGCTTTCTTTGAAAGCTGGGGAAATTGCTCCGCGAGGGCTCCGTCGGCGCCGACGTCACCCATAAGTGAGGACTGACTTCCTGCTTGGTCCTGGAGAAAGGAGCTAATCTAGGGTCGCCTAACAATGTTCTGCAAAATGGGACTAGTGATGTAGGGCTAGTACGTGAGTAAGTATGGAAAAGATTCTTGTTTGGGTGAGAAACACAGATCAGCTGTTCTTAATAGGTGCAGGGGTCCACCAAAAAAGCACGGTACCACGTGAACAGAAGAAACCCAGTACTAATTCGTGGTATCAAGGAAGGATACCTGAATTCCCCTGACGAAAAGGATTTGAAACACAGCCTGTGAAGGGCGTTTAGGAAAATTGTGTGAAATAAAGTTCTCCTTCCTTGATACCACGAATTAGTACTGGGTTTCTTGATAGGTGCAGGGCATCTTTTTGGCAGAAGTATGTTTTCATTGGCTGCAAGTGTGTGTTTGTGTGGTTTGAGTGTTGCATGGGAGGATCTGGTGTGCTCATCCGCAGTTATGGTGGGATATGAATGCCTGGCATGTAGGGATGACCGCAGCGTCACCAACTGCCAGTGTGATTGGGCAGAAAACAAATTTGAAAAAGTTCTCTATAACTAAAGGTCAAGACATATAGAGAACCTTTTCCGATTTTTTCAGGTCCATACTTAGCATTGTACAGCTTGTTTTCAGAGATGAGCAATACAGGAATAACTAAGGAGTTCTTCTACTGACATGTATTGTTGTGATGCAAGGTATGTCATGACAAACATATCACTTTCTACTTGCTTTTATACTATCTTTGAGTGCACTGAGATTACTTTGCAGTGTTCTGGATCCGCAACAGACCAGGGCCGTACCAAGAACTGTGCGAGAGGTGCAGCCACACAGGCCACAAGCACAGAAAGGGGCACTGATATCATCACTGGGCATCCAGAAAACTCAAAAAGAATGAATTACTGAATATGGCTGAGGGGAGGGAGGCACCAGAATTGTTAGTCACACAGGGAGCATTTCTAGTTTGGTACAGTCCTGCAACAGACTAGTATATATATAGTCTAGTTTGTATCAACATTTATGTGTCATCAGTATTTATGTGTAGCTTGCATCAGCACAACACTGTCAGTGAGAGGAGCAGATTAGGAAATGTACATTTTACAGAGGAGGCATGGCCTTCCATGGGTATATGGCGGAGATGGGCAGGATCAGAAACATCGATCTTTTCAGAATACGGTGAGTGCAGGGACATCCATGGCCATTTACAGCATATAACCATCTCTCGTATGCCATAGTAACTAGCTTTGTTCATGCCGCGCCGGAAACATCTATGTCCCTGATTCCAGAACCAAAGATGCATCTAAAACTGTAGGTGCAGAATTTGTTTATATCGGGCACATTTTTGGTTTGGACATGCCCACAGGCTGGACATGCATGTTACGGAATTGGGTTCATTATGTATAAACATAGCATAGTTACTCACCTGTAACAGGTGATCTCCAGGAACAGCATGAATCAGTCAACACATATGGGTGAACATCACGGACGGAGCCCATGTGGGAACGCTCCCCAGCGTCCATTAGGAAAGCACTTGGGAGCACTCCACTGCACCTGCATGCCTGCCTTCCCACCTTCCCAACTCCTCTCCTCAGCTGAGTTTGTAACTGAGAAGAAGAGTAAAAAGCATAGCTACTCACCTGTAACAAGTGTTCTCCAGGGACAGCTGGAAAGTCGGCACCAACAGAGCCCACACGGAGCAATTCCCCAGCTTTCAAAGAAAGCCTTTGGGATTGCTGCCACGCGTGTGTGGTCCTCTTCCCGCCCAAGGGTGCCATCTTGCTCAGTGAGGTCCCTTAGCTCAAGCCCTACCAAGGCAAGGGAAGGATAAAAATCCATCACCTCATCAGGGAAGATGGGAGGGTAGTGAGGACTGATTCCTGCTGTCCCTGGAGAACACCTGTTACAGGTGAGTAACTAAGCTTTCTCCAGGAACAAGCAGGAAGTCAGTCCTCACTTATGGGACTCCCCAGCTACAGGCTACCGAACCTGTAAGCAAAAACGCCTCTGTGAGGTCGTAAGCAGAAGCCGATGCCTGAAGGAACCCGAGTACTCGGGTCCCCGAGGCAAATCCCTCGGTAGCCATCAAGAAGGGTCAGAGGGCAGGAGTTGCTTATACCCAAAACAGATTACGGAGTATAGTCTGGCCGAAGGCACTGTCCCGGCAGGACTCCACCTCCAGGCAGTAATGGGAAGCGAAGGTATTTGCCGAAACCCAGGTCGCAGCCCGGCAGATGTCTGTCAGAGGCACTGAGCGCTGAAAAGTCACCAAGGCTACCTTTGCTTGGACGCCGTGAGCAGTGACCCTGCGATCCAGTGGGGCGCCCACCTTCACGTCAGCGAAGGAGATGCAGTCTGCCACCCAGATGGAGAGTGTGCATTTTGTGACTGCCTGCCCCAAGCGATTGGGATCGTAGGACACGAAGAGTCCCCCTCCTTGTTGATGTAAAGCACAGTTACTTACCTGTAACAGGTGATCTCTGGGAACAGCAGGAATAAGTCTTCACATATGGGAATCGTCGGTACCGACGGAGCCTGCGCGGGAACGCTCCCCAGGGTCCTGAAAGAAAGCTTTTGGAAGCATCCCACAGCGCCTGCACGCTGCCTTCCCGCCTTTCCCAACTGCCTCTCTCCAGTTCGAGTTTTAAAGCTGAGACAAAGAGAGAGAGAGAGGAAAGGAAAGATAGATAGAGAGATACAACTCCTAGGGGAGGTGGGTGGGTTGTGAAGACTTATTCCTGCTGTTCCCAGAGATCACCTGTTACAGGTAAGTAACTGTGCTATCTCCAGGAACAAGCAGGAATGAGTCTTCACATATGGGGACTCCCCAGCTAGAGATGCCTGGGAGATCACCCAGATTGTGAGTCCCTGGGATGGGCTCCACCTCTACCCATGAATCTCAGGCATCCAGTCAGGGATGGAGGGTAGGAGTTGATTAGGTATGGAACAGGTGTTTGAAAACAGCCTGACCAAACAAGGCATCCCGGCGGGAGTCCTTGTCCAAGCAGTAATGGGCTGTGAAGGTATGAACCGATGCCCAGGTGGCCGCTCGACAGATTTGGTCGATGGACACAGAGTTAAGATGAGCCATAGAGGCTGCCATGGCCCTCACATTGTGAGCTGTGACATGGCCCTCCAGAGAAAAGGTTCTTACTCTGGTAGGCGAAGGAAATACACTGAGCAATCCAATTGGACAGAGTTCTCTTAGAGACTGGAAGTCCTAAATGAGAGGGGTCAAAAGCAATAAAACGTTGAGAGGACTTTCTATGTTGCTGTGTCCTTTGTAAGTAGAAAGCAAGTGCTCTTTTACAATCCAGGGTATGAAGACTCCTCTCTGCACTTGATGCATGAGGTCCTGGAAAAAAGACAGGTAAATATACCTCCTGGTTCAGATGAAAAGGTGAGACCACTTTAGGCATAAAGTGTGGATTAGTTCTGAGGACTACCCTGTCATGATGGAACCTTGTATAAGGAGGATTAGCCACTAAAGCTTGCAACTCACTGATACGGCGAGCTGAGGTGACTGCAATGAGAAAAATAACCTTCCAGGAAAGGAATTTCAAGGAGGTAGTGGCTAAGGGTTCAAAGGGTGGCTTCATGAGCTGGCCAAGAACCAGATTCAAGTCCCATGCCACTGGAGGTGGTCTAATGGGAGGTTTAGTCAAAAGAAGGCCTCTCATGAATCTTGCTATAAGAGGATGAGAGGAAATAGGTTGTCCATTGAGAGGCTTAAGGGATGCTGCAATAGCACTCAAATGGACTCTGATTGAATTTGTTTTAAGGCCTGCATGGGATAAATGCAGTAAATAGTCTAGTAAAGAATTCAAAGGTATTGCAAGAGGGTTGAGACCCTTCTCTGCACACCAAATGGAAAACCTTTTCCATTTAAAAGCATATGAACGTCTGGTGGAAGGCTTTCTGGAAGCATGAAGGATATCCTTCACTTGCTGAGAAAGTTGTAAATCTTGAAGGTCTAGGCCTTCAGCAACCAGGCCCTGAGATGAAGAGACTGAGGATTTGGGTGCCACAAAGTTCCCTCCTCCTGGGAGAGGAGATCTGGAGCAGACCCCAGGTCTAGGGAGGGAGCTTGAGAGAGATGCAGAAGTAGAGGGTACCACACTTGGCGTGGCCAAAGTGGTGCTATGAGGATCATAGTCCCTTTGTCTCTCTGAAGCTTGAACAGAGTCTTGGGGATTAGGGGAATAGGTGGAAAGGCATAGAGGAAGTCTTGCCCCCAATGAAGGAGGAAGTCTTGCCCCCAATGAAGGAGGAAGGCATCCCTGGCCTGAACTCCCTGACATGGAATCCTGGAACAGAACCGGGGAAGTTTGCATTCCACGGACTTGCAAACAGGTCTATGTCTGGGGTACCCCAAATCCGAAATATTCTGGCTATCTGGTCCCCATGGAGGGACCATTCGTTCGGAAACAGAACTCAACTGAGTCTGTCTGCCCAAGAGTTTTGAACTCCTGGAAGATATACTGCCATGAGATGGATTTGATGCTCTCTGGCGAAGGCCCACAATCTCAGGGCTTCGTTGCAAAGTGAAAGAGAGCCAGTTCCCCCCTGCTTGTTCACGTAGAACATAGCTACTTGGTTGTCCGTGTGGATGAGGACTGTCTTGTAGCTGAGCAGGGTGTGGAAGACTGAGAGCCAGAAAAATCGCTCTGAGCTCTAAGAGGTTGATATGAAGATGTGTCTCCTGTGGAGACCAGATGCCCTGGGTTGAGAGATCTTGTAGATAAGCTCCCCAACCCTTTGGAGAGGCATCTGTTGTAAGGGTTGCTTGGGGTAACACCTGTTGAAAGGGGGACCCCAGCAACAGATTCTGAGTGGACTTCCACCAGTGGAGGGACGAAAATAGGCGACTGGAGGTTGCTATTTCGTCTGACAGGCAACCTGATGCCTGGGTCCATTGGGTGGATAGGGTCCACTGAGCTGCTCTCATGTGAAGGCGAGCATAGGGAACCACATGCACCGTGGATGCCATGTGGCCTAAAAGTTGCAACATCTCTCGTAGGCAACAGGCCTGGGGAAGATAGGCCCTTGCAGTTGTGGTATCCAGTAAGGCCCCTATGAATTCCAGAGATTGAGTAGAGGTTAGATGGGATTTTGGAATGTTGATTACCAGTCCCAGATACTGAAGAATACGCATTGTGCCGGTTAGGGAAATCTGGGCCTCTGACTGGGATGGAGCTCGGATGAGCCAGTCGTCCAGATATGAGAATACGAATATTCCTAGAGTGTGTAGGAATGCAGCTACTACTGCCATGCATTTTGTGAACACTCTTGGAGCAGAGGCCAGACCGAAAGGAAGCACTTTGTATTGGAAGTGCTTTCCTTGGTATAGGAAGCGAAGGAATTTTCTGTGTGTTGGATGGATGAGAACATGGGTGTACGCATCCTTGAGATCTAGAGAACAAAGCCAGTCTTGACTCTGGAGGTATGGAAGGAGAGTTCAGAGAGAAGTCATCTTGAATTTCTCCTTGCATAGAAACTTGTTCAATTCTCTGAGATCTAATATGGGTCTGTAGCCCCCTGTTTTCTTTGGGATGAGAAAATAGGGGGAGTAGAACCCTGAGCCCTGTTGAAGAAGGGGTACTACTTCTATTGCCCCTTGAGCAAGAAGGGTAGCAATCTCCTGACCTAGAAGGTTGAGGAGAGATGTTGGAGAATTGAACTGTTTCACCATGGTGTGAGGAGGAAGGTTTAAGAAATGAAGTTTGTACCCTTCCCTTATGATGGATAGGGTCCACTGCTCTGCTGTGATTTGTTCCCATCTGGGAGCAAAGTGAGCTAACCTTCCTGGGATGGTGAGGGGCTCTGGATGTTCTAGAGCCAGAAAGGCTAAGTTCTCTAGTGGAGAGTCAAAGGCCCTGAGGAGGCTGAGGCTGTTGGGCCATAGCAGTCCTCGCAGCCTGAGCTTTGGTCTGTTTTGGTTGTTGCTGTTTCTTTGTAGCAAAACGACCTTGAGAAGAGGCCTGACCATAAGAAGAAAATTTCCCTTTCTTTGGGAAAGATCCTTTTTTGAACAACCTCTTTCTAAAAGGAGCAGTAGTAGACTTTGAAAGTCTATCTAAAGCAGAATTTTCAGCATCCATCTGGTTGGCCTTTGCTTGCCAATCTTTGCCAAACAGGTTTTCGCCTGTACAAGGAAGGTTACCTAGACCATCCTGCACCCAGGATTCCAAATCAGAGGCTTGCAACCAAGCAACTCTGCATGCACCTATGGCAATAGCTGAGGCTCTACTGGTCCCCTCAAAAGAGTTAAAAGCTGCACGGTTGGAAAACTTGGATACATCCTGTGCATGTTTAAGCCAGGTGATATATTCTTCTCTCTTATCTTCTGACATAAAAGGAGATAAGGTTTGCAAATGATCTGTAACTTCTTTGAGAAACATCCCCATATAGAGACTATAGGAGTTGATTCTGGCTACAAGCATACTGGCCTGGAAACATTTCCTGCCAAAGGCATCTAGAGTTCTGCATTCTCTTCCTGGAGGAGCAGAAGAGTGCCTTTTTGTACTCTTGATCTTTTTCATAGCAGACTCTACCACAATGGAGTGGTGAGGAAGCTGAGTTTTATGAAAACCAGGTAAAGGAGGAACACGATACATGGTGTCCAACCTTCTGGAATGAGGGGAGGTGGAAAGAGGAGTCTCCCATATGCCCAACATGTGTTCATAAAGAATATCATGTATTGGTAAGGTGGCTGCCTCTTTAGGAGCCTTAGGATATTGTAGGATATCCAATTTTTTGGCTCTAGGTTCAGTCTCAGAGGTCACTGAGATAGACAGGCCTTTGGCCACCTCCCTGATGAAGTCCTGAAAAGACAAGTCTTCAGGAGGAGACATTCTCCTTTTTGGAGAAGAGGGTTCCTGAGGAAGGATGCCCGATGCTTCAATTGAGGCCTCTGAAGAATCGGAGTCTTCAGAGGAATCGAAGTATCGACTATCTGGATGCTCTCGTAGAGCCCGATACGAGTACCGGGAGGTATCGACATCGGGAGTAATCGGTACCGGGCCAGTACTGATAGGCATCACTGGATAGTGTACCGCTGCCGTCGATGCTGATGTCGATGCAAGCGGTACTGGTATCGGAACCGGAATCGGATCCTGTACCGGAATCGGTACGGGTACCGACAATGGGGTTTGTTGCGATACCGTAGGCGTTGCAGCTTGAATGAATGCCGTGATGGCACGCTGCATGGTCAGAATATTCTGATCCATTGACGCCATCAATGTCTGGATATGGGTACCCGTCGAAGCCGCCGGTACCCCAGAACATTGTAACAGGTGATCGGTCGAGGCCAAGCCATCTATGTCAACCTGTGACCCCATAGGTAGTGCTTTGGAAGCCGCCGGGGTACTTTGGCTGGTGTGGTATCCTCAAGAGTAAGCCCGGGGGCATCTCGATACTTAGAGGGAGATGAACTCTTTGAGGACCGGCCAGATTTAAGTTTAGTTACCTGAGATCCATGGGATGAAGAAGAAGCCCTGGAAGACGTCGATGCTACGGAAGCTGCATCGGAGGGAAACAGGGTACTGAGCTTAGCTGCCCGATTCTGTAACCCTCTTTTGGACATCATGGAACAGGACTCACAATCCGCAATGGAGTGGTCAGGACCTAAACATTTTAGACACCAGTCATGGGTGTCGGTGACAAAAATAGTGCTACTGCACTTTGTGCATTTTTTAAACCCGGAGGCAGGCTTTTCCATGAGGGAAAAAATTTCTGTGGGCCTAAGGCCCCAGAAGAAATGCACAGAAAAAAAGTAGAAGGTTTTTTTTTTTTTGAAAAGAAAGAAAAAGAACCGGTAGTACTGGTGCGGAATCGAGAAGGCAGACACGCGACTAAAGAAAAATAAAAGAAAATAAGAAATTCTTCAGCGGTGACAGGAAACACGACCTGCTGGCTCCGCGGAAAAGAAGAACTGGAGAGAGGCAGTTGGGAAAGGCGGGAAGGCGGCACGCAGGCGCTGTGGGATGCTCCCAAAAGCTTTCTTTCAGGACGCTGGGGAGCGTTCCCGCGCAGGCTCCGTCGGTACCGACGATACCCATATGTGAAGACTCATTCCTGCTTATTCCTGGAGATAACATCACTATTCAGTTGTCGGTCTGCACGAGTACCGACTTCCCTTTCAGATGGTCCTAGAAGGCCTTCAGAGCCCATCGGACCACCCGAAGCTTGAGTAAGTTTACTTTCTGCTGGGACTCTTCAGGTGACCAGTGCCCCTGAGTGCACAGTGCATTGCAGTGGGCTCCTCACCCCAGCAGGGAAGCGTCCATTGTCAGGACAAGCTCATGCTGTGGGGTTTGGAAGGGCAGCCCCTGGAGGATGTTGCGGGGGTCCTGCCACCAGTCCAGAGACCTGCGAAGACTGTGGGAGACCCAAATGGGGTCTCTAAGATTACCGGAGGCCGGACTCCACTGAGCACTGAGGCACCACTGGGTCGTCCGCATGTGCATGCGGGCGTGGGGGGTGACATGGATGGTAGAGGCCATGTGCCCCAAAAGGTGCAGCACAGTACACGCCGTGACCCGAGTTCTGCTCTGGACCTGAGCTGCCAGAGTTCAGAGGTGGTCCGCCCGGTCCACCAGCAGGAAGGCAGTCACTCGCTGGGTGACGAGGTGCGCGCCGATGAACTCCAAGGCCTGTATCGGCTCGAGGTGGGACTTCGGGTAGTTGATTAGGAATTCCAGGCCTTCGAGGAGGAGAATCGTGTGGGAAGCTGCCAATTGAGCTTCTCTGGCCAAGGACCCCGTGATGAGCCAGTCGTCAAGATAAGGGAAAACTGAGGCGGCAGCCGCTGAGAGGCACTTCATAAAGAACCACAGGGCGGACGCAAGTCTGAAGGGGAGCACCCTGTATTGGTAATGTTCCCCTCACACCCTGAAGCACAGATATTGTCTATGCTGGGGGTGAATCAAGATGTGGGCAGAAGTGTCCATGAGATCCAAGGAGCATAGCCAATCGCCCTGCCAGAGGAAGGGCAGCAGGAAGCCAAGCAATAGCATTTTGAACTTCTCCCGCACCAAGAACTTGTTTAACTTTCTGAGGTTGAGGATAGGCCGTAGGCCTTCTGTCTTTTTCGGGATGAGGAAGTACTGGGAATAGAAGTCTCGACCCCGAAGCTGTATTGGTACCCTCTCGACCGCCCGCTGGGCGAGGAGGTTGTCCAGCTCTCGCTGCAGATAAATCTGGTGCACAGGGAGTCGAGAAGGCTCCACTGGGGAGAAGGGAGGGGAAAGCCTGTCCAGGTAGAGACGGTATCCGTTTCAGACCACTTGAAGGACCCAGGTGTCCGACGTGACGGACGCCCAATGAGGGGCGAAGAGGGACAGGCATCCCCCCACCGGCTGCGAAGCTTTTGGGGGGCGAAAGGCTACGCTGCTGGCGTCAAAAGCCCTGAGTGGATTACAGTGGGCGTGGGGTGCCTTCCCCTGTGATGCTGTGGCCAGGGCGGGAGTAGGTGGATATAGTGGGTAACCCCAGTAGGGTAGGCCTTTCCTCAGGAAGAATGGCTTCTTAGCCTGTGGTTTCCTTCAAGGAAGGGAGGAGGTCTTGTGTGAGAGACAGGTTCGGGTTATGAACTCCGCCTCTATCTCGGCAGCCTTGTCCTCCATGGGCTTACCAAAACGTTGCTCACAAAGGCAGGGGACGTCCAGGAGCTTCTCCTAGACCCACTGTTCAAAGTCTGAGGATTGGAGCCATGCCTGATGCCGAGCCCCAATGCCTGCAACCGCCACACAGGCCTAGGATTCAAATCCATTGTATGTTGCATGGGAGATGTACTTGGAGCATTCTGCGGCTGACCTCTGGAGAGTTTGGAACCTCAGGAGAGGTTCGCCCTCGAGGACTGCGGAGAACCCACCGAGCTTTATGGCAAGGTCACGTAAGAACATGCCCATGTACAATTGGTAAGCTTGAATACAGCAAGCAAGCATGAACCCTTCATAGGTCTTGCGTCCCAGAGCATCGAGGGCTCTCGACTCCCTGCCCGGCGGGACTGAAGAATGAGACTTTGGGCTCTTTTGCTTTCGCATCACTGATTCCATTACCACGGAGGTGTGTAGAAGCTGGGTCTTCCAGAACCCGGGGCTGCGTTGGACCCTGTACATCGCGTCAAGGCACTTACTCACAATGGGAACTGAGGCAGGTGTTTCCCACATGCAAAGAAGAAGCCTGGAGGAACTGAGACAGTGAGAGAATCCCGAGGTGAGGATTCGTACTACAGGATACTGAGCTCTTCAGCTCGAGGCTCCTCTTCAGCCTGGGTAGCCAGATGAAGGGCCCGGGCCATATCCCTCCTGAACACCAAGAAGGAAGTGTCTTCGGGAGGTGAACGCCGCTGAAACGTGGGCGGGGTCGGGTCCGAAGGGAGGTCCCCATCTGACTCCCAACCCAAGAGATCCGAGGAGGAACCCGATTCGGGTTGGTCACCCCATCCGGAAGTCGAGGCCCGTTTTGAGCCATAGACCCTGGAGGATCTCGCCCCCGAGGAACGGGAAGGCGAGCGAGACCAATGCTGAGGACCCTCAAGAGGCCCACAGCTCTCGGTGGTTTCCAGGGCTGGTTTTGACATCCCTCTCAAGGGAGTCTCGGTCTCTCGGTGAGAACCAGCTGAGCTGGATGTAAGCGCCTGCTGGGCAGCCAAGAATGCAGAAACACTGCACTCTAGTGCCAGCATACGGGATTCCCACGTGGATGCGGGCCCTGCGACGCCGACACTGGGGTCACCGGGTCGGGTATCACGGAGGAGAGGGGGTCCTCACCGGGATGGCCCTTAGGAGACTGGGCAACCCAGTAAAAACCGTGGAGGCAA
Organism: Ichthyophis bannanicus; assembly: GCA_033557465.1. NCBI lineage: Eukaryota > Metazoa > Chordata > Amphibia > Gymnophiona > Ichthyophiidae > Ichthyophis > Ichthyophis bannanicus. Next base: position 915,397,716 of record CM066033.1, read on the forward strand.
GGAAGGAACTATAATACCACCTTTATTTCATAAAGCCAGGCCCGACACAGGCCGTGTTTCGTTTATGCCTTCCTCAGGGGCTTTGGCTATAACAACATATAAAAAATTCATTTAACACAAACAAATTCATCATAAATATACATATATAAGGCACTCAAAAACCTAAAAACACTAAAAAATTCATAAAAACTGTAAATAAATAATTAAATAAATAATTAAATACTAACTGCTAAAGTACAGCGAAAGTCTGTAAACCAACAGACAGATAAATAAATAAATAATTAATTAAATGACTGTATACGTATGATACATGTATAATCACATATAGAAGAACTTATAGACACATGGTCACACTAATAAATACTCAATAACTTAATAAATTAGTGACACACAATAAAGTATCCATTTACTCTAAATAAATCCAACTAATAATAATAAATAACATATATATAAAAAGTATATATCATACATATAAAACCATACAGTTATAAAACTAGACTGAAAAAGTAAATGGCTAAAAAGATCATAAACAAAAAATAAATCAATAAAGATTATTATGTAATAAATAAACTAAAAAATATATTTGATTAATTAATTAAATCACCCATTTATAAACCTATTTGTGACCAAGAAACAACATAACCCACAATTTGATGTACTAAAAATCATTTATCACATTCTTACCTATATGATTTTCTTGCCACAATGATAACTGAAGGGAAAGGAAAAAAGAGAATAGAAGGGCTAATCCAATTGACTATACCCTATAAAAATCTACAATGGTACAAAAATCAATAATAACCATAATTAAAATTATAAAAATAAAAATAAAATAAAAATTAAAATTTTTGAGAAATGAAACAGAAAACTACACTACTGGAGGAAACGCTGAACCCAGGAAAAGCTGCAGAAGAATACAAAAGAAGACCAAGCCAATTTGGTGTGTCCTCTTCTTTATTCTCATCGTTCGCAGAATATTAGGAAGATTTTACAGAAACATTGGCATCTCATCCAGTCCGTACCTGGTTTTTCGGAATTCAAATTAACTATTGCACACAAACGTAATGTAAACCTAAGGAACATGCTGGTTCCGTCAGCGTTCACGGAAAGGAAATATCTGTCACAGTACAAAGGACATTACCAATGCGGGAAATGTTCCGTTTGTGTACATGTGTTATCAGTTAAGCATCAATACACACATCCTGACACAAATAGAGTTTTTCGTTTAGACGACTATACCAACTGTGCAACGAGCCACGTTGTGTACGTGGTCCGTTGCCCATGCCAGAAACTATATGTAGGCATGACGACACGCTCTGTCCGTAAGAGGATTATAGAGCATAGAAGTTGCATTAATAGGAGGCTAGAAGACAAACCATTGGTGGCACATTGGTTGGAGCACAACCATAAAACATCAGATCTCAAATTTTTTGTAATTAAGAAGGTGAAGTTAAATTGGCGAGGGGGTGACATAGGACAGACTATAGCGCGATTGGAACAGCGGTATATCTTCCAACTTAATAGTCTACATCCCTCTGGTTTGAATATGGAGGAGGATCTGTCGGTATTTCTATAATATTGTAAAATAAAAAAAAAATTTTCCAAAAAATACTTTTTCCTTTACAGTGTAAGCTTCTGTGGACATTAGAGGTGAGGTATACTTCCCTGAAGAAAATATGATGTGAATATGAGTAATGCATTCCAGGTTTCAACCTAGGTCTTGTGGACTGAATATGAAAGAGCCTTTGGCATTAATGCAAGTTATTACCTTTACTTTTTTGTGGATAGTGTAATTCTTATGGATGTGAAGGTATATATCAGTAACTATGGTCTATGATGGTAGTATTGGTGAATGTTGGTGCATATAAGTAATGCATTCCGGTTTTACCTAGGTTTTGTGGACCGAACACGAAAGAATCTTTTGGCATTAGAGCAATTTATCATTATTATTTTATTTCTTATTTTTTGTGGATAATGTAATTTTAATGGACATTAAGGTATATATCATGAACTATAGTCTATGATGGCAGCATTTGAGAATGTTGGTGACCAATAAGATACGTCCGGTGACGTCACTAAGGTTTCCCGCGCTTTGGAAGAATTAAATAGCTTCACGTAGCTGCGGGCGTCTGTAGTGTCATTCGTAAAAAGAAAGGAGTAGTGCGGGGACGTTTTGAATACTTCCTCTAATCTTGGGTGAGTGTCACATGGGTCTGTTGTAGATGCCACGTTTTTATGACAAATAGGAATTCAAGCTTGACTGTTTGCAACAAGTTGGTGCGATATGGAGGTTTAAATATAAGCAGTTTGTGTTATAAAGGCCAGTAGGCAGTATTTTCAAGTGTCGGGTTAAACGCGTTTCAGGATTATTTTATTTCTTATTTTTTGTGGATAATGTAATTTTTATGGACATTAAGGTATATATCATGAACTATAGTCTATGATGGCAGTATTTGATAATGTTGGTGACCAATAAGATACGTCCGGTGACGTCACTAAGGTTTCCCGCGCTTTGGAAGAAGTAAATAGCTTCACGCAGCTGCGGGCGTCTGTAGTGTCATTCGTAAAAAGAAAGGAGTAGTGCGGGGACGTTTTGAATACTTCCTCTAATCCTGGGTGAGTGTTACATGGGCTGTTGTAGATGCCACGTTATTATGACAAATAGGAATTCAAGCTTGACTGTTTGCAACAAGTTGGTGCGATATGGAGGTTTAAATATAAGCAGTTTGTGTTATAAAGGCCAGTAGGCAGTATTTTCAAATGTCGGGTTAAACGCGTTTCAGGATTTCATTAATGAACAGGAGTGTGGTTTGGATCGCGATTCACATATTAAAAATAAGGGATTTGGTTGAAAGGGTCTTGATCATTGAATAAGCCAGTGTATCAGATTTCGTTGGATTATGGTGGAAGGGTTTCCGATGATCGGGCAGTTGGTTTTGTGAGATAGAGTAGTTTAATCATTTTTTTGAAAAGAGTATGGATAGTGAGCAATTTATGTTGAATCTGATAATAACGTTTTCCCGCGCATTTGCAGATTTTAAAAGTCGGACAAGCATACAACGGCAAAGTTGGTACTTTGCCAGAATTGGCATATATATCCGGCAAGCGGGAAGGCCTTTATAGAAAGACACAAGGTGATTTTAAAGAACTCTGTTTTTTAGCTGATTAAGAATCATGGCAGTGTTTATTATATTATATTATAATATTATAGAGAGGATAGCAGGGTTGTAATGGTTCTGAGTATAATAGTTTTAAGTATAGATGTAATTTTATAGAGGGATGATTGGTGAATAATTTAGTCAATCAAAATTAAAACACTTTTCCGATGAAGAAATAAAAAACGTATAAGTAAAATAGTTGTGGTGGATCATAAAATAATAATAAAATTATACTATTATTTCATGTAACCTATAAGATAATAAGATAATATTCAATTAAGTACGTTTATTAATTATAGGCTTCACTTGCTCTACCTGTTGCGTTTTTCCTGGGTTCAGCGTTTCCTCCAGTAGTGTAGTTTTCTGTTTCATTTCTCAAAAATTTTAATTTTTAATTTTTAATTTTTATTTTATTTTTATTTTTATAATTTTAATTATGGTTATTATTGATTTTTGTACCATTGTAGATTTTTATAGGGTATAGTCAATTGGATTAGCCCTTCTATTCTCTTTTTTCCTTTCCCTTCAGTTATCATTGTGGCAAGAAAATCATATAGGTAAGAATGTGATAAATGATTTTTAGTACATCAAATTGTGGGTTATGTTGTTTCTTGGTCACAAATAGGTTTATAAATGGGTGATTTAATTAATTAATCAAATATATTTTTTAGTTTATTTATTACATAATAATCTTTATTGATTTATTTTTTGTTTATGATCTTTTTAGCCATTTACTTTTTCAGTCTAGTTTTATAACTGTATGGTTTTATATGTATGATATATACTTTTTATATATATGTTATTTATTATTATTAGTTGGATTTATTTAGAGTAAATGGATACTTTATTGTGTGTCACTAATTTATTAAGTTATTGAGTATTTATTAGTGTGACCATGTGTCTATAAGTTCTTCTATATGTGATTATACATGTATCATACGTATACAGTCATTTAATTAATTATTTATTTATTTATCTGTCTGTTGGTTTACAGACTTTCGCTGTACTTTAGCAGTTAGTATTTAATTATTTATTTATTTAATTATTTATTTACAGTTTTTATGAATTTTTTAGTGTTTTTAGGTTTTTGAGTGCCTTATATATGTATATTTATGATGAATTTGTTTGTGTTAAATGAATTTTTTATATGTTGTTATAGCCAAAGCCCCTGAGGAAGGCATAAACGAAACACGGCCTGTGTCGGGCCTGGCTTTATGAAATAAAGGTGGTATTATAGTTCCTTCCTTGCCTCCACGGTTTTTACTGGGTTGCTGTTGGTACGTGGACCGTGCTTTTTGTTGGACTCCTTAGGAGACTGGGCGCCATCGCCGGAGGCCTCTGTATCTGTACGGGGTACCCTTCGAGGCTGCTCCTTGTCTGACTCTCGGGAACGCCGTGGGGGGCTGAGCAACCGAGCACGAGAGCGCTCGCGCTTGTCTGGGGCCTCCGACAGTGACTTCAAGGTCTTCTTCTTACGCCACTCCCCTACAGGGGATCCCTGGTCAGAGTGCTGCCTTGAGCACGGGGCCAAGGTAGGGGATCCCACCAGCGGAGAGACGACCGGGTGCGCCACCGGGGATTCCGTGGTGGCCTTACGGTAAATGTCGTCGGACCTCTGCTTATGACTCAGCAGGGCCTTGGAGAACATTTTCTTACAAAGCGAGCAGAGCTCCGGATCATGGTAGGCCCCAAGACACCGCAGACAGCAGTCATGGGTGTCCGTAAGCGACATATTCTTGGAGCACCTGTTGCATTTTTTGAAACCGTTGGCCATCGGGGCAAAAAGGTTAAAGACCCATGCGGCCAGTGGCTGGGGGAAAAAAGGGCGCGAGGCCCACCAAAGGAAAAAATGCTACAAAAAGATGTCCTTGCACTTACAATGAACAAGTAGTACAACTTGGAAGAAGATATTGGAAATAAATGGAGAAGATATTGCAGAAGCGACTCCACCAGGCAAGAAAAGGGATCAATGTCTTTTGAGGAGGTCGGTGAGCACTAGCCTTTCAGCAGCCATGCTCTCAGGCGAAGTGAGTGAAGATTGGGATGGAGGACAGTTACACGGTCCTGATAGAGTTGGTTGGGTGCACATCCCAGGATGAGTGGCTGAGTCTGTGCATGGAGAAGAAGCAGAGGAAACCATGGCTGACGGGACGAGAAGGGGAATATGAGACTCATCGAGCCCATGTCGGCCTGTAGTTTGAACAGCGTCTTGGGTATCAGGAATGCGTAGAGCAGTCCCTTTCCCCATTGAAGAAGGAAGGCATCCAGGGCCTGTCTGTGCAGTGACAGAACCCTGGAGCAGAAGCATGGAAGCTGTGTGTTTTGTGGAGTGACAAAAAGATCTATAAGTGGAATGCAGGAAAACAATCCACGTTAGACTGCCATGTGTCACATTTAAAATAAAACACATCATCAAAAGTACAATGCACAATCTATAATATGTAGAAGCTACTGATGGAAATGCCCAGAACTGATAGCATAGGTGGCTGTGGGAAGGGAAAAGGGAGGAGGGAGGGGGAGAAGAAGAGATGAAGACAAAATATAAAGTAAAAATTAAAAATTAAGAGAAGTATAAATATATAATTAGTATAGCTAACAAAGTGTAAATAAAAAAGAACAAAAAAAAAAGGGGGGAACCGATAAAATCAAAGTAAAACCACAAAATCTATATGACCACAAAGTACGTCTAAAAACAAAATAAAACCGCAGTATATTAAAAAGAAACATAAAAACAGACTAAAACCGCAGTGTGTTAAAAGGGAAATAAAAAGAGTGGGAGTAAATAAAGCATAGTTACTCATCTGTAACAGGTGATCTCCGGGAACAGCAGGAATTTAGTCTTCACATATGGGTATCGTCAGTACCGACGGAGCCTGCGCAGGAACACTCCCCAGCGTCCAATTAGAAAGCTTTCGGGAGCATCCCACAGCGCCTGCGTGCTGCCTTCCCGCCTTTCCCAACTGCCTCTCTCTAGTTGAGTTTTAAAGCTGAGAGAAAGGGAAAGAGAAAGATAGAGAGATACAACTCCTAGGGGAGGTGGGTGGGTTGTGAAGACTAAATTCCTGCTGTTCCCGGAGATCACCTGTTACAGGTGAGTAACTATGCTATCTCCAGGAACAAGCAGGAATGTAGTCTTCACATATGGGAACTCCCTAGCTTTAGATGCCAGGGAGAGACCCCAGAAGTTGTGTGCCCCTATGAAAGGGCTCCACTTCCCCCCATGGATCTCTGGCATCCTACCAGGAATGGTGGGTAGGAGTTGATTAGGTATGGAACAGGTGTTGGAGAACAGCCTGACCAAACAAGGCATCCCGGCGGGAGTCCTTGTCCAAGCAATAATGGGCTGTGAAGGTATGAACCGAGGCCCAAGTGGCTGCTCGACAGATGGCGTCGATAGACACAGAGTGCAGATGAGCCATTGAAGTTGCCATGGCTCTCACATTGTGAGCTGTGACATGGCCCTCCAGAGGACAATTCTTACTCTGATAGGCAAAGGAAATACACTGTGCAATCCAGTTGGACAGTGTTCTCTTGGAGACTGGAAGTCCCAAATGAGAAGGATCAAAAGCAACAAAGAGTTGAGAGGACTTTCTATGTTGCTGTGTTCTTTGTATCTATGTTGCTGTGTTCTTTGTAAGTAAAAGGCTAAAGCTCTTTTACAGTCCAAAGTATGAAGATTCCTTTCTGCATTTGATGCATGAGGCCTTGGAAAAAACACAGGCAGGTAGACTGCTTGGTTAACATGAAAAGGCGAGACCACTTTTGGCATAAAGTGTGGATGTGTCCTAAGGACTACCTTGTCATGATGGAACCTTGTATAAGGTGGATCAGCCACTACTGCCTGCAACTCACTGATGCGATGTGCTGATGTGATTGCAATGAGAAAGATAACTTTCCAAGAAAGGAATTTCAACGAAGTAGTAGCTAAAGGTTCGAAAGGTGGCTTCATGAGCTAACCAAGAACCAGATTCAAGTCACATGCCACTGGTGGTGGCTTAATGGGAGGCTTAGTTAGAAGAAGGCCTCTCATGAATCTTGCTATAAGAGGATGGGAGGAAAAAGGTTGTCCATTTAAAGGCTTGAATGAAGCCGCAATAGCACTTAAATGGACTTACTGAGTTAGTTTTAAGTCCTCCATTGGATAAATGAAGGAGATACTCCAGTAATGATTCCAGAGGTATCGCAAGGGGGTTAAGACCCTTCTGCGAGCACCATATAAACCTTTTCCACTTGAAAGCATAAGAGCGTCTTGTGGAAGGTTTCCTAAAAGCATAAAGGATATCCTTTACTTGCTGAGGAAGGTTAAGATCCTGAAGGTCTAGACCTTCAGCAACCAAGCCCTGAGATGCAGTGATTGGGGATTGGGATGCCATAACATTCCCTCCTCCTGAGACAGGAGATCTGGAGCAGACCCTAACTCCAGAGAGGGAGCTTGAGAGAGATGTAGAAGCAGAGGGTACCACACTTGTCGTGGCCAATGTGGAGCTATGAGGATCATACGGCCTCTGTCTCTCTGAAGCTTGAACAGGGTTTTGGGAATCAGGGGAATGGGTGGAAAGGCATAAAGGAAGTCTTGACCCCAATGAAGGAGGAAAGCATCGCTGGCCTGAAAGCCCTGAACTGGAATTCTGGAACAGAACCGGGGAAGTTTGGCATTTGACGGACTTGTAAAGAGGTCTATGTCCGGGGTTCCCCAAATTTGAAAAATCATGGCCACCTGGTCTGCATGTAGAGACCATTTGTGTGGAAGCAGAACTCGACTGAGTCTGTCTGCCCAAGAGTTTTGGATACCTGGAAGATACACAGCCAGGGGATGAATCTGATGCTCTCTGGCGAGGGCCCATAGTTGCAAAGCTTTGTTGCAAAGCGACAGAGAGCCTGTTCCTCCCTGCCTGTTCACGTAGAAAATGGCTACTTGATAGTCCGTATGAATGAGGACTGTCTTGTAGCTGAGCAGGGTGTGGAACACTTGCAGGGCAGGAAGATTGCTCTGAGCTCTAGAAGATTGATGTGTAGATGAGTCTCCTGTGGAGTCCAGGTGCCTTGGGTGGAGAGGTTTTGCAGATGAGCTCCCCAACCCATTGGTGAAGCATCTGTTGTGAGAGTTGCCTGGGGTAAAGGTTGCTGAAATGGGGACCCCAGCAACAGATTTTGAGTGGACTGCCACCAACGAAGGGACAAAATAAGGCAATTTGTGCTTGCTATTTTGTCTGACAGGCATCCTGATGCCTGGGTCCATTGAGTGGATAATGTCCACTGGGCTGCTCTCATATGGAGGCGAGCATAAGGAACCACATGCACGGTAGATGCCATGTGGCCTAGTAGTTGTAACATTTCTCGAGCAGTGAGATGAGGCTTTAGCACTGCTTGAGAGGCTAACTGCATCATGCGAAGGAAACGGGCCTGGGGAAGATAGGCCCTCGCTTCACTGATATCCAACAATCTAGAGATTGAGTGGGAGTTAGGCTGGATTTTGGGATGTTTATGACCAGACCCAAATACTGCAGGATACGCATTGTGCAAGATAGAGAAGTCCTGGCCTCTGACTCTGATGGGGCTCGAATGAGCCAGTCATCTAAGTAGGGGAAGACAAATATTCCTAGAGTGCGAAGAAATGCTGCTACCACAGCCATGCATTTCGTGAACACCCTTGGTGCTGAGGCCAGGCCAAAAGGAAGCACCCTGTATTGGTACTGCTTTCCTTGAAAAAGAAACCGAAGGAACTTTCTGTGAGTTGGATGGATGAGAACATGAGTGTACGCATTCTTGAGATCTAGAAAACAAAGCCAATCCTGGCTCTGAAGGTATGGCAGCAGGGTTCCTAGAGAAATCATCTTGAATTTCTCCTTCAACAGGAATTTGTTGAATTCTCTGAGATCCAAAATGGGTCTGTGTCCTCCTGTTTTCTTTGATATAAGGAAATAGGGGGAGTAAAACCTTGTACCCCGTTGAAGAATGGGTACCTCTTCTATTGCCCCTTGGGCAAGAAGCATGGTGACCTCTTGATCTAACAGGTTGATGAGAGAGGTCTCAGAATTGAACTGTCTTACCATTGTAGGGGGGGGGCAAGCGGAGGAAGTGAAGCTTGTACCCCTCTCTTATAACAGAAAGAGTCCAATGTTCTGCTGTTATTTGCCCCCATCTGGGGGCAAAGTGGCACAACCTTCCTGGAATGGTGGAAGGTTCTGGTCCACTGAGAGCCAGGAAGGCTACGTTCCCTAGATGGATGTCAAAGGCCTTGTGGAGGCTGAGACTGCTGAGACAGTTGAGGCTTAGCAGTCTTTGCTTTTCTTTGTTTGGGTGGTTGCTGAATCTTCCGGACAGGCTGACCTGCAGAACGTCCCTGCTGATAAGAGGGATAAAACCTCTTCTTTTTGGAAAAGAATGGTTTTTTGAAAGATTTCTTTCTTGCAGGATCAGCTGTGGCTTTGGATAACCTATCCAAAGTGGAGTTATCAGCATCCAACTCATTGGCCTTTTCTTGCCAAATTTTGCCGAACAGATTCTCACCTGTACAAGGAATATTGCCCAGTTTGTCCTGAACCCAGAGCTCCAAATCGGATGCCTGGAGCCAGGCAATTATACGTGCACCTATGGCAATGGCAGAGGTTCTGCTTATGCACTCAAAACAGTCAAAAGCTGCACAATTGACAAACTTAGAAACATCCTGGGCATGTTTAACTAGTGTGAGAAAATCCTGCCTCTTATCCTCAGGAAGAAGAGGGCTCAAAACCTCTAAATCCCCTGTGACTTCCTTAAGGAACATTCCCATATATAAAATATAGGAACTGATCCTGGCAGAAAGTATGGAAGCCTGGAAGGTACGACGTCCAAAGGCATCCAAAGTTCTACACTCACGTCCTGGAGGATTAGAGGCATGCCTCTTTGCACTCCTGATCCTTCTCATCGCTGACTCCACTACAATAGAGTGGTGAGGCAACTGAGTCTTCTGGAAACCAGGACAGGAGGGAACCCGATACATGGTATCCAGTCGACGGGAGTGAGGTGAGGTGGTCAGGTGGGTTTCCCACATTCTTAACATGAGATCATGTAAGATCTCATGGATAGGCAAGGTAGCTGCCTCTTTAGGAGCTTTGGGATATTGCAAAATCTCCAACTCCTTTGCCCTGGGCTCTGTCTCAGGAGCCACAGTAATGGACAGACTTCGAGCCACCTCCCTGATAAAATCCTGAAAGGAGATATCTTCTGGAGGAGACATCTTCCGTTTGGGAGAGGAAGGTTTCTCAGGGAGAAGTATCCCGGTACCGAAAGAACTGTCAGAATCCTCAGAGTCCTCAGAGGATTCGAAGTACCTTCTGTCCGGATGCTCCTGTAGAGCACGATACCCGTACTGACCGAAGTCGGTACTGGGGGGAATCGGTACCGGTGTATCGGTATCAGGGGGCATGGCTTGATTGGGTGCCAGCAATGCAGACACCGATGTCGATGCCGATGCTATCGGTGCCGGTACAGCGTAGTTACTCACCTGTAACAGGTGTTCTCCAGGAGCAGCAGGAATCAGTCCTCACATATGGGTGATGTCGGCGCCGACGGAGCCCTCGCGGAGCAATTTTCCCCAGCTTTCAAAGAAAGCCTTTGGGAATTGCAGCGTGCATGCGCGGTCCTCTTCCCGCCCAAGGGTGCCATCTTGCTCAGTCAGATGACATAGCTAAAAGACAGCAAAAATTAGCAAAAACGAAAGCATATAACTGCAACTCCAAGGGGAGGAAGAGGGTTGTGAGGACTGATTCCTGCTGCTCCTGGAGAACACCTGTTACAGGTGAGTAACTACGCTTTCTCCAGGACCAAGCAGGAAGTCAGTCCTCACATATGGGACTCCCAAGCTTAAGGCTACCGGAGACCCTAATCACAAAAATGAGCTCCCTCGAGGTCAGTAGCACAGAAGGAAGGAATCTTCTCTGAATATGTCTCCAACCGGTAGCCCAACATCCGGGACGGAGGGTAGGAGTTGCCTATACCTCGAAGAGGTTACGGAGGACTGCCTGTCCGAAAGCACTGTCCCTGCGGGACTCCCTCTCCAGGCAGTAATGGGCTGCAAAAGTCTGGCTTGAAGACCAAGTAGCGGCCCGGCAGATGTCTGCCAATGGAACAGAGCGGAGGTAAGCTACCGACGTAGCCTTCGCCCGAACACGATGAGCTGTGACTCTACCTTCCAGCACGAGGCCGGCAGCCTCGTAAGCCCAAGCGATACAGTCTGCAATCCAGATGGATAGAGTACGCTTGGAGACAGGGAGCCCCAACTTGTTGGGGTCATAAGACACAAAGAGCTGAACAGCCTTTCGGTGCTCCCGCGTACGGTCCAGGTAGAAGGTCAACGCCCTTCTACAGTCCAGGGTATGCAGGACCCTTTCAGCTCGGCTGGAGTGCGGCCTGGGAAAGTAGGTCGGAAGTACCACCTCCTGGTTGATGTGAAAAGGGGATACCACTTTAGGAAGAAATTTAGGGTGAGTCCGTAGGACTACCCGGTTCCTGTAGAACCTAGTGTACGGAGGATCAGACACCAGGGCCTGCAGCTCACTAGCGTGTCTAGCCGAAGTGAGGGCTACCAAGAACAAGATTTTCCACGAAAGAAAACGGAGCGGACAGGTAGCCATAGGCTCAAAAGGCGGACAGGTGATCCGCTGCAACACCACATTAAGATCCCAGTCCGGGGCTGGTGGGCGCAAAGGTGGCTTAAGGAGAAGGAGGCCTCTGAGAAACCGAGCCACCAGAGGGTGGCTGGAAAAAGGTCTACCATCCACTGGCAGGTGATGCGCAGAAAGAGCACTGAGGTGGACTTTTACCGAGTTGGACTTAAGTCCAAGGTTGGAGAGAGAGAGCAAGTACTGCAAGACCACTGATGCTGAACAGGAGAAAGGATCTTGAGACTGCTGAGTACAGCAGACGGAGAACCGACGCCACTTGAGAGCGTAGGCCTTCCGGGTGGAGGGCCTCCTGGAGGCCAAGACGACCTCCTCCACATCTGGAGGTAGCTGCAGAGGAGCAAGGACTACCCTTTCAGCAGCCAGGCCATCAGATGAAGGGACCGGAGATTGGGGTGTAGGAGAGTCCCCTGATCCTGCGACAGGAGGTCGGGCTGAAAACCCAGTGGAAGAGGAGTGTCTACCGCTAGCTGCATCAGAAGCGGGAACCAAGGTTGTCTCGGCCACCGGGGAGCCACGAGGATCAGCGATGCTTTGTCTCGGAGAACCTTGAAGAGCGTCCGAGACAACAGTGGCATGGGAGGAAAGGCATACAACAAGAGGCCGGTGGACCATGGAATTAGAAAAGCATCCGCCGCTACCCGGAGAGGATGCGGCTGACGAGAGCAGAATCTGGGCAGCTGCCGGTTTAGAGGACTGGCAAACAGATCCATTGTGGGGAGGCCCCACTTGAGAAAGATCCGCTGAACCACCAGCGGGTCCAACCTCCACTCGTGTGGCTGGAGGATCCTGCTGAGCTTGTCTGCCAGGTAATTTTCTTGACCTGGGAGATAGACAGCCTTGAGGATGATGCCGTGGTGCACAGCCCAAGAGCATAGTTTTTGTGCCTCCTGACAGAGAAGGAAGGAGCCGGTTCCGCCTTGTTTGTTCACGTAGAACATTGCAACCTGATTGTCCGTCTGTATCATCACCGACTGGTGAGAAACCAGGTGAGAGAAGGCTTTGAGCGCTAGGCGGAAGGCTCTGAGCTCTAGGAAGTTTATCTGTTGAGCAGATTCCCACGGAGTCCAGAGGCCTTGAGTACAGGTCTCCTGGCAATGTGCACCCCAACCTAGGAGAGAAGCATCAGTCGTCAGGACGTGAGAATGCGTAGGGGGCTGAAAAGTCACTCCTAGGACTAGGTTGGGCAGATGAAGCCACCATTGTAGAGAAGAGACCAGCTGGTCGGAGATCTGCACGGAGTCCGCTAGGCTCCCCGTGGCCTGATGCCATGGATTGCGAAGGCACCACTGAGCAGGACGCATGTTCAGCCGGGCATTGGGTGTCACATGGACTGTGGAAGCCATATGACCGAGCAGTCGCAGAAAATGTCTGGCTGGGACCAGCGCATTGCTGTGAAAGTGACCGGCGAGGTCCATGAGCCGCCTGGCCCTGTCCAGAGGGAGGAAGGCCCGCGCCTGAAGTGTGTCCAACCGGGCGCCGATGAACTCGAGGTTTTGAGAGGGGAGCAAAGTGGACTTTGCGAAGTTTATGACAAAACCCAAGTGTTGGAGCAGGGCCACAGTGCGCTGAGTGGCGTGAGTGGCCTCTTGGGAAGACTGGGCTCTGATGAGCCAGTCGTCCAGGTATGGGAACACAAACAGACCTTGAAGTCTCAGATAAGCCGCCACCACAGCGAGGCACTTGGTGAACACCCTGGGTGCGGAGGATAGGCCAAAGGGTAGTACCCTGTACTGGTAATGATTTCCTCCTACAACAAATCTGAGATATTGCCGGTGGTCCGGATGAATGAGGATATGAGTATATGCATCTTTCAGATCCAAGGAGCATAGCCAGTCTCCCTGCTGGAGGTAGGGCAGCAGAATTCCAAGGGTAAGCATCTTGAACTTTTCCTTTGCAAGGAACTTGTTGAGGTTTCGCAAGTCCAGGATGGGCCTGAGGCCTCCTGTTCTTTTTGGAATCAGGAAGTACCTGGAGTAAAACCCCTGGCCCTTTAGGTGGTGGGGCACTGGTTCCACGGCTTGTTCCTGAACAAGACTTGCTAACTCTTGAAGTAGTAAGTCCCTGTGCAAAGGGAGTCTGGGAGGCTCCCCCGGAAAGTAGGAGGGAGGTACCTGGTGAAAGTGAAGAAGATAGCCTTTTTGAACTATGTGAAGTACCCAGGTATCTGTGGTGATGGTGGACCACCTTTGGGCAAAGTGGACCAGCTGGCCTCCTGTGCTGAGAGAAACCAGCTGAGGGGGAGAGGCTATGCTGAAGAAGTCAAAAACCCCCACTCTGCTGAGCAGGGGCCGGTGGTGCAGGCTTGGGGGCTTGCTGCCTACGGGACCCATTACCCCGTCCCTTGGCCTGCTTTCCCTGTGGGGGAGCCGCTGAGGCCTGATACTGAGGATAGTATTTATAGGCAGCACGTTTCCTCGGGTAAAAGGGCTTTTTCCCCGAGGCCTTCTTCTTTTGAGAAGGGGCAGAGGTCTTCCTCGAGAGACGAGTCCTGGTGAGAGTCTCCGTCTTGATTTGTGCAGCCTTCTCATCCATGGGCTTGCCAAAGAGGTTATCACCTCGGCAGGGGACATCGACCAACTTGTCCTGTACCCAGGGCTCGAGGTCGGACGTCTGAAGCCAAGCCTGGCGGCGTCCACCGATGCCGGCCGCAGCTACTCGAGCCGACGCCTCAAAACCATCGTAGGCTGCTCGAGAGATAAACTTGGAGCACTCCCGAATACCAGTAGACAAGGATTGGAACCTCTGCAAAGGTTCGTCGGAGAGACCAGCAGAGAACCCGGCTATTTCCTTAGCCAGGTCTCGGAGATACATGCCCATGTAGAGCTGGTAGGTCTGGACTCGACAAGCAAGCATAGAGCCCTGGAAGCACTTCCTACCGAGGGCATCCAGGCTTCGGGCTTCCCTACCAGGAGGCACCGAGGAGTGCATTTTTTGACTCTTTAGTCTATGCATGGCCGATTCCACCACCATGGAATGGTGCGGTAGTTGTGCCTTCTGGAAGCCGGGGCTCTTGCGGACCCGATAAATGGAATCGACCCGCTTGCTTAACACCGGCGACGGGGGGGACCGTCTCCGAGGTTCGGACTCGGGGGAGTCCGAAGGGACACACCGAGTCCGAAAGGAACCAGGTGACTCTTCGTCCTGATTGTTTTTTTCATTGCGGAGGATTTCTCTCATGAAAATATTAATTCCCCGACGCCTTCAATTGGTACCATGTCGCGTTTCACGGTCTCTTGGTTTCATCAGGGGGTTCAGTATCAGATCTTCTCTTAATTCTCCATATATCTTTCAAGCTATACACTGAGAACATATTCGTTTGTCAGATTATCTCAGCACTCACGAATCTTAGCTTGGCGTGTTACTCGGAGCCCAGTTGCTTCTAAAAGACGCCGCGCATGCCTGAACCCCCTGAACCCCCTGATGAAACCAAGAGACCATGAAACGCGACATGGTACCAATTGAAGGCATCGGGGAATTAATATTTTCATGAGAGAAATCCTCCGCAATGAAAAAAACAACTAGGTTGAGCTTTTGAGACACGGCTGAACCACCATCTTCTAAGATAAGTTTTATTTCAGTGCATATGACATATTGAAGCAGTACATTCCAGAATCAATACTCTTTAATTAAGACATTGACATATCATATTGGAACTGAGGTCATTGATGCATCAACAGGCACACGTACTGGACATAAGTCCAGGACGTTTGATCCAGGGTACAACCTGAGTGATAGTGCCGTTCTAAGTCTGAGACCTGACAGTTCTTATTATTATAGTGTCTAGATTATCGAGTTGCACTGGTAAACATATCTAACAAAACATAGATATAATGAGTTTAAGAGATAAATAGTACATGAATCATTGTCCAAGAGTATTATGAGGGACATCCATACATACAAAAGGTATTGATTAAACCCTCAACAAATAAGACCAACATACATACGAGTGCTAATCCACAACCATGGAGCACAACTTGGGCAGTTGCTTGTTCAGTGGACTGGCAAAGAGATCTATCCAAGGGAGACCCCACTTCAGGAAGATCTTTTGAATGACCAAGGAATGCAGCTGCCACTCGTGGGGCTGTAGAATTCTGCTCAACCGGTCGGCCAGGCAGTTCTCCTGGCCTGGAAGGTGCACCGCCTTGAGAAGCATGTTGTGCTTCAGGGCAAAGGAACAAAGGTCCTGAGTCTCTCGACAAAGGAGCTTGGACCCAGTCCCGCCCTGCTTGTTCACATAAAACATGGCTACCTGGTTGTCTGTTTGAATCAAGACTGAGCGGTGAGCCAGGGCCGGAGAAAAAGCATTGAGAGCCAAGCGGATAGCTCGAAGTTCCAGGAGATTGATTTGTTGGGCTGCTTCCCAGGGAGACCAGAGGCCCTGAGTGCACTTGTCTAGACAATGAGCACCCCAGCCTTTCAGAGAGGCGTCGGTGGAGAGGACCAACGAGTATTCTGGCATTTGGAAGGGCATCCCGAGCAGCAGATTGGGTGGATGTAGCCACCAGCTGAGGGAGGCCAAAAGGGGTCTGGACACCTTTATCCTGTCTCTTAGGCGGCCTGTGGCTTGAGACCACTGAGTCCGAAGGCACCACTGTGCAGGCCTCATATGGAGCCTGGCAATGGGAGTCACATGCACTGTCGAAGCCATGTGGCCCAGAAGTCTGAGGCAGAGTCTGGAGGAGACCAGGGGTTTGTTTAGAAACTGTTTGGCCACGTCCATCAGCCTGTGGGCCCTGTCTTCTGGCAAGAATGCCTTTGCCAGTTGAGAATCCAACCTTGCCCCTATGAACTCCAAGTTCTGGGAGAGGAGCAAAGTGGACTTTGCGAAGTTTATGACAAAGCCCACGTTTTGAAGCAGAGCAATGGTTCTGAGGGTGGTTTGTCTGGCCTCCAGGAATGTCTGACCCCTGATGAGCCAGTCGTCCAGATAGGGAAAGACAAAGATGCCTTGATTTCTCAGGTAGGCCGCTACAACTGCCAGGCACTTGGTAAAGACCCTGGGAGTGGAGGTCAGGCCAAAAGGTAGTACTCTGTACTGATAATGGTTTCCTCCCACAATGAACCTGAGGTACTTTCTGTGGTCTGGATGAATGAGGATGTGTGTGTACGCATCCTTTAGATCTAAGGAGCATAGCCAATCTCCCTGCTGGAGGTAGGGCAGAAGTGTCCCAAGAGTAAGCATCTTGAACTTCTCTTTCTCTAGGAACTTGTTGAGGTTCCTGAGGTCCAGAATGGGTCGAAGGCCACCGGTCCTTTTGGATACCAGGAAATACCTGGAGTAGAATCCGTGACCTTGCAAGTGGGGAGGCACAGGCTCCACCGCCTGTCCACCAAGAGACCATGAAGCTCTTGTAGAAGAAGGTCTGTGTGCAGGGGAGGCCTTGGAGGCTCCCCTGGAAAATATGGTGGAGGCAGTTGGTGAAAATGGAGGGCATAGCCTTTGTGGACTATCTCCAGCACCCAAGTGTCCCCGGTGATAAGGGGCCACTAGTGGGCAAAGAGGGTGAGGCGACCTCCTGTGCAGGGTTGGGCGAGCAGTGGAGGAGAGGCTACGTTCAAGGAGTCAAAACCCCCACCCTGCTGAGTGGTAGCAGGGGCCTGAGGCTTGGGGGTCCTCTGCCTACGGGGCACATTACCCTGGCCCTTGGCTTGCTGACCCTGGGGGGCAGCTTGGGCAGCCTGATACTGAGGGTACTGTTTGTAGGCAGTGCCCTTCCTCGGGTAAAAGGACTTTTTACCCGAGCCCTTCTTTTTATGGGAAGGGGCAGAGGTCTTCCTCGACAGCCTTGTCCGGGTAAGGTGCTCGGTCTCGAGCTGAGCGGCCTTCTCGGTCACGGGTTTGCCAAAAAGGTTCTCACCTCAGCAGGGGACATCGACCAACTTGTCCTGAACCCATGGCTCGAGGTCCGATGACTGCAGCCACGCCTGGCGTCGAGCCGCGATGCCGGCAACCGCAACTCGGGCCGAAGCCTCAAAGCCATCGTAGGCGGCGCAGGAAATGAACTTTGAGCATTTCCGAATCCCCGAGGACAAGGTCTTAAATCTCTGCAAGGGTTCCCCGGAGAGACCAGCAGAGAATCCGTCCAACTCCTTGGCCAGGTCTCGCAAGTACATACCCATGTACAGCTGGTAAGACTGGACACGGCAAGCAAGCATAGACCCCTGGAAGCACTTCCTACCGACGCCATTGAGGTTGCGGGCCTCCCTGCCGGGGGGCACCGCAGAGTGCATCTTCTGGCTCTTCAAACGATGCATGGCCGATTCCACAACCATGGAATGGTGTAGTAGCTGTGCTTTCTGGAAACCAGGGCTTTTGCGGAGTCGATAGATGGAATCGACTCGCTTGCTCAGAACTGGCACCAAGGCCGGTGCCTCCCACATCCGGAAGAGGAGCCATTCCAGCATCGGAGGAACCGGGACATTAAAGGCCTCCTTCGGAGGAGAGTCGTACTGTAGAGCATCGAGCTCCTCGGCTCGAGGCTCTTCCTCGGGATCGGCAGGGATAGCCAAGGCAGCGGCCATATCCCGGACGAACTCCGAGAACCTAGTGTCCTCCGGAGGGGATCTACTCAGGGCTCAGACTGCGGTGAGTCCGACGGGACACACCAAGTCTTAAAAGTATCGGGAGACTCCTCGTCCTCCGTCTCCCAGGCGGACTCATCCGAGGAGAAGTCAGGGTCTGACCCCGCGGGGCCCCAAGACACCCGCCCCGATGCCGGGGGCACCGGCGTCGACACCCTCGGTCCCGAACGGGAGGTCGAGGGAGACCTCGACCGAGGACAACTTCGAGCCACGAGGGTCTCGAGTATCGGCTCGGTCTCCGGGGTTGACTTCGAAGTCGACGTCCCGGTGGTCGGGGCAGATGCACCAAACAGGCTGGCCATCAGTGCCTGCTGCTGCTCCATGAAGGCAGACAATCTGCACTTCAAGGCTGTCATCCTGAGAGTCAGCTCGGGAGACGCAGCAGCCAGCGACTCGGGCCCCGGCAGCGCCGGGCCCGATGTCGGCTCTCTGGGAGGAGAGTCCACGAGGACTACGGGGCTTACGTGTCCAGCAGACTCCGGCTCCATGCAAGGAACTTTGGCAGGCTTCTCTTGGTCCACGGGCCTGGGACGGTGGTCGGGGGTCTTAGACCTGGCCCTCGAGGGACCAGGGACCTCCTCCGACGCTGCCCTCGCGAGACGCTTCTTCCTCTTGCGTTCCCGGTAGGGGGACCCCCTGTCCGAGGAGCTTCGACGGCGCTCAGGATCGGAATCCCGAGATGTCGAGGCCTCAGACGAGGTCCGGGCCCAGCTGGAGGCAGACTCCGAGAAAAACCTTTCCTTCTGATGCTGTCGACTTTTGAGTGCCTTGGAAGACATCTTCCCACATGACACACACGACTTGGGGTCGTGGTCAGGGCCGAGGCACCGAAGGCAGCAGTCGTGTGTGTCGGTGAGAGACATAAGTTTCTTACACCGATCACACTTTTTGAAACCACTGGAAGCCATCGGGAAAAAAAGAACCCCTGCGAGGTCAAAAGACCGGCCTTCCAGGGAAAAAATGAAAAAAGGGCACGAACGCCAGCCACGAAGGGCAAAAAACGAAAAAGAAATAAACGGGCTCGATACCGGTGTACTGAACCCGGCGGGAGGGGAACCGGCGTCGAACCGGAGAAAAATAGCGAAAAATCGACGAAGAAAAAATCACTTTTATCCGGGAGAACAGGACACACGTCCGGTGGGCTTCTCGGAAAAAAAGAGACTGAGGTAAGATGGCACCTTTAGGCGGGAAGGGAACCGCGCATGCGTGCCAGCATTCCCAAAGGCTTTCATAGAAAGCTGGGGAAATGCTCCGCTGGGGCTTCATCGGTGCCGATGACACCCATATGTGAGGACTGACTTCCTGCTTGGTCCTGGAGAAAGATAAGCTCTTCAGCAATGACAGGATTATATGTCCTGCTGACTCCGCGGAAAACAAAGAACTGAGGAGAGGAGTTGGGAAAGCGTGCACGCAGGTGTGGGGGAGTACTCCCAAGGGCTTTCCTATTGGATGCTAGGGAACGTTCCCAAGTGGGCTCCATCGGTGACTTTACTCATATGTGAAGACTGCATTCCTGCTTGTTCCTGGAGATCATAAGTACTCCCTTCCAAAGAAGGCTTACAACCAAAGGGCCTCATTTGCTAATGTGGGTCAATGTATTAATGCACATTATTTAACATAAGCCCAATTCCTGTCAATTAGGCCTATTTACCATCCAAGAGTACAAAGTGAAATTTAAATGTCTGTTCATTTCCTTTCCTTCAGTCCTGCAAAAGCAGTCCAAACAAGTTGGTTATGTCCCCCTATCAGCAGATGGAAATAAATTATAACCCCCCCAAAAAAGCCCAGAACTGACTTAACTTTACAGGGGATTGGTGGTACCATCCGCTGTTCAGTATATCTATGTCAAACCTAACAACCCATGTGGAAAAAAAAACATAGAATGGAACAACAAAATGGTTTTGAGATTCTAAAAGCACCATTAAGACCATATCTGCTGCAGCTGAAAACCTCAGCCAGTAACCCAGAGACAAGGTAATAACCAAATAAGGGTAAGATTAGTCACAAATAACTTCAGAATGAGTAACGGTGCACTTGCTGTTTGTTTTCTGAACTAGTTGGTTTGTGAAGTTCTGACCACCGTGGCTTCCCTGGGTGGGTTCTAGATTAGTCTGGAAATACTAAAGGAAAGTAATTAACAGGCAGGTTTAAATTCCACCTTCCTTAATGTTTATGGCAGACCCCTCCAGACAAGTGGGATGTACCCAAGATCACTCTAGACTTGGTGGAAGGAAACAATGACAGCTCTCATGTCATGGCTGGATCCACTCCAGAGGAAGATCAGAGACCAGCTACCTTCCCCTTGGAGTTGAGCTCTGGCTCACTTCTTATTTAGAGTCCAGTTCCTAAGAGATAAGTACATGACAGCTCAAGACTCTTGTGCCCAAGGTGAAGACTCTCTTGACCTCTACATCAAAGCTTAAAATGGAAATACAATGGAGACAAGAACATAAGAACATAAGATATGCCATACTGGGTCAGACCAAGGTCCATCAAGCCCAGTATCCTGTTTCCAACAGTGGCCAATCTAGGTCATATGTACCTAGCAGTTTCCACAAAAGACACAGGTTCCGCAATGCTTGTACTGGGTCAAGCATTGATATCCTGGGTCCCCTCTTAATAATGGTTTATGGACCTTTCCTCCAGGAACTTGTCCAAACCTTTTTTAAACCCAGCTACACTAACAGCCTTTACTACATCCTCCGGTAACATATTCCAGAGTTTGATTACACGTTGAGTGAAAAAATATTTTCTTTTATTAGTCTTAAATAGTTTACCCTGTAGCTTTATTGCATGTCCCCTAGTCTTTCTATATTCTGATAACGTAAACAATCGATCTACGTTTACCCGTTCCACTCCGTTCATTAATTTATAGACTTCTATCATATCTCCGCTCAGCCGTCTCTTTTCCAGGTTAAAGAGCCCTAACCTTTTTAGCCTTTCTTCATAGGAGTATCCTTCCATCCCCTTTTCCATTTTGGTGGCTCTACTCTGAACCTTTTCTAATAACGCTATATTCTTTTTAAGATACGGCGACCAGAACTGCACACAGTATTCAAGGTGCGGTCTCACCATGGAACGATATAGAGGCATTATAATATCTTTTGTTTTATTTTCCATTCCTTTCCTTATGATACCTAGCATTCTATTTGCTCTCTTGGCCGCCGCTGCACACTGGGCCGAGGGTTTTAACATGTTATCCACAATGACGCCTAAATCTTTTTCCTGGGTGGTGGTTCCTAATATGGAACCTTGAAATTCGCTGAGGCTGTGTGGGAGGCATTGGGGGTTTGCTCTATCCCCCGGAGACTGCTGCACTCTGTACCGGCTTTGGAACTGTTCTTGTGCCCTTTAACATCGGGCAGGCAGCGGCGGGACAACCTTGCCAGGGAGGACCCGGACCCTACAACTGTGTGCTCCACAGCTCTCTCAGCAGATTCGCTGAGGCTGTGTGGGAGGCCTTGGGGGTTTGCTCTATCCCCCGGAGACTGCTGCACTCTGTACCGGCTTTGGAACTGTTCCTGTGCCCTTTAACATCGGGCAGGCAGCGGCGGGACAACCTTGCCAGGGAGGACCCGGACCCTACAACTGTGTGCTCCACAGCTCTCTCAGCAGATTCGCTGAGGCTGTGTGGGAGGCAATGGGTGTTTGCTCTATCCCCCGGAGACTGCTGCACTCTGTACCGGCTTTGGAACTGTTCCTGTACCCTTTAACATCGGGCAGGCAGCGGCGGGACAACCTTGCCAGGGAGGTCCTTTCTTTTGCTTGTTTTCTTTTGGTTTATAAATTTAGCCCTGTTGTTAGACCGCGGAGCATGTCCGCGGGGCGTGCTCCGAAGGGGCGTGTCCAAAGGGGCGAGACATGCCCCTTTGACGCCCCTTCGGCGTCAATTCGGTGTTAGTGCTTTAGTTCGGATTCGAGTTGTTGGATATAGTTGTTTAGCATGGGGAAGAGGAAGGCTAAAACCGGTGGCAAAGAAACAGCTGCCCCGATAGGGAAACTATCTACGGGTCCTATAGATAAACATCTTGTCCCTTTACCGGTAGCGCAGTCTTCTCCTGATGGAGCCTCCCTCAGTTCGGGAGGGAGATCCCCCCCTCCCCCTCCCCTGTCTTCTCCCGGGATCTCGTTTGTATCTGTGGAGCCTCTGGATAAGGTGAGTGTTAGTGTTCCTATAGTGCAGTTGCCTAGACCGGTTCCAGTTATTGGGGTTGGTGACTCCCTTGGGCTATCCAACCCTTCTTCTGATACTGAAGTAACGTTAAAGGACTTATGGAGTGCCCTTCAGTCAATTGATGGCAAGTTAACCTCTACTTTGAATTCCCTTTGCACTTTTTCTTCAGAGACTGTTGCCTCTTTGAAGCAACTGGATGATAAAGTTTCCCTTGTTGAAGTTACTTGTAATAGACTTGAATCCCAGGTTGGCCCTTTGCATTCTGCTAATGTGGCTAGCATAAAGGATTCTTTAATCCTGCATAGTAAAGTGGAGGCCTTGGAAAATTCTTTTCGTTTGTATAATTTGCGATTATTAAATTTTCCTCATACCTCTCTCTTATCCCCCAGAATTCTTCTGGATAAGTATTTGAGAGAGGTTTTGCATTTGAGTGAGGCTTTTGAGTTCTCACAAATGTATTATATCTCCACAGCGGTTAAAAAGGTTTCTTCAGGAAATGGAGATTTAGATGTTATTGAGCCGTCTATATCAAATTTGACAGCTTTTCTGGAGGACTCCACAGATGCAATAAGTACCCGAGCTACTTTACTTGTGACATATAAGACTTTGGATGCAAAGCAATGTATTCTTAAGAATTTCTTTAAATATAAGGCTATAAAGTTTTGTGGCCAAACCATCAACATTTTTCCTGATGTGGCACGTAGTACCCAGCTGCGGAGGAGGTTTTTTTTACTTTAAAGCCTCAGGTCTTGCAGTTGGGTGCTACTTTCTTTCTTAGATTCCCTTGCAAATGTGTTATAAACTATGAGGGTGATTCATTTATTTTTACTGATGTTTCACATTTGGAAAAATTTATTGTGGATAGGACAGTTAGGGGAAAGTAAGGGGGAGTGTAGTTTTTGTTTAGCCTCCGGATAGGTGGGTTATGTGCCTTGTTTTCTTATTTGTATTCTTTTTATAATAATGCCTCAGTAGAATCTCAGATATGTGGGCTAAATCGGATTTTGTTTCTTTGTATGAGATGTTCTTATGGATAAGTATTGTTATGCTTTTCCTCTGTTTCTGATTGTCTTTATATTTAGTTGGTGTTAAATCGATTAAAAATTCAATAAAAAAAAAAATATGGAACCTTGCATTGTGTAACCATAGTTTGGGTTGTTCTTCCCTAGGTGCATAACTTTGCACTTGTCCACATTAAATTTCATCTGCCATTTTGATGCCCAGTCTTCTAATTTATCAAGATCCTCTTGCAATTTTCCACAATCCTCTTGGGTTTTAACAACTTTAAATAGTTTTGTGTCATCTGCAAATTTGATAACCTCACTTGTTATTCCCATTTCCAGGTCATTTATGAATATGTCAAAAAGCAGCGGACCCAGCACAGATCCCTGGGGTACACCACTATTCACCTTTCTCCATTGGGAAAATTGGCCATTTAGCCCAACCCTCCGCTTTCTATCTTTTAACCAGTTCTTGATCCACAGTAGTACACTGCCTCCAATCCCATGACTCTTTAGTTTTGCCAAAAGTCTCTGATGAGGGACCTTGTCAAAGGCTTTCTGAAAGTCCAGATACACTATATCAACTGACTCACCTTTGTCGACCTGTTTATTCACACTTTCAAAAAAACATAACAGATTAGTAAGACAAGACCTTCCTTGTCTAAAGCCATGTTGGCTGTCTCCCATTAGGCCATGACTATCTACATGCTGAGTAATTTTATTCTTCATGATGGTTTCTACCATTTTTCCAGGTACTGACGTCAGGCTCACCGGTCTGTAGTTTCCCGGATCACCCCTGGAACCCTTTTAAAAATTGGTGTTCCATTGGCGATCCTCCAATCTTCAGGTATTAGAGATGATTTTAATGATAGTTCACAGATTACTAATAGCAGGTCTGCAATCTCATATTTCCTTTCTTTCAACACCCTTGGATGTATACCATCTGGCCCAGGTAATTTGCTACTCTTCAGTTTATCTAATAGTTGTAATACATCTTCCCGATGTATCGATATTTCCTACAATTCTTCCGCACCTTTAAATACCACTTCAGTCATGGGTAACATCCCTACATCTTCCTCAGTAAAGACTGAAGCAAAGAATTCATTCAGTCTCTCCGCTATCGCCTTGTCGCCTCTTAGTGCCCCTTTAACTCCTCTATCATCTAATGGACCAACTGACTCTCTCACAGGTTTTTTGCTACGAATGTACTTGAAAAAATCTTTATTTCGCTTTTCTGCTTCCGCAGCAAGCTTCTTCTCAAATTCTCCCTTTGCCTGCTTTATCAATGCCTTGCATTTGACTTGCCAGTGCTTGTGCTGTTTCCAGGTTTCGT
The DNA here is from genome assembly GCA_033557465.1 of Ichthyophis bannanicus. Lineage (NCBI taxonomy): Eukaryota > Metazoa > Chordata > Amphibia > Gymnophiona > Ichthyophiidae > Ichthyophis > Ichthyophis bannanicus. Next base: position 915,422,630 of record CM066033.1, read on the forward strand.
AGTTTGGCTCTTTTTTCCATTTCCTGAAAGATGCTTTTTTGGCAACAACAGCCTCTCTGACCTCACCTTTAAACCATGCTGGCAGTTTTTTGGACTTCCTTCCACTTTTCTTAAAGCGTGGAATACAGCTGGTCTGGGCTGCCAAGATAGTATTTTTCAACAACACCCAAGCTTGATGTAAGTCTTTAACCTTTGCAACTGCTCCTTTAATTTTTTCTTAACTATTTTCCTCATTTAATCATAGTCTCCCTTTCGAAAGTTAAAAGGTAGTATTGTGGATTTCTGTACTATCCCTCCTCCACTAATTAAATCAAAGGTGATCATGCTATGATCACTATTGCCAAGTGGCCCCAACACCCTTATCTCTTGCACTAGATCTGGTGTTCCACTAAGGACTAGGTCTAATATGGCTTCCCCTCTGGTCGGTTCATGAACCAGCTGCTCCAAGAAGCAGTCATTTATGTCATCTAGGAACTTTATCTCCCTAGCATGACCTGCCATGACACTGACCCAGTCGATACCCGGGTAATTGAAATCACTCATTATTATTACTGTGCTGTAACTTTTGTTAGCTTCCTTGATTTCTTTGAGCATTTCATCATCCATTTGTTTATTCTGGCCAGGTGGTCGATAGTACACCCCCATTGCCATCGCCTTCCCCTTTTTACATGGAATTTCAATCCATAGAGATTCTACAGCAAATTTTGTTTCCTGCAAAACTTTAATCCTTTCTGACTCAATGCCCTCTCTAACATAGAGCGCAACCCCTCCACCAATTTGATCAGCTCTATCATTACGATATAGTTTGTACCCGGGTAACACAGTGTCCCACTGGTTCTCCTCCTTCCACCATGTCTCTGAGATTCCAATCATTTCTAACCTCTCATTTAGTGCTATATATTCTAACTCTCTCATCTTATTTTTTAGACTTCTAGCATTTGCATACAAGCATTTTAGAGACTGTATTTTATTCATATTAATTTGGCTATTGGTAGACATGGGTAATTTGGGATCTTTAAGCTCTGTCTGCTCCATACTCGAGGGCATTTGGGCTACTTTACTCTTTTTTGGAACCTCTCTGCTTTTGGTAGTATCCTTCAAGGATACATTCTTCCGAACCATCGGCTCTTGGGCGACTGTCGGCTTTCCCCTATTATCTAGTTTAAAAGCTGCTCTATCTCCTTTTTAAAGGTTAATGCCAGCAGCCTGGTTCCGTCCCAGTTAAGGTGAAGCCCATCCCTTCGGAAGAGCCCCTCCTTTCCCCAGAATGTTCCCCAGTTCCTCTATCATGCCTTTATCTCTTACGTACCCATAAAGGAGATCATTGGCCCTCTGGTGCCTACAAACTCTTGGTGCATGCCAGGGCATTCACCAACTTGACTCTTCCAGAAATCAACACTTCGGAGATTATGCATCATTTTTAGGACCCACTCATAACCAAAAAAAGCCTATCTGAATTTGGAAGGAACTGGTAATCTACAAAGAAGGTCTATGCCAAACTTGAAGTTGGGGCATAGACCTACTGATCTATTTCAACTGTTTTCTACAGTCAGAAGAGATGAGCTTGCATGTACGCCAATGCAGCATACTACCTTCCGAAGGTAAATTGAAGGAGATGGTACTTTATGAGGCTCAAAAGAAAGAAAGTTAGAGTCCTCGGGACTAAGCTTAAGTTCAGAGAAAAGAAGTCTACCTGAAATGGGGGTCTTGCATGCTTTCCTCTCCTGAGTAAAATATCCCCTCAGAGAGCTGCAAGGGAGCTCCCGAAACCATGTCCCTTGAAACAAGTCAGAACTCAACTCTACCTTCTATGAGAGGTGTAGGTTCTGTCTCCATCTAATCTGCTCGGTAAGAAGGGCCAGACTGAAGGAATGGAGCCCTTGAGACAAAACACTGCATCCTTTATAAAGCTATAACTACAGGTGTTCCAAATTCTAACCTATGACATTATATGGACTTCCACCATGCCAACCAAAGGTGTACACCTTAACACTAAGAAGCCTCTCAATAGCCAAGATCATAAGATAAAATGGAGAGAGAGCTATTCCAAAAAAAAAAAGTAGCTGATAAGGAAAATGAAGGAGATCCCCTGCTTACATTCTCCTCCTTTAGCCAAAAAACTTGCTCCTCTTGGTATTTCACTCGAGGTATCATTCCATCTGAATCCTAGAAGAAGAAGGGATGCATCTGCCAGTTCTCTGATTTCAGAGTGCCAAGAATGTTGGCTCAAACAAAATTTCATTGCACTCCAACAGTGCTGGCTATGTGAGCTGTAGACAGATCCTACAGGGGAAACTCTGTCCTGACCCAAGGCTGGTTAACTTCTACTATTAGCTGAGGAATGTTCCTCTCCAGAACAGTCTAAAATGACTCAACAGCATTTTCTGATCAGTCAATAATGTTGTATAGTCTGGAATTTCCTATACTACCTTAACACAAGGCTAGCATCCAGGACTGCCAGAGCATTACATGGCTTACTCTGCCCCTGGCCAAGCAAAGGGCCTGTCAACTTCACTGCTACCAGACAAGGTCTTTCCCTCAACCTAAGCACATATCTCAGGAGAGAATTAAACTAGAAGATAGTCACCTATTCTATTCCCCTCAGGAGACGTCTGTGGAGAGCCATTCACCCAGGTGGCTTCTGGACCCTCTGTAGAAAGCGGTGCCATTGTAATTCTGCACTTACTTGTGAAGATCACCCAAAAAGAGAACAAAATGTGAGAGACACATGTGTGCCTGTGCCCAGAGATAAATACCTGGAACTTAGGATCCACAGTAATAACTATGCTCGGGGGCAAATACATAGAAACATAGAAACATGATGACAGAAAAAGACCATATGGCCTATCTAGTCTGTCCTTCCATATCAACAACTACAACAGTCCACTTTTTACCTTTAGAGATCCTCTGTGTTGGTCCCATGCTTTTTTGAATTCAGTTACTGTCCTCATCTCTACCACCTCCACTGGGAGACTATTCCATGGATCCACTACTCTTTCCGTAAAGAAATATTTCCGCATATCACTCCTGAATCTATCTCCCTTCACCCTCATCCCATGTCCCCTCGTAGCAGAACTTGCTTTCAATTGAAAGAGGCTCTCTCCCTGAACATTTATGCCACGGAGGTATTTAAACATCTCAATCATATCACCTCTATCCCGCCTTTCTTCTAAGGTGTACATATTAAGATCCTTAAGTCTGTCCTCATATGCTTTATAATGAAGCCCACTAATCATTTTAGTAGCAACCCTCTGCACCGACTCCATCCTGTTCACATCCTTTGGAAGGTGCGGTCTCCAGAATTGCACACTATACTCCAAATGAGGTCGTACCAAAGACTTATACAGAGGCATTATCACCTCCTTTTTTCTGCTAGCCATTCCTCTCCGTATGCACCCAAGCATCCTTCTAGCTTTTGCTGATGCCTTTTCTACATGTTTAGCTACTTTAAGATCATCAGACACAACCACGCCTAGGTCCCGCTCTTCTTTAGTGGACAAAAGTACTTCACCTCCTATACTGTATTGCTCCCTTGGATTGCTGCAGCCCAAATGCATGACCTTACATTTTTTAACATTAAATCCCAGCTGCCAAAATCTAGACCATTCTTCAAGCTTAGCTAGATTCCTCCTCATGTTATCTACACCTTCCTGGGTGTCTACTCTATTGCAGATTTTGGTATCATCCGCAAAGAGGCAAACCTTACCCGACAGCCCTTCCACTATATCACTAACAAAGATGTTAAAAAGAATCGGACCAAGGACAGATCCCTGGGGCACACCACTGGTAACATCCTTCTCCTCAGAGTGAGCTCCATTTACTTGTACTCTTTGTCGCCTCCCACCCAACCAATTTCTAACCCAAGCAGTAACTTTAGGGTCCATCCCTAGGGTGCTCAGTTTGTTTATAAGTCGCCTATGAGGAACAGTGTCAAAGGCTTTACTGAAATCTAAATACACCACATCTAGAGCTCTCCCTCGGTCCAACTCCCTGGTCACCCAGTCAAAGAAATCAATCAGATTTGTCTGACAAGACCTGCCTCTGGTGAATTCATGCTGCCTCGGATCCTGTAATCCGCTGGACTCCAGAAACCTCACTATTTTCTCTTTCAGCAGCGTTTCCAATAATTTACTCACCACCGAAGTTAAACTAACCGGCCTGTAGTTTTCAACCACATCCTTACTTCCGCTTTTGTGTAAAGGCACCACATGAGCCTCTCTCCAGTCCTTTGGCACCACTCCCGACTCCAACGAGGCATTGAAAAGGTCAGTCAGTGGAGTTGCTAGAACGTCCCCAAGTTCCCTCAGTATTCTAGGGTGTATCCCACCCGGTCCCATCGCTTTGTCTACTTTAAGTTGAGCTAGTTTCTCACAAACACAGTCTTCTGAAAATTGTTCAAGATGTCCCTCGCTTCTGTTCCTATTTGTGGGTGTTTTCTGAGGTCCTGCTCCTGGTTCTTCATCTGTGAACACAGAACAAAAATATTTGTTAAGCAATTCCACTTTATCCTTATCAGCTTCTACATATTCCCCCCCTGCACCCTTGAGTCTGACAATACCACTTTTGCCCTTCCTCTTCTCACTAATATATCTGAAAAATGTCTTATCCCCCCATTTTACTGCATTGGCTATTTCCTCCTCCTTCTGAATCTTTGCCTTCTTGACTACTTTGCTAGCTTATCTAAGTTTTTCCAAATACAGATGCCTGTCTTCCTCTCTCTGTGATCTCTTGTATTTCATGAAGGCCTCCCTCTTTTTCTTCACTTTTTCAGCTACTTCCTTCGAAAACCATAGCGGTCTCTTTTTCCTTTTGCCTTTATTTACCATTTTAACAAAAAGGTTGGTTGCCCTTAAAATATCCCCTTTCAGTTTTGCCCACTGTTTTTCTACATCCCCCAGCTGTTCCCATCCCACTAACGACTCCCTGAGGTATTGGCCCATCTTCGCAAAGTTAGTCTTCCTAAAGTCTAAGATCCTCACCTTGGAATGGATTCTAACAGCCCTAGTCCTAATACTGAACCACACCATCTGGTGATCACTGGATGCAAAATGATCTCCCACTACAACATCAGAAACACTTTCACCATTGGTAAGCACCAAGTCCAGTATGGCCCCTTCACGTGGGGTCTATTACCAATTGCCTGAATAGTTCTCCCTGTAGAGAATCCAGGATCTCCTTACTTCTAGATGATACTGCAGCAGGAATGTGTCAATCAACATCTGGCATATTGAAATCTCCTATCAGTAGCACTTCCCCTTTCCTAGCAATGCTGCATATGTCTTCAATTAACTCTCTGTCCACCTCTTCCTCTTGTGAGGGAGGTCTGTATATCACACCAATGCAAATAGATTTTTCTTTCCCTCTTTCTAGTTTAACCCACAATGCCTCCTCTCTCCCTTTTAAGCTCTGTAATTCCAAAGCTTTAATAGTAGTTTTTACATATAGTGCCACTCCTCCTCCCCTTCTTCCTACCCTGTCCTTTCTGAATAAAGTATAGCCAGGTATAGTTACATCCCAATCATGGTTTTCTGTGAACCATGTTTCTGTAACTGCCACTAAATCCAAGTCAGCCACTCCCACCAAAGCTTCAACATCAGGGATCTTATTTCCCATGCTACGGGCATTTATACACACTGCTTTCCATATGTTACCCCTGTTACCCATTTCCATAAAGGTATTTAATGTATCACCTACCTGGGGGCTTTCTTCACCCATCCCCAACGAATCTAGTTTAAAGCCCTCTTCAATAGATTAGCCAGTCTACTACCGAAGATGCGTTGACCTTTCTTGGACAGATGGATGCCATCTCTGCTCTGCAACCCTTGGAACAGCATCCCATGGTCTAGGAAACCAAAACGCTCTCGATGACACCATCCACGCAGTCATGCATTCATCTCCAGGATGCAAGCCTCTCTGCCTTGGCCTTTACCCTCAACAGGGAGGATTGAAGAGAACACCACCTTACAGTAATACAGTAAAGGAAGATCTAAAAACTGGGGACCCGATATTCAGCGCTGGCGGCTAGCGCTCCGAGAGCAGCTAGCCGCCAATGCTGAACTTTAAACACGGATATTCCATACCGGGGACATATCCAGGCTCTGGCACTGAATATCCAGGTTGCTGCGAAGCTAACTGGGCAGCAGCGATATTAAGTTGCTGTCTGGCTACGTTAGCTTCTGCGGCGAAAGTTATGCCAATGTTTCCTGCACCTAACTTTCATCAGGTGTTGCTAACCGGGAAGTGGCTCAATATCACTGCTGCCTGGTTAGTGATGAGTGCTGCCCCAGAACAGCCCTGGCATGCCCAGATACTAACCGGTTACATCGAGGCATGTAGCAGTGGCACCCGCGGATATTCAAAAGCACTAGCCATATTGCCTTTGAATATCCCCCCCCCCGCCCCCCCCCCCCGGGATATTCTCCTCCCAAAAGGCAGTTACCCCTAGACTGGGAGGAAACTACTCAACAAGAGTGAGTTTGCAGCAATCATTACTCGGTGCAGAACTCTCAAGAACGTTGATCGTAATCTTTGTGGCTCTATCTGTACTAAAACTAAGACAAGCCAATCAGGCATATGATGAAAGGAGCTCCTCAACATCCCTTACTTTCACTGTGTGAGCCTCAAACCACCATAGGTCCATCTGAGAAATGTTTGCCCACATAGGAAAGTTAAGTAATCTATCCTCTGCACATCATTATGTGAAAGGAGGATCAGGTGGTAACATTAAAGGGTTGCTGGACCCAATGTATGAGGCCGAGTTGTGCAACCACTGTATAATATTGCCTGGAGAGAGAGACTGGAGGAATTGAAAATCTGATTAAACAAAGATCCTGCCCTGTCATCATGGAGGTCCCTGTGCACTGTGCTTCCTGCACTGAGATTGTGGTCTTACAGTACATGAAACAGTTTTAACCTCTTCTTTTTGGGGAAGGAGATATAACTTCCTTTCCATATTGTCCTGAAGTAGCAGGAAGCAAGAAGACCAACTGCTAACAAGAGAAGTAAGTTCATCTTTTTCAGAAGGGTCTAAAACAGATGAGACATCCCCTTCGGAGGAGGAAAGCTCTCCTGCACCCAAACTCACTAGGGGGCCTCTTCACCTTCCTTTTTCCCAAGAAGGATCTCTCAGCAAAATCTAGAAGGGGGAATCCTTATGACAAGAATAAGCCTGCACTGAGCTATCTAGGTAGCTTGGTGGGGAAGAAAGGGACTAACTGCACCTAAGAAAACAAATCTGAGAGAGCTCCAATCCAAGAAGTAACAGTTCCCCCTCCTCACCAGACATGTGCAACTTACAGAGGTTAGGCAAAAAAATCCCCTAGGAAGGAGGAAGAAGAAAACAGTGAGGTCAATGGAAAATTTCCTACTCAGGTGACCAGATCCAAGGACAAGAGGGCAGGGCAGACAGCTAAGAGAACAAATAGGGTTGTGGCAGGACTGCAAGGCAGGTCCAACATGGCAGCAGTTCCCACCAGCACACGCACCACTGCTGCAGTAGGGGCAAGCTGATCCACATGCAGGAAACTACCTGGTACCTTGAAAGATTTCCTTCAATTCTGTAGATGGCTACATGGAAGGGTTCAGCTGTGAGCTCACATTACAAACCCAAACAGCCTTCATATCCCCTTGCTATACTCCAACATTGTGCTGACAATAGATTCACCCTGCTAAGAGCAAGCACTGCATCCTTGACTGCCTGTGGCCATCACTGCAAGCAGCTCATTTATCTAGGCTATTTCTTTCCTTTTATTCCCAACATAAGTTTAGAAGAATGACTTCCCAATGAAAGGAATCTTTTGCAGAGAAGTAAATGAACCAGGGAGCAGCTAAGGAGGTTGGGGGGGAGGAATGGGGTAATGTAAGTAAAATCTGACCCTCTTGATTCAGCTCTGCTCGCCATCCCTGATTAACCAGAGGGCTGCTGTAAGCACATGGTCTGGAAGAACATAAGATATGCCATACTGGGTCAGACCAAGGTCCATCAAGCCCAATATCCTGTTTCCAACAGTGGCCAATCTAGGTCATACGTACCAAGCAGTTTCCCCAAAAGACACAGGTTCCACAATGCTTGTACTGGATCAAGCAGTGATATCCTGGGTCCCTTTTTAATAATGGTTTATGGACCTTTCCTCCAGAAACTTGTCCAAACCTTTTTTAAACCCAGTTACACTAAAAGCCTTTACTACATCCTCCAGTAACAAATTCCAGAGTTTGATTACATGTTGAGTGAAAAAATATTTTCTCTTATTTGTCTTAAATAGTTTACCCTGTAGCTTCATTGCATGTCCCCTAGTCTTTCTATATTCTGATAACGTAAACAATAGATCTACGTTTACCCGTTCCACTCCATTCATTAAGTTATAGACCTCTATCATATCTCCCCTCACCTGTCTCTTTTCCAGGTTGAAGAGACCTAACCTTTTTAGCCTCTCCTCATAGGAGTAGCCTTCCATCCCCTTTACCATTTTGGTGGCTCTTCTCTGAACCTTTTCTAATAACGCTATATCCTTTTTAAGATAACGGCGACCAGAATTGCACACAATATTCAAGGTGCGGTCGCACCATGGAACGATACAGAGGTATTATAATATCCTTTGTATTATTTTCCATTCCTTTCCTTATGATACCTAGCATTCTATTTGCTCTCTTGGCTGCTGCTGCACACTGGGCGGAGGGTTTTAACATCTTATCCACAATGACGCTTAAATCTTTTTCCTGGGTGGTAGTTCCCAATGTGGAACCTTGCATCGAGTAACCATAGTCTGGGTTGTTCTGTCCTAGGTGCATAACTTTGCACTTGTCCACATTAAATTTCATCTGCCATTTTGATGCCCAGTCTTCCAATTTATCAAGATCCTCTTGCAATTTCCCACAATCCTCTTGGGTTTTAACATCTTTAAATAGTTTTGTGTCATCTGCAAATTTTATAGCCTCACTCATTATTCCCTTTTCCAGGTCATTTATGAATATGCCAAAAAGCAGCGGACCCAGCACAGATCCCTGGGGTATTCCACTATTCACCTTTTTCCATTGGGAAAATTGGCGATTTAGCCCTTTCCTCTGCTTTCTATCTTTTAACCAGTTCTTGATCCACAATAGTACACTGCCTCCTATCCCATGACTTTCTATTTTTTCCAAATGTCTCTGATGAGGGACATGGTCAAAGGCTTTCTGAAAGTCCAGATACACTATATCAACCGACACACGTTTGTCTACCTGTTTATTCACACTTTCAAAAAAACATAACAGATTAGTAAAAAAAGATCTTCCTTGTCTAAAGCCATGTTGGCTGTCTCCCATTAGGCCACGACTATCTACATGCTCAGTAATTTTGTTCTTTATGATGGTTTCTACCATTTTTCCCGGTACTGACGTGAGGCTCACCGGTCTGTAGTTTCCTGGATCACTCCTGGAACCCTTTTTAAAAATTGCCGTTACACTGGCGATCCTGCAATCTTCAGGTATTACAGATGATTTTAATGAAAGTTCAAGGATTACTAATAACAGGTCTGCAATCTCATATTTCAGTTCTTTCAACACCCTTGGATGTATACCATCCGGTCCAGGTGATTTGCTACTCTTCAATCTATCAAACAGTTGTAATACATCTTCCCGGTGTAGCGATATTTCTTTCAATTCCTCTGCAGTATCACCTTTAAATACTACTTCAGTCATGGGTAACATCCCTACATCTTCCTCAGTAAAGACCGAAGCAAAGAATTCATTCAGTCTCTCCGCTATAACCTTGTCCCCTCTTACTGCCCCTTTTACCCCTCTATCATCTAACGGTCCAATTGACTCTCTCACAGGTTTTCTGCTACGAATGAACTTGAAAAAGTCTTTATTACGCGTTTTTGCTTCCGTAGCAAGTTTCTTCTCAAATTCTCGCTTTGCCTGCCTTATCAATGCCTTGCATTTAACTTGCCAGTGCTTGTGCTGTTTCCAGGTTTCATAATTTGGCTCTTTTTTCCATTTCCTGAAAGATGCTTTTTTGGCAACAACAGCCTCTCTGACCTCACCTTTAAACCATGCTGGCAGTTTTTTGGACTTCCTTCCACTTTTCTTAATGCGTGGAATACAGCTGCTCTGGGCTTCCAACACACAAGCTTGATGTAAGTCTTTAACCTTTGCAACTGCTCCTTTTAGTTTTTTCTTAACTATTTTCCTCATTTTACCAGTCTCCCTTTCGAAAGTTAAAAGGTAGTACTGTGAATTTCCTTACCATCCCTCCTCTACTAATTAAATCAAACGCGATCATGCTAAGATCAATATTGCCAAGTGGCCCCAACACCCTTATCCTCCTGCACCAGAACTGGTGTCCCACTAAGGACTAGGTCCAATATGGTTTCCCCTCTGGTCAGTTCATGAACCAGCTGCTCCAAGAAGCAGTCATTTATTTCATCTAGGAACTTTACCTCCCTAGCATGTCCTGCCGTGACACTGACCCAGTCGATACCGGGGTAATTGAAATCACCCATTATTATTACTGTGCTGTAACATTCGTTAGCTTCCTTGATTTCTTTGAGCATTTCATCATCCATTTGTTCATTCTGGCCAGGCGGTCGATAGTACACCCCCACTGCCATCGCCGTCCCCTTCTTACATGGAATTTCAATCCATAGAGATTCTACAGCAAATTTTGTTTCCTGAAAAACTTTAACCCTTTGTGACTCAATGCCCTCTCTAACATAGAGTGCAACCCTTCCACCAATTTGATCAGTTCTATCATTACGATATATTTGTACCCAGGTATCACAGTGTCCCACTGGTTGTCCTCCTTCCACCTTGTCTCTGAGATTCCAATCATATCTAACCTCTCATTTAGTGCTATATATTCTAACTCTCCCATCTTATTTTTTAAGACTTCTAGCATTTTCATATAAGCATTTTAGAGATTGTATTTTATTCATATTAATCTGGCTATTGGTAGGCATGGGTAATTTGGAATCTTTAAGCTCTGTCTGCACCATACTCAAGGGCATTTGGGCTACTTTACTCTTTTTTGGAACCTCTCTGCTTTTGGTAGTATCCTTCAAGGATACCTTCTTCTGAACCAAGCACTCTTGGGCAACTGTCGGCTTTCCCCTATTTTCTAGTTTAAAAGCTGCTCTATCTCCTTTTTAAAGGGTAATGCCAGCAGTCTGGTTCCATCCTGGTTAAGGTGAAGTCCATCCCTTCGGAAGAGCCTCTCCTTTCCCCAGAATGTTCCCCAGTTCCTAACAAATCCGAAACCCTCATCCTTGCACCATCATCTCATCCACATAATGAGACTCCAGATCTCTGCCTGCCTTCTCGGTCCTGCATGTGGAACGGGAAGCATTTCAGAGAATGCTACCCTGGAATTCTGGATTTCAACTTCATATCTAAAAGCCTAAATTTAGCCTCCAGAACCTCCCTACAACATTTTCCTATTTCATTGGTACCGACATGTACCAAGACAGCAGACTCCTCCCCAGCACTATCTAAGACCTTATCTAGGTGGTGCGTGTGGTTCTCTACCATCGCACCAGGCAGGCATGTCACGTCCACCAGCCACCCAGCTATCTACATGCCTAATGATCGAATCATCAACTATAACGGCTGTCCTAACCCTTCCCTCATGGGCACATGGCCCTGGAGAAACTTCCACGGTGTGAGAGGGTTTTACATCAACTGGAAGACAGGTCCCTAGTTACAGGATCACTTCCTGCCACACCAGGGTGATGCTCTCCTGTCACGTGATCTCTCTCCTCCATGGCAACGGGGATGCTGCCAGACTGGAGGTGGGACTTCAGGACTATATCCCTGTAGGTCTTGTCTATGTATCTCTCTGTCTTTCTTATGTCTTCCAAGTCTTCTACTCTAGCCTCTAGAGAATGGACTCGTTCCCTGAGAGCAAAGAGCTGATCTCCGTCACCTGAGAGGAGAAGAGGTGGGGCTGGAGCCTTGGGGATTTAAGTCTAGGATAGAGAAAGAAGCAAGGGAGAGGAGGAGGAGAGTCCCAGAGAGTCTCAGGAAGAGACCCAAGCAGAAACACAAGCTGGAGGACAGGACGAGGAAGCACAGGAGAATGGTGGCCAGAGCATGAGGGGGAAGAAGCTGCTACAAGCCCAGGCCCAGGTATGAGCCTTGAAAGCTTGTCTAATACAGAGCAGTGCAGAGTTGCAAGGGATACTCTCAGCTCTAACGGAAGGCAGTCAGCTGAACCCTGTGAACTGGAAGGAGAAGTAGAGCCTATGCAACTAGGTGAACCAGACCTAGCTGTGAATGACGAGGACTCATACATGGATTGCTCCTTGTGCCAATCCTTTACTGCAGAGGGATTGAAGGAAAACCACCCTTAAGATAAAACCTTCAGAGTCAGGTAACTTTGAAAGCCTGTAGATGGTTTTGTACATGTCCTGTGTTAAAGAAGAAATGCGTTTGCTGAGAAAGCCAGAGCAAGCTGAAGCTCTCTGAATGGGCTTATTAAACACCTGCTATCCAGAGCAGTGCACCGGCAAGAAGCCGAGCTAATGGTGAAAAGGAAGTAAAGTTTTTGGCTTTGTTTTTGAATATTCCTAAAGCCTGGAATAGAGCATTATTTGCTTATGAGAAGTTTTTGTTCCTGCTAAAAGTTTTACTTTGTTTGTAAGGAGACAAACAGCCTGGAAGTGTTTGGGACTATGAGAACAGAAGACTGCCATTGAGAAAGGCTGTTTTTGTTTGCTAAACAGCAATGCTAGCCAAGCTGGTAGCATTGACTGTTAGAAGGCTTTATCTTTGAGCTGAAGAACACTATAAGCTGGAAGTTTGCTTTGAGTTTATTTATGTCCTGATGTATATTGTGAAGAATCCTGGAGAAAGAATCCAAGGGTAGTATTTGTGAACCTTGCGTTTCAGTCAATAAATTCTGTCATTGCCTTACTATTCGAGCCAACTACGAGTGTTTTTACCTGAAGCCAAGTGAATTGTGACTGAACTACCTTTCCCAAGAGGCACTGCAAAAGAACAAGTCAGTTAAAGGCTAAAAGGTGAAACTTTCTATGATAACCACGCCCCTCCATAATGGAAGTAAGGGGCAAGGGCGTGACAATATCCATACACATCCTAGACAGAAACAGACCAATCGGAAAAAATTCAAACAGCTAACATAAAAAGGGGATCACAGATACTGCTACACAACCCCATTCACTCACACCATCATTCCTCTCATTAAAAATAGAGAACATAATCCATGGATGTTAAACCAAATGTCCAATAAAATTCAATCTTCTCAGAGCGCTGTAATGAATGCACTGTCCTAGTTTTCAATGGCGTTTATAACTTCTACATGTCCAATTCTCTTTCTCCTATAAACCCCATTCAGAAGAGCAGGTCACTCAGAGTCCACAGTCAATAAAATCCACAAGGCTCACATGTTGTTGTTGTTGTTGCTGTTGTTGTTGTTAAGTGCTGTCGAGTCGGTGTCGACTCATAGCGATCCTCTAGATAGTTGTCCTAAATTGTTTTCGGTATTCAGTCAGGCAGCTCATGGTTCACAGAGTGGTACCCGTAGCTGCTATTATTGTATCGATCTATCTCATTGCTGGCCTTTCTCTTTTGTGTTGACCGTCTACCTTGCCAAGCATGATGTCTCTCTCTAATGATCTCTCTCTTCGCATTTATTTCTTTATTTAGCGATATTTATATACCGCTTTTCGCCAGGTCAAAGCATGATGTGTCCAGAGTATGAAAGAAAGTCTTGTCATCTGAGCTTCTAAAGAAAGCTAAGGTTTGATCTCCTCTAGTATTGACTGGTTTGTTCTTCGGGCTGTCCATGATATGCACAGTAATCGTCACCAGCACCATAATTCAAAGGCAATGATTTTCTTCCTGTCTATCTTTTTCACTGTCCAACTATCGCATCCATATGACGTTGAAAATATCATGGCATGAACGAGTCAAATCTTTGTATGAAGAGAGACATCTCTGCTCTTGAGAATCTTGTCTAGTACCTTTATAGTCATTCTGCCAAGATCAATGCATCGTTGGATTTCTTGACTGCTTGTTGTTCCTTTATTGATAGTTGATCCAAGTAGGTTAAAGTTGTCCACTATTTCAATTTCTTCTCCATCAACAATGAACTTATTGATTTTGCCAATTGTCAGGATCTTTACCTTCTTTACATTAAGGGGCAGGCCCATTTTAAGACTATGTTCCTTGATCTTGAGAGACAAATGTTTCAGATTGTCTTCACTTTTAGCCAGTAATGTGGTATCATCAGCATATCAAAAGTTGTTGATGAGTCTTCCACCAATCTTCACACCTCAGTTGTCTTCATACAGTCCTGCTTCTCTAATGATTTATTCTATATATAAATTAAACAGGTAGGGGGAAAGTATGCAGCCTTGTCATATATCTTTGCTTATTTTAAACCATTCTGTTTCTCCTTGTTCCGTTGAACTGTTACTTCTTGATCAATGTAAAGATTGTACAAGAGAACTATCAGGTGTTCTGGTATACCCATGCTTTTTAATGTGGCCCAGTTTCTCATGGTTTACACAGTCAAAAGCCTTGCTGTAGTCTTTTCAAGGATCCATCTCACATCCTTGATGATGTCTCTTATTCCTCGCCCCTTCCTGAACCCTGCTTGCACTTCAGGCAGTTCATGTTTCAGATATGATTGTAGTCCCTGCTGAATAATCTTGACTAGAATTTTGTTGGCATGTGGGATCAAAGTGATTGTGCAATAATTTCCACAGTCAGATGGATCACCTTTCTTCAGTATTGGTACAGTGCTTTGCGAAAGTATTCACTCCCTCGGTTTTGTCATGTTTTGTCGCATTATGTACAACCTGGAATGAAAATGGAAGTTCATTTGGATGTTAGGTAATGGACCTAACAATATAGAACAAATTGGTGAAGTGGAATGACAATAAAATACCTTGTATATATCATAAAAAAGTCAAAACTGAAAAGTTATGAGTGCATATATATTCATCCCTTTTGCTATGAAACCCCTAAATAATTTCTGGTCCAATCAACTAACCGCAAAACTCACATAATTCATTGATTAGGGTCCACCTGTGTGCAATCAGTGTCACATGATCAGTCACATGATGCCTGTATAAATATACCAGTTCTGAAAGGCCCCCGACTCTGCAAAAACACTAAGCAAGCAACGTGAAGACCAAGGATGTGGAGAAGTATAGACCAGGGTTTGGGTTATAAAACACATATCCCAAATTCTGAATATCCCACAGAGCAACATTAAATCCATTATAACAAAATGGAAAGAATATGGCACCACTACAAACCTGACAAGAGAAGGCCACCCACCAAAACTCACAGGCCGGGCAAGGATAGCATAATTAGAGATGCTACAAAGACACCAAGGATAACACTGAAGGAGCTGCAAAGATTCACAGCGGAGATGGGAGTATCTGTTCATAGGACCACTTTAAGCCGAACACTCCACAGAGTAGGGCTTTATGGAAGAGTGGCCAGAAAAAAAGCCATTGCTTAAAGAAAGAAATAAGAAAACACATTTGGAGTTTGCACATCAGCATGTGACGGACTCCCCAAACACATGGAAGAAGGTTCTCTGGCCAGATGTGACAAAAATTGACCTTTTGGACCATCATAGGAAATGCCCATGTGTGGCGCAAACCCAACACTTCCCATCACCCCACGAACAACATTCCAACAGTGAAACATGGTGGTGGCAGCATCATGCTATGGGGATGTTTTTCATTGACAGGGACAGGAAAACTGGTCAGGATTGAAGGAACAATGGATGGCACTAAATACAGAGCAATTCTTGAGGAAAACCTGTTTCAGTCTGCCAGAGCTTTGAGACTGGGACGGAGGTTCACTTTCCAGCAGGGCAATGACCCTAAACATACTGATAAATCTGGTTGAAAGGGAAACATTTAAATGTCTTGGAATGACCTAGTCAAAGCCAAGACTTCAATCCAATTGAGAATCTGTGGCATGACTTGAAGATTGCTCTACACCAATGCAACCCATCTAACGTGAAGGAGTTGGAACAGTTTTGCCTTGAGGAATGGGTGAAATCCCCAGTGGCTAGATGTGCTAAGCTAATAGAGACGTACCCCAAGAGACTTGCAGCTGTAATTGCAGCAAAAGGTGGCTCTAAAACATAATGACTTTGGGGGGTGAATACATAGTAACATAGTAAATGATGGCAGATAAAGACCAGTATGGTCCATCTAGTTTGCCCAGTAAGCATCCACCACCCTTTCAGTGAAAAAGTATTTCCTGACATTGCCTTTCAATTTACCCCCTTGCAGCTTCATGTTATGCCCTCTCAATTTACAGCTTCCCCGTCTTTGCAAGAGGTTTGTTTGTTCATTATTACTCTTTAAGTATTTAAAGAATCATATGTCTTCTATCCCTCCTCTCCTCCACAGTGTACATATTTAGGTCTTCAAGTCTTTTCTCATAAGGCTTCTGACGCAGGCTCCAAATCATTTTGGTCGCCTTCCTCTGAACAGTTTCCAGTCTTTTATTTATTTATTTTATTTTTATTTTATTTCAATTTTTATATACCGCGCTATTTACAATCAGCGCGGTTTACAGAGAACCAAAGACCAGAACAACAGGCTGCTCGGTATTACATAAAACCGGAAAATAAACTTGGATAAGATAAACATGGATAATATGGGGGTAAAACTATATACATAGAATATTGATCTGTTAATCCGATCACATAAGAGAGGTATTTATGTAAAATTATCAAAAATGTTTGGAAAAGGAGGGGGAATGTGGTTCGTTTGTAGTGAATATTATGCACTTTATGTAGGGTAGTATTTAATGAATAGGTTATGTTTGAGGGCCTTTCTGAATTGGACTATGCCAGTTATGGCACGAATTTCGGGTGGTAGGGAATTCCAGTGTTTTGGGGCACAAAACATGAAGGCTCTGTTCGCTGTTGCTCGGCTACAAGTTGTTATAGCCTTCGGCATTATTAGGGTGTTTATCGCAATTTGTCTTCTGGATCTAGTTGGAGGTAATGCTTGTGTGAGATCAGTTAGAGAGTTTGCAGACAAACCATCCTTTTCGAGATATGGTCTCCAAAACTGAACACAGTATTTCAAGAGAAGCCTCATCAGTGACTTATACAGTGGCATTAGTACCTCTTCCTTTCTGCTGGTAATTCCTCTTTGTATGCAACCCAACATCCTCCTGGCTTTTGCCACTGCCTTGTTGCACTGTTTTGCCACCTTGAGATCCTCAGAAATAATCACACCAAGGTCCTTCTCCTGGTCAGTGCACACCAACCTCTCGCCCCCTATCACATACATTTCCCTTGGATTTCTGCTTCCCAAGTGCATGACACTGCACTTCTTCACATTAAATCTTAACTGAGAAGCATTAGACGATTCTTCCAGCTTTGTAGATCTTTCCTCATGTTAACCACTCCCTCAGGGGAGTCCACTCTGTTGCAAATTTTCGTGTCATCTGCAAAAAGACAGACTTTTCCATTCAGTCTTCAGCAATATCACTCACAAATACATTGAACAGTTTCGGGACCGGGACCAGGACCAAACCCTGGGGCACCCCGCTAATCACACTCCTTTCATCCGAGTGAGCTCCATTTACCATCACCTTCTGTCGTTCACCACCTTGGGACCCATCCCAAAACTACTGAGTTTATTAATAAGCCTCCAATGAGGAACAGTATCAAAGGCTTTGCTGAAATCCAGGTAGATCACATCCAACGCATGCCCCTGATCTAGTTCTCTGGTCACCCAGTCAAAAATCTCAATCAAATTTGTTTGGCAAGATCGTCCTTTGGTAAAACCGTGTTGCCTCGGATCATGCAACCTGTTGGTTTTGAGAAAGTCCACTATTCGCTCTTTCAAGAGCACCTCCATTACTTCTCCCGCCACCGAGGTAAGGCTCACCGGCCTGTAGTTTTTCACTTCTTCCCTGTCACCACTTTTATAAGAGGAACCACATCAGCCCTTCTCCAGTACTGAGGAACTTCTTCTGTTTCCAAGGATCTGTTGAAAACATCCTTTAATGGCCCTGCAAGAACCTCTCTGAGCTCTTTCAGTATCCTGGGATGTATCCCATCCGGTCCCATGGCCTTGTCCACTTTCAGTTTTGCAAGTTGTTCTAACACATCATCTTCTGTGAATGGTGTGGTATCTACTTCATTCCTATTTTTATATTTGGGAGTCACAGGTGGTCCTTCTCCAAGATTTTCTTTAGTAAAAACAGAGCAGAAGTATTTGTTTAGCAATTTCGCTTTTTCAATATCACTTTCCACGAGTCCGTTCCCAGCACTTCTGAGTCCTGCAATTCCACCTCCGATTTTCTTCCTCTCCCGAATATACCTGAAGAAAGTTTTGTCGCCACACTTCACATCTTTAGCCGTCTTTTCCTCGGCCTTTCATTTTGCTTTCCTTATTTCTCTTTTTGTCTCTTTTAGTTTGATCCTGTATTCCTTTCTGTGTTCCTCTGTTTGCAAGCTTTTGAATTTTGTGAAAGCTGTCTTTTTTGCCTTTATTTGAGCAGCCACTTCTTTGGAGAACCAAATAGGTTTCCTTCTCCTCTTGTTTTTATTTACTTTCCTTACATATTTATCTGTTGCCCCTTTTATTGCCACCTTTAGTTTAGCCCATTGCAATTCCACTTCCCTTATCCCCTCCCACCCTGCCATCTCCTCCTTCAGGTACTTGTCCATTTTACTGAAGTCAAATGCACATTCCTGATTTCATTTTTTTTAAATTACTGTTTGTGTCACAATAAAGGATATTTTGCACCTTCAAAGGCATAGGCATATTGTGTATATCACATGGTGCTATCCCCCAAAACTCCATTTTAATTCCAGATTGTAATGCAAAAAAACAGAACACACATCAAAGGGATGAATACTTTCACAAAGCACTGTATAAACACAGATATTTTCCAGTCAGTTGGCCATGATGTTGTCTTCCAAATTTCCTGGCAAAGCCTTGTAAGTAAGAAAACAGCTGCATCAGATTGCTACAATACTTCAATGGGAATGCCATTGCCTGGTGCTTTGTTCTTATCTTTGACTTCTTCTTTCATCACCAATAGTTCCAGATCATAAGGTACAGGTTAAAACGGCTGTTGGTACACTTCATCTTTATCATATAACGGACTCTGTATCTTCTTTCCACCTTTTCTTGATCTTCTCAGCATCATTCAACATGGATCCTTGAGCATCTTATAACATTCCAATTCGAGGCTACAATTTTTTATTTAACTCTCATAGCTTTAGGAAAGCCGATCTTGTTCTTCCTCTAATAGTTTCTGCTTCTATTTCCTTGCATGTATCATTGTAGTACGTCTCCTTGTAATAGGGGGCAAGAGACCTGTGAAACTTTTTCAATAGGTGTTAACACCAGGTGGCAGTTCAAAAGGCCATTTTGAAAGACTCCTTCTATCCAAGCAAGGACTGTTAATCATCCAGGAAGTTGGTCACAGCTTACCTCAGCAGCACAGGCATAAATAGCTCAACCAGAGCTCTGTGATCCTCAGTCTTGAAGGACTAGAAAAGGGGACTGTTACTTCTGGAGAGAGATCTGCAATTGTGAGTATATAGTTCAGGGAATTTTCTGAAAGGAATTCTTTCTATTAAAGCTAATTAATCTGTGAACCCACTATTTTTTGTTAAATCAGTCAGGGCCTAGTAGCAGCAGTTTAAATTTAAATTTAAAACACAGAAGAGAGCTTCTGGTTACTGAGGAAGATATAGGGATGTTATCCATGACTGAAGTGGTATTTAAAGATGCGGAAGAATTGAAGGAAATATCGAATTGAAGGAAATATCAGGAAGATATATTACAACTATTAGATAAACTGAAGAGTAGCAAATCACCTGGGCCGGATGATATACATCCAAGGGTGTTGAAAGAACTGAAATATGAGATTGCAGACCTGCTATTAGTAATCTGTGAACTATCATTAAAATCATCTCTAATACCTGAAGATTGGAGGATCGCCAATGTAACACCAATTTTTAAAAAGGGTTCCAGGGGTGATCCGGGAAACTACAGACCGGTGAGCCTGACGTCAGTACCGGGAAAAATGGTAGAAACCATCATAAAGAATAAAATTACTCAGCATGTAGATAGTCATGGCCTAATGGGAGACAGCCAACATGGCTTTAGACAAGGAAGATCTTGTCTTACTAATCTGTTATGTTTTTTTGAAAGTGTGAATAAACAGGTCGACAAAGGTGAGTCAGTTGATATAGTGTATCTGGACTTTCAGAAAGCCTTTGACAAGGTCCCTCATCAGAGACTTTTGGCAAAACTAAAGAGTCATGGGATAGGAGACAGTGTACTACTGTGGATCAGGAACTGGTTAAAAGATAGAAAGCAGAGGGTTGAGCTAAATG
Source organism: Ichthyophis bannanicus (assembly GCA_033557465.1). NCBI lineage: Eukaryota > Metazoa > Chordata > Amphibia > Gymnophiona > Ichthyophiidae > Ichthyophis > Ichthyophis bannanicus. The sequence continues at coordinate 915,442,968 of CM066033.1, forward strand.
GCCAATTTTCCCAATGGAGAAAGGTGAATAGTGGTGTACCCCAAGGATCTCTGCTGGGTCCGCTGCTTTTTGACATATTCAAAAATGACCTGGAAAGTGGAATAACGAGTGAGGTTATCAAATCTGCAGATGACACAAAACTATTTAAAGTTGTTAAAACCCAAGAGGATTGTGGAAAATTGCAAGAGGATCTTGATAAATTGGAAGACTGGGCATCAAAGTGCCAGATGAAATTTTATGTGCACAAGTGCAAAGTTATGCACCTAGGGAAGAACAACCCAAACTATGGTTACACGATGCAAGGTTCCACATTAGGAACCACCACCCAGGAAAAAGATTTAGGCGTCATTGTGGATAACATGTTAAAAACCTCGGCCCAGTGTGCAGCGGCAGCCAAGAGAGAAAATAGAATGCTAGGTATCATAAGGAAAGGAATGGAAAATAAAACAAAAGATATTATAATGCCTCTATATCGTTCCATGGTGAGACCGCACCTTGAATATTGTGTGCAATTCTGGTCGTCGTATCTTAAAAAGGATATAGCGTTATTAGAAAAGGTTCAGAGAAGAGCCACCAAAATGGTAAAGGGGATGGGAGGATACTCCTATGAAGAAAGGCTAAAAAGGTTAGGGCTCTTTAACCTGGAAAAGAGACGGCTGAGGGGAGATATGATAGAAGTCTATAAATTAATGAACGGAGTTGAACGGGTAAATGTAGATCGATTGTTTACCTTATCAGAATATAGAAAAACTAGGGGAATGCAATGAAGATACAAGGTAAACTATTTAAGACTAATAAAAGAAAATATTTTTTCACTCAACGTGTAATCAAACTCTGGAATTTGTTACCGGAGGATGTAGTAAAGGCTGTTAGTGTAGCTGGGTTTAAAAAAGGTTTGGACAAGTTCCTGGAGGAAAGGTCCATAAACCATTATTAAGAAGGAACCCAGGATATCAATGCTTGACCCAGTACAAGCATTGTGGAACCTGTGTCTTTTGAGGAAACTGCTAGGTACGTATGACCTAGATTGGCCACTGTTGGAAACAGGATACTGGGCTTGATGGACTTTGGTCTGACCCAGTATGGCATATCTTATGTTCTTGTCTTGTCTTGATGCTCATTGGAAATCTCTGTTGAGTTCTGCAATTGTCTCTCTTTCTCCTCTGGCTTTAGCTTCTCTGCATTTCTGGGTAATTTTCAGAGTTTCTTCAGTCATCCATTTTGGCCATTTTTGCTTTTTCACCTTTTGTAGACACTTCTCACTTTCTTCCAACACAACCTTCTTGATGTCATCCCATAACTCTTCTGAAACTCTGTCATTTGTATCTAAAGCAGCAAATCAATTTTGCAGACAGTCTTTAAATTCCAGTGGTATATTCTCAAGGTAATATTTTGCTACATTCATGAGTGGCTTGCTCTTTTTCAACTTTAGCTTGAGTTTGCATATAGTAGTTGGTGATCTGTACCACAGTCAGCTCCAGGTTTTGTCTTTGTTGATGATATAGAGCTTTTCCATTGTTGACTTCCACAGTCAATTTGATTTTTGTACAATCCACTGGGTGAAGTCCATGTGTACAGTCGCCGCTTGTGTTGCTGGAAGAAGGCATTTGAGATGAATAGATCGTTGGTCTTGCAGACTTCTATCAGTCTTTCTCCAACTTCATTTCTGTTGCAAAGTCCATATTTTCCAACTACTTTGCCTTCTTCTTTGTTGCCAAGTTTTGCGTTCCAGTCACCCATGACTACCAGGATTATCCTGTTTGCATGTTCTGTCAATTTCAGCTTGTATTTGTTCATAGAACTCATCAACTACATCCTCCTCTGCAGCTGTTGTTGGGGCATATACTTGAATTATAGTTGTGTTGATGGGCATTCCACGTAGACAAATTGAAATTCAGCTTTCACAGACTGCATTTTATTTCATTACAATTCTTGCAAGTTTCTTCTTAATTATAAATGCAACACCATTTCTTCTTTGTCTTTCATTTCCAGCATAGTAGACCATGTGATCATCAGATGCAAAGTGCCCAATGCCAGCCCATTTCAGTTCGCTGACACCCAATAGATCAAGTTGTACATGTTCCATTTCATTCTTGACCACCTCCAACTTCCCTTGGTTCATGCTTCGTACTGTTGGGAAATTTGACTTATGTCTGCCTTAGGTCTGCTGTATATGTTGGCTTTATATGACTGCACCCTTACCTGGTGAAACTACACAGCATATGGAAGGCACAGAAGACAAGCATGTGGGTATAAAGGAGTAGATGCGGCCTGCTATGGAGGAGTCTGGGTAACCATATTCTGCAAAGGAGTATGCAAAATAGTGGGCCTAGCAGTATTGGAACCTAACAAGAAAATACAGGCCCAGCTAGGAATTCAACAAATTCAAACTAATGAGCACGAGCACTCCTGCCCTGAAGGTTTCAATTAGTGCCAAGAAGAAGGAAAAACACAGGAAGGGGCAGAGGTCACAGGCCATGCATAGATAGGCAGACCTTGATAAGCAATCCAGATGTATAAACATAAAAGGGTCCTCCCCTGGGGAAAAGTGTTACAGGAAGCCTAGAGGCCCTGCAAACACCTAAGAATTTATGATGAATTCACTGAAACTAATTTGAAGCAGACATTTGAGGCAAAGAGAAATATATACAAACCAGCCATTTTAAAGAATCGGGGGCACTACTTTCTCCCCTTACAGAGAGAAGGTGCTGTCCCGTCATCCCTAGACAGGCATTTGCTGTTTTGCTATTTTATAATCACTTTTGTTATTCTAAATAAAAGTCTTTGTAGCTAAAGCAACTGCCGTCTAAGTAATTCATTGGTAATTGGTGATATTTGGGGAACTTTTGTGGGAAAACCAGGCCACAGTACTTTCCATGTCCCAATATGTAAGACATCTTTGCAGCTTCTGACTCTCATTTCATGTGCAGCTACATCAGCAGTCAGTCATCCCGAGAGCTTTAATCCAACCATATCATACATGCTGGCTTTACTCTGAAAAGTCCTCAGCTCCTCCCCAGTAGTTAATTGAGTGCCTTCCGATCTGAGGGTCTCATCTTCCAGCAATATAATGCAATTTGTTTTGTTGTGACTATCCATTGGGTTTTCGTGGCAAGATATGTAAGTAGATTGCCAGGCTTTTATTCCACAGAGTTTAATTCTAGTGCTGTTGCCAATGGCACAGAAATGTGATCCTCCACTGCCAACACTGTCCCATTCTGCTGAGGTTGTGTGTGGTTTGACATTCCTTTCCATATGCTTTGGTACGAACACTGGTTTTCTCCCTAGAGATTCTGGCTGATAGAGGCATAAGGATGATGTCATTGATGCCTGAATATTTCATTGGCTCTCTGTCTCAACTCATGTGCTGGTAGAAGAACACAACCCACTAGTCTGGACTGGTCTAGCAGGACTCAAGGAAAGGACATTATCTCTTAAGTAACAGATCAGAAAAAATCCCACACAATTCACACGATGTCTTCAGCAACAGTCCACAATTCTCATGCAATAGTATACAAGTCAATGAAGGCATTTGACCTGTTCGTTCCTGTAGTCTCCAAGACCAATCACTCCATATTAACAAACATAATGATGTCCAACCCCGGTCATTGAATTCACTAGCAGAATGACAGCTTCCTCAGGGAATTTCTTACAAACCCAAACTGTAGTCCACAATTTATTTATTCTGTTGTTCACATCCAACACAGTAACCAGCACTTAATTTTAACCACTAAGAGGGTCATTTTATAAAATTTGCACATAAAAGGTAACATTTTACTTACCAGATAATGTCCTTTCCTTGAGTCCTGTTAGACCAGTCCAGACAAGTGGGTTGTTTTCCTCTACCAGCACATGAGTGGAAACAGAGAGCTAATGAAATATTCAGGCTTCAATGACATCATCCCAATACCTCTGTCAGCCAGAGTCAATAGGGAGAAAATCAGTATTCATACCAAAGCATATGGAAAGGAATGTCAAACCTCACACAACCTCAGTGAGAGTAACAATGCTCAACCAAATAACCAGGAAACTATGTTCAAGATAGCGTAGTTACTCATCTGTAACAGGTGTTCTCCAGGAGCAGCAGGAATCAGTCCTCACATATGGGTGACGTCGGTGCCGACGGAGCCCTCATGCGGAGCATTTCCTCAGCTTTCAAAGAAAGCCTTTGGGAATGCAGCGTGCATGCGCGGTCCCCTTCCCACCCAAGGATGCCATCTTGCTCAGTCTGATGCCATAGCTAAAAGACAGCAAAAAACAAAATGAAGGATAGGACTGCAACTCCAGGGGATGAGGGAGGGTCGTGAGGACTGATTCCTGCTGCTCCTAGAGAACACCTGTTACAGATGAGTAACTATGCTTTCTCCAGGAACAAGCAGGAAGTCAGTCCTCACATATGGGACTCCCCAGCTCTAGGCTATCATGAACCCAGAGCTGAAAAACTGGCTCCCTCTCAAGAGCCTCAGCATCCATGATAAGAATTTTCTCTGAGAACGCACCCCGTACGGTAGCCCAACACAAAGGGCCGGAGGGTAGGAGTTGCCTAAACCTCAAAGAGATTACGGAGAATCACCTGGCCGAAAACACTGTCCCACCAGGACTCTCTCCTCCAGGCAGTAATGGGCTGCAAAAGTCTGGCTTGAAGACCAAGTTGCGGCCCGGCAGATGTCTGACAACGGAACAGAGAAATGAGATACTGACGCGGCTTTCGCCCTGACACGGTGGGCTGTGACCTGACCCTGCAAGGGGAGGTCGGCTGCCCTGTACGCCCAGGTGATGCAATCTGCTACCCAAGTGGACAACATACGCTTGGAGACAGGTAACCCCATCCTATTAGGGTCAAACGAGATGAAGAGCTGAGTAGCCCTTCGATACTCCCACATATGTTCTATGTAAAAGGACAACGCCCTTTTACAGTCCAGGGTATGCAAGACTGTTTCAGCCCAACTGGCATGCGGCCTGGGAAAAAAGGTCGGAAGAACCACCTCCTGATTGGGAGGAACTTGGGAACTTTTGGGAGGAACTTGGGATGGGTCCGTAGGACCACTCTGTTCCTATAGAACCGCATGTACGGTCTATCAGAAACCAGAGCTTGTAGTTCACTCACACGTCTGGCCGAGGTAAGAGCGACTAGGAAGAGCACTTTCCAAGAGAGGAAGCACAAATGGCAAGTAGCCATCGGCTCAAACGGTGGGCGAGCAAGTTGCTGCAAGAGCACGTTCAAATCCCACTCAGTCGCCGGTCGACGAACCGGAGGCTTGAGTAGAAGCAGACCTCTGAGTAATCTGGACACCAAGGGGTGAACCGACAGAGACTGTCCTTCCACCGGTGAGTGGTGCGCTGACAAAGCACTGAGGTGGACCCGAACAGAGACAGACTTAAGGCCTAGGTCTGAAAGGTGAAGGAGATACTGCAGTACTACTGGCACAAGGCAAGAGAAAGGATCTTCATTGTGCTGAGCACACCATACCGTAAACTTATGCCACTTGAGGGCATAGGACTTTCTGGTGGACTGCCTCCTAGAGGCCAAGACCATCTCCTCAACCTCCTCAGGTATAAGAAAGGGAGCTAGCACTATCCTTTCAGCAGCCAGGCCATCAGATTGAGGGACTTGAGATTTGGGTGCAGAAGGGAACCCTGCTCTTGAGACAGGAGATCGTGTTGCAGCCCCAGAGGGAACGGAGCTTCCACCGCCAACTGCAGAAGAAGTGGAAACCACGGCTGCCCCGGCCATTTGGGGGCTACCAGTATCACCGAGGCCTTGTCCTGGAGGATCTTGAACAGAGTTCGGGCTACCAGGGGCGTGGGAGGAAACGCATACAGGAGGCCCGTAGACCAAGAGATCAGAAAAGTATCTGCTGCCATCCTCAGGGGATGCGGCTGTCTGGAGCAAAACCTGGACACCTGACGGTTTAGTGGACTTGCAAAGAGATCGATGGATGGAAGTCCCAGCGGAGGAAGATCTGCTGGACCACCAATGGATTCAACTGCCATTCATGAGGCTGGAGAATCCTGCTTAGCTTGTCTACTAGGAAGTTTTCCTAACCAGGTAGATAAACTGCTTTGAGAAACATGCCTTGTCTGACCACAAAGGAGCAAAGGGCCAGTGCCTCCTGACATAGGAGCCTGGACCCTGTGCCCCCTTGTTTGTTCACGTAGAACATTGCCACCTGACTGTCCATCTGAACTAGGACAGACTGTTGAGAGAGAGCATGGCAGAAGGTCTTCAGAGCTAAGCAGATTGCTCGCAGCTCTAAAAGGTTGATCTGCTGTGTGGCCACCCGAAGGGACCACAGGCCTTGAGTGCACGTGCCCTGGCAATGTGCATCCCAGACCTTTAAGGACACATCCGTCGTCAGCATCCTTGTGTGTGATGGAACCTGAAGAGTTACACCCCTGAGAAGGTTTGGCAGATGTAGCCATCACTGTAAGGAGTTCAGAAGTCATCTGGACACCTTTACTCTGTCTCAGAGGTCGCCGGTGGCTTGTGTCCACTGATCTCTGAGGTACCATTGAGCAGCCCGCATGTGCAGACGGTCATTCGGGGTCACATGTACCGTGGATGCCATGTGGCCCAGGAGCCGCAGGTAGTGCCTGGCGGAAACACGAGAATTGCTTTGGAACTGGTTGGCCAAGTCCATAAGTCTGTGGGCCCTGCCCTCGGGCAAGTAATGACTCGGGGACTCCGGCTCCAGGCGAGGTAGTTTGGTCGGCTGCTCCGACTCCGAGAGCCCGGGACGGTGGTCAGGGCTGCGCGACTTGGCCCTCAAAAATCCAGGTGCCTCCACTGACGCCGCCCTCACGAGCTTCTTCTTCCTTTTGTGCTCCCGGGTGGGAGACCCCCTCTCAGAGGACCCACGACGGCGCTCGGGGTCAGACTCCCAAGATGTCGAGGCCTCTGACGAAGTCCGGGCCTGGCCGGACACGGACTCCAAAAAAATTCTTTCACGTTGATGCTGACAGATCCGAAGCGCCTTCGACGACATCTTGCTGCACGGGCCACAGACCAGTGGGGGTCATGGTCGGGCCCGAGGCATCGGAGACAGCAGTCGTGTGTGTCTGTGAGAGACATAGGTTTCTTACACCGATCACATTTTTGAACCCGCTGACAGCCATCGGGGGAAAAAGGGCCCCTGCAAGGTCAAAAGACAGGGCTGCCAGTAAAATTAACAAAAAAAGCGCGAATGCTAGTCACAAAGGACAAAAACCGAAAAAGAAGTTCCGGGCTCGATACCGGTGTACCGAGCCGAGGCGGGATGGGGAACCGGCATTGAACCGGATAAAGAGACACGAAAAATCACAGAAAAAAATCAACTTTTTCCCGGGTGACACAAACTACGTCCCTTGGGCTCCGCGGAAAAAGAAAGACTGAGCAAGATGGCACCCTTGGGCAGGAAGGGGACCGCACATGCGCGCTGCATTCCCAAAGGCTTTCTTTGAAAGCTGGGGAAATGCTCCGCACGAGGGCTCCATCGGCGCCGATGTCACCCATATGTGAGGACTGACTTCCTGCTTGGTCCTGGAGAATGGTTTGAACAGAAGACTTGTCAGAAGATGATGGGCCCACAGGGCCAACCGCTCAGATAATGGCAGACCAAAAGGTACTACCGCATTACAGCAGATCAACACAGGTTCAAGGCCGGGTCCTGGACTGGTCAAACAGGACTCAAAGAAAGGATATTATCTGGTAAGTAAAACGTCACCTTCTATATGGTCCTGATAGACCAGTCCAGACAAGTGGGATGTGCCAAAGCTCTGCCTCCACTGGGCAGGAAGAAGAAACAACAGCTCATAAAACCTTTGAGCTAAAGGCTGTGTCCGCCCGAGTGTGGACATCCAAGTGGTAATGCTTGGAAAGAGTGAAAAGTGATACCCATAGTGCCGCCCAACATTGAGGGGGCTACTGAGCTACACTACACCCACAAGAACACTTGTGCTCAAGTAGAATGTGTGCACAAACCCTTCAGAACTAACCGATTCTGCAACATACATCAAGGACATGACCTCCTTGATGCAGCACTCTAATGTAGACTTGGTGGCCATGTCACCCCTGCACAGCCCAGCAAACAGCACAAAATAGTTGATCTGACATGAAAGGAATTCATAACCGTCAATTTATTTATCTATCTATCTGGTTTTATATACCACCTTATCTTAGAATCAAGGTGATTTACAAGTAACAGGTTAAACAGAACTTAACGTTGAGGCAATATTACGGTTTACATGGAACGAGGTAACATAAGAATATAACCATATGTTGAACATAATATAATATAACAAGTACCATAGAAGCACCTTCCGAACATCTACAAGGCATAAATCCTTACCTTTCCCTTAACACTACTCCTTAGAGAAGGAGGGCAGACAAACCACTTGATTCACATGGAAGGAAGACAGAATCTTGGGCAAAAACGAAGGCACCGGCAAAATGAAGACGGCCTCCTTCGAGAAGGACAGATATAGATTCCAGCAGGACAGAGCTTGAAGTTCAGAAATCCGCCTTGCTGAACAAATTGTGACCAAGAAAACTGTCTTGAGAGTTTAAATCTTTAACACATTTCAAAGGCTCAAAGCACTCCGACATCAGGGCCCTGAGCACTAGCCAGAAATCCCAAGAAAGGACAACCGATCGAAGTGATGGTGGGGGGGGTGGGGGGGGGACAATGCAGATGCCAAACCCCCTGAAGAAAGAGCGAGACATCTGGGTGGCAAGGCAAAGTCTGTCCAATCACCAGACCTTTGAAACAGGACAAAATTGCCACGTGAACTTTCAGGATGCTAAAGGAAAAGCTTTTTTCCAGACTATTCTGAAGGAAGGCCTGCAGAGATGGCACCTTCGCTGCCTCAGGAACAAGCCTTTGCGCGCCAAACCAATGTTCAAAGAGGCTCCAGACATTTACATATGCTAAACTGGTAGAAGCTCTCCTGGCCTTGAGATGAGTGGAAACTACCACAGGAGAAAGCATAGTTACTCACCTGTAACAGGTGATCTCCGGGAACAGCAGGAATTTAGCCTTCACATATGGGTATCATCGGTACCAACGGAGCCTGTGCAGGAACGCTCCCCAGCGTCCAATTAGAAAGCTTTTGGGAGCATCCCACAGCGCCTGCGTGCTGCCTTCCCGCATTTCCCAATTGCCTCTCTCCAGTTCTTCGTTTTCCGCGGAGCCAGCAGGTCATTGTTCCTGACACCGCAGAAAATTTTTTTCCTTATTCTTCTCTTTTGTGGTTCGCGTCTGCCTTCCTCGATACTATACCGGTACCGCCGGTTCTTCTTACAACTCCTAGGGGAGGTGGGTGGGTTGTGAAGACTAAATTCCTGCTGTTCCCGGAGATCACCTCTATGGGAGATCAACTATGCTATCTCCAGGAACAAGCAGGAATGTAGTCTTCACATATGGGGACTCCCTAGCTTTAGATGCCAGGGAGAGACCCCAGAGGTTGTGTGTCCCTGTGAAAGGGCTCCACTTCCCCCCATGGATCTCTGGCATCATACCAGGGATGGTGGGTAGGAGTTGATTAGGTATGGAACAGGTGTTGGAGAACAGCCTGACCAAACAAGGCATCCCGGCGGGAGTCCTTGTCCAAGCAGTAATGGGCTGTGAAGGTATGAACCGAGGCCCAAGTGGCTGCTCGACAGATGGCGTCGATAGACACAGAGTGCAGATGAGCCATTGAAGTTGCCATGGCTCTCACATTGTGACATGGCCCTCCAGAGGAAGATTCTTACTCTGATAGGCAAAGGAAATACGCTGTGCAATCCAGTTGGACAGTGTTCTCTTGGAGACTGGAAGTCCCAAATGAGAAGGATCAAAAGCAACAAAGAGTTGAGAGGACTTTCTATGTTGCTGTGTTCTTTGTAAGTAAAAGGCTAAAGCTCTTTTACAGTCCAAAGTATGAAGATTCCTTTCTGCATTTGATGCATGAGGCCTTGGAAAAAACACAGACAGGTAGACTGCTTAGTTAAGATGAAAAGGCCACCTTTGGCATAAAGATGAAAAGACCACCTTTGGCATAAAGTGTGGATGCGTCCTAAGGACTACCTTGTCATGATGGAACCTTGTATAAGGTGGATTTATTTATTTATTTATTTAGCTGTATTTATATCCCGCTTTTCACCGGGTCAAAGCGGTCAATTGGGAGATACATAAGAACATAAGAACATAAGAACATAAGAAATGCCATACTGGGTCAGACCGAGGTCCATCAAGCCCAGTATCCTGTTTCCAACAGTGGCCAATCTAGGTCATACGTACCTAGCAGTTTCCCCAAAAGACACAGGTTCTGCAGTGCTTGTACTAGGCCAAGCATTGATATCCTGGGTCCCTTTTTAATAGTGGTTTATGGACCTTTCCTCCAGGAACTTGTCCAAACCTTTTTTAAACCCAGCTATACTAACAGCCCTTACTACATCCTCCGGTAACAGATTCCAGAGTTTGATTACACGTTGAGAGAAGAAATATTTTCTCCTATTTGTCTTAAATAGTTTACCCTGTAGCTTCATTACATGCCCCCTAGTCCTTCTATATTCTGATAGCGTAAACAATTTATCCACGTTTATCCGTTCCACTCCATTCATTAATTTATACACCTCTATACATTTAACACGAGGGGATATGACACGCATACGCTAATACTTACAGGGAACATGGGCAATGGAGGGTTAAGTGGCTTGCCCAAGACCACAAGGAGTGCCTATAGGACTAGAAATCCCAGTCCCTCCAGCCTGAGATTGCTGTCCCCAGGTGGGACTTGAACCCCCGGCCCTCCGGCATGAAGTACCTTGTCCTAACCACTAGGCCACTCCTCCCCTGCCACTACTGCCTGCAATTACTGATGCCACTACTCCCCTGCCACTACTGCGTGCAACTCACTGATGCAAAGTGCTGATGTGATTGCAATGAGAAAGATAACTTTCCAAGAAAGAAATTTCAACGAGGTAGTAGCTAAGGGTTCGAAAGGTGGCTTCATGAGCTGACGAAGAACCAGATTCAAGTCCCATGCCACCGGTGCTGGCTTAATGGGAGGCTTAGTTAGAAGAAGGCCTCTCATAAATCTTGCTATAAGAGGATGGGAGGAAATAGGTTGTCCATTTAAAGGCTTGAATGAAGCCGCGATAGCACTTAAATGGACTCTTACTGAGTTAGTTTTAAGTCCTGCATTGGATAAATGAAGGAAATACTCCAGTAATGATTCCAGAGGTATCGCAAAGGGGTTAAGGCCCTTCTGCGAGCACCATGTGGTAAACCTTTTCCACTTGAAAGCATAAGAGCGTCTTGTGGAAGGTTTTCTAGAAGCATAAAAGATATCCTTTACCTGCTGAGGAAGGTTAAGATCCTGAAGATCTAGGCCTTCAGAAACCAAGCCCTGAGATGAAGAGACTGGGGACTGGGATGCAATAACATTCCGTCCTCCTGTGACAAGAGATCTGGAGCAGAGCCTAACTCCAGAGAGGGAGCTTGAGAGAGATGTAGAAGCAGAGGGTACCACACTTGCCGTGGCCAATGTGGAGCTATGAGAATCATACAGCCTCTGTCTCTCTGAAGCTTGAACAGGGTTTTGGGAATCAGGGGAATGGGTGGAAAGGCATAAAGGAAGTCTTGACCCCAATGAAGGAGGAAAGCATCCCTGGCCTGACAGCCCTGAGCCGGAATTCTGGAACAGAACCGGGGAAGTTTGGCATTCAACGGACTTGCAAAGAGGTCTATGTCCGGGGTTCCCCAAATTTGAAAAATCTTGGCCACCTGGTCCGCATGTAGAGACCATTCGTGTGGAAGCAGAACTCGACTGAGTCTGTCTGCCTAAGGGTTTTGAATACCTGGAAGATACACAGCCAGGAGATGAATCTGATGCTCTCTGGTGAAGCTTCGTTGCAAAGCGACAGAGAGCCTGTTTCTCCTTGCTTGTTCACATAGAACATGGCTACTTGATTGTCCGAGTTAATGAGGACTGTCTTGTAGCTGAGCAGAGTGTGGAATACCCAAAGAGCAAGGAAGATTGCTCTGAGCTCTAGAAGATTGATGTGTAAATGAGTCTCCTGTGGAGTCCAGGTGCCTTGGGTGGAGAGGTTTTGCAGATGAGCTCCCCAACCCATTTCTGAAGCATCTGTTGTGAAAGTTGCCTGGGGTAAAGGTTGTTGAAAAGGGGACCCCACCAACAGATTTTGAGTGGACTGCCACTATTGGAGGGACAAAATAAGGCGATTTGTGTTTGCTATTTTGTCTGACAGGCACCCTGATGCCTGGGTCCATTGAGTGGATAAAGTCCACTGGGCTGCTCTCAGGTGGAGGCGAGCATATGGGACCACATGCACGGTAGATGCCATGTGACCTAGTAGTTGAAACATCTCTCGAGCAGTGAGATGAGATTTTAGCACTGCTTGAGAAGCTAATTGCACCATGCGAAGGCAACGGGGCTGGGGGAGATAGGCCCTTGCTTTCCTGGTATCCAACAAAGCTCCTATGAACTCTAGAGATTGAGTGGGAGTTAGGCTGGATTTTGGGATGTTTATGACCAGACCCAAATATTGCAGGATACGCATTTTATTTATTTATTTAATGGTATTTCTATCCCGCCTTTTCCTTTAATCAAGGCGGTTACACAGCAAACAATCAATTGAATTGTAATTGGGTTCAAGGTGTGCATATAATGTACAGTGGATTGAGCGTGTGTGGGTGTGCTGATTAGTGTGCGCTGTTTACATCATGAGCTTTATACAGGTACATGTGCGCTATTTACATCATGAGCTTTATACAGTGAATGTGCAAAGAGCGTGTGAGTAAGTTGTTAGTCCATGGATGGAGGTCTCAATATGTGTTCGGGCCGTAGTGCTCCAGGAATAGCAGAGTCTTTAGTTGTTTCCTGAAGTCCTTAGTGTCTTTCGTGGCACGCAGTTCGTCCGGGAGTGCATTCCACATTCCAGGTGCTGCCATTGACAGTGCTCTTCGTGCGATGGACTTGCATGCCTTTGTTTAGTCTTTTGGCATGTTGATTGTATCTGCTGTGGCTCTTCTTCTGGGTCTTATACTGGCGTCAGGTTGTATGAGGGGAATGAGGCTGAGGGCTGAGTTCCTGTGTTTGATCCTGAATATGTTTAGGATTGTCTTGTATCTGATACATGAGCTGATTGGGAGCCAATGTAGTTCTTTTAGTATGGGGGTGATGTGGTCTTGTTTGGATGCACCTGCTATTATTCGTGCTGCCGTGTTTTGGGCCATTTGTAGTGGTCTGAGCGATTGTTTTGTCATGCCTGTATAGATCGGATTGCAGAAATCAAGTATGGGAGTTATTAGAGCTTGGCAGACTGTGCGGAAGTGTTCGTGTGTGAGGAGTGGTTTGAGGCGTCTGACTATTCTCATTTTGAAGTATGCGTTTTTGGTGGTTCTGCTGATGTGTGATTGAAAGTTTAGGCCTCTATCGAGTGTTACTCCAAGATATCTCAACTCATTTTTTAGCGGTATGGTTGCATTGTTGACCTTGATGGAGGGTGGCGGGCTGAAGCTGTTGTTTCGTGTGATGAGAAGTGCTTCTGTCTTGTTGTAATTTATGGTCAGGTTGTTGTCATGTAGCATTGTGCAGGATAGAGAAATTCTGGCCTCTGACTCTGATGGGGCTCGAATGAGCCAGTCGTCTAAGTAGGGGAAGACGAATATTCCTAGAGTGCGAAGAAATGCTGCTACCACAGCCATGCATTTCGTGAACACCCTTGGTGCTGAGGCCAGGCCAAAAGGAAGCACCCTGTATTGGTAGTGCTTTCCTTGAAAAAGGAACCGAAGGAACTTTCTGTGAGTTGGATGGATGAGAACATGAGTGTACGCATCCTTGAGATCTAGAGAACAAAGCCAATCCTGACTCTGAAAGTACGGCAGGAGGGTTCCTAGAGAAATCATCTTGAATTTCTCTTTGAACAGGAATTTGTTCAATTCTCTGAGATCTAAAATAGGTCTGTGTCCCCCTGTTTTCTTTGGGATAAGGAAATAGGGGGAGTAAAACCCTGTACCCTGTTGAGGAATGGGTACCTTTTCTATTGCCCCTTGGGCAAGAAGCATAGTGACCTCTTGATTTAACAGGTTGTTGAGAGAGGTCTGAGAATTGAACTGTCTTACCATTGTGGGAGGGGGCATGCGGATAAAGTGAAGCTTGTACCCCTCTTTTATAATGGAAAGAATCCAATGTTCTGCTGTTATTTGCCCCCATCTGGGGGCAAAATGACACAACCTTCCTGGAATGGTGAAAGGTTCTGGTCCGTTGAGAGCCAGGAAGGCTAGGTTCTCTAGATGGAAGTCAAAGGCCTTGCGGAGGCTGAGACTGCTGAGACAATTGAGGCTTAGCAGTCTTTGCTTTTCTTTGTTTAGGTGGTTGCTGAGTCTTCCGGACAGGTTGACCTGCAGAACGTCCCTGCTGATAAGAGGGATAAAACCTCTTCTTTTTGGAGAAGAATGGTTTCTTGAAAGATTTCTTCCTTGCAGGATCAGCTGTGGCTTTGGATAACCCATCCAAAGTGGAGTTATCAGCATTCAACTCATTGGCCTTTTCTTGCCAATTTTTGCCGAATAGATTCTCACCTGTACAAGGGATATTGCCCAGTTTGTCCTGCACCCAGAGCTCCAAATCGGATGCCTGGAGCCAGGCAATTCTACGTGCACCTATGGCAATGGCAGAGGTTCTGCTTATGCACTCAAAACAGTCAAAGGCTGCACGATTGACAAATTTAGACACATCCTGCGCATGTTTAACCAGTGTGAGAAAATTCTGCCTCTTATCTTCAGGAAGAAGAGGGCTCAAAACCTCTAAATCTCCTGTGACTTCTTTAAGGAACATTCCCATATATAAAATATAGGAACTGATCGCATGGAAGTCTGGAAGGTACGACGTCCAAAGGCATCCAAAGTTCTACACTCACGTCCTGGAGGATTAGAGGCATGCCTCTTTGCACTCTTGATCCTTCTCATAGCTGACTCCACTACAATAGAGTGGTGGGACAGCTGAGTCTTCTGGAAACCAGGACACGGAGGAATCCGATACATGGTATCCAGTCAACGAGAGTAAGGAGACGTGGTAAGGGGGGTTTCCCACATTCTTAACATGAGATCATGTAAGATCTCATGGATAGGCAAGGTAGCTGCCTCCTTAGGAGCCTTGGGATATTGTAGAATCTCCAACTCCTTTGCCCTGGGCTCTGTCTCAGGAGCCACAGTAATGGAGAGACCTCGAGCCACCTCCCTGATAAAATCCTGAAAGGAGATTTCTTCTGGAGGAGACATCCTACGTTTAGGAGAGGAAGGCTCCTCTGGGAGAAGTATTCTGGTACCGACAGAGCTATCAGAATCCTCAGACTCCTCTGAGGATTCAAAGTACCTTCTGTCCGGATGCTCCTGTAGAGCACGATACCCGTACCGACCGAGGTCGGTACCGGGGGAATCGGTACCGGTGTATCGGTACTGGAAGGCATAGCATGACTGGGTGTGGGCAAAGCAGACAACGATGTCGATGCTGTCGGTACTGGTACCGATACCGGTGCTGGAGTCGGTGCCGGTACCAGTTGAACTGTCTGACGCGGTTCCGAGGGTATCGATGCCGCAAGGAGAGCCGCCAGACTGCATTCAATAGCCAGGAATCTCTGGTCTATCGACGCTGCCGATGCCTGGGTGTCGGTACCAGAGAAAACAGCCGGTACCCCAGAGCATGGCACCAGTAGTTCTGCCGAGGCTGAGGCCTCGAGAACATCCTGGAGCCCCGATAATACTTTGGAAGCTGAAGCCTCCCACCGGGGCAATTTTGCCGGTACAGAACCCTCAAGGGCCAGAGGCATCTCGATGCTTGGAAGGAGATCTACCCTTTGAGGACCGGCCAGACTTATGTTTAGTTACCTGAGATCCATGGGAGGAAGACGGAGACCTGAAAGACGTCGATGCCACAGAAGCTGCATCGGAGGGAAAAAGGGTGCTGAGCTTACCAGCTCGGTTCTGTCGACCCCTCTTGGACATCATGGCACAAGCCATACACTCCGAGATGGAGTGGTCAGGACCTAAACATTTAAGACACCACTCATGGGTGTCGGTGACGGAGATGGTACCGCCACACTTGGTGCACTTCTTCAAACCCGAAGTGGGTTTTTCCATAATGGAGGAGATTTTGGGCCTAAGGCCCAAAATGGCGCATGCACCTGAGGAGAAAAAATTGGAAAAGAAGAACTAAATATATATTTTTTTTTTTTAAAGAAAGAAAGAAGAACCGGCGAAGGCAGACGCGAACCACAAAAGAGAAGAATAAGGAAAAAAAATTTCTGCGGTGACAGGAACAACGACCTGCTGGCTCTGCGGAAAACGA
Organism: Ichthyophis bannanicus; assembly: GCA_033557465.1. Classification (NCBI taxonomy): domain Eukaryota; kingdom Metazoa; phylum Chordata; class Amphibia; order Gymnophiona; family Ichthyophiidae; genus Ichthyophis; species Ichthyophis bannanicus. Next base: position 915,459,297 of record CM066033.1, read on the forward strand.
AGAACTGGAGAGGCAGTTGGGAAAGGTGGGAAGGCAGCACGCAGGCGCTGTGGGATGCTCTCAAAAGCTTTCTAATTGGACGCTGGGGAGCGTTCCCGCGCAGGCTCCATCGGTACCGATGATACCCATATTTGAAGACAACATTCCTGCTTGTTCCTGGAGATCTACACTTTATCTGCTGTCATATACGATGTTACTATGTATTTCTTGGTATAGCCTAAGGCACAAGCTCCCCACCCGCATTGGAGGGAGAAGACACCGAATGCACAGGAGCACAGCCAGCCAATCGTTGTCCGCCGAGATCCCCCTGCAGGTCGGGGAGCTGCTCGTTCACTTTGCCCACCGGTGGCCCCTTGTCACCTTGGACAACTGGGTGCTGCAGATTGTCCAGTGGACATCGGCTGCACTTCATCCAGCTGCCGCCTCCATACCACCCTGGGGAGTACTCCATGGACCCCGCGCATTAGAGCCTACTGCAGACTGAGGTCACAGCCCTGCTGGCTGACCTCGCCATCGAGACAGTTCCTCCAGCTCAGATCAGGCAGGGCTTCTACTCCAGCTAATTCCTGGTCCCCAAAAAGACCATAGGGTTGCGTCCCATTCTGGATCTGCGAAACCTGATTCTGTTCCCGGTGTGCAGAAAGTCTAAGTATGTGTACACACACATCCTGATCCACCCAAATCATAGGCAATATCTGCGGTTCATGCTGGGAGGCTACCACTATCAGTATGGAGTGCTCCTCCGGGAACAAGCAGGAAGTCAGTCCTCACATATGGGTGACATTGGCGCTGACGGAGCCCGCGTGGTAACTTCTCTCCAGCTTTCAAAAAAAGACTTTGTGAGATGCACCATGATTGTGTGGTCCCCTTCCCACCCAAGGGTGCCATCTTGCCTCAGTCTCTTTTTTTCTGCAGAGCCCATCGGATGTGTGTGCTTTCCCGGAAAAAGTTGATTTTTTTTCTGTGTTTTTATCTTTTCTCCTGTGAGCGTACTGGTTCTCTCCTGTCTCCCGAATCCGCTTGCCTCCAGCGTCGCATTTTTTCAGGTTCCTTTCTCTTTTTCCCCTTCCCCTTCGAGGGACTCTTCTCTGGTGTGCAGGTTTTTGCACCCTTTCTAGCTGGGCCTAGAAAGTTGGAAATCGTGGGGACCATCTTCTCCGTCATGGCCTCAGTCAGTGGTTTCTGACTGCTGCGCTTATAACATGTCACGCATGGACTTGCATGATTGTTGCCTTCGGTGCCTTGGGGCGGATCATGATGCCTTGATGTGTGGTCTCTGCCAGCAGATGACCCCCAAGGCCCTATGAGGCTGCAAGAAGCAGCACGAGTCGATTTTTCTGAAGACCAACTCAGCCCCGGAGTCATCTGCAGGACCAACGTTCTTGAGGGCTGCCACGGAGGCGCCATCCTCACACGGCAACCACGCTGCCTTGGAGCTTCGAGGACACGGAGTGCTGAGCCAGGGCTCTCTAAAGGAGGAATGCCCTCGATGAGTCTAACATTGTTTGTGGCCTCCTCAGGTGACGAGTCTGGGATCGTGGGGAAGTCCCACGGCACCTGGCCTCAGAGCACTCAACGCAAGGCCAAGAGCAATGGCTAGGAGTGGCCTTCAAAGCTGCCCTGGCAGGAGACAGTGACCGGGGATTGATCTCGGCCCTCCAATCGAGCATCGAGGACATGTACTTGCGGGACTCAGTGAAGGAACTCACCGGGTTCGTGGCTAGTCTCTCCAAAGAACCTCTTCAGTGGTTCTGGATCCTGGTCTCCACAGTCTGGGAGTGCTCTGAGTTTATGACTCGGCCAGCTTATGACGGTTTCGAGTGGATGGCTAGAGTAACAGCAGTGGGAATTAGTGCCCGCTGCCATCGATGTCCCTTGCTGTAGAGAGAACCTCTTCAGCAAACCCATGACTGGAAAGGCCGCTGAGCTTGAGTCCGAGTTCATGACCAGGACCAGGCTCTCCAAGAAGACCGCTGATCCTTCCCGAAAAAGAGGAAGGCTTTTGGAACTTACCCTCAGGGCATGGCCTTCCCAGCTGCCCAACAGTGTCAGCAGGCCAAGGGACAAGGTTATGGCCCTCGTTAGCCTAAGGATCCCAAGCCCCAGCCCGCACCTTAGGTGCAACCTGGAGGGGTTGACTCCTGGGATATAGCCTCTCTTCCTCCAGGGGGCGTCTGGTGTTTTTTGCCGACGGCTGGCCCTCCATCACCCAGACAGATGGACTCTGCAGGTATGCATCCCCTTCACCGGGACCTGTTTCAGCAGGAACTCACAAACCTTATGGCAGACAGGGTGGTTGCCTCTGAGTTTGAAGAGGATGGGTTCAAAATGTTCTACTCCTGCTACTTCCTGGTGCCCAAAAGGATTGGGGGTTTTCGGCCTATCCTAGACCTGTGAGACCTCAACAGGTGTCTGGTGAGAGAGAAATTCAAGATGCTCTCCCTTGCAACATTGCCGCCATACCTCCAGCAGGGAGATTGGCTTTGCTCCTTGGATCTAAAGGATGCCTACAGGCACATCCCTTTCCATCTCCATCATAGGCAGTACCTCTGCTTCATAGTGGGAGGCTGCCACTGTCAATACAGGGTTCTTCTCTTCGGCCTGGCCTCCGCCCTGAGGGTCTTCACCAAGTGCTTGACAGTGGTTGCCGCCTTCCTCCGTCTCCAGGGGGTGTTGTCTTCCTGTACCTGGACGACTGGTTCATAAAGGGCTGCACCACCGCAGAAGCTCACCAGGCAACAGCCCGCACCATACTCATTCTGGAGCATCTGTGTTTAGTCATAAACTACCCAAAGTCACATCTCCAGCCTGGAGTTCATAGGGGCAGTACTAAGGCCCTTCCTCCCTCCGGAAAGGGCCCAGCACTTCCACGTGCTCACAGGACACGTTCATGAACAACCCTCTGCCTCTGCCAGCCTCATGCTTCGCCTTCTAAGCCACATGGTGTCCACGGTACACATCACCCCAGACGCCTGTCTGCACATGCAGCCAGCCCTGTGGGCTCTCAACTCCCAGTGGTCGCAAGCAACGGGGTGCCTTTGGGAAATAGTGGTCATCACCTGCTCCCTGGCCGACTCGCTGGACTAATGGCAGCAGCTCCAGCATCTGCAGGCTGGAATGCCCTTCCAGACCCCCGCCCCTCAAAGGATCCTCACCATAGATGCCTCCAAACTGGGCTGGGGAGCCCATTGCGACAACCTTCGCACTCAGGGCAACTGGTCACAGGAGGAGAGCCTCTTGGAGCTCTGAATGGTAGTGCTCGCCCTTCAGTCCTTTCAACACCACCTTCAACATCAAGTGGTTCTGATCCAAACCGACAACCGGATGGCGATGTTTGTTTTACATCAACAAGCAGGGAGGGATAGGGTCGTTCCTCTTGTGCCAAGAGGTAGTGAGCCTCTACTCCTTCGCCAGCAGCAGTGGGATGCTCTTATGGGTAGTCTACCTCCCAGGCCAGGATAACGTCCTGCAGACCAGCTCAGCCGAGTCCTCCAATTGCATGAGTGGCATCTGGACTCCAAGGTAGCCAGTCGATTGTTCTGTCTCTGGGGGCTCCCGCAGATGGACCTCTTCGCAAGTCCAACCAATGCTCAGCTGACCCGCTTTTGCTCAAGGCAGCTGAATCCCTCGCAGGCAGCAGTGAATGCATTCCTCATCCTGTGGACGGAGGTCCTCTTCTATGGCTTCACACCCACACCACTGATTTCCAAAACCTTGTTCAAGGTTCTGCTCGACAGAGCCACATTGATACTGGTGGCCTCTCAGTGGACCCTGTAGCCATAGTTCCTCCTGCTCCTCCACCTGTCCCAGGCGCTCCTGGTCCCTCTAGGGTATGACCTGGGTCTGCTTTCGCAGGAGGGTAGCTCCCTCCTGCACCCCAACCTAGGGTTCCTATCTCTGACAGCTTGGCTGCTGAAAGGATAGCTTTGGCCCACCTTGATCTCTCCAGCGAGGTGGAAGCAGTTCTCTCGGCTTCATTCAAACCTTCCTCCCTCCCTCTAGGCCTACTCCTTCAAGTAGCGAAGATTCTCGGGCTGGTGTGCAGAGAGTTGGATTAACCCCTTCTCCAGTTTGGTCCAGCTGGTACTCCAGCACCCGCTCCACCTGTCCCAGGTAGGGCTGAAGTCCAACTCTGTCAGAGTTCACCTCTGCGCGCTTTCAGCGCACCACCATCTGGTCGAGGGCAAATCCCTCTCCTCCCAGCCCCTTCTAATTTGGTTCCTGAGGGGCCTACTTCTCTCTAAGCCACCCGTCCACCCCCTGTCAACAGAGTGGCATCTCAGCGCAGTTCTTTCAAAACTCACTATGCCACTGTTTGAGCCGCTTGGCTGTGCCACCTCAAGTATCTCTTCTGGAAGGTGGTCTTCCTCATGGCGCTCTCCTCAGCCCACAGGGTCAGCGAGCTCCAGGCCCTGGTGGCTCATCCACCTTACACAAGTTTCTACAATAATAGGATCATGCTCTGCACACACCCGAAGTTCCTCCCAAAAGTGGTGTCTCCATTCCACCTCAAACCAGGAGATATGGCTTCCCACCTTTTTCCGTGGCCCCATGCCAGCAGGGCTGAGGCCACTCCCCACACTCTGGACTGTAAGCGGGCCCTGTCCTTCTACTTGGAGTGTACTCAGGCCCACCACCGCTCCTCACAACTCTTTGTCTCCTATGACCCAAGTAGGCTGGAGACAGTGGTCTCTAAACATACCCTGTCCACTTGGATGGCGGACTGCATTGCCTTCGCTTATGAGCAGGCTGGTCTTTTTCTGGAGCGCCTGATCACAGCGCACAATGTCCGGGCCATGGCGTCATCTGTGGTGAATCTGCGCTCCATCCCCTTGGTGGAGATCTGCTGGGCTGCCATCTGGTCCTCTGTTCATACCTTTGCAGTTTACTACTACCTAGAGCAGGGGTCTCAAACATGCGGCCCGCGAGAGAACGTTGTGCGGCCCGCGACGGCTTCTGCTGCTGCTGCCGTTGCCGCCGTGGCAACGGCAGAATCGACGGTCAATTTAAAAAAAAAAAAACTGGCTTCTGCTGCTCAAGCAGCAAAATCAGCTGTCCTGCGGCCCCTTCCTCTCTGCCCGGAGATCCCCGAGAGTGCTCCATCAGCGGGTGCTTTTCAAGCCGCGAAGAGAGTATTTCCCTCTCGCGAGGCTTGAAAAGTGACTAGGTTTAAGCCGCGCGAGAGGGAAATACTCTCTTCGCGGCTTAAAAAGCACGCCGCAGATGAAGCACACTCAGGGCTCTCCGCGCAGAGGGGAAGGGGCCGCGGGACAGCTGATTTTCTGCTGCAGCAGCAGAAGCCAGGTTTTTTTTTAATTTACCTGGGGGGGGGGTGTAGGACTGGAAATGGGCTATTGGCAGGGGGGGGTATGACTGGAAATGGGCTATTGGCAGGGGGGGGTTATGACTGGAAATGGGCTATTGGCAGGGGGGGGTTATGACTGGAGATGGGCTATTGGCGGGGGGGGGGATTATGACGGGAGATGGTCTATTTGCAGGGGGGGTTATGACAGGAGATGGGCTATTGGCAGGGGGGTTATGACTGGTAATGGGCTATGGTGGGGGCTAGGACTGGAAATGGGCAGGTGGGGGTTAGGAAGGACTGGAGGTGGGCTGATGGGGGAGTTAGGACTGGTAATGAGCTATGGAGGGGCTGACTGAAATGGGGTAATGGGGGTTAGGGCTGGAAGTGGGCTATTGGCAGGGGGGGGTTATGACTGGTAATGGGCTATGGGGGGGGTAAGACTGAAAATGGGGTGATGGGGGGTAAAACTGGAAGTGCGCTATGGGGAGGTTAGGACTGGTAATGGGCTATGGGGGGTCTAGGACTGGTAATGGGCTGGGGGGGGGTTGCTAGACTGGAAATGGGCTGAGTGGCAGGGGGGCTTGAACTGCAAATGGCTGATGGGGAGGGGGGGCTTGGAATGGAAATGGGCTGCGCGGGGAGGGAGCGAGGATTGGCAATGGGCTGCTGGGGGGCTAGGATTGGAAATGGGCTGATGGTGAGGCTAGGATAGGACTGGAAATGGACTAATGGGGGGACTAGAAGGGAGCGGATGCTGGGTGGGGCTGGAACTAGAAGGGAGCTGATGTTGGGGAGGATTAGAATGGGATGGAGCTGGGAAAGTGAAATGGAGAGGGGAAAAATATTTTGTCTGGGAGAGAAGACAAATCTACAATTGGCCAGGTATTGGGAGAGTAAGTGGGGATTGAGGATGGAGGGGTAAAATTTGAGTGGATGAAATAGGAATGAGGAAAGAGAAAAAGGAGAAAGATTAGTATGTTAAAGCAGATGTAGAGAGAGAATGGAAAAAAAACTAGGAGAGAAGAAAGGGCAAATGGACAGCAGACGATGGAGAGTTAGCAGAAGACATGAAGAAACCAGAAGAAAGTGGCTGGAACAATTGCAACTGAAAAAAATGCACAAAAGGTAGAAAAATATCTCTTTATTTTGAATTTATTAACTGGAATATGTCAGCTCTGGGAAATGTGCATCATTAATGTTTGCGCTTTGTTTAGTACAAGAGGAAATTAATTTATAGTTTTATTTCTACAGTGTTGTTGTACATTCCAAGTTTGGCTTTTGGGGTTCCCAGTTTAATTATTGTCTTCTTGTTTCTAAATCTTTTAGTCTTTCTTTATCCATACTCATTAAAGAGGCATGTTTACTAAAAGTTAGTGTATGGTAACATTATGCAAATATTTATGCAAATGAGGCCCCGCGTCTTATGCGGCCCCCGGGTTACTTTACAAGTCCTCATTTGGCCCTCAAAGCAATTTGAGTTTGAGACCCCTGACCTAGAGAGTGAGTCCCACCAGGACAGCACCTTTGGCCAGGCAGTACTGGATATCTCTCTCGACTCAGTTGCTGCTTCTCATGGCTCACTTTTTCTGGTCACCTTTGCCTTTTTACAGGTTTTTTCAGTAGCTTGTAGATGGGGAGTCCCATATGTGAGGACTGATTTCCGGCTTGTTCCCAGAGAAAGTGTAGTTACTCACCTGTAACTGGTGTTCCTTGGGGACAGCGGGAATCAGTTCTCACAACCCTCCATCCTCCTTGTGGAGTTTCTTTTCTTTTTGCCATTTTATGCTATGTTTTCTGACTGAGGCAAGATAGCACCCTTAGGCGGGAAGGGGACTTTGAAAGCTGGGGAGAGGTTATCATGCGGGCTCTGTTGGCACCGATGTCACCCATATGTGCGGACTGATTCCTGCTGTCCTCTGAGAACACCTGTTACAGGTAAGTAGCTACACTTTCCCTTTGTGCTGGCTGCAGCCCCCAGGGTCTTCACGAAGTATCTGGTGATAGTGGCCGCCTTCCTCCAGATCCAGGGGGAGGGGGTGGTCTTTGTCTTCCCGTACCTGGACAACTGACTCATTAAAGGTCCCTCGCCGGCCAGCATTTGGTAGTCTGCTGTGCTCACTATTAAGGTGTTCGAGGGACTCTGCTTCATGGTCAGTTACCCAAAGTCCCACCTCCAACCTGTGCAGTGGCCGGAGTTCTTTGGGGCACTGCTAGATACCACTTGGGCACAGGGCTTTCTTCTGGCAGACAGCCTGCAACGCCTCATTGAGTTGTTTGCGTTGCGGCACCAGTGCCACACCACAGCCTGAGTACTGCTGAGAGCCCTTGGACACATGGCTACCAAGTACACATCACCCCTCAGGCCTGCCTCTCCAAGCAGCAGGTCTGGTGGAACCTGTGCATGCAACAGAAGTAGGCATTGGGACATCTGTAGGACAGGATTGGGATCACTCTACCACTGGCACAGCCCCTGGCATGGTGGCTCTAACTGGACAACCTGCTGGAGGGCCTTCTGTTCCTGACCCCCCGCAAGATACTTACAATGGATGCATCCAAGTTCCGCTGGGGTGCACACCTGGATGGCCTGTGCATCCAGGGTTTGTGGTCCCAGCAGGAGAGTCTCCATCAAATCAATTTCCTCGAGCTCCGGGCCATAGTGAATGCCCTCCACACCTTTCGTTCATTCCTTGCGAATCAGGTGGTCCTGATTCAAACAGACAACCAGGTGGCATTATTCCGTGTGAACAAAAAGGGTTGCACGGGATCATACCTCCTGTGCTTGGAGGTTGTTTGCCGCTGCAAGTGCACCCTTCTCCATGATATGGACCTCTCAGCGACTTATCTTCCCAGTGAGCTCAACGGCTTGGCTGAGTGCTTCAACCACACGTGTGGACCCCTCAAGAGGTAGAAGGTGGACTGAATCTTCTGAGAGTGAGGCACCCTGTGGTAGATCTTTTCACTAAGGTGCAAAATGCCCAGGTAGCCTGTTTCTGCTCTCGGAGGCTGGCCAGAAATCTCCTTGCCTCAGATGCCTTCCTTCTCTACTAGTGGGAGGGCTTGTTGTTTGCCTACCCCCTGATACCACTTGTGGCGAAAACTGTCCTGTAGTTCCAGGTTGAGAGGGGATCCATGATTCTCATCGCCCTCTACTGACCTCAGTAGCCATGGTTCCCCCTGCTGTTGCAGCTCTCACTGAGGGAGCCTCTTCGCCTGTGCTCTGACCCAGACCTCATCTTGTAGGAGGACAGCTTCTTGCTCTGCACCCCAATGTCTGCTCCATGGCTCTCACGACGTGGATCCTGCTGGCATCCTGCAAGGACTTGACGTGCAAGTCCTATGCATTCAAGTGGTGGCAGTTTGCCGTCTGGTGTGCGGTTAGGATGCTGGACCCCTTCTCCTGTCCAGTGCACCAGCTGCTGGAGTACCTCTTGCACTTCTCCGACCATGGGCTGAAGTCTAAATCGGTGCGAGTGCACCTCCATGCGATTGGGGTGTACCAATGTGGCTGTGGGGGAAAGCCCATTTCGGCACAGCTGCTGGTGGCCCAGTTCATTAAGGGCCTGCTCCTCTTGAAGCTTCTGCTCAGGACCCCTACGGTTGCTTGAGACCCCTTTGAGCCGCTGGACATGCCCTCTAAAATTCTTGACCTGGAAGGTCCTCTTCCTGGTGACTGTCATGTCGGTGCGACGCATCAGTGAGCTCCAAGCTGTGGTCGCTCACCCTCCATATACTAGGTTTCACCAGAAATGGATGGTGCTCTGTATCCACCCTCGTTTACTGCCAAAGGTGGTCTCAGCTTTCCACCTCAACCAGTCTATTGTCCTTCCAATGTTCTTTCCCTAGCCTCACGTGAACCGTGGGGAGGCGGTGTTGCACACGCTGGACTGTAAGCCTGCGTTGGCCTTCTGCCTGGAGTGCATGAAGGTCCACCCAGCTGTTCGTCGCCTTCGACCTCAATAGTCTGGGCATCGCTGTCTCGAACCATATGCTATCCCTCTGGCTAGTGGACTGCATTGCTCATACATATTCTCTGGCTGGGTTGAGCCTTGAGAGTCATGTCACAGCTCACAATGTCTGTATGATGGCTATATCGGTAGCCAACCTCTGTTCTGCGTCTGCAGTGGAAATCTTCAGGTCTGCGATGTGGTCTTCGGTCCATAGTTTCACGGCCCACTACTGTCTGGGTGGGGATTCCTGACGAGAAAGCAATTTTGGCCAGGCTGTGCTCTGGCATCTCTTTAGGTCTTAGGATCAATTCCTGCCCACCGGCGTTTCTGTCTGTCCAGGCTACCTGTTCAAAATTCCCTCAGGTTGATATCTGCTGAAGATACTGAATCAGATGAGCCCCTCATCAGGACTACCATTCTGGTCTTCCTGACTTCTGCAGTTCTAGTTGCTCAGTTGGGCTGTTTATCTCCTCGGGTTCCAGTAGCCTGTAGCTTGGGAGTCCCCTACGTAAAGGCTTATTTCCTACTTCTTCACGGAGAATGTTACTCACCTGTAGCAGGTGTTCTCTGTGAACAGCAGGAATAAGTCCTCACAACCCTTCCACCTCCCCGGGGAGTTGCCTTCTTGGCTCCTGCTTGTTACCGTACTGGAGAATAGGGTGTCTTGGTGGATGGGAAGGCAGACATGTATGAGCGGTGTACCTCCCAGAAGTTTTCTTTGGAAGCTGAGTAGTGTTCTCCAGGAACAAGCAGGAAGTCAGTCCTCATATATGGGTGACATCTGCACCGATGGAGCACGCGGAGAGCATTTCCCCAGCTTTCAAAGAAAGCCTTTGGGAATGCCACCACGCATGCGTGGTTCCCTTCCCGCCCAAGGGTGCCATCTTACTCAGTCTCCCTTTTTCTGCAGAGCCCTTCGGACTTGCGTCTCATCCCCAGAAAAAGTTTTTTCTATTTCCATCCGGTTTTTGCTATCTGGTCTTTGCTGGTCCTCTTCCTGCCTCTCAAGCAACTCTACTTCGGCCTTGGTCTCGGGTTTTTGCCTTTTTTATGTTTTACCACGCTCTAGTGCTCTTTTTTTTAACTGCTGGCTGTGTCGAGGGTCTTCGACCTCGCAGGGGTCCTTTTTCCCCCAATGGCCTCTGGTTTTAAGAAATGTGATGTTCAGAAAACATTTCACTCACGGACACCTATGACTGTTGTCTCAGGTGCCTAGGTGCTGACCATGACCCAGAGCTATGCTCCCTCTGTAATAAGATGTCCTCCAAGGCTATCCAGAGTTGTAAGCAGAAGCTGGATGATCTCTTCTGTAAGGCAGCCCCAGTATCTACGGTAGCCTCCTGCTTTTCGGCTCTGCAACCCCTGGAGTTTCCCAAGGCTCCTCCCTAGGCCCGGCGGCACTCTGACTAAGGGTCGCCCGAATGTGAGCGGAAGAAGAAGAAGGCCGTGAAGACTCTATCAGGGGCATCAGTCAAGCGTGAGAGGTCACGTGCCTGGTCTCTCAGCCCCCCTCGGCAGACTTTAGAGTTGGAGAGGGAGCAGTGCAGTAAGGTACTTCAAACCAAAAAGGAGGCCTCCCGTGAAGGCGCCCGGTCTCCCGAGGGTCATCCCGGCGAGGAACCCATCTCCTCCTAGACACCTGACCCGTACACCCCAGCATCGGTGTCACAGGGCCCCTCTCCCGAGTGGGAGGCCCAAATGCGGGCCTTGGAGCACAGCGTTTCTGCGTTCCTTACTGCCTAGCAGGCACTGGTGCTCAGTCCCACCAGCACATACCTCAAGACCGCAGGGACCTCTACCTCGAGGACTCCCCGGGCCGCTGCAGGGACCCCGAGAACCAGAAGCCTCATGAGGGTCCTCGGTGCAGGTCTCGATCTCCGTCTCAGTCCTCGGGCACGAGATCTTCTTGGGCAAGTGCCTCCGGCTCCGGGCAGGCTTCAACCTTGGGAGCCCGGCGCAGATCACCGACCCATCTCGAGCCGCCCGAAGAGTCCTCCATGGACTACTCAGAATGAGAGTCTGACAGGGAGACCTCCCTGGAGACTCAGTCCCACCGAGACCTCCCCTCGGACCCCTCTCTGCCGACCCAGAGGCAGCGGTCACCTTCCGAAGACACCTCCTTTCTGGAGTTCGTCCAGGGCATGGCAAGGGCCCTAGCACTCGCCACCGAGTCAGAGGAGGAACCCAGTGTGGAGGAGCTCGATATTCTTCAATATGAGGCTCCTCCGAAGGAAGCTTTCTCAGTGCTGGTTCCTCCCATTCTGAACAGACTCCTCCTCTGCATGTGGGAGACCCCGGCCTCTGTCCCTATCGTGAGCAAGCGCCTGGACGCTATGTATAGGGTTCAGCAGGGCACGGGGTTTGGAAAGCCCAGCTTCCTCACATCTTTATAGTGATCGAATCAGCCATATGGAAGCTAAAGAGCCCGAAGACTCATTTTTCGGTCCCGTCAGGCAGAGAATCTCGTACCTTCGACGCCCTCGGGCACAAGGCTTATCAGGGCTCCATGCTGTCATGCCACATTCGAGTTTACCAATTATACATTGAGATGTTCCTCTGTGACCTCGCTAGAGAGCTCGGAGGCTTTGCAGCGGGCCTTGACGGAGACCGGGTTTTCAGGCCCTCTCGAAGTCCGTCGGAGAGTGATCAAAGTACCTCTCGCGAGCGGCGTATGACTGCTTTGAGTCTTCTGCCCGGGTGGCAGCAGCTGGTATCGGAGCCCGCAGGCAGGCTTGCCTCCAGTCCTTGGACCTGGAGCAGTGGATCCAGGAGAAGCTGCTGGATGTCCCCTGCCTTTGGAAGCAACTATTCGGCAAGCCCATGGAAGATAAGGCAGCGGAGATTGAAATGGAATACGTGACTCGTACTTGCCTCTCCCAGAAACATAAGAACATAAGATACGCCATACTGGGTCAGACCAAGGTCCATCAAGCCCAGTATCCTGTTTCCAACAGTGGCCAATCTAGGTCATACGTAACTAGCAGTTTCCCCAAAAGACACAGGTTCCACAATGTTTGTACTGGGTCAAGTATTGATATCCTGGGTCCCTTCTTAATAACTGTTTATGGACCTTTCCTCTAGGAACTTGTCCAAACCTTTTTTAAACCCAGCTACACTAACAGCCTTTACTACATCCTCCGGTAACAAATTCCAGAGTTTGATAACACGTTGAGTGAAAAAATATTTTCTTTTATTAGTCTTAAATAGTTTACCCTGTAGCTTCATTGCATGTCCCCTAGTCTTTCTATATTCTGATAACGTAAACAATCGATCTACGTTTACCCGTTCCACTCTGTTCATTAATTTATAGACTTCTATCATATCTCCCCTCAGCCGTCTCTTTTCCAAGTTAAAGAGCTCTAACCTTTTTAGCCTTTCTTCATAGGAGTATCCTTCCATCCCCTTTACCATTTTGGTGGCTCTTCTCTGAACCTTTTCTAATAACACAATATCCTTTTTAAGATATGGTGACCAGAACTGCACACAATATTCAAGGTGTGGTCTCACCATGGAACGATATAGAGGCATTATAATATCTTTTGTTTTATTTTCCATTCCTTTCTTTATGATACCTAGCATTCTATTAGCTCTCTTGGCCACCGCTGCACACTGGGCCGAACGTTTTAACATGTTATCCACAATGACGCCTAAATCTTTTTCTTGGGTGGTGGTTCCTAATGTGGAACCTTGCATCGTATAAACATAGTTTGGGTTATTCTTCCCTAGGTGCATAACTTTGCACTTGTCCACATTAAATTTCATCTGCCGGCTTCCGGTGACGTCACCAGACTGAATGGCCGTGTTCTAACTGAGCTCCGCCACCGAAGTCTGCCACGAAGCGAAATAAGCACCCCCAAATAGCTGCGGGAAGGCAGTAGGCTGGAGGGGAAGCGAGAGTGGAGCTCCCGGCAGCATCGCTGTAGAAGTGAAGCGGCGAAGGAACGAGCGATCGCAGTGTGCAGAGCCGGAGACTGGTGTGTCAGGCCACGTGCTGGTGGAGAGCGGGAAAAGCAGGCCGTGGTGTTCCAGAGCAGATCTGGAGAGGGGCGAGAGAGCTGATAATATATTTTAAAAAAAGCCCAGGAAAGCATCGCAGAGAGTCGAAGGAGGCGGTGGAAGTAAACCGGAGGAGAGGTCCGCAGCAGGAGAAGGCAGGCAGAGTCAAGCTGAGGGAGCGGAGTCGGGGCCCTGAGAGCAGCAGCAGCGACGTGATGCCGAGCAGCAGGGGAGTGCATTACAGAGAAAGCGGGAGAGTGAGTCGCTGGAGCGTGGAGCCTGTGCCGGCTAGCAGAAGAGGTCCGGGGGCAAGAGGTGCAGAGGAGGTGCTACTGCGAAAAACCGCGGGAAAAATAGCTGGGGAAAGAAACAGCCTGGAAGGGAGAAGTAGCGTCTATTGAGTCCGGGGGGGGGGGGGGGCGTGAAGACTGCTGTGACTGTCAGCTCCAGCCTACCTGATAAGCAAGGTTGGAAGAAGGAGAGCCCAGGGGGAAAAATTACCTCCTCAAGCAAGTAAAAAGGAGCAGCAGGAGGGCAGATAGACTGGTCCAGCAGGGCATTGAGAAAATAATAATGTTGCAGAGGTCCCGGGCTGAAGGATGGATAAAACCAAGAGTGGGGCAGCTGCAAAGAAAAAGCTGGCGGAATTTAAATCCACCTACTCTGCAGGGCGAGATGAGAAGGACAGGAAGCAGGCAGCAGAGGCAGTCCCTGTGCAGGTGGAGGAGCTGGGGGGATCATGGAACCCGGGAGTGGTAGAAATGATCAAGCAGTGGCTCAATGAATTAAAAGAGGAGCTGAAGGTGGAAATTAATGGGGTCACCACTGAATTGAAGGAGACACTGCACTCCCTGAAGCAGGACATAACAGATTTGGGTACAAGGGTGGAAGTCGCAGAAGCCCAGCTGGAACAGCAGGGGGGGGGGGCACTTGCGGAGCTGTGAAAATGATGGACGGAGTTACAATGGGTCCAGGAAGAACTGAAGGAGAAGCCGGAGCATCGTTCACGCAGAAGCAATTTAAGAGTGAGGGGGACTACCCGAGGGCCCCCAATTTCAAAATTGTGAAGAAGTAATACAGAAAGCGTTTGGAGCATTCTTGCAAGAGGCGGCTATGGAAGAGAATGGAGGGCCGGAGGACTTGCAGACTGAGAGAGCTCATAGAGGGCTGGGGCCCATCCGGGAAAACCGTCCAAGAGACACTGTGGTGTGTTTGCACTCCTTTAGAACCAAAGAAAAAGTGCTGTGGGCCGTTCTGAAAAGGGGGCTGTTTCAGTGGGAAGGGAACACAGTGGAATTCTTTCAGGACTTGTCCCTGGGCACACTGCAGAGGCGCAGAGAGATGAAGGAGGTGACCGCTTATTTGAGGAAGGAGGGGCTGCGGTATAAATGGATGTAACCTTTTGGCCTTCTCATGACTGCAAACGGCAAGACAAGGAAGGTGAAGAACAGCGAGGAAGCCTGGACAGCTCTTCGGGAGATGGGACAGAGTAGTTACTCACCTGTAACAGGTGTTCTCCAGGAGCAGCAGGAATCAGTCCTCACATATGGGTGACGTCGGCGCCGACGGAGCCCCCGTGCGGAGCATTTCCCCAGCTTTCAAAGAAAGCCTTTGGGAATTGCAGCGCGCGTGCGCGGTCCCCTTCCCGCCCAAGGGTGCCATCTTGCTCAGTCTGATGACATAGCTATAAGACAGCAAAAAATTAGCAAAAATAAATCATATGACTGCAACTCCAAGTGGAGGAGGGAGAGTTGTGAGGACTGGTTCCTTCTCCTCCTGGAGAACACCTGTTACAGGTGAGTAACTACTCTTTCTCCAGGACCAAGCAGGAAGTCAGTCCTCACATATGGGAATCCCCAGCTTAAGGCTACCGGAGGCTCCAAGCCGAAAAAATGAGCTCCCTCTAGAGCGTCAGAACGTAAGGAAGGAATCTTCTCTGAGAACGCCCCCGACCGGTAGCCCAACATCAGGGCCGGAGGGAAGGAGTTGCCTAGACCCCAAAGAGATTATGGAGTACTGCCTGTCCGAAAGCACTGTCCCTGCGGGACTCCCTCTCAAGGCAGTAATGGATCGCAAAAGTCTGGCTTGAAGACCAAGTAGCGGCCCGGCAGATGTCTGCCAATGGAACAGAGCAGAGATGAGCCACTGACGCAGCCTTCGTCCTGACACGATGAGCCGTGACTCGACCCTCCAACTAGAGGCCGGCTGCCCCATAAGCCCAGGCGATACAGTCAGCAACCCATATGGACAAAGTACGCTTGGAGACAGGCAACCCCAACTTATTGGGGTCAAAAGAAACGAAGAGCTGAACAGCCCTCCGATGCTCCCGCGTACGGTCAAGGTAGGAGGATAACGCCCTCCTACAGTCCAGGGTATGCAGAACCATCTCAGCCCGGTTGGCATGCGGCCTGGGAAAGAAGGTCGGAAGAACCACCTCCTGATTGAGGTGGAAAGAGGAGACAACCTTAGGGAGAAACTTAGGGTGAGTCCGTAAGACTACCCTATTCTTGTAGAACCTAGTGTAAGGGGGATCAGACACTAGCGCCTGAAGCTCACTTACTCGCCTAGCAGAGGTAAGAGCTACCAGAAACAAGGTTTTCCAGGAGAGAAAACGCAGAGGGCAGGTAGCCATAGGTTAAAATGGCGGACAAGTAATCCGCTGTAAGACCACATTTAAATCCCACTCAGGGGCCGGTGGACGTAAAGGAGGCTTAAGCAGGAGGAGGCCTCTGAAGAAACGAGCCACCAAAGGGTGGTTGGAAAGAGGCCTCCCGTCCACCGGCAAGTGGTGCGCTGAGAGAGCACTGAGGTGAACCCTGACAGAATTGGACTTAAGGCCTAGATTGGAGAGGTAAAGCAAATATTGCAATACTACCACTACCAAGCACAAGAAGGGATTCTCGCTGTGCTGAGCACACCATGCGGAGAATCTACGCCACTTAAGAGCATAGGATTTCCTGGTGGATTGCCGTCTAGAGGCTAAGACTACGTCTTCCACCTCTCTAGGCAGTAGTAGGGGAGCCAGAACTACCCTTTCAGCAGCCAGGCCATCAGATGAAGGGACTGGAGGTTGGGGTGCAAGAGAGATCCCTGTTCCTGAGACAGGAGATTGGGTTGAATCCCCAGAGGAATAGGAGTGTCCACCGCCAGTCGCAGCAGAAGTGGGAACCATGGTTGCCTCGGCCACCTGGGGGCTATCAGAATCATTGAGGCCCCGTCGTTGAGGACTTTGAACAGTGTTCTGGACACTAGTGGCGTGGGAGGAAACGCATACAGTAGGCCTTTGGACCACGGGATCAGAAACGTATCCGCTGCTACTCTGAGAGGATGCGGTTGTCTGGAACAGAATCTCGGGAGTTGCCGGTTCAGAGGACTGGCGAAAAGATCCATGGTGGGGAGGCCCCACCTGAGAAAGATCTGCTGAACCACCAATGGATTCAATCTCCATTCGTGTGGTTGCAGGATCCTGCTCAGTCTGTCCGCCAGGTAATTTTCTTGACCTGGGAGGTAGACTGCCTTGAGAAGGATTCCGTGATTGACGGCCCAGGAGCACAGCCTGTGCCTCCTTGCTTGTTCATGTAAAACATGGCAACTTGATTGTCCGTCTGGACCAGTACAGACTGGTGAGACGTGAGATGGGAGAAGGCCCTCAGAGCTAGGCGTATCGCCCGTAGCTCCAGGAAGTTTATCTGCTGAGCAGCATCCCAAGGGGTCCAGAGACCTTGAGTACATGCCCCTTGGCAATGCGCTCCCCAACCTTGAAGAGAAGCATCTGTCGTCAGCACCTGAGAATGCGGAGGGGATTGAAAAACCACTCCGAGCAGCAAATTAGGAAGATGAAGCCAACATTGTAGAGAGGAGACAAGCAGTGTAGATATTCTTACTGAGTCTGCAAGGCTCCCTGTGGCCTGATGCCACTGAGTGCTAAGGCTCCACTGAGCAGGCCGCATATGCAGGTGGGCATTGGGGGTTACATGAACCGTGGAAGCCATATGGCCGAGAAGTCTCAGGAATAGCCTGGCGGAGACCAGGGAATTGCTGTGAAACTGCCTGGCTAGATCCATCAATCTGTGGGCTCTGTCCACAGGCAGAAAAGCCTTCGCCTTAAGAGTGTCTAGTCTTGCTCCTATGAATTCCAAGTTCTGGGACGGGAGCAAAGTGGACTTTGCGAAGTTTATGAAAAACCCCAAGTGCTGAAGCAGAGCCACAGTGCGAAGGGTGGCCCGACTGGCCTCCTGGGAAGATTGGCCCCTTATGAGCCAGTCGTCCAGGTATGGGAACACAAAAAGACCTTGAAGCCTCAGGTAGGCCGCCACCACCGCCAGGCACTTGTTGAACACCCTGGGGGCGGAGGTTAGGCCAAAGGGTAGTACTAAGTACTGGTAGTGGTTTCCTCCCACAACAAATCTGAGATATTGTCTGTGGTCTGGATGAATAAGGATGTGAGTATAAGCATCCTTTAGATCCAAGGAGCATAGCCAATCTCCCTGCTGGAGGTAGGGCAGCAGGATTCCAAGGGTAAGCATCTTGAACTTTTCCTTCTCCAGGAACTTGTTGAGGTTGCGCAAGTCTAGGATGGGTCTGAGGCCTCCTGTTCTTTTTGGTACCAGAAAGTACCTAGAATAAAAGCCGTGACCTCTCAGGTGGTGGGGCACCGGTTCCACAGCCTGTTCCTTTAGCAGACTTGCTAACTCCTGAAGGAGTAGGTCCCTGTGCAGAGGGGGTCTTGGAGGCTCCCCTGGAAAATAGGAGGGAGGTACCTGGTGAAAATGGAGAAGATAGCCCTTTTGGACTATATGGAGCACCCAGGTATCTGATGTGACGGCTGACCACCTGTGGGCAAAGTGGGCCAGCCGGCCTCCTGTGCTGATATGAGCCAGCTGAGGAGAAGAGACTATGCTTTCTGAGTCAAAAACCCCACCCTGCTGAGCAGGGGCCGGTGTTGGTGGCTTGGGGGCCCTTCTGCCTACGGAGGCCCATGACCCTGCCCCTTGGCCTGCTGACCCTGTTGGGGAGCTGCAGAGGCCTGATAATGAGGGTATTGTTTATAGGCAGATGACTTCCTCGGGTAAAAGGACTTTTTTCCCGAGCCCTTCTTTTTCTGAGAAGGGGCAGAGGTTTTTCTGGACAGCCTAGTCCTGGTGAGAGTCTCTGTCTCGAGCTCAGCAGCCTTTTCAGCCATGGGTTTGCCGAAAAGGTTTTCACCTCGGCAGGGGACATCGACCAACTTGTCCTGTACCCATGGCTCGAGGTTGGATGACTGTAGCCAAGCCTGTCGGCGGGCACCGATGCCGGCCACGGCTACTCGGGCCGAAGCCTCGAAGACATCGTAGGCTGCTCGAGAGATAAACTTCGAGCACTCCCGAATACCAGTGGACAAGGCCTGGAACCTCTGCAAAGGTTCCTCGGAGAGACCAGCAGAGAACCCGGCAATCTCCTTTGCCAGGTCCTGGAGGTACATGCCCATGTAGAGCTGGTATGTCTGGACACGGCAAGCAAGCATAGAGCCCTGGAAGCACTTTTTAACGAGGACATCCAGGTTCCGGGCCTCCCGACCAGGAGGCAACGAGGAGTGCATCTTCTGACTTTTCAGTCGATGCATGGCCGATTCCACAACCATGGAGTGGTGCGGTAATTGTGCCTTTTGGAACCCGGGGCTCTTGCGGACTCGATAGATAGAATCGACCCGCTTGCTTAACACCGGTGTCGAGGCCGGGGTCTCCCACATGCAGAAGAGCAGCCGCTCCAGCATCGGAGGAACCGGAACAGTAAAGGCCTCCTTCGGGGAGAGTCATACTGGGGGGCCTCGAGCTCTTCGGCTCGAGGCTCCTCCTCGGGATCCGCGGGGAAAGCCAAGGCCTTGGCCATATCCCACACGAAGTCCGAGAACCGGGTATCCTCCGGTGGGGATCGTCTCCGAGGTTCGGACTCCGGTGAGTCCGATGGGACACACCGAGTCCGATAGGTGTCAGGTGACTCTTCGTCCTCCATCTCCCAGCCAGACTCCTCGGAGGAGGAATCGAGCAGCTCTGGTCGGGCGGGCACCGATGCCCTCCGCCCCGACGCCGAGGGTACCAGCGTCGACGAGTCCTGAACGGGAGGCCGAGGGAGACCGCGGCCGAGGATCGACTCGAGCCCGTATGGACTCGAGGATCGGCTCGGCCTCCGGGGTAGACTTGGATGTCGATGTCTCGGTGGTCAGGGCAGATGCACCGGTGAGACCGGCGATCAATGCCCGCTGCTGTTCCATGAAGGCAGCGAAGCTGCTCTCCAAGGCCGTCAACCTGAGTCCGAGCTCAGGAGACCCAGCAGCCCCCGACTCAGGCCCCAACGGCGTCGGGCCCGACGTCGGCTCCCCTAGAGGAGAGTCCACGAGGACTACAGTACTCACGTGCCCAGGAGACTCCATCTCGAGACGAGGTTGTTTGGCAGGCCTCTCCAACTCCGAAGACCCGGGACGGCGATTGGGGCTATGCGACCTTGCCCTCGAGCACTGTTCCCTCTAAGCTGTGCGCGTGTGCGCGCGCACACACCTCGCCGAGCGAGCGCACATACTTTACAACAGAGCGCACAAAAATTACGGCTCTGATTCTGATAGAAAACAACACAGACGTCTTAAAATTTAAAAGTTATAATTGTAATTACTAGAAATTTCCCGCTTCATTTAGTAATCGTCTATTTTCACTTAATTTGATTAAAATCAATGTGGTGTACATACTGTATTCTGACGTGTAGTCAAATTTTAAAGTATATAACTCCAAGTGTCATTATGTGGCGCACAAAAATTTAACCTTCCTTCAAAAGCTGCACACAGCTGATATTTTTTGCGCACACAGCCTACAGAAATTTAGAGGGAACATTGCCCTCGAGGAACCAGGAGCATCCACCGACGCTGCCCTCGTGGGTTTTTTCTTCCTGCGCTGCTCCCGCGAAGGAGACCCCCGCTCAGAGGAACCTCGACGCTGCTCGGGGCTGGAGTCCCGAGACGTCGAGGCCTCTGACGAGGTCAGGGCCCGTCCAGACGCAGAGTCAGAGAAGAGTCTATCCTTATGGTGCTGCCGACTCCTCAACGCCTTCGAGGACATTTTGCCACACGGACCACAGATCATCGTGTCATGATCGGGTCCGAGGCAGCGGAGGCAGCAGTCATGTGTGTCGGTAAGAAACATAAGTTTCTTACACCGATCACACTTCTTAAACACGCTGGCAGCCATCGGGGGGAAAAAGGGTCCCTGCGAGGTCAAAAGACAGGGCCGCCAGTGAAAAGAGAAAAATGGCGCGAACGCTAGTCACGAAGGACAAAAACCGAAAAATAGAGAGTGGGCTCGATACCGGCATATCGGGCCCGGGCGGGAAAAGGATTCGGCGCCGAACCGAAGAAGAACAAAAAACAGGGAAATCAACTTTTTCCTCGGCGAAAAACGAACTACGTCCGTCGGGCTCCGTGGAAAAAAGAAAACTGAGCAAGATGGCACCCTTGGGCGGGAAGGGGACCGCGCATGCGCGCTGCAATTCCCAAAGGCTTTCTTTGAAAGCTGGGGAAATGCTCCGCACGGGGGCTCCATCGGCACCGACGTCACCCATATGTGAGGACTGACTTCCTGCTTGGTCCTGGAGAATGGCTAATACTCCGGGAGGGCAGGGGGAAAAAGGCAGCACAGCGATGACTGCTGATGCAGGGGTCAGAGCAAGTGTCTCACAATGGCAAAGAGTTCCAAACAGCGGAAGACGGACAGCGAGGCTGACCAAGGGAACCAGGACAGAGAGAATGGCTGAGGAGGATGCTGGATGAGAAGGGAGAAGCAGAGAAGAGGGGTCAACACCAGATCAACAGTTCACATATTAAAGGACACTGATCAGTAATTGTAATATTAATAGGTTTGTCTGAGATATGAGAGGGGAGGGGGATGGGATGAAGGGGGATGGGATGAAGGGGGAGAGAGAGAGGAGGGATAGGGGTATAACAGGGCTAGGATACTCGGGGTGAAGAGGTAGGGAGGTAGATAAGAGGGGGGCGGGGAGGAGGAGGAGGGATGGGATCCCGAGGGTAAGGAGGGCAGGGGGGGACTGGTTGAGGAGGATAGACAGTGGGTGGGGGAGATAGGGAAGGAGAGGAGGGGGAGCCAGAGGGGGGGAGAGGAGGTATAGGGGGACAGAGGCAGACGACGGTCTGGGAGGTAGTCACATTATCTGGAAGTCAAGTCTTCCCAGTGGAGACAGGGAGGGGGAAGGGGGGTAGGGAGCGAGGAGGGTGAGGAGGGAAGGATTCAGGGGAGGGGAGGAGGGGAGGAGAGGGAGGGGGGAGAAGAGCTTGGGGAACAGGGGGGGGGGAGTAGAGCATGCTCCCAGGTGAGTTAAAAATTGTTACAATGAATGTCAATGGGCTAAATTCGCCCATGAAGCAGCAGAAGTTGTATAAAGAGGTACAAAGACAAGGTGCGTCCATTGTGTTGTTACAAGAGACTTGTTTATCTAGAACAGAACATTTGGTTAAACTTCGGGGATAATCTTAGTTTCTTTGCATCAAACACAGTAGAGAAAAAGAAGGGAGGGGTGGTGGTCTTTATATCAGCTTAACTAAAGGTGGCCGGAGCAGCATATATATAGAGACAAAGAGGGGAGGTTTCTATTGGTACGTATCAGAGTGGGAGCTGAATGGTATTGCATAATGAATGTTTATGCTCCAACAGGAGGGCAAAGGGAGTTTTGGGCTAAATTAGAAGTGGCAATGGGATAGGCAGGGGAGGGCAAAATTATATGCGGGGGGATTTTAATTTGACCTGGAACCCCGAAAGGGATGCAACAGGGAAAAGAGAGGGTAAATGAGCAGATAGGCGTAAATATCGCAAATTTGTCACACAGCACTGTTTATTCGATGTATGGAGATTTCAGCACCCTCGGGGAGGGCAGTTTTCATATTTTTCTCCGGTACATGGAACTTACTCCCGGATAGATGCCATATGGGTGACAAAGGAGTTGGCAGGGAGAGTAATTGGGGCAGATATGGACCCCATAACGTGGTCCGATCATGAGCTAGTGGAGGTCAGGCTGACAATCGCGGGCGGAGGGGGGGAGGACCAAGTATTGGAAGTTGAATGACTCCTTATTGGAGGATGAGAGGGTGTGGAAGGAGGTAGAGAGGGAGACAGTGGACTATTTTCGATGGAATGATAATGGGGAGGTAACATGGGGAGGAGTCTGGGATTGTTATAAAGCAGTGGTGAGGGGAGTATTCATAAAATGGGGAGTGCGGAAAAAGAAGGAGAGAGAAGGAAGGGAAAGGGAATTGAGGGATCGAATACTGGAGTTGGAAGCATTAGATGTGCGAGATGGAAGGGGCAATTATAGAGGCCAAGTATTGGCAGCTCAAGCACAATTAAATGCTTTGCAGGCAGACAAAATAAGATATCGTATGCAGCTCCTGAAGCAGGGTTTTTTGAGGGGGGCAATAAGGCAGGGAGATACATGGCGCAGCGGCTGAAACAGCGGAAATTAAGAACACAGGTATTGAAAATCCGGGACAGAGCAGGGAAAGTGGTGAATAAGGATGGGGATATTAGGGAGGAGTTTAAAAAATACTATCAAGAGCTGTACGCGGCACGAGAAGATCCAGACCCGGCACGAATACAGAGTTACTTGGATTCAGTGGAGCTGCCGACCTTGACAGTAGAGGAGCAGAAACAGTTAAATAGGGCTATTCAGGCTGAGGAGGTCAGGCAGGCTATAAAGCAGTTGAAGGTTGATAAGGCACCAGGCCTGGATGGACTAACAGCGCGGTTCTATAGGAAATTTAGTGAGCTTTTAACTGCCCCACTGCTGAAGCTTTTTAATCTTCCCCGAGAGGGGGGGGGGAGTTAGCGGCCTCCATGGGATGGGCAGGAATCACAACTATACAGAAGGAAGGTAAGGACCCGCAGGAATGCTCGTCGTACCATCTGATCTCGTTGCTCAACCTCGATGCCAAATTGCTGGCAAAGGTGTTGGCGGCTCGGTTGAACAGGGTAATTGGAAAATTGATCCATCAAGATCAAGCAAGCTTTATCCCGGGAAGGCAGGTGGCGGACAATATTCGGAAAATCCTGAATACCATATGGGCAGTGGGGAAACATAAAACAGAGGCATTACTACTCTCCCTTGATGCGGAGAAAGCATTTGATCAGGTGTCCTGGGCAATTCTCTTTAAGGTAATGGACAGAATGGGGTTGGGTGGCGAGTTCCAGGGGTGGGTGACAGCTCTTTATTGGAACCCGAGAGGGTGTGTTAGGGTTAATGGAGCATACTCAGGCTTCTTTGAACAGGGGAGAGGGACAAGACAGGGTTGTCCACTCTCACCCTTATTATTTGCTATTTCATTGGAGCCATTTGCGGAGAGGGTGTGTGAAAGGGAAGACTTGAGGGGGGTGGTGGTAGGAAAGGTGGAAAATTGGATATCATTGTATGCGGATGATATCATTCTGAGTGTGACGAGGCCGAGGCGCTCGATACCTATACTTAAGTGGGAATTAGAAGAATATGGACGGTTGTTGGGCTTCAAGATTAACTGGGCGAAATCTGAAATTTTGAATCTGTCAATACCGGAGGATGAGCAGGACCGCTTAAGCGTAAAATATCCTTTTAGATGGGCTAAGGAGAGGATAAGGTATTTTGGGGCCCATATCAGTTCCAAGTTAGAGGAACTGTACGAGTTGAATTATAGAAAGTTATTTGGGCAAGTAGACAGTTTATTGATGGGCTGGGGGAGGTGGTTATTATCCTGGTTTGGCCAAATAGCGACAGTTAAGATGATGTTACTACCCCGATTTTTATTCCTTTTTCAGACGCTGCCCATAATGGTCCCGCGTCAAAAGCTGAAGAAATTGCAACGAAGTGTTACTCGCTTTATATGGCAAGCTAAGAATCCAGGGGTAGCCATGTCTGTATTACAGAGAGTCAGGGAAGAGGAAGGACTAGGGGGTTCCGAATTTTCGTAAATATTATCTTGCAGCGCAATTGAAAACGCTATATGATTGGCACAGAGAAAAGGGGAAACATTGGGTTCAGATGGAGGCGGCTTCGGTAATTGGGATGGGATTGGAAGCGTTGGTGTGGAGGGGGATGGGATTAGAAGCGTTTTGAATCCCTTTGTGGTGCATACGTTGACCATCTGGAAACAAAATAGGAAAGGTTTAGTACATGACAAGCAGTATATACAAGGGATGACATTAGAGGCTTGCTTTGGGAGGGGTCAGGGGCGAGTATATTGAAAAGATGGGGACAACAAGGGCTTACGCATCTCTCCCAGATAGTGGTTCAGGAGGGATTACGGGAATTTGCGGGTATAAAGGATTTATATGGATTATCTAGCATGGATTTTTATAGTTATATACAGGAAGGACATTTCGTGCGGCAGCAGAGGGGGTGGAGGGATTTGTGGAGTGACAGAGGGTGGTTTGCAGCGTTATGTTCCGGGAATCTCGGGCAGAAAGGCACCCTGTCTAAGATTTATAAAGGCTTAATGGAAGGTTGGGGGGGGGGGCAAATTGGAGTTCATGAAGAAATGGGAGGCGGATCTGGGGGTCCACTGGGTGGAGGAGAGATGGGAAAAAGTTATAAAGACAATAGCAGGAATATCTGTGGCTACACAAATTAAAGAAAATGCATATAAAGTGCTGTATCGGTGGTATTGGACTCCGGTTCGGCAACAAAAAGTGGGGTTAGGCAAAACGGATAGGTGTTGGAGAGGTTGTCCGGAGCGAGGGGATACATTACATATGTGGTGGACGTGCGGACACCTGACAGGGTTTTGGGAGGAGGTACTACTGATCATTCATCAAATGACGGGACATAGGCTGGAAAAGCTGCCCGAGGTGTGTTTATTGCTTCAGTTGGGAGACGATATCCCAGAAAGGGAAAAGGGGGTGCTGAATCACTGTATTGTAGCAGCGCGTAATGAGATGGCACAGCACTGGCTGGGGGTGGGGAGTCCCCAGACTACAGGTTTTATAAAACAAATTGAGAATCTGTGTTTGATGCATCGATTGACGGGAATGAGACACGGGAAAGAGGGAAAATATATGGAGCAATGGAAGGGGGTCTGGAAATGGTTGGGGAAATGGCATGAAACAGAGGGAGGGAGAGGATCGGGGTAAGTGGGTTAGGTTCCAAAGGCATGCCCGTGGGGTAGTGGGCGAAGGTAGGCAAATATCTATGGGGAAAAGGGAGTTAATAAGGGAGTTCGACCATAGGGGTCATCAGCTGGGGGGGAGGGGTAGGGGGGAGGGGGAGTTGGGAAGCTGCAAGTTCTGTGATAATACAACCAAGATTATGACTTCTGTAGTTAGGATGCCGCATAATGTGTATATATATTGTGGTTGGGGGTTATGAATATGATGGTGCTGGGTAGGGTACAAGTCTTCCAATTGTATTGGGGGAGTGTAATGATTATGGTGAGCATGCTGCACGGAGTATTAGACCATTGGGGGACCCAGGGGGATACTAGCGATGTATTGGAGGGAGGCCTGGGGGCGGGTGAAGAGGTGGACAAGGGCATGGCCGCATGTATGAGAGGGGCGGTTTTGTAAAATGTTGTGCCTAGCAGATGTTTGGATGTATATTGAAAGAATTAATAAAAAAGTTAAATTAAAAAAAAAAATTTCATCTGCCATTTTGATGCCCAGTCTTCCAATTTATCAAGATCCTCTTGCAATTTTCCACAATCCTCTTGGGTTTTAACAACTTTGAATAGTTATGTGTCATCTGCAAATTTGATAACCTCACTCGTTATTCCCTTTTCCAGGTCATTTATGAATATGTCAAAAAGCAGCGGACCCAGCACAGATCCCTGGGGTACACCATTATTCACCTTTCTCCATTGGGAAAACTGGCCGTTTAGCCCTACCCTCTGCTTTCTATCTTTTAACCTGTTCCTGATCCACAATAGTACACTGCCTCCTATCCCATGACTCTTTAGTTTTGCAAAAATCTCTGATGAGGGACCTTGAAAAGGCTTTCTGAAAGTCCAAACACACTATATCAACCGACTCACCTTTGTCTACCTGTTTATTCACAGCTTCAAAAAAACATAACAGATTAGTAAGACAAAATCTTCCCTGTTTAAAGCCATGTTGGCTGTCTCCCATTAAGCCATGACTATCTACAGTGGTGTGCAAAAGTCTGGCATCACTTGTGAGTTTTGCGTTTTTCGTACTTTCTAACGGGTTTTTTTAAATTTTGCATTAGCCCAGCATATTCATCTTTCTACCATGTTAAAAGGGATACATTTGGCTATTAGAGTTGACTTTTTGCATCCCTTGCTTCCAATTTAAATACTTTACAGACACTGGGAGATAGCTACTGCAATTTTTGTGGATCCTCCATCAAAACTGGATCGAGATTATCCAATATGCACATGTTATTTCTGACCAATCAGGAGGCTAGTTTCACTAACCAATCACAATGCAGATATCTAGCCAACAGTGCAGCTATAAAAACACACTGAATTTTTGAATTTCATACGCTTTCTGGATCGACCATGAAGATGACTCGGACCCTGATGTTGGAGGAGCGTGTTTGTGTGTTCTTTATGAGCGAGGAAGGATTTTCAAGCCGTCAGATAGCCAGGAAAGTTGGCTGCAGTCAGAGCGCTGTTGTTAAGATTGTACAGAAGAAAGAAACGGGTTCAGTGGTGGACACGCCTCATTCATGTCATCCACGTGCATCAACATCACGCCAGGACCGCGCACTACGACACATTCCACTGACTAATCACAAGTTGACCTCTCCTCAGCTACTTCGAGAGTGGTCAGACAAGAGTGAGGTCAGTGTCAGCTCATCAACAGTTCATCGCCGGTGCCTGCAGTTTGGTTTCCGGGGCTGCAAAGCACGGAATAAGCCACTGATGACTGACATACAAAGGCGCAACCGGATCGTGTGGGCGAGAAAGCACTCAACCTGGTCGACTGAAATGTGGGAAAAGGTGCTATTCAGCAATGAAAGCACCTTCTACCTGTTTGGTAACCAGGCCCACACCTATGTGAGGAGATTTCCTGGAGAGAAATTCAAACCTGAGTGTCTCAACCTCACTGTGAAGCATCCTTTGAAGTTCATGGTCTGGGGCTGCATGGCTGCCAGTGGCATTGGACGTCTTCACATCGTTGATGGAATGGTCAACGGGACCAAGTACATCACCTTACTGCAAAAGTGCATGGTTCCATCAGCACACCAGCTGTTTCCTGGCCAGTTCCTGTTCCAAGATGACAACACACCCTGCCATCGCTCCAGACAGGTGATTAGCTGGAAGCAGCGGAACAACATCAAGTCAATGGACTGGCCTGCCCGGTCTCCAGATCTGAATCCAATCGAGAACCTGTGGCACAAGGTGGCCTAGTAAATATCCAAGAGGCATCCGACATCAAAGCGTGAGCTGATTGAGTCACTCATTGCAGCTTGGAACCGTGTTGTCACCAACGATCAGCTTGTCAGACTGGTTCATTCAATGCCGACAAGGTGCAGTCAGGTGATCAAGAACAAAGGGTGGCCCATCAAATACTGAGCCATCACTGAGCCATAATAATGCCTTTTTCAAGGCCACATACATTAATTTGAAGGAAACCTGGTGCGCGTCCATAATATTTTAAAGCATACTTGCAATAATATATCGTTGGACAACAATGTACATTATGTGATTTTCACAGAAAATCTATCAACAGGACAACTATGGGGAACAAACTCAGAAAATAAGGGCCAAACCAATACTAAAAGTTGGCCCTAACATCCAAATCTATCACTTATCATGAGATACACAGAAAAAGCCACTGGGAGGAAAAAGAAATTAAGATATAAGGTCACAAAGTTGAAAAAACATCAAATTTACAACTGATTCCAGACTTTTGCACACCACTGTACATGTTCAGTTCTTTATGATGGTTTCTACCATTTTTCCCGGTACTGATGTCAGGCTCACCGGTCTGTAGTTTCCCGGATCACCCCTGGAACCCTTTTTAAAAATTGGTGTTACGTTTGCCATCCTCCAATCTTCAGGTATTACAGATGATTTTAATGATAGTTCACAGATTACTAATAGCAGGTCTGCAATCTCATTTCTTTCAACACCCTTGGATGTATATCATCTGGCCCAGGTGATTTGCTACTCTTCAGTTTATCTAATAGTTGTAATACATCTTCCCGATGTATCGATATTTCCTTCAATTCTTCCGCACCTTTAAATACCACTTCAGTCATGAGTAACATCCCTACATGTTCCTCAGTAAAGACCGAAGCAAAGAATTCATTCAGTCTCTCCGCTATCGCCTTGTCGCCTCTTAGTGCCCCTTTAACCCCTCTATCATTTAATGGACCAACTGACTCTCTCACAGGTTTTTGCTACGAATGTACTTGAAAAATTCTTTATTACGCGTTTTTGCTTCCGCAGCAAGCTTTTTCTCAAATTCTCCCTTTGCCTGCCTTATCAATGCCTTGCATTTAACTTGCCAGTGCTTGTGCTGTTTCGTCATTTGGCTCTTTTTTCCATTTCCTGAAAGATGCTTTTTTGGCAACAACAGCCTCTCTGACCTCACCTTTAAACCATGCTGGCAGTTTTTTGGACTTCCTTCCATTTTTCTTAAAGCTTGGAATACAGCTGGTCTGGGTTTCCAAGATAGTATTTTTCAACAACACCCAAGCTTGATGTAAGTCTTTAACCTTTGCAACTGCTCCTTTAAGTTTTTTTCTTAACTATTTTCCTCATTTTATCATAGTCTCCCTTTTGAAAGTTAAAAGGTAGTACTGTGGATTTCCTTACTATCCCTCCTCCACTAATTAAATTAAACAGCTAACTGATGACAGGCGGAAATGAAGGATAAAGAAAAACTGGGCCAGATTGAAAAACATTTTTCCGGACTGCAGGAACACATCCTAGGGGCACAGCAGCAAAACGAAGACTGAAGAATATGGCACTGCGGTGGGCGGGAAGGCAGGCACACATGTGCGGTGTACCTCCCTAAAGCTTTCTTTGGAAGCTGGGGAGCGTTCCGTATGGGGCTCTGTCGATGACAACACCCATACGTGAGGTCATATTTCCTGCTTGTTCACGGAGAAAGAGAAAATCCATGCAAGGACAGTATCACGGATGCCGATAGCAGTCAGATGGGAGAACAGGATGGAATGGTTGACTCGATCAAACGCTGCTAGATCAAGGGAAATGGCTAAGGCAATTTTTCCATTATCCAGGGCTCCGTGAACTTCAATGAGTAGGGATGTCTATATCTTTTCTGTGCTATGTCCAAGTCGGAATCCTGACTGTCAGAGATGGAAGGCATTGTTTTTTTCTAAGTGATTCCAAAGTCGAGAGTGTTCAGCCTTTTCGATTATTTTGGAAATAAAGAGGAGGTTGGAAACAGATCAGTAGTTAGCTGGTTCAACAGGATCCAGATATGTGCTTGAGAAGGGGACACATGATGGCTTGTTTCTAAAGTGAAGGGACCAAACCAGCAGATAGACTATTATTGATGATTTTGAGAAGGCTTGGTAAGGGATCCAAGAAGGCCTCTCCTATCCATTGAGAGGGAATGAGGTCCAGGGAACAGGTGGTTTTCCAAACAGTAGCAATGATTTTAGATAGGGATGCATCTGTGACTGGACTGAAGATGGACCAGGTATAGACAAAAGCCCTTGCCCCTGAGCCCTTTGGAGTGATTGGTACAGATGAATCTATTACCGTGAAGCCCTATTGTAAGTCTAGGATGGTAGATGAGTTGTATGTGTAGTCACGTAGGAAGGGAAAGAAAAAGAAAAGAGCACAGAGGTAGGAAAGGGAAAAGAGGAGGAGTAGGGACAGAGAAGGGAGAGGATCGATGAGTGGGAGCAGGACTGGATCCAGCAGAGGGACATCATCTTCTGCAAAACCTTAGAACCCCCCCTTTCTTTTTTCTTCCCTCATCCTGATCATCCCACTCCTTCACTCCATCTTTCCTTTGTCCTTTCTTCTCTTCCTATCTCCAGTCCCTTCCCAGGGCCAGCCCAAGGACTTCTGCCACCCTAGGCAGGTCCTCTGTACTGCCTTCCCCCCTCTGCCTGCAGTGTTGTCTGTCCCCTCATGCTACTGCCGCCACCATTCCCCTAGCATCCATCTACTCGCATGGGGGAGGGGGCAGCATGGCAATCTGCCCTTTAAAGTTTCAGCGCTACAGCGGGCCTTAAACACCCGTATACGTATGAACATTCACTGCCTGCTGCTCCAGCTCCCTCCGACGCAACTTCCTGTTGGAGAGGGAAGGAGCGGCAGGCCATGGCTGGATGCACGCATCTGTGGGCATTTTAAGCCCCAGAGCTGAAGCAGCACTTCAGTTGCTGCTTCAAAGGGGAGATTGCCATGCCGCCCAGCAGGGTCTGCTGCCCTAGGCAACCGACTAGTGCACGAGCCGGCTCTGGTTCTTCCTCCTTCACTCACCATATGTGATCCCCTCCTCCCTTTTTCCCTATGCCACTCCTGAGCTCTTCTTTTCATTCTCCAAATCAGTACCAGAAATCCCCTACCCAGGATGGAGTCTGTGCAGAGGGTGGCTACTAAAATGATTAGTGGTCTTCATTATAAAGCATATGAGGACAGACTGAAGGATCTTAATATGTATACATTACAGGAAAGGCGGGACAGAGGTGATATGATTGAGATGTTTAAATACCTCTGTGGCATAAATGTTCAGGGAGAGAGCCTCTTTCAACTGAAAGAAAGTTCTGCTACGAGGGGACATGGGATGAGGTTGAAGGGAGATAGATTCAGGAGTGATATGCGGAAATATTTCTTTACGGAAAGAGTAGTGGATCCATGGAATAGTCTCCCAGTGGAGGTGGTAGAGATGAGGACAGTAACTGAATTCAAAAAAGCATGGGACACAGAGGATCTCTAAAGGTAAAAAGGGGACTGTTGTAGTTGTTGATATGGAAGGACAGACTAGATAGGCCATGTGGTCTTTTTCTGTCATCATATTTCTATGTTTCCATAATACTTTCAAAGAACAGAGTCCTTGCTAATTCATATCAATCTGAGTGGGGGCTCCATAAGAGAAACGTCTCACGACGCTGGCATATTTCAGAAAAAAATTTTGTTATTTGATATACTGGCTTCTTATCTGGTATGATTTTTTAGATAACCATGATGAATATGTATGAGATATATTCAAATACGTCACCTCCCCATCTGACTATTCAGCCAGTCAAACTATGACCATGACAAAAATACACACATTTAATGAAGCAAATGTAAATATAATCATATTTACCTCCTAGGAGACAAGTGTCTACAGTCTGCAAATCGATCATCCAATTCTTTCAGCATCTCCTGGCAATTTTCATATGAAAAAGGGTAGCAGAAAGCAAAATAGGTGGTGGCTCCACGGCAGTCCAGAAAACGATGAGTGAAGGATAGCACAAAGTTGTTATCCATCATCTGGGATGAGGATAAGGAGAGTGAAAAAATGACACAGCATGCATCCTTGCACAGCTGACAGTGATAGCCTAGTGATTTATTTATTAGGTGATAAAGGGAATATCCAGGTGGCAACTATACTAAGCTCACAATGCATCTTTTACAAACTCCCAAACCTGGATAAGTTTACATTACTCTTACTTCAGCTATAAGCAATATACAGTGATCTCGTTTTATAACAAAGACAAGCCTTGTTACCAACAGCAATTTTTGCAAAAGTGTAGTTACTCACCTGTAACAGGTGTTCTCCGGCCATATACGGGTGATGTCGGCGCCAACAGAACTCCCGCAGAAGCATCTCCCCAGTTTTCAAAGAAAGCCTTTGGAGATGCATCATACATGAGTGGTCCCCTTCCCGCCCAACGGTGCCATCTTGCATCAGTCTAATGACATAGCTAAGACAGCAAAAATTAAAATACGGTAAAGAAGCAATTCCAAGGGAAGGAGGGAGGGTTGTGAGGACTGATTCTTGCTGTCCCCAGAGAACACCTGCTACAGGTTAGTAGCTACGCTTTCTCCGGGAACAAGCAGGAAGTCAGTCCTCACATATGGGAGTTTCCAGCTAAAGGCTATCGAGAACCTGTAAAAATACCACGGCAACCTGCAAAGGGAGAGCAGTGAGAAGCAGCAATTGAGTACCTACTGAGAGACTCTCACAAGACCCAAGTGTCCAGCGGGGAACCAGCATTCAAGTAGCCTGAACACAGAGGGGTCAGAAGGCAGGAGTTGCCTACATCCCAAAGAGATTATGGAGTATGGTCTGGCCGAAGACGCTGCCCCATAGGGACTCCCTCTCCAGACAGTAGTGAGCTGCAAAAGTATTGAAATTCCATGTAAGAAGGGGAGAGCAATGGCAGTAGGGGTGTACTATCGACCGCCTGGCCAGAATGAACAAATGAATTATGAAATGCTCAAAGAAATCAAGGAAGCTAACAAAAGTTACAGCACAGTAATAATAATGAGTGATTTCAATTATCCTGGTATCGACTGGGTCAGTGTCACGGCAGGACATGCTAGGGAGATAAAGTTCCTAGATGAAATAAATGACTGCTTCTTGGAGCAGCTGGTTCATGAACCGACCAGAGGGGAAGCCATATTGGACCTAGTCCTTAGTGGAACACCAGATCTGGTGCAAGAGATAAGGGTGTTGGGGCCACTTGGCAATAGCGATCATAACATGATCGCATTTGATTTAATTGGTGGAGGAGGGATGGTAAGAAAATCCACAGTACTACCTTTTAACTTTCAAAAGGGAGACTATGATAAAATGAGGAAAATAATTAAGAAAAAACTAAAAGGAGCAGTTGCAAAGGTTAAAGACTTACATCAAGCTTGGGTGTTGTTGAAAAATACTATCTTGGAAGCCCAGACCAGCTGTATTCCATGCTTTAAGAAAAGTGGAAGGAAGTCAAAAAAACTGCCAGCATGGTTTAAAGGTGAGGTCAGAGAGGCTCTTGTTGCCAAAAAAACATCTTTCAGGAAAAGGAGAAAAGAGCCAAATGACGAAAACTGGAAACAGCACAAGCACTGGCAAGTTAAATGCAAGACATTGATAAGGTAGGCAAAGAGAGAATTTGAGAAGAAACTTGCTGCGGAAGAAAAAAACGTGTAAAAAAAGAGACTGAATGAATTCTTTGCTTCGGTCTTTACTGAGGAACATGTAGGGATGTTACTCATGACTGAAGTGGTATTTAAAGGTGATACTGCAGAAGAATTGAAAGAAATATCGCTACACAGGGAAGATGTATTACAACTATTTGATAAACTGAAGAGTAGCAAATCACCTGAACCGGATGATATACATCAAAGGGTGTTGAAAGAACTGAAATATGAGATTGCATACCTGCTATTAGTAATCTGTGAACTATCATTAAAATCATCTGTAATACCTGAAGATTGGAGGATCGCCAATGTAACCCCAATTTTTAAAAAGGGTTCCAGGGGTGATCTAGGAAACTACAGACCGGTGAGCCTGACGTAAGTACTGGGGAAAAATGGTAGAAACCATCATAAAGAACAAAATTACTCAGCATATAGATAGTCATGGCGCAATGGAAGACAGCCAACATGGCTTTAGACAAGGAAGATCTTGTCTTACTAATCTGTTATGTTTTTTTGAAGGTGTGAATAAACAGGTAGACAAAGGTGAGTCGGTTGATATAGTGTATCTAGACTTTCAGAAAGCCTTTGACAAGGTCCCTCATCAGAGACTTATGGCAAAACTAAAGAGTCATGGGATAGGAGGCAGTGTACTATTGTGGATCAGGAACTGGTTAAAAGACAGAAAGCAAGAGGGTAGGGCTAAATGGACATTTTTCCCAATGGAAAAAGATGAATAGTGGAGTACCCCATGGATCTGTGCTAGGTCAGCTGCTTTTTGACATATTCATAAATGACCTGGAAATGGGAATAACAAGTGAGGTTATCAAATTTGCAGATGACACAAAACTATTTAAAGTTGTTAAAACCCAAGAGGATTGTGGAAAATTGCAAGAGGATCTTGATAAATTGGAAGACTGGGCATCGAAATGGTAGATGAAATTTAATGTGGACAAGTGAAAAAATATGCACTTAGGAAAGAACAACCCAAACTATGGTTACACGATGCAAGGTTCCACATTGGGAACCACCACCCACGAAAAAGATTTATGCATCATCGTGGATAACATGTTAAAACCCTCCACCCACTGTGCAGCGGCGGCCAAGAGAGCAAATAGAATGTTAGGTATCATAAGGAAAGGAATGGAAAATAAAACCAAGGATATTATAATGCCTCTGTATCGTTCCATGGTGCGACCGCACCTTGAATATTGTGTGCAATTCTGGTTGCCGTATCTTAAAAAAAGATATAGCGTTATTAGAAAAGGTAAAGAGAAGAGCCACCAAAATGGTAAAGGGGATGGAAGGCTATTACTATGAAGAAAGGCTAAAAAGGTTAGGGCTCTTCAACCTGGAAAAGAGACGGCTGAGGGGAGATATGATAGAGGTCTATAAATTAATGAATGGAGTGGAACGGGTAAACGTAGATCGATTGTTTACATTATCAGAATATAGAAAGACTAGGGGACATGTAATAAAGCTACAGGGTAAACTATTTATTTAAGACAAATAAGAGAAAATATTTTTTCACTTTACGTGTAATCAAACTCTGGAATTTGTTACCAGAGGGTGTAGTAAATTGGTTGGGTGGGAGGCGACAAAGAGTAAAGGTAAATGGAGCTCTCTCTGAGGAGAAGGATGTTACCAGTGGTGTGCCCCAGGGATCTTCCTTGGTCCGATTCTTTTTAACATCTTTGTTAGTGATATAGCAGAAGGGCTGTCGGGTAAGGTTAGCACAGTTACTTACCTGTAACAGGTGATCTCTGGGAACAGCAGGAATTAGTCCTCACATATGTGTACGTCGGAACCGACGGAGCCTGCGCGGGAAAGCTCCCCAGCTTCCCAGAAAGGAAGCTTTAGGGGCCTCCCACAGCGCATGCGCGCTGCCTTCCCGCCTTCCTGACCAACTCTCCTCAGTTCGAGTTTAAAGCTGAGACAATAGAGAGAGGAAAGGAAAGAGAGAGATACAACTCCTAGGGGAGGTGGGTGGGTTGTGAGGACTAATTCCTGCTGTTCCCAGAGATCACCTGTTACAGGTAAGTAACTGTGCTATCTCCAGGAACAAGCAGGAATGAGTCCTCACATATGGGGACTCCCTAGCTAAGATGCCGGGGAGATCCCCCTCCAAGGGTTCCTCATCTTCCTATGGATCTCAGGCATCCATTCAGGGAAGGTGGGCAGGAGTTGTTTAAGAATGGAACAGGTGTCTGAGGACAGCCTGACCAAACAAGGCATCCCGGCGGGAGTCCTTGTCCAAGCAGTAATGGGCTGTGAAGGTATGAACCGAGGCCCAAGTGGCTGCTCGACAGATCTGATCGATGGATACAGAATGAAGATGAGCCATAGATGTGGCCATGGCTCTCACATTGTGAGCTGTGACATGGCCTTCCAGAGAAAGGTTCTTACTCTGGTAAGCAAAAGAAATACACTGAGCAATCCAATTGGACAGTGTTCTTTTTGAGACTGGAAGTCCTAAATGAGAAGGATCAAAAGCAACAAAAAGTTGAGAAGACTTTCTATGTTGCTGTGTCCTGTGGATGTAAAAGGCAAGAGCTCTTTTACAATCTAACGTATGTAGATTCCTCTCTGCACTGGATGCATGAGGAGCTGGAAAAAAGACAGGTAGATATACCTCTTGATTAAGATGAAAAGGTGAGACCACTTTAGGCATAAAGTGGGGATTTGTCCTAAGGACTACCTTATCATGATGGAACCTTGTATAAGGTGGATTAGCCACTAAAGCCTACAGTTCACTGATGCGGCGAACAGAAGTGATTGCAATAAGGAAAATGACTTTCCAGGAAAGAAATTTCAAGGAGGTAGTGGCTAAGGGTTCAAAGGGTGGCTTGTCAGACGGCTGCCTAGGGTGAGAACTTACACAATCTTGACGATGCATATATTCATATGATTCTTGCAAGGTATTGTGGGTAATGTAGTTCATTCACTCCCAAACACAGCTGAAGACAATAATTGAGTTGTGAAATCAGTGGTAAGGCCAATAAAATACTTCTTTTATTGATGGGGTTTAATTCACCCAGCACAAATATGCTTGGTAGCAATATAAATGAGGTTACTTGCTTGCAGTGTTTAAATGGATAACATAAAGTCACAAAGCAAATCAGAAAACAACCTTCAGCTTGTCAGGCAATTAGCTAATGTTTTCTTAGCAAATAATTACCAAATAAAAAGGCACAAAGAAATGAATGAACTTTGCTTGTTAGGTTAACTTCTGCTTATTTTCCACACAGAACTTGCAGTGATTCTCCCTTGTTCACACACACAATCAGGTGCAGCTTTAATTACTATCAATTGACCAGCTGAAAGCCTTTAGCTGGCTGGCTGCTACTGTGTGAACCCAAATCCTGCTTTAAGAGCTGTTTGCAGTGGAAATAAAGAACAAAGTTAGGTTTCTTTGTGATGGCTGATGTGTTTGCTCACAGAAAGCTAGCAATAGCATTTAGATAGAGAACAGTCCATGTAATTAATAGTTTCATCTGCTGTATCTCCCCCTTCATCAATCAGCATAGGGTCACTATCATACATTGGCACAGACGAGTCTTTCATTAAGGCACTATCATGAGAATGCTTATTCCCTTGCTGCCATTCACTATTATAGATAGGGTCTGGATCAGTGTTCATACCTGAGCCTCTCCTGCTATCATAATTCCTCTCTGTATAGCCTGGCCAGAATGTAATCCAGTTCTGATGTCCAGCCTTCCAATCTTGATCCCTGGACACTGGATCTTTCCTTACATACCTTCTGGCATAGGTCTGAAAGTCCTTTCCACGTGCAGCCTTCTCTCTTCCAGGTAGCCACTGGTGATTCTTATCTCTGCCATTCCATTCCTCTGGCTGACTCCAGTCCAATGGACTCTGCTGGCATTTGGAATACCTCCCAGTATGGGTACTGCCTTGGACTCTCCCAGACCTTCCAATGGGCTTTCTTCTCTTCCTTCCAGAGAATTTTCTTCTTTCTCTATCCGCTTGGCTTGGCTTCTGTTTCTCCAGGTGATACTGGTGCTTGAGCTTGAAGCTGTTGCTCTCTCCTTTCCTGAAGCTGTTATCTGAAGAATAAGCTCTATTCTTATTCTGTCCTAATGTGTGCTCCTCCCTAACACAGCGCAGCTGTGTTGAATCAGGCCCTGCCCTTTGAGATGAGTGCTTAGGGATTACCTCATAGCTCTCTTGATTGCACACACATTTTCTCACTTCAGCCCCCCTCATGGCTGCTGGAAACCTGGTGCATTCTGGGACTGGTAGTCTTTTATGTGAAAACTCTGTTTTCTCACTTCTACCAAAACTGACAGGTTGCTTGTTCAGAGTCACATCATCTTTTCTATACCTCCTACCTGAGCTATGATAAGCTTCCTTATCACAGGCTTCATAAGCTGACCAAGAACCACGTTTAAGTCCCATGCCACCGGAGGAGGCCGAATGGGAGGTTTAGTTAAAGTTAGACCTCTCATGAATCTTGCAATAAGAGGATGAGAGGAAACAGGTTGTCCATTGATAGGCTGAAGAGATGCTGCAATAGCACTCAAATGGACCCTTACAGAATTGGTTTTAAGTCCTGCATTGGAAAGATGCAGGAGATATTCGAGTAAAGAATTCAAAGGTAGTGCTAGAGGGTTAAGACCTTTTTCAGCACACCAAATGGAAAATCTTTTCCATTTAAAAGCATAAGAACGCCTGGTGGAAGGTTTCCTAGATGCATGGAGGATATCCTTCACCTGTTGAGAAAGATTGAAGTGTTGAAGGTCTAGGCCTTCAGTAACCAAGCTCTGAGGTGAAGGGACTTGGGGTTTGGGTGCCACAAAGTCCCCTCCTCTTGAGACAGAAGGTCTGGAGCAGCTCCTAGATCCAGGGAGGGTGCCTGGGAGAGATGCAGAAGTAGAGGGTACCACACTTGGCGTGGCCAGCGTGGAGCTATGAGGATCATAGATCCTTGATCCCTCTGAAGTTTGAATAGAGTCTTGGGAATCAAAGGAATGGGTGGAAAGGCATACAGGAAGGCCTGACCCCAATGAAGGAGGAAGGCATCCCTGGCCTGAGCTCCCTGACACGGGATTCTGGAACAGAACCGGGGAAGTTTGGCATTGCACGGACTTGCAAACAGGTCTATGTCCGGGGTTCCCCATTTCTGAAAGATTCTGAGTACCTGATCCATGTGCAGGGACCATTCGTGTGGAAGCAGAACTCGACTGAGTCTGTCTGCCCAAGAGTTTTGGATTCCTGGGAGGTATACTGCCAGGAGATGGATTTGATGCTCTCTGGCGAAGGCCCACAATTTTAGAGCTTCGTTGCAAAGCGACAGAGAGCCAGTCCCTCCTTGTTTGTTTATGTAGAACATGGCTACTTGATTGTCGGCATGAACAAGGACTGTCATGTTGATGAGGAGGGTATGAAAGACCTTGAGAGCAAGGAAAATTGCTCGCAGCTCCAAAAGGTTGATATGAAGGGTGGCCTCCTGTGGAGACCAAGTGCCCTGAGTGGAGAGGTCTTGGAGATGAGCTCCCCAACCTGTTTGGGAGGCATCTGTAGTGAGAGTTGTTTGGGGTAACAAAGGTTGGAAGGGGGCCCCCAACAACAGATTTTGAGTGGATATCCACCATTGGAGAGACCAAAAAAGACGTTTTGAGGTTGCTATTTGGTCTGAGAGAGCTCTTGATGCTTGGGTCCACTGGGTGGACAAGGTCCATTGAGCTGCTCTCATATGTAGGCGAGCATAAGGCACCACATGAACTGTGGATGTCATGTGGCCTAGCAGTTGTAGCATCTCCCTGGCAGTCAAGTGGCTTCTGGACTGAATTTGAGAGGCCAAGTGCACTAGACGGTGGCAACGGGCCTGAGGAAGATAGGCCCTTGCAGTGGTGGTATCTAGCCAGGCCCCTATGAATTCTAGGGACTGAGTAGGGGTGAGTTGAGACTTTGGCAGATTGATGACAAGTCCCAGATACTGCAGTATGCGTCTGGTGTGGTCCAGGGAAGTCTGAGCCTCAGACTGAGATGGAGCTCGGATGAGCCAGTCGTCCAGGTATGGGAAGACAAAGATTCCCAGAGTGCGTAGAAATGCAGCTACTATTGCCATGCATTTGGTAAATACCCTTGGAGCAGAGGCTAGACCGAAGGGAAGTACTCTGTATTGGAAATGTTTTCCCTGGAACAGAAACCGTAGGAATTTTCTGTGGGATGGATGGATGAGTATATGTGTGTACCCATCCTTGAGATCTAGAGAACAAAGCCAGTCCTGACTCTGTAGGTATGGAAGGAGAGTGCCTAGAGAAAGCATCTTGAATTTCTCCTTGTATAGAAATTTGTTCAATTCTCTGAGATACAGAATGGGTCTGTACCCCCCTGTTTTCTTGGGAATGAGAAAATAAGGGGAGTAAAAACCTGACCCTTGTTGAGGAAGAGGAACCTCTTCTATTGCCTTTTGGGCGAGAAGAGTGGTCACCTCCTGGCCCAACAGGTACAGGAGAGATGGGGGAGAATTGAATTGTCTCACCATGGTATGGGGAGGAAGGCTGGAGAAATGTAGTTTGTAGCCCTCTCTGATGATAGAGAGGGTCCACTGTTCTGATGTGATTTGTTCCCATCTGGGAGCAAAATAAGTTAACCTTCCTGGAATGGTGAGAGGCTCTGGTTGTTGCAGAGCCAGAAAGGTTAAGTTCTCTAGAATCAAGTCAAAAACTCTGAGGGGGTTGGGATTGCTGGACTGTAGCAGCCCCTGTAGACTTTGTTCTGGCCTGTTTAGATTGCTGACGCTTAGGAGCAAAGCAAACTTGGGAAGATTGCTGGCCAGTATTTGTGGAAAATCTGGTCTTTTTATAGAAAGGCTTCTTAAAAGGTTTTTTCTTGGCAGGGGTAGAGGTAGACTTAGAAAGTCTATCTAAAGCAGCATTCTCTGCATCCATTTGAGTGGCTTTGATTTGCCACTCCTTGCCAAACAGATTTTCACTTGTACAGGGCAGATTGCCCAAGCCTTCTTGTACCCAGGGTTCTAAATCAGAGGCCTGGAGCCAAGCAAGTCTGCGAGCAGCTATGGCAATGCCAGAGGCTCTGCTAGCTCCCTCAAAAGAGTCAAAGGCTGCTCTGTTGGAGAACTTTGAAACATCTTGAGTTTGCTTTAGCAAAAGAAGGAACTCCTCCTTCTTATCCTCTGGGATAAAGGGGAGAAAATGACGTATCTTCAGTGCAATCTCTTTCAAAAACATGCCCATATAGAGGCTGTATGAATTGATTCTGGCAATAAGCATGCTAGCTTGGAAGATTTTTCTACCAAAAGCATCCAGAGTCCTACATTCTCTTCCTGGAGGGGTAGAAGAGTGCCTTTTGGTACTCTTTATCTTTTTCATAGCAGACTTCACCACAATAGAGTGGTGAGGAAGCTGAGTTTTTTGAAAACCAGGAGAAGGAGGAACCCGATACATGGTGTCCAAACGTCGAGAATGTGGAGATAGGGTGAGAGGAGCCTCCCACAAGTCCATCATGTGTTCTTGAAGAATTTCATGTATGGGTAAGGTGGCTGCCCCTTTGGGAACCTTAGAGTATCCTAAAATATCCAATTTTTTTTGCTCTAGGTTCCTTTTCAGAGGTTACAGATATGGAGAGTCCTTTAGCTACTTCAATAATGAAGTCTTGAAAGGACAAATCCTCTGGAGGAGACACTCTCCTTTTTGGAGAAGAGGGCTCCTCAGGAAGAGTAAAAGAGACATCAGCAGAATCATCTGAGGTATCAGAATCTTCAGAAGATTCAAAGTACCGCCTATTTGCTTCCAGAGATCGATACGCGTACCGACTGGTATCGACATCGGGCGTACCGGGAATCGGAGCGGTATCGAGAAAATCTCCGGAACCGGAGACCGGAACCGGCATACTACTGGAAGTAGATGCTCTGGGTACCGGTATCGGTTACGGTACCGGAACCGGAACCGATTGTCACGGTACCGAGGGCGTTGCAGCGTTAATGAAAGCCAGTATGGCCTGCTGCATGGATTGTACCGTAGTACCCATAGACGCCACAACTGCCTGGATGTCGGTACCGGTGTTAGCCGGTACCCCAGAGCAGTCTAACAGGAGATCGGTCGAGGCCGTGCCATCGATGTCTACCTGTAACCCCATAGGAGGAGCTTTGGAAGCCAGAGCTTCCCGCCGGGGTTGTTTGGCTGGGGCAGGGTCCTCAGGGTCAAACCCAAGGGCCTCTCGCTGCTTAGAGGGAGATTTGCCCTTTGAGGACCTGCCTGAAGAATGTTTGGTTACCTGAGATCCATCAGGAGAGGAAGACCTGGAGGATGTTGATGCTGGAGTATCCGCAGAAAACAGCATATGAAACTTAGCTGCTCTGTTCTGTAAGCCCCGTTTGGACATCAGAGAGCAGGATGGACAATCCGGAATGGAATGGTCAGGCCCCAAACATTTAAGACACCACTCATGGGTATCTGTGACTGAAATAGTACTGGTACACTTGGTGCATTTTTTAAAACCAGAGGCTGGTTTCTCTATGAGGGAGAATCTGAGAAGGCCTAGAGGCCTCACAGAAAAAACACACCAAGTGAGGAAAAAGTAATTATTTTTTATTTTTTTTTAAAGAAATAAATGAAAAAAGACCGGCGGTACCGGTCCGGAATCGGGGAAGGCAGACACGCGGTCAAAGAAACAAATTAAAATAACAATTTCTTCAGCGGTGACAGGAACACGACCTGCTGGCTCCGCGGAAAAAGAAGAACTGAGGAGAGTTGGTCAGGAAGACGGGAAGGCAGCGCGCATGCGCTGTGGTAGGCCCCAAAAGCTTCCTTTCTGGGAAGCTGGGGAGCTTTCCCGCGCAGGCTCCGTCGGTTCCGACGTACCCATATGTGAGGACTCATTCCTGCTTGTTCCTGGAGATTGCCTCTTTGCGGATGATACCAAAATCTGCAATAGAGTAGACACCCAGGAAGGTGTAGATAACATGAGGAGGGATCTAGCTAAGCTTGAAGAATGGTCTAGAATTTGGCAGCTGGTATTTAATGTTAAAAAATGTAAGGTCATGCATTTGGGCTGCAGCAATCCAAGGGAGCAATATAGTATAGGAGGTGAAGTACTTTTGTCCACTAAAGAAGAGCGGGACCTAGGCGTGGTTGTGTCTGAAGATCTTAAAGTAGCTAAACAGGTAGAAAAGGCGACAGCAAAAGCTAGAAGGATGCTTGGGTGCATACGGAGAGGAATGGCTAGCAG
The DNA here is from genome assembly GCA_033557465.1 of Ichthyophis bannanicus. NCBI lineage: Eukaryota > Metazoa > Chordata > Amphibia > Gymnophiona > Ichthyophiidae > Ichthyophis > Ichthyophis bannanicus. Next base: position 915,501,817 of record CM066033.1, read on the forward strand.
AAAAAAGGAAGTGATAATGCCTCTGTATAAGTCTTTGGTGCAACCTCATTTGGAGTATAGTGTGCAATTCTGGAGACCGCACCATCAAAAGGATGTGAACAGGATGGAGTCGGTGCAGAGGGTGGCTACTAAAATGATTAGTGGTCTTCATTATAAAGCATATGAGGACAGACTTAAGGATCTTAATATGTACACCTTAGAGGAAAGGCGGGATAGAGGTGATATGATTGAGATGTTTAAATACTTCCGTGGCATAAATGTTCAGGGAGAGCCTCTTTCAATTGAAAGCAAGTTCTGCTACGAGGGAACATGGGATGAGGGTGAAGGGAGATAGATTCAGGAATGATATGCGGAAATATTTCTTTACGGAAAGAGTAATGGATCCGTGGAATAGTCTCCCAGTGGAGGTGGTAGATATGAGGACAGTAACTGAATTCAAAAAAGCATGGGACAAACACAGAGGATCTCTAAAGATAAAAAGGGGACTGTTGTAGTTGTTGATATGGAAGGACAGACTAGATAGGCCATGTGGTCTTTTTCTGTCGTCATATTTCTATGTTTCTATGTTTCTAAAGGCTGTTAGTATAGCTGGGTTTAAAAAAGGTTTGGTCAAGTTCCTGGAGGAAAGGTCCAAAAACCATTATTAAAAAGGGACCCGGGATATCAATGCTCGACCCAATAAAAGCATTGTGGAACCTGTGTCTTTTGGGGAAACTGCTAGGTACGTATGACCTAGATCGGCCACTGTTGGAAACCGGATACTGGGCATGATGGACCTTGGTCTGACCCAGAATGGCATATCTTATGTTCTTATGTATGGACCAAATACCAAGTGGCAGTCTGACAGATTTCCATCACGAGAACAGAACGAGATTTGCCACAGAAGTAGCCATGGCCCTGAAGCAGTGCGCCATGATCCTCTGGTCCAGTGAGATCCCCGCCTGCTGAAAAGCGAGGGTAATACAGTCCGCCATCCAAGCGGACAGAATTTGCTTAGTTACTGAGAGACCCACACGACTGGGGTCATAGGATACGAAAAGCTGAGATGCTTTGCGGTGGTCCTGAGTCTGTTGCGGTTAGAAGGACAGGGCTCTTTTACAATCCAGATTGTGGAGAATGGTCTCTGTCCTGCCGGCATGAGACCTCGGGAAGAAGGTAGGTAGTACCACCTCCTGATGGAGATGGAACAGGGACAACACCTTCAGCAGAAACTTGGGATGTGTGCGGAGCACCACCCTATTCTTGTAGAACCTTGTGTAAGGGGGCTCTGCCATCAGAGCCTGGAGCTTGCTGACTCTGTGAGCTGATGTGACTGCTACAAGGAAGATGACCTTCCAAGAGAGGTATCTCAAGTAGCAAGTAGCCAGGGGCTCCAACGGTGGCTAGTGAGCTGCGTGAACACCACATTAAGATCCCACTCCACCACAGGAGGGCGGACAGAGGGTTTGGATAGTATGAGACCCCACAAGAACTGAGAAACAAGGGGCTGAGCCGAGAGAGGTTTTTCCCTCAATGGAATGGTGATGTGCTGCGATAGCACTCATGCGCATTCTTACTGAGTTGGACTTCAGTCCCAACTGCAACAATTGGAGCAGATACTGGAGTACCACCCGTACCGAGCAGGAGAATGGGTTCATCCGTCTTTCGACATAACACACCGAGAATCAACGCCATTTAAAGGCATTCGCCTTCCTTGTGGGAGGCCTTGCAAGAGGTCAGAGGAACCTCTTCCATGTCCCGTGGGAGATCGAAGAAAGCTAGAGCTCCTTTTCAGCAGCCAAGCCGTGAATGACAGGAACCCCAGGTTGGGGTGCACGAGACGAGAGAGCCCTGCTCCTGTGAGTGTAGTCCTGGGGCTCGGCCCAGGGGAACTAGCAACACTAATGACAGGAAGAGGAGTAGCAGGAACCAGGGTTGCCTGGGCCACCGGGGAACTATCAGTATTAGTGATGCCCTATTGCACTGGACATTGAAGAGGGTCTTGGCGACCAGTCGTGTCAGTGGGAAGGTGTAAAGAGGAAATGAGGAAAAGCGTCCACTGCCACCCGTGATGGGTGTGGCTGGCAGGAGAAGAAGCTGGGCAACTGCGTGTTGCCCAGGCTGGCGAACAGGTCCACTAGGGGGACATCCCAGAGTTGAAACAGTCGGGAGGCCACTCTGGGATCCAGTCACCACTTGTGTGGTTGGAGGACTCTGCTCAGCTTGTCCACCAGGGCATTGACTTGGCCCAGGAGGTAGACCGCTCTTAGGAGCATCCTGCTGCGAGTCGCATAGGAGCAGAGGGAATACGACCCCCAGGTCCCTTGCTTGTTCATGTAGAACATTGCGATTTGGTTGTTGGTCTGGATCAGCACTGACCGGTGCTGTAGTTGGTGGCAGAAGGCTCAGAGGGCCAGAAATATCGCCTGGAGCTTCAGAAAGTTGATTTGCATCTGGGATTCCACCTAGAACCAGCTGCCTTGCATCTGGAGGTCCCCGCAATGCACTCCCCCACCCAGGAAGGAGGCGTCCCCAGCTCAGCAAGGAGGGCCCTCTGGGAGGTGGGTGCCCAGAAGGGCATCCCAGCCTGAAGGAGACAAGGAATCTGCCACCAACCTAGCAAATCCGCCAACTGGTGGGTCACTCTCACTCTGTCCCGGAGTGCCTGTGGCTTGTGTCCACTGAGAGCAGAGGCACCATTGAGCTGCTCTCATGTGCAATCGGGCATATAGGGTCATGTGGTCCGTGGAGGCCATGTGACCCAGCAAGCAGAGGAGAAGTTGGGCGGGTAGCGACTGGTGGCATTGTACCTCTGTGGCTAGCTCCCTGAGATGTCCTGACCTTTCCTGAGGGAGGAGGGCCTTGGCCTGGAGGGTTTCTAGCCGAGCCCCTATAAACTCCAGGTGTTGAGCTGGAGAGAGGTGAGACTTGGGGTGGTTGAAGACGAACCCCAGGTGCTGCACGGTATTGATGGTGCGCCCTGTGGTGTGCTGCGCCTCTGCAGCTCTGCCTCCCTTTATGAGCCAGTCGTCCAGGTAGGGAAAGACAAAGGCCCATTGGACGTGGATTTGGGCTGCGACCACTGCTAGATACTTTGTGAAGACCCTTGGTGAGGAGGCCTGGCCGAAGGGGAGTACTCTGTATCGGTAGTGCTCTCCTCCCACCACGAACCTGAGGTATTTTCTATGGCTGGGATGAATCAAGATGTGTATGTAGGCATCCTTTAGGTCTAAGGAGCATAACCAATCTCCTTGCTGGAGGAATGGCAGCAATGTTCCAAGGGAGAGCATTTTGAACTTCTCCCTTACCAGAAACCTGTTCAGTTCCTGCAGATCCAGGATTGGCCCGAGGCTCCCTGTCCTCTTGGAGACGAGGAAATACCTGGAGTAGAAGCCGGTGCCCCAGAGATGTTTCAGCACTGGCTCCATTGCCTTGTCCTCAAGGAGGCCTGCAAGCTCGGTGAGGAGCAGAATCTGGTGAAAGAGAGGTCTTACAGGCTCTCCTGGGAAGTAGGAGGGTGGCACCTGCTGTAGGTAGAGGGAGTAGCCCTCCTTGACCACTTGTAGTACCCAGGTATCATTGGTGATGGCAGAACACCTATGGGCAAAGAGGGCCAGACGCCCTCCTGTGGGCTGCAGGGGACCTCCTGAGGGAAAGGAGGTCACGCCCAGGGAGTTAAAAGCTCCCTCCAAGCTGGGCCAGAGCCAGCACCTGGGGCTTAGAGATCTTTTGCTTACGGGGGCCATGACCCTGCTCCTGTCCCTTATGTTGTTGGCCTTGCTGTGGGGCCGAGAAGGCCTGCAATTGTGAGGTATTTCTAAACCCTCCCTTCTTCCTCGGGAAGAAGGGCTTCTTCCCCGGGGCCTTCTTGCACGGCTGCACTGAGTTCTTCTTTGAGAGTCTGTTTTTTGTTAGGAACTCTATCTCTATCTCTGCAGCTTTGTCTGCCATGGGTTTCCTGAACAGATTTTCTCCAATGCAGGGGACATCAATAAGTTTGTCCTGAACCCAATGTTCGAAGTCAGATGACTGCAGCCATTCTTGGCATCGGGCCCTGATGCCTATGGCAGCCACCCTGGCCAAAGACTCAAAGCCATCGCAGGCTGCTCAAGACAGGAGCTTCGAGCACTCCTTGACCGCCAGCCAGAGAGAGACTTGAACCTCTGGAGAGGCTCCCCATCGAGGCCTGCCGAGAATCCACTGAGCTCCTTTGACAGTTCCTTAAGGTACATGCTGATGTAGAGCTGATAGGACTGGATCCAGCAAGTCAGCACCGAGCCCTGAAAAGCCTTACAGTTGAGGGTGTCGAGGGTCTGGGCCTCTCTGCTGGGTGGCACCGAGGAATGAGTCTTTTGGCTCTTAAGCCTCCGCATGGCTGACTCAACAACCATCAAGTTGGGTCTTCTGGAACCCAGGGCTTGGGAAAAACTTGGTACATGGAGTCAAGTCGCCTGCTGACAATGCACATCGACGCCAGTGTTTCCCACATCCAGAGTAGGAGGCACTCGATGATCGGAGGCACTGATACTGTAAGGATCTCCTTGGAGGGGGGCCTTGTACTGGAGTCTCTCCATTTCCTCCATACACAGGTTTTCCTCAACCTCAGTCTTGATGGTAAGCGCCAAGTCATGTCCAGCACAAAATCGAGGAAAGCGACACCCTCGTGCGGGGAACGGCGTCGGGACACCGGGAGAGATGGGTTTGAGGGTTCGTCTTGGTATTGCCGAGTGTCTGTGGACTCCTCATCCTCAGTCTCCCATTTGGACTCGAAGTCCAAGTATGAGTCCGAGGCTCCTTGATGCCATGATCAAGGTTCAGGCTGGACGGCCCATGACCTCCGGAGTATCTGCGGTCTGAGCCATGGGCACTTGCCAGAGAGAACCGGTGTCCCGCGGAATGGGACCGTAACTTTGTCTGGAGTCGTTGGGTCTCTCGAAGCCAATGGCGCTCAATGATCAGCTCGATGTCCGGGGAAGCCCTCAATGTCGAGGGTCCCGTCATCAGGGTCGATAAACCGGACATAAACACCCGCTACATGGCCACGAGGGTAGAGATACTGCTCTCTAAGGCTGCCATCCTGTCTCCATGCCACTTTCTAAGGCTGCCATCCTGTCTCCATGCCAGTTGGCTCTGCAGCCTTCAACCTGGGTGCCGATGATTTCAGGCCAGGCATCAGTACGGTCAAGGGGGGGTCCTCGACGAGGATGGCCTCGGGTATCCGAGGCTGGTCAGCGGGTGCCGACTCCTTGTGGGGCAGCTTGTGAGGCTGCTCCCATTCAGACTCCTCTGACTCACACCGGGGACTGCGGGACCTGGAGTGGGATTTCCCCTTCTTCCTGGACCCATCCTCCAAGGTGGTCTTCGAGGGTTTCGACTTCTTGCGTTCCACCTCTGGGGATTTCCTCTCAGAGGATCCACAGCCGTGGGACTCTGAGGAGGCCCGGGCTTCGCGGGGCACCGAAGTACTGTAGGGGGCCCTGGAGTAGGGCACTGCCGGAGACTCTGATGCGGAATTAGACTTTTGGAAAACTTTTTCCTGCTGCTGGTGACGGCTCTTCAGGGCCTTTGAGATCATGATTCTACAAAGTTTGCAGTCTGAGTCGTTCTATTCCGAGCCCAGGCATCGGTGGCAGCAGTCATGTGGATCGGTGAGGGACATCATTTTGCTGCACCTTGTAGTACCTGAAGCCGCTGGAGGCCATTGGAAAAAAGGGGTCCCTGCCACCCGGCAGAGTTCCAAGGCCTTCAGCCAAAAAAGGGTGCAAACACCGGTTGAGGGGCACCTCAAGTCAAAAAATGGAAAAAACAAAGGAACAAACCTGAGGAGCGATGCAGAGGCGAGCTAGCTCGGGGGCGAGAAAGAACCAATGGCATCCTTGAGCGGTAAGGGGACCACGCATGTGTAGTGCATTTCCCAAAGGCTTTCTCTGAAAGCTGTGGAGATGCTTCTGTGGGGGCTCTGTCGGCGCCAACGTCACCCATATATGAGGACTGACTTCCTGTTTGTTCCCGGAGAAGTAAGTATATAGTCATCATATTCTGCCAAAACAAAAAACCTCTCTAATAAAGGCAATGCAGTGAATGACAGACAACCCATTTTTTCAATGTAAAACTACAGTGGCATTCGACACCCCACATCCATACCCTTAATACATTGAATCTCCACATAACCCTTACCTCAAGGCACATCAGCTTGTCAAGCAGTTTTTCTCTCTAGAAGACTGCTCAACATGTGAAGGTGTATACATTGATATGCCTATGACTGAGAAGGTAAAATTAGGTCTTACCAGCTAATTTATATTCCTTGAGTCTCTCCAATCCAGTCCAAAAGCATGGGTTATGGACTCCTACTAGCAGATGGAGACTGAGAATCACTGGTTTAATGATGTCACAATATAAGGGTTCTGTACAGCCCTCCTCTGACCGGTATTTCTGTAACAAATCAGACTACAGAAAGAGTAGTTACTCACCTGTAGCAGGTTTTCTCTGGGATCAGCAGGAATCAGTCCTCACCTATAGGTGATGTCACTGACAGAGCACACGTGGGAATGCTTCAAAGGCAAACACGCACCAGAAGAATATAGGGCATCTTTACTCTCTCCCAAAACCAGATATGAACCAGAAGCATCTAGGGCAGATCCTAGACTGGACCGAAGGGAATCAAGGAAAGAAAATGAACAAGTAAGGTCTAATTTCACCTGTCTCATCGACCCTCCAGTCCAGTCCAAACACATGGGACATACCAAAGCAGTTCCTAAACAGGGAGGGGGGGGAGGAACCAATGAGACTGGCTGTCAGCATACATTTCATGCAGCTGTGGACTCTGGTGAATTCAGTCTACAAAGTTAAACTCTGACCCCCTGGTGATGTCAGTCTCTAGGACCTGTCTGCAGCCCCTCCTTGCTAAATCAAGAATAGCAGACCTTAAAGGGAGTGGCCAAAGACAATAGCAGACCTCAAGGGGAACTGCTGGAGAGGCACTATAAAGGACAGACACACTTCCTGCTTCTCTCTCTCTCCCTCCTTCATCGGACAGGTTTGGACACTACCATGAGGCTCTGATCCACATGTTCTGGCCTACCATGAGGCCCTGAGCCACATGGTCGGGCCTACCTATCTCTCTATCTCTCTCACACTTCACACATGCACACACAGATTCATTGATGCACACTGAAACAGCTCTGTAACAATCACTATATACCACTATATACATAAAAACCTTTCTCCAAGCCACACCTGTTTGCTTGTCTTATTACAAACCCTCCTGCCTCTGTGAAGTGAAATGAACCCAGGACCAAGCGGAGACTAGACCAGAAGATTACATATTCAGAAGATTACATATGGGGACTCGTCTCTCGGATTTCATAGCAGATCTCCAGTTGGGTAAGTAATAATTTTGTATAATACATTAAGTAGATTTCAGACACAGTGAGACAGAATCGAAAGTCCATGTGACCATTTACAATTTTGTTTTGTGGGTTAGACAAGGTGAGATTTTTATTATCAAAAGGCTCTATAAGAATCTAGAATTTTAAGGACATCACACAGAGTGGCTTGCAATTGTCTTATTTTGATGTATAGGCTTGCTAAAGATTTTTCAATAGTATTTGAGCTGCTAAGAAAATACAGAGTTACACAGTTAAATATTCCCTCATAGAGTACAATATACATCTTTCCTGGTAACACTAATTTACCTCTTGTCTGTTTTACTTTTATTTCTCTCTCCTGTCAGTATATATCTTGGTGTGAGCAGGAATATCTGACAATTCTGTTAATCTCCTGTCCCTTTTTAACTTTTATTTCTCTGTCTCCTGTCAGTAACTTTCTTAGTGAGAGCAGGCTTAAAGCTGGCTGCAATTGATACAAAATTCTGTTAATCTACTAACACCCTTCTTACTATAACTTCACCCTAAAACTTCCACCCTGTTAAATAGGTGAGAAGCACTTTTTAAGTTAGCATTCCTCCTTCTAAGGTTACACAGTTGAGATAGTCCAATTACAGCCTCTCTGCAGTATCAAATATGGAAGCCTTTGATTTTAAAGAACTTAAAGAAATTATAATTTCATATTGTAAGAGGAAAGGGGGTCCATTTGAAGGGGAATTCCCTGAGTCATCATGGTATAATATTCAAAAACAAATGTTAAACCATGATCAAGAATTCAAAAAGAAAACAAATAAAAGAAAATGCCTTTTCATCCAAGGCATGTGCAGGGGACTCATTAGCATGAGACAAGAAAACTCTGAACTGACTTCTCAGTGTACCCAATTGACCAAAGACCTTGAGGAGGCACAAATTTGCATCTCTATACAAAGAACTCAAGTGATACAAGCCACAAATTCTTTTATAACTGTTAGTGAGCAATTAGAAGCACTTAAACTTGAATTGAGGCACGTTAAAGATCAATTGGCCTCTGCAAGAAAGCCAACACCCACCCCTCCCTCAGCACCTTATGCCTATGACCCATGCATACCAGCTCTTGAGAAACAAAAGACTAAATATACGCCCACCCCTCCCTCAGCCCCCTATGCCTATCACACACTTTATCAGCAACAAAAGAATACAGAAGTATGCATAGTTGGACTTAGGAATGGTAAGAACACAGATGAATCACAGCAGTAAAATTCTGATAGTTTATCTCAGCCAGATCCCAGCAATAATCAGGATCTCTGTCTGGAGCATAATTCAGATGACTTAGACATGGCACCCAGTACTGAACTCAAAGCACCAGTTAAAGTAATGTTGCATGAAAATTTAAAAGATAAAGATATTGAAAAAATAGTTGAGAAAATTGGTACTATGCCTCTTAATGTAAATCAGTGGGTTAAATGGGCGATTGATATTCTGATTCACTGGGGTCTAGGGAAATACAGAAGAAAACAATCAGACTTTGATAGACTTATGCATCTGGCTCTGGGCCCACATTATTATAGAGTTGGCTCTCTCACTCACCCATACCAGTTGGTTAAAAGGGGTACTGAGAAACTATTTAACTGTTCCCCAATGCAAAGACTGATGCAAAGGAAGCATTATGGTTTCCTTTTCTGCAGGATCTTGGTCAAGAGTAGGACCAGGAATAGGAATGGCAAGAAAGGCTGCCATGTCAAGGAGAAATGCCTGAAAAGAAGGATCTCCCAGAGGAACTATTCCTGGGCAGGCTGAGGTTGAATGAGCAGCGCGAACACCAGAAGACCTACTGGACTGGTGCATAAAAAGAATCCTGCTAGATGGAGAACGATACTGACAGTTCTGATTCGAGGCAGTTAGTACTGCGTCGTCGGTTCCCGGTATCGATTCCAAGCTAGGCATGGAAAGGATCGATGGCACCGATGGAACTGCAGGAAACGACGTCGACACCGATACCGGCATCGGGGACGGTAATGCCATCGTAGCAGGTATCGGAGGTTGCCGAAGCGGTACCGAGGTAACCAGAGAGCTTTGGTGATCATCCCCGGTACTGCGTAGTCGGAGGCGACATGGATCGGCTCCGAAACGCGTCAGGACCAAGTCATCTAGACTGGATATGGATTCCAGACTGGGCATCGAACCGAGCATCAGTGGTGGAATCGGCGATGCCGCTACCTGAAGGTCAATCGGAATCGTATCGATCGGTACCGAAGGAACCGAGGACGTCCGAAGACAACGCCCGGTGAAGAGAGGAACACTCGACACCGGCGCCGATGTCGGGGTATCGGTACCGCTCGAAGCCGGTACCCCCCCAAGCATGGCGTAGATAGAGGAAAGCCCATCCGGGGCGCATCGGTCGGCCCCGAAGGTACCCAGGGCACCAGATGACGATCCCCGGTGAGGAGTGGAACACTCGACACCGATGCCGACGACGGGGCATCGGTACCGCTCGACGCCGGTATCAACTCCGCGGTTGGCTGGGATACAGGAAATCTAGACTGGGTCGTATCGATCGGCCCCGAAGGCACCGAGGACTCCCGACGACGATCCCTGGTGAAGAGCGGAGCACTCGACACTGGTGCCGATGCCGGGGGATCGGCACCGCTCGAAGCCGGCACCAACCCCGCGCATGGCTGGGAAGCAAGAAAGCCAGTCCGGGTCGGGTCGATCGGTCCCGAAGGTACCGAGGACACCAGACGACGACCCCTGGTGAAGAGTGGAGCACTCGACACCGGTGCCGATGCCGGGGGAGCAGCACCGCTCGAAGCCGGTACCAACCCCACGCATGGCGGGGACGCAGGAAAGCCAGTCTGGGTCGAGTCGATCGGCCCCAAAGGTACCGAGGACACCAGCTGACGATCCTCGGTGAAGAGTGGAGCACTCGACACTGGTGCCGATGCCGGGGGATCGGTACCGCTCGAAGCGGATACCACCCCCGAGCATGGCTCAGGTATGTTCTGTGAGGAGTGAACCCCAAGAACAACCTGAAACCCCGTAAATGCTTTGGAGCCTGAAGACTCCCGCCGGGGTCTTACTGCCAATGGGGTCTTGAGGGCAAGGCCGGAGCCGTCATCATGCTGGGCATGAGACCTACCCATCAAGAATTGGCCAGTCTTAACAGACTTTTTGTGGGTTACCTGATCCTGGAGAGAAGAATAAACCCGTGTCCTCACCTCAGGAGGAAAAACGGCATCGAGGGATACCCGAAAAAGAGAAGGTCTTCTCCCGATACTAAAGCCTGATGGACCCAGGGAAAAGGGGTCAGGACCCAAACAGGATAGACAGCAGGCACTGGAGTCTAAAAAGAAAACTAAGTTTCCGCAGTGAAGGCACTTCTTAGGGAAAGAAGGCTCCATGTTGGAAAGGCCTGTTAGGCCTCGATTAGATAAAAGAAAAAAACCAGAGGAGAAGTTATTTCTCTAAGTTTGAAAAGAAAAGAATAAAGCACCGGTGGTGCCGGTATCGGCGGGAAAGACAGCCGCGACCACAAGAAAACAAGAAAATAGGGATTTTAAAGAAAAAGGTTTCTGCGGTGACAGGAGGTACGTCCTGTTGGCTCCGCGGAAAAACGAAAACTGGGGAGAGACAGTGGGAAAGGCGGGAAGTCACCGCGCAGGCACGAGGGATGCTCCCAAAAGCTTTCTGTTTGGATGCTGGGGAGCATTTCCGTGCGGGCTCCGTCGGCGCCAATGTACCCATATGTGAAGACTCATTCCTGCTTGTTCCTGGAGATATGGAGCTCACTCTGAGGGTAAGGAGGTTACCAGTGGTATGCCTCAGGGATCTGTCCTTGGTCCAATTCTTTTCAACATATTTGTTAGTGATATAGTGGAAGGACTGTCGGGTAAGGTTTGCCTCTTTGCAGATGATACCAAAATCTGCAATAGAGCAGACACCCAGGAAGGTGTAGATAACATGAGGAGAGATCTAGCTAAGCTTGAAGAATGGTTGAGAATTTGGCAACTGATATTTAAAGCTGAAAAATGCAGGGTCATGCATTTCGGCTGCAAAAATCCAAGGGAGCAGTACAGTGTAGGAGTGAAGCACTTCTGTTCACAAAAGAAGAGCAGGACCTGGGTGTGATTGCGTCTGACTATTTTAAAGTAGCTAAAGAGGTAGAAAAGGCGTTGGCGAAAGCCAGAAGGATGCTTGGGTGCATAGGAAGAGGAATGGCAACAGAAAAAAGGAGGGGATGATGCCTCTGAATAAGTCTTTGGTGAGACTTCATTTGGAATATTGTGTGCATTTCTGGAGAACACACCTTCAAAAGGATATAAACAGGTTGGAGTCAGTGAAAAGGGTGGCACTAAAATGGTTAGTGGTCTTCATTATAAAGCATATAAGGACAGACTTAAGAATCTTAATATGTATACTTTAGAGAAAGGCGGGATAGAGATATGATAGCAGGATAGAGATATGATAGAGACATTTAAACCTCCATGGCTTAGAGGAGAGCCTCTTTCAAGTGAAAGCAAGCTCTGCTACAAGAGGACATAGGATGAGGGTGAAAGGGATAGACTCAAGAGTAATATGCAGAAATATCTCTTTACAAAAAGAGTGGTAGATGCGTCGAATAGTCTCCCACTGGAGGTAGTAGAGATGAGGACGTATCTGAATTCAAGAAAGTATGGGACAAACACAGAGGATCTCTAAAGGATAAAAGGGGACTATTGTAGTAGTTCATATGGAAGGGCAAACTAGATAGGCCATGTGGTCTTTTTCTGCAGTCATGTTTCTATGGCACCAGCTCTATCGGCAGAACTATGAATCAAGCCCTGATCATTTGCCTCCTACTGTCTGTGCATATACATAGGCAGGGCTTTTTGGGGGGGTTTTGGAGTGAGTACCGGTGGTACAGAGCACTGGAACCTTTTTCATTGCCTTCTAAAATTAACCCCAGATCCTCATGCATTAATGAAAGAGCCCTCTATATGTCACCATCAACAGGTTTTGTTTTTTGCTTTTATTATTTATTTTATTTTATTTGTTGTTTTTCTATACTGCGCTATTTATCATCAGTGCGGTTCACACGGAAACATATTTGTGCAATGTAGAAGATCTACATTGGACTTACAATAAAACAGGGTGTTTAAACAGGGCTAACAGGTAAACTATGTACAGGTAGGTAGACAAGATTCTACATGCATCTCAACAATATATACAGGTCACACAACAAAGAGACTATATAAAATATATAGCTTACAGCTAGCCCTGAAGCAGCACCCACTGGGTCAGAAGGTGGGTAGCTTGCCGACTTCTAGACTATAAGGACTGGAAGACCAAAACTGAAACATTTAAACCACTGAACAGTAAAGGAGTGTGGCTCATACTCCTTTTGAACCGAGGCTAAACATGGAGAGACAAAGGCACATTCACCCTTTTAAATCTCAAAATAACCAGGCCCTAAAGGGCCAATTCCAATATGCCCTAAGGCAGTGCTACTAACTAGGCTTAACTGATAAAAGGAGAATATGGCTGCTATCCCCGTCCACCCTAATTGTAGGAGGAATGTAAAGTCAATGGTCACAAACAAAATACATTTTTAGCAGAAATATCTATCACCATGGCTAACAAGACACTGATAAGACCTCCTCTGCAGAAGAACCACTGCAGTGCCTTCAGTTAAAGCAGAGTAACTGAGAAGCACAGTTGCTGGCTGTTCTCCATTTAGCTCCATCCTCCGTATTAATGCGACATACACTTTCCATAAATTGCTAACTTACCAGATTGATAGAGAATGAAAACTGCAGACACTGAGCAACATAGTAAGAAACCCCTTAATATAGTCCTTTACGCCAGTAACAGCTCTGGCCTGCATATAGGACCATAAGTAAGGCTCAGAGACATAGGAGAAATGGAGAAGCTAAAGAAACCTAACCAAGTTCCTCCTTATGAAGTGACTCCCTTGAAAACAAAGCAAGCTAACCTCCTGTTTCTTTTTTTTTTTTCTTAACAGTGTCACCACTGTACTACAGCACCCTACTGTGCCATTACAGTATTCTGTGACTTAACTCCTATGCCTCAAATAACTCTGAAGGAAGTCATGAAAGATTTAAAATGAACTCGACCCTGTCCGTTTTCCTGCATCCTCCTTTACCTTGCTACCATAAACGAAAGACTGTAGACATGCTGCAAAATGCGCCGTGCTGGGATAAATGATGCTTCGGTTGTGGCCAGGACAATGCTAAAAATACCAAATGAAACAAGGCCTTCTTGGCCTCCCAACAGAAAGGCCGAAGGACCTATGGGAGACTAATGGTCTCTACTTCAATCCCATTCATCATGGCACCATAAAGGACAAGGAATGAACACAACAAGCAAGTGGATATGGAGGTCACGGGTGCTTTATTAAATGAAGATCCCAGATACGTTTCGGCTGTAGCCTTCCTCAGGGGGTACACTTCCTTGGAAAACAACATTAATACAATAAATAAAAGGCAATATCAATAGAATAAAAACAAATGTGAAAAACAATACATAAATAGATGACTAATTAAAAAGTATATAACTAATTAAATATATATAATAGAAATAGAAATATTAAAAACATGTAAACAAAACCAGGCGGAATAAATATCACAATCATAAATTACATCGACATATGAGCAACACATGAACATACAGTAAAAATGAAAATAGAGAGAGAGATGAGGAGCAGCTGAAAAGTGTCTAGCAATACACTAGAACTCACAATAGCACACTGTGTATAGATTCAGTTGAAAGAGCAATAGCTCCTAGGATCAAATCTGTAAAAAATGAACAAAAGTGAAATCATGGAGGAAAACTAAAATTAAACAGGAAGCCCACAGAAACTTACAATACCCTGAGAGAAATCTATCATATAGACCTCTTCATGGCACGCAAACTCAGGGACCAGATTCCATAAAGAATATAAACATAAGATACTGCTGAATAAAGTATCAGCAGATAGCCACATTAAATGACAGATAATCAAGGCTGAAAAGGAGTGAGTCACTCAGCGTATATGTGTGTACATGTAGCCAAATGCTGAGAAACTACTCAAAGGAAACACTACTAATGTTAAAACCGAGTAAAAGTACGGCTTCTAATACCGAAAAGACAATGCCCTAATATGAAAAAAATGCTGCTAACAATAAAAAGGGAATGTATCTTACCAGTCTGAAAAAGAAACCCTCGTTCTTGAGAGCTCAGTAGCAGAAACTAATTCAAGTCGGTAACAGAACAAGAGATCATTTTTAACGCTGCTGTTTTCATGCCAAACAGAGGTCAAAGGTGTCACTCATGCATAAGCATCACATCGAATGCCAAGAGTCACTGCCACCTTTTTGTATTATGCAAACACACAAGTAGATAATTAGTCAAACCGCATAAAAAAGATTATATGACTGATGTATATCACCACCAATATAAATACAACAGTGTAGTCCATGCAAACAACAGGACAGACCGCAGTGGACAAATAAATACTGCAGGAGATAAAAGTATGCATTCCAAGGAGAAGAGAAGAAGAAATAGGAATTACACTTACCTGGCAAATTGTGGTCCCTTGAGTGACTCCAGTTTAGTCCTCAACCACTGGGTAGTGAACCTCCTCCTGCAGCTTGGAGACTGGGCATGTCAAACTCATGACATCACTGGATATAGCCTGCTGGTCTCTCCCATCAGCCCCCAGTGAACTATTGACAAAGCAGACTAAAAGGAGCAAAAAATCAGTAACTTTTTTTTTTTAAACTTAACATTATATTCAAGAGCACTCAGAACATATTGTGATAGGCGATGGCCTAGTTCATCCTGTAGCAGAGGCCTGTCAGCTAGGCCTGAGTCTCCCTCCATTACTTTAGAATATTATAACTGACTTTGGAATATTATAGCAGAACCAGACAGACAGAAAATACCAGTAGCTGTTAGAGACACTGCTGCTCTGCTCTGCTTTTGATAAGAAAGTAAAACTTTTCCACTGTTATGATACTCACAGCTGTGCTTTCCACTATCTCTGCTGGCTAACTGACCTTGCAAAAGTAGCGAAATGTACTGTAGCAGAAGTATTATGTCTAGAGATTTGAGCCACAACTAGAAAGGCCTGCACAGGGAGAAAACAGGTACAAGCCAGATCAGAGATGGCTATTGGGAGAGGGAGGGGGGCCACCGAGACCAATGAGGAGTTTTGCCTGTATTAGACTGGAGAAGAACAGTATATAAACTGTCGTTTTTCTGAGCTCAGGGCTCAGACATTTTGTATGTGACATTGGCCTGAGACTGTGCACATTAAACTGGTTTGAATTCTAGTCAATAGACTCCTGGTTTTATTCGTTGCGGGCCCTTCGCTATTACATATTCTTGGTGCGTTGGCTGGGAATGGCGTAATACGCGAATAGTGCGCAAGTGAATACTACCACGTATTACCGCCTCCAGGTTTGGTCCGGCTGGGCCCACAGCCGACCGACGTGGAGAGGATCCCAGGTGCCGACCGGTCCCTTGCATCGGAGGGTTCCGCCCTGCCTCGGCGGCCTGCTGGGTCCGGCTGGCCAACACCTCGAACCCAGGGGAGTCCAAGATTCAACCCAAGGTGGAACTGGTTGCGCAGCGCATTAGCTACCGGATCCGGTGAGTATTGATTTTTCTGGTTCTCAATCAGTTAGCTCTGGGAAAGTCTCGAGACTGATTTGGTACAGTAACAGGTAAAGGAAGTCTGATCAACTTCCAGGGCGATCCTAGTACCCCTGCATGAGTATGCGCGGGGCAAAGCCATCGTCCCTTTTGGTTTGGTAATTTAGGTTCAGTCAGTTAGCCCGGGAATTTGGAATTGGGAAATGCTAACATGTTTGGTTGTGTGATTGAGAGGTCTTGCAATACAGGCCAAGCGAGAGCAGACTCCTAAGTAGCGCAGTTCCTGACCGGGCGACCGCGTTCAGGTCGCGAACAGGAGGAAGCATTTGGTGTTTGTCCCCCTCATTGTTTTGTGGGCTGCGCGGACCCCTTACCCGTAGCCATACTACCTACCCTTTCTGTTTGCTGTCTTGTACGTTATATGTTATAATGGGAGGGGCGGAGTCCGTACAAATGCCGCTGAACTGTATGATCACGAATTTTAAGAAAGGATTTAGTGGTGATTATGGGGTGAAAATGTCACCGACCCGCTTAGAAATATTGTGTAGTAGGGTGTGGCCGGTGCTGGACGCCGGGTGGCCACCAGAAGGTACTTTTGATATCCAAATTGTGTCCCGTGTGCACAAGGTAGTGCGCAGCTATAGTCCCGAACAGTTTTCCTATATAGACTCATGGTTAGGGATATGTGAGAAACAGCCCTCTTGGATGAAGCGTTGCTGTGAGGGGCAGAGTAAAATTATGTTAGCAACTGCCACGAGAGTCCCTGCCAAGAAAGAAAAACCCCCTATTTATGTAGCCCAAGAGTCTCCAGAGATCCCAAGGTATCCACCCGCCTTTCTGTATACTCCTGTCCCATCAGCTCCGCCAGTACTCCGAGTAGAGCTAGAGGAAGCGAGAGTACCTCCAGCCGAGGTGCCTCCACCCGGTCATCCGCCTCCAAAATCTGAAGTGCGGACCAGTCCCCTAAGAAGTCGGAGCCCTAGTCCTGAGCAGCGCTCTGAGGTGGAACAATCATCCCCCGAAGAATCCGCTAGTGGAGAGTTAGATGCCAGTCCAGGGTCATCCACTAGTCCAGATACCAGTAGCGGCGTCACCCAAAAGCCCACTGAAATGCGCTATGATTTCAGAAGTAGAACGAGAGAAGCTCACCAACTGCCGTTGCGGCAGATCCCGGGATTACCCATTCAAGACAACGGTCAGGTTGTGGTCGGACCGACCAGTCTAGTGTTTGTGCCCTTCTCCACAACAGATTTATTAAACTGGAAAACGCATTATGCCTCCTATACTGAAAAGCCCCAAGATTTAACAGAGTTAATGACTAGTATTATGCAAACCCATCAGCCCACCTGGTCTGACTGTCGCCAGCTTTTGGATACCCTCTTTACTACCGAAGAGCGGGCACGGATAGTGCGAGCGACCACTCGATGGTTGGAAGAGAACCCTAAAGTGGGGAGAAACCTAGATCCCAGACAGGCAGCAGCCGCAGATTTCCCGAATGAAGACCCTGGATGGGACCCAAATAGTGATGTAGGAGAAAAGGCCCTCACCCGGTTCAGCCAGGCGATACTGCAGGGCCTAAAGAAAGGAGGCCAGAGAGCTATGAATATTGGGAAAGTAGCAGATGTTCTTCAGCGCCCAGATGAGAGTCCAGCTGCTTTCTATGAACGATTAACTGAAGCTTATAGACTTTACACCCCCTATGACCCAGCGGCTCAGGAGAATTTACGCATGGTGAATGCCGCTTTTGTGAGTCAGTCCCAGGGAGACATAAAACGAAAACTGCAAAAATTAGAAGGATTTGCGGGCATGAACGCAACACAGTTAATGGAAGTTGCACAAAAGGTATATGTGAATCATGATCAAGAAAGAAAATGGGAAAGTGAAAGAAGGATGAGGAAGAAAGTGGATCTGCTCGCTGCAGCACTAGTTGAAGGACGCGGAGGAGGATATCCTAACAGAAAAGCCAGAGGATGGGGAAGGGGCCGAGGGAGCGCTCGGCTCCCCTTAGGTGCAAATCAGTGCGCTTATTGTAAAGAGGAAGGACATTGGAAGGATGCGTGCCCGAACATGAGCTCCACCCCCTGGAGGGGACGCGGGAGCACCAGGAGAGCGGGGGGGGGGGGGCGATTCCAGCAGCAAGGGGGGATGCAGCGCGCACAGTTTCAGCAGTTCCAGCAAAATGAGACTGCCATGCAGGGAGTGGCAGTCACCGAAGCAGATTTCATGGATGATGAGGAATAGGCCAGACGGTTTTTTGGAGGGGGCGTTTCCAAGATGGCCACGGCAGCAGCCTGTGCTGTAGGGTGGCGTTTGTGAATGGGGAGGAAGCGCAAGGGGAAGACGGGGCCGTTGCCCTCACAGCCCGTTGGTACCTCCACGCCGAATTTACCTTTATCTGGTCCTTTGGATCCTTTCCTCGTGCGCACCATCAGGGCTTTGGAGCAAACGGGAGGAGCTATGCGACTTGCTGACTCACCGGAGACGGAGTGCCCGGTGTCTGCGTCGCTTTCATCTGTCTCCCCCGTATTGAGTCCTGCACCTCCGTCGACTCGTACTCAGCCCTTGCCTTCTGGGTTCCTGGAGTTGGCTTCTCCTCCCTCTGCGGAGGGGGTGGGGAAGTCCTCACGAGGGTCAGGTTGGGCTGTTTCATCAGAGTCGGGAGCGGAGCCCTCTGGAGATCTGGGCTCACGAAGACCTACGGCGGTGTCGGGAGAGACACAGTTGGAGCAGCTGTCTCTCTCTTCGAGTGGTGACCGACCTTGTGCATCAATGGAGCCTGCTGTGCCCCCTCCTTGCTCAGGTGAAGTTTTTACATTAAAGAAGCCACAGAACTTTACGTTGGAATCTATCTGGAATGCGATTGTTTCTCTTGGAGAGGCCCTGCTACCACAAGTTTCCCAGTTGGCTAATAAGGTAGACTCTTCTGCAGTTTTACTGACTGAGTTGGAAGGAAAGGTTTCTACGCTCCAAATGGAGCATACTGTTGTTTCTAGCAAAGTTGAAAGCTTGGAAGAATACTCGGATGGCCATAGGAAAAGTGTAATGTCATTACAGATGAAGATGGAGCATTTAGATAACTTGACTCGAGTGAACAATTTAAGAATTATAAACTTCCCCAAGGTGTCTTCCATCTCTCCTCGAGATATGTTTGTTAAATATTTAGTTGAGATACTTGGGGTTTCCCCTGACCTGGTTCCCCCCCTGGTTAAAATTTACTATCTGCCCACTGCTAAACGGGTTTCGGCTCCTAGTGTGTCAGGGGTAAACCAGAGCCAGAGTGATGTATTAAATCTTACAGATATTATTGAAAATTCTGGTTTAGAGTCACAGGTTCCTGCTACACTGTTAATTACCTTTGCTTCACTATCCGATAAAGAATGGTTATTGAAATTGTTTTTTCAGAAGCGGAAACTTTCATTTCGAGGTCTTTCAGTGCGTATTTATCCAGACCTATCAAGAGAAACGCAAAAGAGACGTAGAGAGTTTCTGTTGCTTCGACCAGGGGTATTACAACTGGGGGGGCTGTTTTTTCTTAAACACCCATGTGTTTGGTGAAATTCCAGACTTTTTCTTATATTTTCTTTGAGCCCTCCCAGTTGTTGGCTTTTATTGGTGCCAAGCGTCTGGAAATTCCCTCTGACTCATAGTTTAGTCTCCAGGTTTAGGCTGCATGCATATTTCTTCTTGTATTGTGTATAATTTCTATGGAATTTCCCCCCATTGTGGGCTAGAGTGAAATAGGCAATTTGTTGTATGTTATGATTTTTTCTTTCATTGATTCCCGGTTGTGGGGATTTATTTCTGTTGCCTTTCTATTACTTCAGGATTGGTGTTGTAACCTTCTTGTTATTTTTTGAAAATTGCATAAATAAAAAATTTAAAAATAAATAAATAAATAAATAAATAAAAAATAAAAAAAAAAGGAATAGGCCAGACGGGGCTCCAAGTTCTTCTTAGGTCTCCAGGAGCCTATGGTCAATGTAAAAATTGGAGACCAGCATATGGACTTTATGGTAGACACAGGGGCCGAGCATTCAGTAGTAGCCAAGCCGGTGGCCCCTGTGTCCTCTCGATCTGTTACAATCGTGGGAGCTACAGGAACAAGAACCACGAGACCCTTTATGCAGAACTGCGCCTGTGAACTAGGGGGACAGAAGATAACACACCAGTTCTTGTACATGCCTGAATGTCCAGTTCCCCTTTTGGGCCGAGACATGCTTGCAAAGCTTCAAGCACAGATATCCTTTGTTGAAGGGGGAAAAATGGAAATGACTATAAACTCAAAACCTGCCGGCCTGATGGTGTTAGCTGTCCCCCAAGAAGAAGAATGGCGGTTCTATTCATCTGCATCCAAAGCAGTAAGCCTCTGTACACCTCTCAGCATTGCAGCCCCGCCTGGAGTATGGGCAGAGAATAATCCACCTGGCTTAGCGAAAAATATAGCTCCTGTACTTGTTACCCTTAAGCCAGGAGCAGAACCAGTGCATGTGCGTCAGTATCCCCTCCCACGACCAGCAATTGAAGGTATTCATCGCCACCTGAAGAAATTACTGCAGTATGGACTTCTTAGAGAATGCCAATCACCCTGGAACACCCCCCTTCTCCCAATCAAAAAGCCTGGGACAAGTGACTACCGCCCAGTGCAGGATCTACGTCAAGTAAACAGTGCAGTTGAAACCATACATCCAGTAGTACCAAATCCCTACACCCTCCTGGGACTGATTCCAGCAGAAGCCACTCATTTCACTGTTTTGGACTTGAAAGATGCCTTTTTCTGTATACGCCTGGCAGAGGCCAGTCAGCTTTTGTTTGCATTTGAATGGGAAAACCCTACCACAGGAAGACGAGGACAACTCACTTGGACTCGCTTGCCACAAGGATTCAAGAATTCACCCACCATCTTCAGTGCAGCCCTCAGTCAAGATCTGTCAAGTTACCCTGTAACTCTGGGAAAGAGAATCCTACTCCAATATGTGGATGATTTGCTCATAGCCACCAACAATGAAACTGATTGTGTACAAGCTACTAGTGATCTTTTGCACCTTTTGAATGAAGCTGGATACAAGGTCTCAAGAGCCAAGGCGTAATTATGCCAAGACAGAAGTGAAATACCTAGGGTTCCATTTGTCAAAGGGAACCCGGAAATTAGGACTAGAGCGAAAGGAAGCAGTATGCCGCATCCCAACCCCCACTACCAGAAAACAGGTGCGAGCTTTCTTCGGAGCCGCAGGCTATTGCCGAATATGGATACCGAATTTTGCACTCATAGCAAAACCCTTGCACCAAGTTACACAGGGAGCTGAACGATCCCCCTTGGAATGGGGCCCAGAACAAGATAAAGCATTCAAATCATTGAAAACAGCATTGATGTCATCCCCCGCCTTGGGACTACCGAATGTGCAGAAGCCATTTCGCCTGTATGTCCATGAGTCAGGTGGAAATGCATTGGGAGTTTTAACCCAGCCTCTTGGGTCTTGGCAGCGACCCGTGGCCTATCTGTCAAAACAACTGGATCCTGTTGCCAAAGGATGGCCACCTTGCTTGAGAGCTGTAGCAGCCACAGCCCTCTTAGTAAGCGAAGCTGACAAGCTCACCTTAGGACAAAATTTGCGAGTCACTGTACCACACTCTGTTCTAACCCTGATGGAACACAAAGGAAACCACTGGCTCACCAACGCTCGAATGTTGAAGTATCAAAGTATGCTATGTGAGAATCCGCGATTGCAATTGAGCGTCAGCCAAACTCTGAACCCAGCTACCCTGCTGCCAGCCGGTCCAGGCCCTCCTGACCAAAATTGCCTAGAAGTAATGGACACTGTATATTCAAGTCGCCCAGACTTAACTGATATTCCCTTGAGCCACCCAGACAAAACTTTCTTTGTGGATGGAAGTAGCCTCATAATAGAAGGACAGCGATGTGCGGGGTATGCAGTGGTGACCCTAGACATGGCAGAAGAATCATCAGCCCTGGCCCCAGGAACCTCAGCACAGAAGGCTAAATTGATAGCTCTAACACGAGCACTCAAACTTGGAACAGGAATCAGCCTGAATGTATACACGGATTCTAAATATGCTTTTACAACACTGCATGCCCATGGGGCCCTGTACAAGGAACGTGGATTGATTACCTCAGGAGGCAAGTCTATCAAGTATGGTCCAGAAATATTGACTTTGCTGGAAGCAGTATGGGCCCCCAAACATGTAGCAGTGATGCATTGTCGAGGCCACCAAACTGGAGATGGAGATGTATCCCGCGGAAATAGATTTGCTGATGCCTCAGCCCGAGAAGCAGCCATTGCAGGACAAATAACTACCCCAAATGTAACGATTCAAGCAGCCATATTTCCAGTACCTTTGAGTGTATGGACACCCAGATATACCCAAGTAGAGAAGGACCATTACTGTCAAAAGGAGGGGGGGGGGCAGTTATCAGAAACTGGATGGATAGTGTTGCCCCCGCCTGAAAGGAGCTCAACCCCTGGTATGACCGTGATCCCTGAAGCCCTAGGCCCTGCCTTTGTCCAAGCCTTTCATCAAGCCACACACTATGGAAAAACAAAGATGGCCAGTGCTTTGAAGCCATACTTCTATATCTCCCTGCTGGGACCTTTGACCACCTCAGTAGCCCGAAGATGTGTGATCTGTGCCAAGAACAATGCCCGACAAGGTCCTGTACCTCCCCCAAGAGTTCAGTCAGTAGGAGTGACCCCCATGGGAAATATCCAAATAGACTTTGCAGAAATGCCATGAGCAAATGGATATCGCTACTTGCTAGTCCTAGTTTGTACCTTTTCTTTATGGGTGGAAGCTTTTCCCACCAGAACTGAGAAGGCCAGAGAGGTCACTAAAGCCTTGCTCCATGAGATTATCCCCCGATTTGGAATACCTTTGACCATGGGGTCTGACAATGGGCCCTCCTTTATATCACAAGTAACTCAGCAGCTAGCCCATGCCCTGCAAATACAATGGAAGTTACACACAGCCTACAGGCCCCAGAGTTCAGGGAAAGTAGAGAGAATGAACCGAACCCTAAAATCTCAGCTATCCAAACTTTGTCAGGAAGCCCACTTGAAGTGGCCCCAAGCTTTTCCCATAGCCCTTCTCCGAATACGTTCAGCCCCCACCTCGCCATTAGGGGTATCCCCATTTGAGATTTTGTATGGGAGGCCCCCGCCCATAGTACAGGGGATAAGAGGAGATATGAATCAAATTGGATCCGTAATTACTAGGCAAGAATTGTTGGCTCTAAGTTCTGTTTTGCAGAGCCTTCATACCTGGGTGCAGGACCAGTTGCCTATCAATCTAACAGAGCCATTGCATCCTTTCAAGCCTGGAGCCTCGGTGTGGGTAAAGGAGTGGAAGAAGACACCATTGGCGCCTCATTGGAAGGGACCGTATATCGTTTTGCTATCAACCCCAACAGCAGTTAAAGTGGCTGAGATCGACTCCTGGATCCATCACAGTCGAGTGAAGCCAGCAGCAGTTTCTGAGAGTCGCCCCTGGACTTCGATCGCTAATCCTGCATCACCGTTGCGACTCACGCTGCGAAGACAAGATCCATCATCGTAAAGACTTTGCCAGCTTGCTCCTGAACATCTACATTTCAGACTCTATCCTCTATCTATCTACCTCAATCAACCATTAACTACCTCATTAATCATCAAAGACTATAATCATGATGATTACTAATTGCTGCTATTTCCTTCTTGCGGTAGCCCTGGGACACTTGAGAACCACTCTTGCTTTGCCCCCTTGTGCAGCCTGTATAACCACCACCCGAACTGCTATGCAAGTTACTCAGACTTTGCTTTATCACTCTTACTACATTTGTACCGGTGTAGTCAGACGCTGTATCTATAATGGTACAGAACTGAATGTCTGCACAAAGGGAAAGACTCGTACTTGCTTCAGACCTCGCCAGAATCCATCTTACTATGTCCTGGAACTGAGATGGAATGATGAAGATGGAGCCCTCATCAACGCCACAAGTCAACTCTCTGATCCTAACCAACCTGCTTACCTGTATTTTGATGCTTGTGACTTGATTAATAGAAATAATTACTACAGGTGTGGATCCTGGGAGCAAGCTTACTATTATGATGAGAAGTATATGTGTCCTGAAGGTGCGTACAGCTGGGGAATATGCACTGGGATACATTCCCCAACAACATATAGCAAATCAGCAGAAGTAGACTATTTCTGTCCGAAATGGGATTGTGTGTACTATGCTACCTGGTCTGGTAGCCCTACAGGACAGACTAGAGATAATCGCAAGGCGCTGCTGGAAGCACAGGTACACTACCAAAAAACTGCCTCCAGTTTTGCAACTGATTCCTATAGATTTTGGGGTGCTGAATCCAGGAAAAATAGCCAAAATGTTCCATCACGTCACGTTTTCTTGCAAAATTAGATTTCTTACCCATATAAGGAATGTTCACATAATTTCTTTTTAGCCGACTGCAGTTTATTTTCTTGGCCCAAAATAGAGGTTGTAATGGTTAACTAACTAGAAACACTCCCTCATGATATTTTAGAGTGTTTTGTATTCATTTTATACATTAACAGGACAATTGGGAGGCGGGGGGCTAAATCCAGTACTCGCGCTGGCGCATGTTCTTTCCTGTTCGCCTCGCCTCGTTCGCTCGCTCAAACACGGTGGTTGCGACATGAACGTTCCTGTCAAATTTCAGTTTCTTGCAAGTTCATTATTACCTTTTGTTTGCTCAGTCGTAATCCAGCTTTATTCCGAAGTGGTTCACTACAGTTGTAGTTTGCAGTGCTGTGTATTTGTGATGGCTCACAGAGCCAGAGGTTGCGTCAACTCTCCGGACAGTTGTTGTTTTATTTGTGGGGAATATACCGTGAAAAAGCGGCAGAGGAACATTTCTGCATTTATTAAAAAAGTATATTTCGCCTATTTCGGTTTGAAGTTAGGCGATCAAGACAAACCGTGGGCTCCTCACAAAGTGTGCAAGACATGTGAGGAAGATCTACGCTTATGGATGAAAGGTAAAAAACAAGCATTTCGTTTCGGAATACCTATGATGTGGCGTGAACAAAGAGACCACAGCAGTGACTGCTATTTTTGCTCTTGCATTGTGAAGGGATACAACTTAAAAAATAAGAACGTAATAAGTTACCCCAACCTTCCCTCAGCAATTAGGCCTATGCCTCATTGCAACGAAGTACCTGTGCCTGAACCACCAAAATCTTTGGATCATATTTGAGTCCAGTACTTCCGAGTTTGAAACTGAACCAGATCCGAAACCTGAACTTTTCTCTCAAGCTGAATTGAATGATTTAGTCCGGGATTTAGGACTCCCAAAAGATGCTGCCCAACTGCTAGGTTCTCGGATTAAACAGAAAAATCTATTGTCACCAGGAACAACTTTTTATTGGTACCGCAACCGCGAGACACAATTTTTGAAGTATTTCAGCAAAGAGGAAGATTTGGTATTTTGCAACGATATATACGGAGTGATGGAAACGTTTAAACTCAAGTATGATCCTGCTGAATGGCGGCTGTTCATTGATTCGTCAAAAGACAGCATAAAAGGTGTTCTTCTTCATAATGGCAACACATTCGCTTCAGTTCCTATTGCTCACTCTGTTATTCTCCAAGAAAAATACGAGAATTTGGCCCTGATTCTTCAGAAGATTCGTTATGATGAGCATAAGTGGATGATTTGTGGAGACTTTAAAATTCTATCCATGCTATTAGGGCAGCAATCCGGTTTCACCAAATATCCCTGCTTCCTTTGCTTGTGGGATAGCCAGGCCTGCGACCTACACTGGGGGAAAAAAGACTGGCCAATTCGGGAGTATTTGAGACCCGGTGAGAAAAATGTTCTTCATGAGAGCTTGGTACCTCGTGATAAAATTCTATTACCACCTCTCCACATTAAGTTGGGTCTCATTAAGCAATTCATCAAGTCCCTTCCAAAAGATGGTGAGTGCTTTCGGTACCTTTGCTCAAAGTTCCCCCGACTTTCTGAAGCAAAGCTAAAGGAAGGAGTGTTTGTTGGCCCTGATATAAGGAAACTCATTTCAGATGGAGCATTCGCTGAAACAATGTCTGAGAAGGAAAAAGAAGCCTGGGATTCCTTCAAGGATGTTGTTCTCAAATTCTTGGGGAACAGGCGGGATGAGAACTATAAGGATATTGTTGCCAGGATGCTCAATGCCTTCAAAGAACAAGGCTGTAACATGAGCCTGAAAGTCCATTTCTTGCACTCCCATGTGAACTACTTTCCCGAAAACTTGGGGGCGTACAGTGAAGAACAAGGTGAAAGGTTTCACCAGGACATCAAGGATGCAGAGAGAGAGAAGGTACCAAGGAAGATGGAACACCACTATGATGGCTGATTTCTGCTGGTTGCTGCTGCGGGAAACCCCAGATGACAAATACGCCAAGCAGCGCACCAAGAGAAGCATTCGGGGGAAGAAGAAACGGGCCCACCAGGAGATTGATTGACCCAAGAATGACTTTAAAATCTAAACTGTGTTGACAAATATCGTGTTTTTACTAAACTTTGAAATAAAACTTTGCTAGTTATTACCACAGTGTCGGATCTCATTTATTAGAATTTTATTTTCACACCATCGGGTGTTTGTCTTCATGTATTGCAATGGTGCGGTTTGCGTTTTCTATTCTTACATACATACCTGTACAACATTTTTTGCACATTTCTTTGCTTTGCTTTGTGTCTAACCTCGCTCTTATATGCTCAATGTTTGTGCACATGTATGTGGCTGTTTTAAGTGCAGACAATTTTGCTACCATCACAGTGTGTTTTGTTGACATTACTCTATTCTTATGTGCTGCCTTGTTACAATTTTCTTTATTCTTATTTGAATAACTACTAAACAATTAGTATAAAGAATTCATCCAAGAAACTTTTATCTCGATCGCACTCAATCTGAAACGTTCACCTCAAACTGCTAACCCAATGTAGCAAAAAATCTGTACGTGATGGAGCAAATTGGTTAGATTTGGATTCAGCGCACCAAAAAACGTAAAAATCAATCGAAACATTAGAGGCAGTTTAAAAAAAAATTTTTTTAGTGTACCTGTGTTACCCTTACTGAAACCTGAACAGTGCAAGAAAAGCGCCTGCAATCCCCTACGGCTTCAGATCTTTGACCCCAGCCAGTGGAAGCCAGGATTTCGATTCGGCCTGCGCATAGCAGGAGGTGGAACTGATCCTGGAACCATTGTATTCATCCAGCTGAATGTAAAGACTCATGTTTCTTCACCTTATCGCATACATCATACCTTCTACGAGGCCATGAAGGCAGAATTTGTTGTTCCCCACGCTTCGCAGAATTTGTTCATCGAACTAGCTGGAGCTGTGGCATCCAGCCTCCATGTCTCGGACTGTCTCTTTTGTGGAGGAACTCAGATGGGAGACCAATGGCCTTGGGAAGCACAAGAATTGAACTATTCCGTACCATATAACAAAACTGATGTGCATAACACTACCAATGAATGGGTCCTCGCCCACTCCATAGTGGGTAAACTATGTTTTGCACGAGCAGGACCACAATTGAATGCACCTGTGGGACAATTAGTCTGTTTGAACCAAAAATATTACAATGCCACAACTGGGAAGACTTCTTGGTGGTCAGGTGCCAATACTCCAGAACCGTTTAACCCTCTGATCATCTTTCCTTATTTGGCCAGGATATGGACAAATCTGGCTACCCAAAGCACTTGGCAAGCCCCACCTGGACTATATTGGATTTGTGGCACCAGAGCATATGCTAAACTCCCTGCCAAATGGGGAGGAGCGTGTGTTCTTGAAACAATACGACCATCTTTCTTTCTTTTGCCCCTTTCCCACGGAGAACAATTGGGGTTCCCTGTATATAAAAGTCAACAGAAACGAGAAGCTCTGAAAATCGGCCAGTGGGACAAATGGGATGCAACCTCTGAAGAATGGCCACCAGAGCGAATTGTTTCTTACTATGGACCTGCTACCTGGGCGCAAGATGGTTCTTGGGGTTACCGCACCCCTGCATATATGTTAGACCGTATTATACGTTTGCAAGCTGTTGTTGAAATTATAACCAATGAAACTAGTAAAGCGCTAACCTTGTTAGCTAAACAAGCTACACAGATGCGTACAGCCATTTACCAGAAACGCTTAGCTTTACATTATCTGCTTGCAGCTGAAGGAGGAGTATGTGGCAAGCTGAATTTAACTAACTGCTGCTTGCAAATAGATAATGAAGGACAGGTTGTAGAAGATATAGCCAATCACATGAGAAAGCAAACTTATGTCCCATTCCAAACGTGGCATGGCTTGCAACTAGATGGCTGGTTTGGTTCTTGGTTTTCAGGCCTAGGCGGCCTGAAGACACTTATAGTGCTTGTATTTTTGATTGTGACTGTTTGCTTATGTATCCCATGTTTCCTTCCCCTATGCTTGCGTATGCTACGCTCCATTATTGATAATATTATTGACCGCAAGGCAGCAGCACAACTATTAGCAATGTGGGACTACTACCCTATACCACGGAGTGATCCCTCTACCATAGTTTAAAGTACTTTCATATATATGTGTGATTTGATTCTCACCCTTTCTCACTTGCGGGTGTGAATAATCAAAAGGGGGGAATGTGATAGGCGATGGCCTAGTTCATCCTGTAGCAGAGGCCTGTCAGCTAGGCCTGAGTCTCCCTCCCTTACTTTAGAATATTATAACTGACTTTGGAATATTATAGCAGAAACAGACAGACAGAAAATACCAGTAGCTGTTAGAGACACTGCTGCTCTGCTCTGCTTTTGATAAGAAAGTAAAACTTTTCCACTGTTATGATACTCACAGCTGTGCTTTCCACTATCTCTGCTGGCTAACTGACCTTGCAAAAGTAGCGAAATGTACTGTAGCAGAAGTATTATGTCTAGAGATTTGAGCCACAACTAGAAAGGCCTGCACTGGTTGAAAACAGGTACAAGCCAGATCAGAGATGGCTATTGGGAGAGGGAGGGGGGCCACCGAGACCAATGAGGAGTTTTGCCTGTATTAGACTGGAGAAGAACAGTATATAAACTGTCGTTTTTCTGAGCTCAGGGCTCAGACATTTTGTATGTGACATTGGCCTGAGACTGTGCACATTAAACTGGTTTGAATTCTAGTCAATAAACTCCTGGTTTTATTCGTTGCGGGCCCTTCGCTATTACAATATAACCTATCTACCTACTACTCCCCTTCCAGAAGGAAAGGGACTGCTTCCTGCATGCTCTCCTTTCCATCGAATGCCTAGCCCTAAACAATTCAGAGCAATATAGCAATATATATAACAATATATAACAATATAATATAATAATATAACAATATAGCGCAAAACAAATGGAAGCATCAAAACGACTGAACACCAGTGAAGGCCTATATCCACTTTTAACCTTGCACTTCCCCCAACAGAAAGACCACTGCTAAGACCCCATCCCCGGGCGGGAATGAGGACTAAACTGGAGTCACTCAAGAAACCACAATTACCAGGTAAGTGTAATTCCTATTTCCTTATCGTTCCTCCAGTTTAGTCCTCAACCTCTGGGATGTATCAGAGCAGTAATCATTGGGAGGAACCTTTCCAGCCAGATCTCAACACTGCCTCCCTGAAAACGGCATCCTTAGCCGCCAGAACATCTAGGCGGTAGTACTTACTGAAAGTATGGAGAGACAACCAAGAGGCCTCCCTACAGATGTCCACTGGCGGAACCAGACTGTGCTCCATCCAAGAAGACGCTTGCACTCTGGTAGAGTGAGCTCGTAAGCTCCCTGGGACTGTACGGTCCCGTAGAAGATAAGCCGACGCACTCACCGCTCCAATCCATCCAGAAATGGACTCCTTCGCCGCCGCTTCCCTTTGCAGGGCCCTCCGAACACCCCGAAGAGAAACGATCCGCCTTGCGAAAGTTTCTGAAACCTTTAAACACTGCCGCAGCGCTCTCTTGATGTCCAAACAGTGCAAGCTATGGTTCAATACGCTCCCCTCCACCGCACCTAGCGCTGGAAGAGAGACCATTTTATTAGGTGAACATAGAAACCACCTTTGACAACAACGATGGAACCAGCCGCCAGGCCACCTTCTGTCTGGAGACAGACAAAAAACGATTCCTGACAGGTCAACGCCTGCAACTCCGAAAATCGCCTCGCCGAACACATGACCATCAAACATACCGTCTTCAAGGCAAAACCCTTAACCTACGCCTGTTGCAAGGGCCCCAATGGCGCGCTAGCTAACGCTCCTAAAACCAACTTGAGCTTCCCCGGTGGAATTAATATCCTACCAGAGGGCTACAGTCTGGTAACCGCCTGAGAAAGTGTACCACATCGAACTGTGCATGAGAGCCACTCCCTGTCCTTTGCCCTTATAGAAAGACAGAGCTGCTAACTGAACTCTCTAGGACCTGCCTTTACCACACCTGTCCTGCAGAAAACTTAATACCAAGGGAACTGACACTGTTGTTGCGCGAGCGTGCCTCCACGAGCACCTGTCCTCAAAGATGCGCCATATACGCACATATGCAAGGGATGTAGACCTTTTTTAAGTTTGCCCTTTCAATGGCCACCCCGTAAGCGAAAACCGATGCACCTGAGGCATTCGAAGGGAACTCCATAGCAACAGAATCTCCAATGTCAGAAACCTCCATGGATTCCCGTCGAGCAACCGTACGAGGCAGGCATACCACAGGCACCTCGGTCAGTCCGAGGTCCCCAACCACACGTTTTCCCGAAGCGCTTCGATACGCAGAACCACTCGACCTATGAGTGCCCCGGTGGAAAGACAGAAGACCGGACGATGGCCGCCGTTGAAACAGTGCGCCGATGCCTTCCGACCTCCTTTTGCGTCGTCTGCTGAAGAAGCAGCTCGTTTACACAGAGTGAAACACTGCTATGAGGTCCATTACTGGCTGTCCCCATATGCGACCGATCTGTGCGAACACCTCCGGATGCCACTCCCATTCTCTGGCATCTACTCGGACCCAGCTGAGGAAATCCGCCGTCACAATGTCCTTACCTGCAACATGCGCCACCGAAAACGCTGGCAGCCAAAGCTCTATCCACACACACAGACCCTCTGCCGCGGCCTCTATGGCCACACTTCCGGTTCTGCCCTGCCGATTGATGTAGGCCACCGCCATGGAGTTGTCGGACAGTACTCGCACCACTCGACCTGTCACCCTAGCTTCGAACGCCTACAACGCCCGGTGTATCGCTCACATTTCCAGTTGGTTGATTGACCACTGGGCTCCTGTGTACTCCAAGAGCCTTGCGCGAAACGATCGCCGAACGTAGCGTCGTTTAACAAAGTTTTTGGCCAAGCTCCCGGAGGAAAGATTCATAACCTTTTATTAGAGAGAAGCTGGAAAATTATTAATTTTTTTTTATACCAACTTTCACCAATTCAAGATATTCTACAAGGCACACAACCCAACAGAGCGCCACATCTGTTGTACATGCAATGGAACCCTTAAAATATGAGCATACATGAATCCACCGCTTGCCCCGATACAAGTGTGCCCCGATACAAGTGTACCCCAGGGATCTGTGCTGGGTCCGCTGCTTTTTGACATATTCATAAATGACCTGGAAAGTGGAATAACGAGTGAGGTTATCAAATTTGCAGATGACACAAAACTATTTAAAGTTGTTAAAACCCAAGAGGATTGTGGAAAACTGCAAGAGGATCTTGATAAATTGGAAGACTGGGCATCAAAATGGCAGATGAAATTTAATGTGGACAAGTGCAAGGTTATGCACCTAGGGAAGAACAACCCAAACTATGGTTACACGATGCAAGGTTCCAGATTAGGAACCACCACCCAGGAAAAAGATTTAGGCGTCATTGTGGATACCATGTTAAAACCCTCGGCACAGTGTGCAGCGGCGGCCAAGAGAGCAAATAGAATGCTAGGTATGATAAGGAAAGGAATGGAAAATAAAACAAAAGATATTATAATGCCTCTGTATCGTTCCATGGTGAGACCGCACCTTGAATATTGTGTGCAATTCTGGTCGCTGTATCTTAAAAAGGATATAGCAATTTTAGAAAAGGTTCAGAGAAGAGCCACCAAAATGGTAAAGGGGATGGAAGGATACTCCTATGAAGAAAGGCTTAAAAGGTTAGGGCTCTTTAGCCTGGAAAAGAGACGGCTGAGGGGAGATATGATAGAAGTCTATAAATTAATGAACGGAGTGGAACGGGTAAACGTAGATCGATTGTTTACCTTATCAGAATATAGAAAGACTAGGGGTCATGCAATGAAGCTACAGGGTAAACTATTTAAGACTAATAAAAGAAAATATTTTTTCACTCAACGTGTAATCAAACTCTGGAATTTGTTACCGGAGGATGCAGTAAAGGCTGTTAGTGTAGCTGGGTTTAAAAAAGGTTTGGACAAGTTCCTGGAGGAAAGGTCCATAAACCATTATTAAGAAGGGACCCAGGATATCAATGCTTGAACCAATACAAGCACTGTGGAACCTGTGTCCCTTGGGGAAACTGCTAGGTACATATGACCTAGATTGGCCACTGTTGGAAACAGAATACTGGGCTTGATGGACCTTGGTCTGACCCAGTATGGCATATCTTATGTTCTTATGTTATGTTCTTAAGCATTGAGTAGCCTATTCGTCTTTTTGTAAACCAGCCAGGTCCTTAAGACCTGGATTGGCCACCCTAGGAAACAGAATACTGGACCTGAAAGAGCTTGGTCTGACCCAGTATGGCATTTCTCGTATCCTTATGAGCGGAACACCTCCCTAAGGTCTCTGCCTTGGAAGTAACAGGCTGCGCCTGGCCCTATGGACCTGTGGCTAGCTCACACGGAGCAGAGCAGCCTAGAGGTTGAGGCAAGTTGCCAGAGGACCAAGGGTTTGAATTCCAATCGAGACCACCAACCTTGGGCCATAAAAACTGGGGTTTCTGGTCCCACCGGTGGTCCTTCTGGCCTTCGTTAAGCGACTTAACCCTCTGCCTCAGGTACCAAAACATCAATTGTGAGCCCTTCAGGGACAAGGGAAATAGAAATACTGTAATCGACTGTATGCCACCCTGACCTGTAGGCAATCAGTACACTCAAATAAATAACTGACTGGGAATATGTGACCGTAGCAAACACTGGCAGTGGAGAGACAGAGCTGATGCTGGTTCCTGGTCTTCCTTTCTCGCTCTCCCAGTCCTTCTGCCAGCATTGAGAAAAGGCTGAGAATAGGTTGTCCAGTGGGCCGGGGAGAGAAAGAGGGGCTAGGATCTGGGAGCAAAGCCCAAAGAGAAAGGGAAACTGGTGACTGTGACACTGTAGCTCCTCCGGACGGCCCACTCCACAGCAGATCCCATGACTGCATCTCCAACCCCATCTAACACCATGAGGACCTCACGCACTTTATTACAATCGACATCCCCCATTACTGGAGAAATGACCTTAGCCTGATAATACAGTCTGAGCAAAGAAATGCAGTCTCACTCTGCAAAGAGTGCACCCAAAAATCATGCCTAAGCAATTGTGAGGACATACAAAATGCACATCTACATATACGGGTGACCCAGCACCTGTCACCCAAACACAGTGCAGCGAGCACGCTTGAACATAGGCTGAATGCATGGAGCAGACACAGAGTATTGACTTCCTCTATGAAACCTTCCAGTGCCCTGGAGCGCTAAGCCCCAGACTGTGCTATCTAGACGTCCTTTTCTTCACCCTCAGCACGGGCCCTTTAACAAGATGGCAAGACCGGGACTCCTACTCCTATACTTTTCCTTGTTCTCTATGCCCCACCTTCGATGCGCTCTGATCTCTGGGAGTCTCTTCTGCTCACCCTCTGAGACATCCCTACTCTCTTCCCATTTGGTTATTCTCGGTGATTTCAATGCCCACCTATCCTCCCAAACCCGCCCTCGTGATAAGGCTCTTAGTTCGCTCTTCGCCGACCTTGATTCAACCCAGCATGTAAACTGTCCGACTCATTCCTCTGGTTATACCCTCGACCTCATCCTTACCTTTTCCTCATCTCCTTATGTTCCCTCTGCTATCTCATCCACCCCTCTTCCCTGGTCCGACCATCACTGTTTGTTGTTCTCCTTCCCTCTCCCTCCCATGCAACCGCTCTCCTCATCTGCTGCTGTCACCTCATTTAAGGTTCTTAAACGGCGTCTCACGCCCCTCACCTTGCAAGCCTTTCCCCCAGCTGACTCTCTCTTTTCCCCCGAATTTTTCTCTCTCCCTTTTGACCAGCAGGTCGATTCCTGGTCCTCTGCTCTCACTAGCACCCTTGACACTTTAGCTCCCCTCCGTCCCACCTCCTGCCATCCTATGTACCATCACCCTTGGTATCACTCGGGTGTTTATCTCCAGCGTACCTATCTCCGACGTGCCGAACGTCACTGGCGCAAACACCCCTCCCCTGCCTCCCTAACTTCCTTCCGCTGTGAGCATCGTCATTACCGCACTATGATTACTAAGGCCAAAAGGACCTACTTCTCGGATCTCATTGCCTCCTCTTCTAACTCTTCCCGTTGCTTGTATCGGGTCCTTCACTCACTATCTTCTCCCTCACATCATCCCCCTTCATCAGCACCTCCTCCCACTGCTCCCAGTCCGACGAGCCGAGCCTCCTTTTTTGTTAACAAGATCCAGTCCCTTCGCGCTTCCTCCCTCCTCTGTCCCCCTCCTCTCTCCCCTCCCCCCTTTATCTCCGCCTCCCTCCAGTGCCTTCCCTCACACATGGCGCTCCTTCAACCTTGTCACCTCCTCCGAGCTTCTTAAGGTAATTTCCTCATCCCAGAAAACGACCTGCCCACTCGATCCTCTTCCTTCTTCCTGGCTCCTTGATCCCTCTCTTCGACTTCTGCCATATATCCTAGCCATAGTCAACACCAGTCTCTCCTCCGGCAGTTTTCCCACTTCTTGGAAACCCGCCTTGGTCTGCCCTCTTCTGAAGAAACCCTCCCTCGATCCTAGCCTTCCTGTCAACTGGCGACCCGTCTCAAACCTCCCCTTTCTTTCCAAGGTTCTTGAGAAATTGGTTTTCACCCAGCTTTCCGCGCACCTTGATTCCACCCTCTTTCTTCACCCCCGTCAATCTGGTTTTAGGCCTGGGCACAGCACTGAAACTATCCTTCTTGCCCTCCTCAGTGAACTCCACCGCTCTCACGACCGGGGTGACCTATCCATTGCCGTCTCTCTGGATCTCTCCGCCACCTTTGATGTTATCGATCACCGCACTCTCCTTACTCGTCTGTCTGATTCTGGTATCCAAGGCACCGTGCTGCACTGGTTTCAGTCTTTTCTTTCTTTCCGCTCCTTCGCTGTTCATTTTGGCTCCACTGCTTCTGCCCCTTCCCCTCTACACTGTGGTGTTCCACAAGGTTCTATCCTCGCCCCTCTACTTTTTAATGTTTTCCTCGCCCTCCTGGCCCTCCTCATTCAAAAGTCCGGTATCTCCTTCTATTTCTATGCAGATGATATTCTTCTTGTTCATCACACTAGCTCTGCCTCTTCAGACCTTTCTGCTCTCAATGCCTGCCTTGATCTCATTGCCTCTTGGTTTTCTGATAATTTCCTTTGTGTCAATCCCTCTAAATCCTCTGCCATCTGGTTCTCTTTCACCACTCCTCCTCCCACTTTAGCCCCTATAATGTCCTTCCCTCTGTTACCTTGGTGTCACCCTTGATTCCTCCCTCTCCTTCCACCCTCACATCTCTTCCCTTGTCCGCAGCTGTCTCTTTCACCTTCGCCGTATCCGCTCCCTCCGGCCCTTCCTCTCCACTAAATCCCTCATCACTCTAGTACTCTCCCTGGTAACTTCTCGCTTGGATTACTGTAACTCAATCTTCGCTGGCCTTCCGTCTTATCAACTCTGTCGTCTTCAACTCCTTCAAAACACTGCTGCCCGCTTACTCACCTTCTCCTCTCCTTTCGACCACATTACTCCCTGCCTTTTCTCCCTCCACTGGCTTCCCATCAAATTTAGGTTCATTTACAAGTATCTCACCACTACTCACAGAGTTCTTCACACAAGCGTTCCTCAATATCTTTCTGATCTTATCTATCATCAACCCATTCCCCATCTCCTCCGCTCGTCCCATACCAACCGTCTTTTTCTTCCCTCTCCGTCCCAGGCCCACCTTGAACTCACTCGTCACTCTGCATTCTTCTTCCTAGCTCCCGCTCTATGGAACTCCCTTCCCCACTCGCTCCGCACTGAGCCTTCTTTCCCGCACTTTAAAGCTCTCCTTAAGATCTATCTCTTCTCCCAGGCTTTTGATCTTCCAGCACCTCCATGACAGTCATGTCAGTTCCATTGCCACATTCCACCCCCTCACTCCCTTCCTTCAGTGTTCAATCGTCTAGTCATGTAATTTCTGTTCTTTCCTTCTTTCTATCTATATCTCCCTAGTCCTTTCCTGTCCTTGAATGGCATTCCATTCTTTCTTTTATTTTTCCTGCAGCTGCTTTTCCTTTATTGTACACCGCCCCGATACTCCAGTTTTGGGCGGTATATCAAGCCTGCATATAAATAAATAAATACATTACTATTGACATCCCCCATTACTGGAGAAATGACCTTAGCCTGATAATACAGTCTGAGCAAAGAAATGCAGTCTCACTCTGCCAAGAGTGCACCCAAAAATCTGCCTAAGCAATTGTGAGCACATACAAAATGCACATCTACATATACGGGTGACCCAGCACCTGTCACCCAAACACAGTGCAGTGAGCACGCTTGAACATAGGCTGAATGCATGGAGCATACACAGAGTATTGACTTTCTCTATGAAACCTTCCAGTGCCCTGGAGCGCTAAGCCCCAGACTGTGCTACCTAGACGTCCTTTTCTTCACCCTCAGCACGGGCCCTTTAACAAGATGGCAAGACGGGTCAGTGCCCCTGCTAAGTGCTTAAAGCCCTGCTCTGACAGCACAGGCTCTAGAAATAGATGAGAATTTCCTGGGAAGGGCATGCTAAGTGGAGCTATGAAACACACAGGCACCCCCCTGGCCTTCCTGCAGTCAGAGAAATAGCAGTGGGATACACCGACAACCTTGCAAGTGGAGGTCTTAGTTGTGAACCTGATGAAGAATACAATTTCGTATTTTACAAACCCACCCAGGGATGGGGGCACTGAATACTATATGTGATTCATGAGCAGCGCTGCCATCCGGTGGCCTTTAGGGCACCAGAGCCCGACAAATGATACAGATGTTAAGAGCTTTAAATCTTGGTCATATAATCTTGATTTGCAGAACATTACAGTTGCTTGTTTAGTCACTAACCCCTGAGTGCCCATGAGGTGGCCCTGTGGTTATTTCTTCCCTGACTTGCAGAGATCAATCTGAAGATGGCTGCATACACATGGTCACAGAGAGGCACTATTCTGTGTACCAGCTGCCCTCTGGTGGCCATAGACCGTAGCACAGGCACTTCTTGGTTGACAGTTTAACTGTTATTATGATTATATTTTTTTTTTTTATATCCTAAGGTTTCCTAAACCTGTCCCTGTGAAACCACAGGCGTTTGTGAATACAAAAAAGAGCTACTGTCTCAAGCACACTTCCAGCCTGTCCCTCCTTCCAACTACAAGATAGGGCTCTGCTCTTGAACCTAAAAGCTGGCAATTTGCCTAATATCCCGGGACTTAACAGATGCTCCTCAGAGACATGATTAGGAGGGAGAGAACATGTGGCATCAGAGATCAATGCCAAAACTGCTGTCCTATAAAACTAAGAATAAACTTAAAAATAAAGAGGACTGACAACAGCCCCCTTAAGGCTGAGGAACCCCCCGAGCCTCAAAAAACCTACAAACAAAAGACAGAAACACTAGACCTAAAATCCTAGCTATTCTGCCTGTCGTCCTCTTCACACAGGCAGCTCGCTGCAAATACCTAGAGAGAAAACAGCCACCCCTTTGCCAATGAATTTTGGCGCCAAGAACAGCCGCTGCAAAAAAGGAGGCCTCAGCAGACCGAAAGAGCCCGAAGGCCTTACCTGCAGGGCCGAAAGCCACGCAGCCTGCTCCTACCACCTTGAATTCATCCGATCCTCAAGCCGCGTTGTCGCAACCGGCAGCCGTGGCGAGGACCGCTCAGCCGGTTCCACAGAGTAAAATTAAAATCCCGTAGCAAAGGAGAGGCTCCGTCTCACATAGCTTCAGTGTGGCTGTACGGGTCCCGGACTCTCTCCCATACCGTCAAGGGAGAGAGATCCACACTGGCGAATGCCTGCAGCAAGTGAGAATAACTGATAAGGAGGGAAGGCAAGAGCTGCTACTAATTTAAAGAGCCAGGCTCAAATTTCAAATTACTTTAAATCTAAGGAAATTTGCTCCTAATAACTAAAGGGAACTAATCCCTGATTGGCAATTAACCAAAGGTAACTGAATTAAAAGTAAAATTAAAGGTAAAAATCAAAAGTAAAATCAGAATAGAATTTGTCACACTAAATGCTCCTTATCTGTTCCCCCAAGTGAGCCCAGAAGCTAGGCTACGTCCTCCTGCTGCATGGAGACTGGACACACTGGGAGCTGATGGGAGAGACCAGCAGGCTATATCCAGTGATGTCATGAGTTTGACATGCCCAGTCTCCAAGCTGCAGGAGGAGGTTCACTACCCAGAGGTTTATGTTTATGTTTATTTTATTTGATAAAAACTGCCTTTCTAAAATAACCAAGGCGGTGTACAATTTAAAAACAATTCAATAAAAGAAGGCCAATGGCCAATGAAAGGAAAGGAAATGTACAATCTCTTAAAAGGACAGTGAGGAAAAGGAGAAAGACAGGACAAGACATAGGTAGGACAGACATCAGGAAGGGGAGACGGATGGAAGAGGTAAGGTCACACAAAAGGAGAGGGAACATTGAACGCTAGGGAGAACAAGTGGGTCTTTAGGTTATGTTTAAATGTGGTGTACTGAGGTTCTAGGCGGAGGGAAGAAGGGAGGGCATTCCAAAGTGCAGGACCAGCGAAAAAAAAAGCAGAGGAGCGTGTGGACTGTAAATGAGCACGGGAAGGGGAGGGTAGGGTGAGGCGGTTAAGGTGGAAGGAGCGAGGGGTGTGTCTGAGGGAGTGAAAGTAGAGGAGGTCTGTTAGATATTGGGGGGTGCTGGTGTGGAAAGCTTTATGGACCAGAATTAATAATTTGAAAGTGGCACGGAAGGGTACAGGCAACCAGTGAAGATGGAATAGTTGGGGGGTTATATGATCTCAGAGGGAGGTGTGTGTGATAAGACGTGCTGCCGTGTTTTGGATTCGTTGAAGGCGAGTTAGCTGATATTTGGGAAGACCGATGAATAGTGAATTGGAAAAATCTACACGGGACATAACTAAAGATAACACCAGAATGGTGAGGGCCGAGGGGGAAAGGAAGGGGCGAACCGAACGAATTTGGCGAAGAAAAAAGAAAGATGTTTTAGTGATATGAGAAATGTGAGTGTGAAAGGAGTCGGAGTCAAAGTGCACACCAAGATAGCAGAAAGTAGAGACCAACGGTACAGGAGTGCTAGAGAAGGAGGGGGCTATTGAGGGGGAGGGACCACCATGAGAAAACCAGATAGCGACAGTTTTGGTGAGATTTAGATGAAGACAACTGAGTGTTAACTAGTTTGCCACGTCGGAGAGGCAAGAATCCAGTGCTGAAAGATCAGGACAGGAGGGCGAAGTGTGATGGAGTAAGAGAATGTCATCAGCGTAAAAGAAAGCGGACAAACCAGACTGCTGTATTAAGGAAGCGAGGGGGGCCAAGAAAAGGTTAAAGAGGAGCGGGGCAAGGACGGAGCCTTGAGGGACCCCACAGGGAAGACGGTGGGGATCAGAAGGGGGGGTAGAGGATGAGGAGGAAAGAAAAGAATGGAACCAACGGTGAACTGTGCTGCAAAGACCTGCGTCCCACAGACGTTGAAGAAGAAGGGAGTGATCAACCAAGTCAAAAGCAGCAGAGAGATCCAAAGCAACCGCCACCGAGATGTCACCACGATCGTGCGCTGTGTGTATAGCATTTGTGAAGGCCAAGAGAACGGTTTTGACGCTGTGACCCTGACGGAACCCAGACTGACGGGGGTGCAGGAAATTAATAGATTCAAGGTGATGAGAGAGTTGAGCAAAGACATATTTCTCTAAGAGTTTAGATAGAAAAGGGAAATTAGAGACAGGACGATAGTGAGCAGGAACTAAAGGATCAAGTGAGGAGTTCTTTAGAATGGGGCGTACCAGAGCGTGCTTCCAGGGGCTGGGAAAAGTCCCTGTAGACAGACTAGAATTAAACATGGTGAGGATGTAAGGAAGGAGACCCAGTGAGGGGGTAAGAAGCCAGGAAGAAAGAATAGGATCGAGAGAACAAGAAGGTTGAGGACTAAACTGGAGGAACAATAAGGAAATAAGTGCTAATGTAAATGGGAAGGAATGCTAAAACTGACTGAGCAAATAAGAAATAAAAAGAAGAAAACAGGGGGGGGGGCGTACTTACTGTGTAAAAACATGAAATAGCACACTATGTTAAAAAATAAAGTAAATGTCACCAAAGCAAACTTGAAATAAAAGAGCTGGAGCTGTGGTAAAAAAAATATAAATACAGTAAATAAAAGGTATAATCAAACATAGAAACTGTGTGTTAAAACCACTGCAATACAAGAATAATAAAACCAATGTGTTTCTCAAAAAATAAGCAAAAGTGTAAAAGATACCTAATATATAAAAAGAGCTATGAAAGTGAGAACCCTATGGTAAGGGAAAATAAAACCGCCAATCTTTTCAAAATAAAAGAGGGGGTAAAAATTACCTCATGTAGAAAAGAAGAGGGAGGGAAGGGAAGGAGGGGGCAGAGAGAGAGGGGGGAGGGGAGGGGGAGGGGGAGGGGGAAGACAAAGAAGGGGGGAAGGGGAAGGGGTGAGCGAAGGGAAAGGGGGAGGGGAAAGGGGGAGGGGGAGGGGAAGGGGAGGGGGAGGGGAGGGGGAGGGGGAGAGGGGAAGGGAGAAGATGGAGGGGAAGGAGATAGACATTCCCGAGCAAAGGCAGTATGGCAATGACAGCAAGGAGGAGCAATAGGCCTACGGGCCAAGGGGAAGGCCCGGTGAACAATTTAAAAATAAATAAATAAAGGTGAATAAAAAAAGGAAGAAATAGAAGATCACGTGATGCGGTGAGGACAGCAGACGTGTGCTGCATGTGCTCCGGTCCCCCGCGCCCCTAACCGGCAGATTTCTGAGCATTGCTTGAGTCCCTACGGGCTGATTGTCTGGGCAGCCTTCCTCTGCTATATTTGGCCTGGGAAGCGGAGGTTCCTGATACGATTTGGATGGCGGCTTCCACTAAAACGACGAGGCGGGAGAAGGAGAGGGTGGCCTCCGCAGCCAAAATGGCCGATAACAACGCTATGCCGCGTTCCCCCTCATCCCCGGCCTTCTTGGAGGAGGTCTCAGCGGCGGTAGCAGAGGCGCTGTCAACGCAATTTGCCGCCCTCCATGAAAAAATGGATGCCCTTCAGACATCAACGGGGGCTTTGGGGGGTCGCATCCAGGAGGCCGAGGAGCGTATTGGGAGAGCGGAGGACTCGCTTGAGACTGCTTCTCAGGAGCTGACAGCGTTGAAGGCCCAAGTGCAGGCACAGTCAGCCAAGATCGACGACCTCGAAAATAGATCGAGGAGGAATAATTTGCGACTGCTCGGTATCCCCGAAACGATTGTGGATAAGGATCTGAAGCAGTATGTGGAGAACTTGCTCCCCCGACTATTTGAGGGCAGTTTGGAGAGCGGCGACCTGATGCTTGAGCGAGTCCACCGCGTGGGGAGTAGACAAGCCCGGGACTCCCGGCCGAGGATAGTTTTGGCGAAGTTTCTCCAATACCCGCAGAAGGAGGCTGTTCTCCGTGCGGCACGCCAACGGAGCAGTCTCACTTGTGATAATTTTACACTCAGGATTGCCCAGGACTATTCTGCTTCTCTCAGCCAGAAGCGTAGAGCATATGCCCCTCTCTGTACTAAATTGCTTGCTGCTACAATCAAATTTTCCGTGCAGTATCCTGCCCGTCTACACGTTTTTTACGGGGGGAGCGCATCGGGTGTTCAACTCGGCTGAGGAGGCCGCCCTATACGTGGAGCGTATTGTACAAGAAGGGAGCCCCTCTACTTCAAGCCCCTGACTGTAAATTGGATTTGGTGACTGCATTTATCTTTGCAACCCGACATGCAGAGGACGCTTGATTCACACTGCCAGGACCCTTTTTTTGCCGCCAATATTCACCGCTGATAATTGGGGGCAGTTTTGGGCCGGACAGAGCTGGCGATTACTATGCCCTAAGCCGTGACGCGCTGCTTCACTGATGTGTGTGAAGGCGGACTAGCGCGCCCGGCGGTACTGTTGTCGGCGCCGCTGAGAGAGTCGGCCCTGACTTGGCCTAAGATCTTTGCCCTGCTCCCCATCTCTGTGCTGGGCGAGTGGTTATCTCATTTGTTGACGATTATGTGTGCTGTTTTGTTGCTTATTTCTTATTGCATTTTAGATAGTACTAGAGTAATTGCCCTGAAGTTGACCAGGGGAGGAGGGGGGTGGATCCCCCTTTATGGAGTTTTGGATTGGGTCTAGGATGAAGGAGACGGGTAGGAATGTGATTTGGTGGTAGCGTGTGGGTGGTGTGGAGTTGGGGCTTATTCGTGTAGTGAGGAGAGTGAGTGTGGAAGGAAGAGGGTGTGTGCGTGTGGGGATGAGGGGGGGGGAGTGATGAGTGGGCGACACTGGAAGGTGGGGGGAGGGATTTATGGGTAGAGTGATAGGCCTGGGAAGTACGGGAGGAGGGCGGGAGGTCTATGGGGAGGGGAGTAGTGTTGTACTAGCGGTCTAGCCGTGTGTTGGGGTTCTCTATCCTTGGTTCCTTTCATAGTCGGAGGGGATTTTAGTAGCGGGTTAAAAGGGAAAGGGAAAGGGGGGAAAAAGGGAAGGAGAAGGAAAAAGGAGAAAAGGGGAGAAGGAAGGAAGGGAAGAGAAAAAAAAAAAAAAGACATAATTATTTATTGGTAAGACCTGTTCTTGGGTGACCTCCCTTACTTAAAAGGTTTGCAAAGTTAGACATGAAACGTTCAGATATATGATGTATAATGTTGATGCCTGTTCAGTACCTAGTTATAAGCTTGTAGATGAAGTACAGTACTGTGTTTTTTTTTGTTTTTGTTTTTTTTTTTTTTAGCGCAATGACGCTAGCACTGCAACATGGCACTGGGTGGCCAGTACGGGTGGGGGTATGGTGCTGTTCTGTCATGTAGTGTCAGCATGCAAAACGGGGTAAACACGGTCCCAAGTTACATCAACTTGGTGATGGTGTTTGGTACATTGCAGGACACCAGCAAACACTACATGACCTATATAGACGGCTCTTGACCCCATAAGGGTAGGTGTGACATACAAAATCCTCGGGCTGTGGTGTAGCTCGGCAGTGGCGATTTTTCCGCTGTAGCGGTTTTAAAGTAAGTGCCATGTTGCGGATGCCGAATGTCACCCCTTTGTTTGTTTGATATCATGAAGGGGGAAGAGAAAGAGAAAAGAAGGAAGAAGGGAAAGAAAGAGAGGAAAGAAGATAAAGAGGAAGGACGAAAAGGAAAGGGAAAAAGAAGAAAGGGAAGGGGAAAAAAGGGAAGGAAAAGGGGGAAAAGAGAAGAAAAAAAAAAAGAGAAAAAAAAGGAAACAATTAATAAATAAATAACTATATAAATTACAAACAAACATCATATATATGTTGAGTTTGCGCCTTATATGTACTACTTAACAATGGTTTGTTGCGGAGGGATTATAGTGTGGCCGAGGGAAGTGACTCCTCCTTTTTTGATAATGGTTATAATCTATGTGTGCTCTGTAATAATTAAGCCTTGGGGGTTAGTGGCAAAGGAGGGGGGACAGTCTTCCTGTTTCTTCGTTGCTTGACTCGATCTGCACCCCTTCACTGAAGGTTGGGCATTTTTTGTGCCTGGAGCTGTTTGTGACAGGGGCGCGGGGGACTGGTCGCATCTAAGTGATCTACGCAGGTAGTTTGATCTACCGGAGGGTGGTTTAGTGGAAGATGAGGTGTCACTTTGTGGCAAGGGGGATAGGGAGGGGGGAGGGGGGGTGGGGGTGGGGAAAGGGGAGACATGGTCACGCCCTTGCGGGGGCGCCTTTCCTAGGACTTTGCCTTTTTGAACGCGGTTGGGGGGAGCCCCAGGCTGGGGGGGCTCTCCCTGGACTACGGAAGTGCCTATTGTTCAGGGACTTGACTCCAGCTCCGGTGCATTGAGGCTTATTTCCTGGAATGTGTGTGGCTTGGGGAGTCCAATAAAGCGCTCAAAGGTGTTGCAGGCTCTGGCCAGGCATAAA
Organism: Ichthyophis bannanicus; assembly: GCA_033557465.1. Taxonomy (NCBI): domain Eukaryota; kingdom Metazoa; phylum Chordata; class Amphibia; order Gymnophiona; family Ichthyophiidae; genus Ichthyophis; species Ichthyophis bannanicus. The sequence goes on from CM066033.1 coordinate 915,546,134, forward strand.
GTAGATATAGCTCTGCTCCAAGAGACTCACCAGTCGGATATAGAGCATAGTAAATTGCGTAGAGAGTGGGTAGGTCAGGTTTTTGGAGCCCCGGCGTTGGGGAAAAAAGGTGGAATTGTTATATTGATTCACAAGCGTATAAGGTTTGAGACCCTTCGGCTACTACTCGACCCCTCGGGGCGATTCTTGCTTTTGCACGGTATGTTGGAAGGGAAACTAGTGACCCTGGGGAACCTTTATTCTCCCAATGTTCTGGACCTTGGTCTTTATACTAGGTTGTCTTCTAAATTGGCGATTCTGCCGGAGGCCCCGGTCATTCTGGGGGGCGATTTTAATGGGGTGCTGGACGTGGATCTGGATACTACTGCAGGAGGGTCCAGAGAGCGAAGACAGTCTACCCGGGCAATTCAGCAGCTGTGCGTGAGCATGGGATTGGTGGACCCCTGGCGGTTGTTGCATCCTTCGGAAAAGGATTTCACACATCAGTCGCGAGCCCACGGCTCCTCGGCGCGCATTGACTATTTGTTGGTGACGGGGGCCCTGTTCGCTGCGGTTCAGGACGCGCAGATAGGGCCGGGGGAAATCTCCGATCATGCATTAATCTGGTTGGACCTTCATTGGGGGGATTCGCAGCCTAAGACGCGCCTTTGGAGATTCCCCTTAGAACTTTATACTGATACTCATTTTCGCTCTTTTTTGTGCAGACGATGGCAGGAATTTGAATCAGATCATAGGCTGCATTCCGATGATCCTGAATTAGTTTGGGAAACAGCCAAAGTGGTTTTACGAGGCGACATCATAGGCTTCCAGGCCCGTAAGAGGAGATTGATGTCTGAGCGTATTATACGCTTGGAGAAGGAGGTCACAGCCTTGCGTCGACTCTGTGCCCGCCATTCGACGGCTGCAAATAGGGGACAGCTCATGGAGACTCAGGTATTGTTGAATGAGACTTTGCACCAACGAGCGAAGAAAAGAAATCCGCTTTTTACTATCGGTATAGGTTGCATACCCAGGGTGATAAACCTGGGAAGATGCTGGCTCGTTGCCTGCGGGGCCCCCGGGGTTCCCGATTGGTCTCGGCTCTGAGGGATGATCGGGGAGAGCTGCATAGGACTAGCCCTCAGATTGCCGCGGTGTTTAAATCATTTTTTCAACAGCTCTATTCCGCTGAGCCGGATTCCCCTCAGGAGCGGCGAACTTACTTTGCAGACCTGACTCTCCCTCAATTAACGGCGGTGCAAAGGGAACAACTGGACTTACCGATTACGGTGAGTGAAGTGCAAGCAGTTATATCCAAGGCAAGTTGCTATAAGTCACCAGGCCCCGATGGGTTGGGGGCGGAGGTTTATAAGATTTTGAATGATCTCGTCTCTCCCACCCTTTTGGCGGTGCACACTCAGAGAGCAGCACAAGGCTTTTTTTCGGTGGGGTAGTAATCAGGCCTATATTACACTCATACCGAAACTTGGGAAGGACCCGCACTGTGCAGCATCCTATCGCCCGATCTCGCTGCTTAATTTTGACACCAAGTTGCTAGCGAAAATCATGGCGGAGCGGTTGGCCATGGTTCTTGGCCACTTGGTTCATGAGTCACAGGTCGGTTTTGTGCGGCAACGACATGCCGTGTGTAATCTGCGGCGGATTGTGGCGTCATTGGAATGGGCACAACGACGGGCCCAATCGACCTTGCTAATAAGTTTTGACGCGGAAAAGGCCTTTGATAGGGTTAGTTGGGCGTATTTGGAAGACCTGCTTCCTCGCTATGGCCTGGGTGATTCTTTTTGTAAAATGGTGAAATGTCTTTACGCAGACCCCCGGGCAGCGATATTGTGTAATGGGTTGCTTTCGGAGACCTTTCCACTCCGGAGGGGAACTAGACAGGGCTGTCCTTTGTCCCCTCTCCTCTTTGTTCTCTCTTTGGACCCTCTCATACGCCGGGTGGACCGATCCCGTGAAATCTCCGGTATAGCAATGGGTAGGCAGGTCTTCAAACTGGCTGCCTTTGCAGACGATCTCCTGGTGCATCTGTCCGCCCCTCAGGAGTCGCTGTTGGCGCTCCTGCAGGAGTTTCAGGTATTTGGTCGGTTTGCGGGCTTTAATATTAATCGTGAGAAATCGGAAGCTTTGGATGTTTCGGGGGATGTCCGGGCGGCGTGGCAGGGCGTATTTCCTCTACGGTGGGCGCAAGACTCCTTTATTTACCTGGGGATTATTTTGACGCCTAGAGCGGCACAGCTTTATCAGGTAAACCTACGGCGGGTTATGAATAAACTACGAGGCCAGTTCCAAACGTGGAGACCCCTCCCTTTGTCCTTATCGGGCAGAATAGCAGCGATAAAAATGGTCATTCTCCCTCAAATCCTCTACTGGCTACAAACTCTTCCGGTTTGGGTCCTACGGCGGGACTTAGTACGCCTTGAAGGCATGTTGAAAGGTTTCTTATGGAAAGGGGCGAGAGCCCGAATTCCGTACGTAAGGCTGAGGGGGGGATGGAGGCAGGGGGGTATGGGGCTCCCGGATCTGGGGGCCTACGCTTTGGCCTGTCAGGCTCGGCACCTAGGGGACTGGCTGGGGGAGACTGAGATTTTTACGCCGCGGCGGGTTGAGGAGACCTGTGCTGCCCCGTATTCCTTGTTAGCCATTCTACACCATGAAGACCGTTTGTTACCGTCTTATATTACCGGCAGCGTACTACTGGGAGCCGTTCGGAGGACTTGGCGGCAGCTTAACCGCTACTGGAAGAGGAGTTGGAAAATTTCCAGCTGGCTTCCACTCCGGGGGAATGTTACCTTTACGCCAGGCACGGAGAACGCTACTTTGCGGGCGTGGGTAGCGAAGGGGATGCGAACTGTTGGGCATGTGGTGGATACTGAAGGCCGGTGTAAGTCTTTTCCAACGCTTAAAACAGAGTATGGGCTGGCTTTGGTGCACCCGTTTCCTTATCTGCAACTTTCTCACTATGTGGCTTCGCTTCCGGCGGCCGAGCTCCACGCAGATCGTTCGGCGCAGATAATTGAATTTTTTGATCTGGGGGGAGACTTTATGCCGTCCATTCGTCGTCTGCGAGTACGATTAGATGGCTTTCGGCAGTTGCCGGACTACTGGCCAGTGGAACTCGCATGGGCCGCAGAACTGCAGCGAGAGGTCCCCCCGGGTACTGTTCTTCGGGGTCTTCGGCGTATGGTTCACTTAGCAGAGGGAGTGCGATGGAGGGAAATACACTTTAAATCCCTGACACGGGTACACTTTTCGCCACGGAGGGCCTTTCGTAGCCACTTGACGGAGGATGGCAGCTGCCCGAGATGCTCGATACCGATGGCGACTTTATTGCATATGTGGTGGAGTTGTCGGCATCTTCGGCCATACTGGTCACGGATTGCTGCGTATATGCAAGACCTGTTGGGGCAACGGGTAGGTTGGGATGCCCTATTTGTTACGTTGGATTGCCTGGGAATAACCTTACCCAAAGGCAAGTGGGGGAGGATGTTGGTGCGTAAGGCCTGTTTGGTGGCCAAGGGACCCTTACTTCGTAGCTGGCGAGAACGGGACCCGCCGTCCTACTGGGAATGGCGGAATTCCTTTCATCAGTTGATGCTGACTGAGTGCTGGAGCGCTCGGGGTAACCCTACGAGGTGGCTCACTTTCCAGGCGCTGTGGGATCCCTACATTCAGCAGTTGGGCCCCCGTAGTCGTAATGAAGTATTGCAATGGGCGATACTGGAACCTGCCAATGTCGATGTGGGTGATTAGCTGTTAATGTGGGTGGTACACTAGTTTGCTTGGTCTGGGGGAGGCTCCCCGTACGGGTGTTGACCATGTCTCCGGGGGGGGGGGGGGGGGGGGGGGGGATGGGGGGGGCGGGGGTCAAGAGGAGGATGTTCTACTACTTTATTGTAAAAAATGTAACACCACTTTTCTGTTGTTGTGCATCCCTGATGTGGGGATCAGAGACCCACCCCGTTCCGGGGATGTTGTGATTTTTTTGATGTTGTGTTGACTTGGTTTTTAAATAATTTTTTGAAAAAAAAAAATAAGGAAGAAATAAAAATAAGAATAAAATGGTGTACCAATAAGGGGCTATACTAAAAATCCAGAACATCAGAGGAAAACGGCAAGGTTGATTTCTTGTTTCAGACCATAAGGTTCTAGGGTCTGTAGAGCTCATAAATATATTGCTGCTCCAGTTTCAGAAGGACCTTATTGATGTCATTGCCTCTCCAATGAGGTTCAACAGCTTTCAAAACCAAAAACTTCAGATCTGAAACACAATGATTCCTTTCTAGTCAATGGGTCACCAAATGTTTATCTTCAACACGTCTGTGCAGACAACTTTTAGGTTCTATGATTCTGGTCTTGACTGGTCTGCTGGTCTTACCAACATAAATCAAATTACAAGGACAAATAATGAAATATGTAACATTTGCAGTTCCACAATTCAAAAACCTTTGCAGAAAAACCTTGTTATGTAACACGCAGTGTTCAAAGAAATCTTTTGTAACTAGAACATTCGGACATACTGAGCACCGGCCACATCTGAAATGACCTTTTGGTTTACTTATTAGCCTGGACTTGGACAAGGCTGAGGGAACGAGGATGTTGGCAAGATTGCGATTCCTCTTATGGGCTATAGTCAATTGTTTAGAAGCAAAGGTGGGCTAAGTAGCCAAAAGGCACCATTTTTGCTGGAGGATACCTGCAATATCTCTAGAAAGATCAGTAAGGCCCCTGGTATGTTTAGAGATGATAAAGAATTGATGTCCAGTTGGATCAAAATACTCAATAAATGTTCTTTGGAGCTAATGTTCCTTCTTTTAATTAGAACATCTTAAGGGCACAGATTCTAGATTTGAAAACTTGAAAAAAGACTTTAATAGGAACACATCTGATTACAAAATATAGTTAAAAAGAGGAAAACTTAAAAAATTCAAGAGAGATGAGGAGGATTACAAACTAGGGACAGTATACTACTGTAATAGTAATAACGGGAAGCCAAGATTGAGAAGTGAGTCTCGTAGACGGAATTCTGATTCTGTGAAATCAGGGCCTATTTTTAAAGCCAAAACTAGATTGTTTTCGCCTGATCCAGGTTTAGAACGGAGCACTAAAAGAAGCCGCAGTCAGGTAAATGAATCTCATGACATTTTGGCTCCCATTTTTCCTTCAGAAATCCCTCCACATCAGAATCAGGATTTTTTAATGGATTCCTTTGGAAAGGGAGAGGTCGCAAGAATGCCTTGAATCAACAGAATCCAGTCACGAACCCAGTCAAGAAACCGGAATTCAAATACAAAACAGGAGAATATCGCCACTCCAACATCCCACAGAGAGGGAGGAGGAGAGACAGGGGACACACCTATCTGCAGATGTCGGAACAAGACACGTAGGGGGTATAATTAACCTTTCTAGTTGCAAGCTAAGTGACATAGAGATTGAGATGCTAGAGAAGGGCCTTGCTTTTGTTACCTTTACCAAACATGATGAATTTGGAACACAGGTTGAATTGTACAAATTCTTTCGCAACCTTAAGATTATTTCCTTTTTGACACATAAAACAAAAGTTCAGATGATGTATCTGTTATCCGAAAAACATCCACGTGGATCCCACCTAACAATTCCAATGTATTGCTTGATGGATTTGAAAAGGTTGTTATGGCACAGGTTAAAACCCTATATACGAAAAAGCCACATTTTTTAACAATTTAACAGCTCGGCAGAGGACAGAATTAGTAGAATTGAGGGATAATCAAGCCATCATTATAAAACCAGCTGACAAAGGAGGGGCACTTGTTCTCCAAGATAGATCTAGTTATGTCTCTGAGGTTTTGCGTCAGATTAAAAATGTCACCTTTTATACTAAAATTTATGATGACCCTACACCTTACATGAAAAGCAAAATAGATACTTTACTATACATTGGTCAGCAAGCCGGTTATCTCACGAAAAATGAGATTGACTTTTTGTCTGTTTCGTGCCCAGTTACACCTACTATTTACATGCTGCCCAAGATCCACAAGTCTCTTGATAATCCACCCAGACGCCCTATAGCAGGCATATCCAACTTCAAACAGGTCATGATCTACTTTTTCCGGCCAAAACTGCCGGTGATCTACCACCATGAAAATTAAGTTTCAAATTAGTTTCAAATTAAATTTTAACCCAATAAAGTTGGAGGATTTCAGCCCCCCCCCCCCCCATTTTTAATGAACCTTCTGTCATTTACTTGGATGTGATCAGCTGTTAAGCAAATTAAGCAAAAAACAAAACAAAGAGACGTAGATCCAGTAAGAACTGCGAGGGGAAATGGAAAGTACATTTTTCTTAAAGTTTTATTGAGTAATAACCATAACTGTCTTAATAACTTTCTTTAACTTTTATTGAGTAATTTGTGTTAAATTTAGGTCGAGTATTGATCCAGGCTGATCTTGCACAATCTTTAATATTTCGCTCTTGCTCATTAGTGAGACATCTGAGCCTGCATTTCATCCACCAGCTTTTTGAAGTTGGGTGAATACTGCATGAGGGCCAGTCTCAGGGAATCCTGGAGATGTTCATCTGTCATGTTGGAACGTTGTGTACTCTTTGGGTATGTTTACTAAAGTGCGGTAAATGTTACCGGCAATAAGTGCAGCGTTAACGTGAGTAATGCCATAAAAGGAAGTGGGCGTACCGGCGTTAAGGTAGCAATAGCTGTGTACCGCGCGTTAAAGGGCGCCTTGGCCAGTTAGCACACGTTAATGGGACATTGCATGTTAAAGCTGAGAAACAAAACACATTACAAGGCTGACAAGGCGCCCTAAAAGGCGCCTCATGAGGCAGCTTAGGTTAAGGCGCCTTATAAGGTGCCTTAACCTAAGGTGCCGTATAAGGTGCCCTAAGGATGTTAAGGTGACCCAAGATATGGTGCCCAAGGGCAGTAAGGTGCCCCAAGTTGACAAGCAGGAAATGTAAGGGCAAAAAAACTGATGTAACCCTAACACTGCACAGAGCACCAAGGAAAGGCAATGGACAAGTGATGGAAGGAAGTAGAGGTGGGAGCTGATGGACCTGCCAAATCTGCATGCAGCCGATGTGGCAGCTGGTAAAATGGACAAACATATTGGAGGCAGCTGTACCGATGCACAGGGTGTTGGCAATGTAAAGTGCTACAATGACAGTGCGTGGAAGAGGATGGGAATACGTGTCCACCAGTGGAGGTAGAGGTGGCAAGATATTTGCAGTGATAGGAGGACAGAGGATTAGTAGTGCCATGCAGAGCAGACACAGGAGAGGCAAGTATGAAGAGCTGCAATGCAGAAAAGGGTATCAGTGCAGGACATGGGATAGCAGCCAGCACATGAAGACAGGACGCTACACAGCTGACAGACGCAGATAGACGGACAGAAGGTTGGCTTGCAACTGTGATGAGGGAACTATGTACTGGCAACACAGATCTGCAGAGATATGACTGTCACAGGAATGAAAAGGACTTGCCTCGGACAGGCCTAAGAAAATGAGACCACGGAGGGATTGAATCCATGACCTCTGCCTAGGAAGTCATTGTATTAACCAGTGGGCTATACCTCTATGGCATCTGTCTCAGCAATGGCTGGCTAAAGAAAGACTGCAGGTCACCACACAAACTGTCTACTGTGTCTACTAGGATAGATTAAACCCACCAGTACCCATGATGCAATGCACATGAAGAACAGCAGTCTACATCTGATCACCAGATGGGATATGCAGCTCTCCAGCACCTCAGCGTGGTAGGAGGAACTGACCGTGTGTGATACTGGCACAGAGTTGCCACACACCATGCCATTGTGCCGGTTCTGTGTTCACCCTGAGGGTGAGGTGGAGCAGCCAGCACCAGGTCCGCAGTACCCAGGTTGCTTGAAATAGGCTTTGCTGCAGGGCCCTATCATTGTCAGTGTGTGACAGGTATTCCTTGCAGCCGCACCCAAGATAATCCTGTGTCCATCTGTATTCCCCAATCACATCTAGCCCTTGGGGACCAGGAACCACCCAAGTTAAGCATATCCAGTGTGATTGCCATGGTCAATTGTTATAAGAGCAGAGGGGTGTCTGGACCCACATACAGATTATGTAGCACCACCTACCAACCGGCCCTGTCTGGGTCAAGGTGGTGGACAGGATCTGCCCCAACAGACCCACACTCTACATCTTTGCAATGGAGGCAGTAGAGGGGCATGATGAAGGGCTGTGGGACCATCAACCCCAGTCCTGCTGGAGAAAGGGCGCCGTCCAGGGCAGTTGATGCAGATCTGTACTTATCACACAGGCAGTAGGCCTGGAAAAGCTCAGCTGCCCCCCACCACAATCTGACATTCACCAGCAGAGAGCACAGTCAGTCTGCACCCCCCACCATGATCTGACATTCACCAGCAGAGGGCACAGTCATTCTGCACCTCCTGCACAGCGTTCCAGCCATACACATGCTGACTGCAGACAGTCCACTAGCCAGTCCATAGTGCATGTCCCCAGAGGAACTATGTGCACCCATAAGTGGAATGCAAGCACAGACACCAAGCAGGTATCTCAGTGATTGAGCCCCAGAACAGGGAACACACAGATATCACTTGAGAGAAACACTGTATAGCACTCTGTGGGAACCTAGACATGCCATGGTCACTGCTCAGTCAGGGTGAGAGTGACCTCCCAGCATGACATGCTGTGGCCACCCTGTCCATGCAGGTGGTGGTCGGGCACTACAATGTCCCAGCCATTGCCCCACATCCTGTGCAGATGCATCCTGCCCAGTCCGCCTTGTCCGGACCATACCCACAATATCTTGCTCCTCATTATGCACACTGGCAGGTTAACGCTGGAAACAGTGTAAGCATTGTAGGCCCAGAGAGGAGTAGACATACACACACTCCCACTCCTATTTCAGAATTGTGCAAAGATAGGGGTGGTTGGCAGCCCTGCCTGCCACACTAGTCCTGAGCACAGTGCAGGCATTGCTAAGGTATGCAGGTGCTAGTAGTAATGCTTTGGTGGTAAGTGATGCTCCGTGCCGGGCCCAACAGCCTGACTCTCCATGAGGCTTTGGATAGTGGAGCCTGTGGGTATGGGTGTTTGTGCCCCTGTTGGCCGATGTTCTCAGGAGTGCACGTTTATGTTTATGTTGTATGTGCAATGTGGGGTAAAATGTAGGGATATGGTCTGCAGGAGCCACAGCTGGGAGTTGAACCTGTGACCTTCTGCCCCATGACACACTGGCTGTGTGTACTGCACCATACTGTTGCCACAGAAGCAAGTCAGTCCCTGGGGATACCAGGACTGTTCATCAGACAGACCTTGTCTGTTGCACTGCATGCCACCCACCTGAACAGGGCTTGGCCTTGGTCTGCTGTGCGCAGATGCCACTGCCCCCTCCACCACCAGCACCCCTCCCCCACCATGCTGACATACCCATATGCTGGTGGTGCACGCTTCCCCCCAGCACCGCCTGTCAATGCTATGTGCCCTTTGGGGTACCTGCTGGGTAATGTCCCCTGGATGGAACACTCTGGGACACGGACTCGTGGGCATGTTTGACCTTGGTCAGTTGCTGACTTGCTGATTTCCAGATTTTACGTTCCTATGTGCCACCTAGGCATCTGCCTAGCCCACCCTGTGCCCCAGCTGCCCCACTGCATGTCCCGCCTGCAGCCCCCTATGCTCCATTTGCAGCATTGCCATAGTGCCCTTTCATACTTGGGCACTATGCTGTTGCTACACATGTAGCACTACTATCACTTTTTTTGGGCTCCCTGCCTATGCTGTACATTGCTGACACTGAAATGGTTTCTCTCTCCTGCAAATGTGCATCTAACGACAGGTTTTCACTCGCGGTAATGTTCAGCCCTTCAGTTCCCCGCGTTAGTGTAGCAGGAGCCTCTCCCCGCCCATTGACCCCTTCTCTCGGTCCTCTCTCCACCCTCTGCGGGACTTAACGCTGCCGGAGACGTTAACGCGTGCTAATGATGCATCTGGTTAACGTTAGCGCGCGTTAACATTACATTTGGTAACTTTATCGTGTGTTAACGTAGCCACTGCTACATTACCACGCTTTAGTAAACATACCCCTTTGTCATTTTCAGATGGGAAAACGCAGATTCACACAAATAAGTTGAACCGAAACAGGAGTGTACAGCTTTACTGCATCTTCTCAAGTTGGGAAATTTGTCTCCAGGCATTAGCTTCCAAAAAGATTCTTGCTCAGCACGGGTCTTGAGAAAAATGTCATTTTTAAGGGTTAATATTTTGTTTTCAAGAGATGACTTGTTCAATGAGTAATTTTTTCTGATAGCAGCTGCAGTTTCTTTAATGTCCACATCTACTTTGAATGGGTATGACAAGTATTCCACAACTGTTCCAATTTTTTGGAAGTCATAGAATCTATTTTCAAATTCTGGATAACAGAACAGATTTTGTGTCACATACTTCTCATTCTGAAAAACTAAATTTGGATATTGTCCCAGATGGTCCTGCGTATTAGGAAAATGATCAAAAGTGTCGTTTGCAAGGTCAGTCATCATTAGCTCAAATTTGCTCTTGTAGGATGAAACTGTACTCATCATCTCGCCAATGCATTTGTTTTTACCTTCTAGTTCAAGGTTCATATCACTTATTTTGCCTGTAAAGTCAGCGAGAAATGCCAGATCACATAACCACTCCTCATCTTCCAACTCTGCTTGGTCATCTCCCCTCTCCTTCAAAAAACCTTATTTCATTCAGCAAATCACAAAATCTTTGCAGAAATTTGTGCCTACTTAGCCACCTTACATCTGTGTGCAAAATGATTTCCGCTGCCCCTTCATCAAAAGTAAGATTGAAAAGCTGTCTCTGAAGTGATCTTCCACGAACTGAATTTACAGTTTTGAAAGTGATGTCCATGACAGTCTTTGTACTGAGTCTCTTGTTTGCCAAAACTTGCTGGTGAATGATGCAGTGGTAAGAAAGGAAATCTGGGACGTCGTCATGCTGTCTACACAGGGCTATGAAACCGTTAACTTCACCTGTCATTGCTCTTGCTCCATCAGTAGTGATGGAAACAAGTCTATGCAATGGAAGATTACACTTTGTCACAAAAGAATGGAAAGAACTGAATATTTCCTGACCGGTAGTTCTCCCTTTTAAAGAAATCATTCCAAGTAGTCCTTCTTTAACACTGAAGTCTTCAAAAACCATCCAGATAAAGACTAGTAACTGGGCTATGTCTCTTATGTCTGTAGATTCATCCAGTTGGAGTGAGAAAGCAACACAATTTGAAACATCCTCCAACAATTGTTCAGTTGTGTCTCCACACATCTTTTCTATTCGCTGCACGACGGTGTTTCTTGACAATTGTATATCTTGAATAGCAGCTATGATCTCTTTCTTATTTTTAAATCCTTCAAAAAGATTGTCAGCTGCTTCAAGAAAACAATCTTTTACAAATTCCCCTTCAGTGAAAGGTTTGCATTTCTTTGCGATCAGGTTGCTGACCTTGAAGGATGCTATGGTTGCATTGACCGAATGTGACCTTGGCTTCGCCATCAACTGTTGCTGAGTAGCCAATTTCGATTTAAGTTCTTTGAGCTTCAGTTTACGAATTTCACTTTTGGGTGGAAAATCAGCATCAAACATATTGCTATCAGAGCCTTATAATGACGTTCCAGATTGCCTTTTTTGGGCAAGGATACTGGGGCGTTACAAATTAGACAACAACACTTGTCTTTCACCATGATGAAGAAATAGTCCATTTCCCATTCATCATGAAAGTGGTAGGTTTTGCTCTTCTTTGGAACACTCATCTTCGATATACTGGGGAGGCTGGATGTAAGAAGGCCAAATCTGCTAAGTTAGTATAAACACTGGCTGAATCTGATCCAAAACTGTCACTGTCCCAAAGTATTAAAGATCAACAGGAACTGAAGACCTCTGGATGATGTGCAATACAAGGACTGGAGATGCCAAAACCACACATGCAGTTCTAAAAGTAAAAATAAGAATTCATCACACTGGCACTAATCAAATACCACCAAACAATCATCAAAAAAACTCAAACACCTGTCCAGCAAACCAGATAAAATCAAATACCGCCAAACAAGTTTAAATACTAGCACACGTGATTTAATAAATTCTGCACACAGTGTAGAATCAACACAAAGGTTAGGCAAAATAAAATTGCAGAGGCAAGCAAAGGTCACAGTGGTTTGAACCAATTCGAAGGCAAGGCATAGGCAAGTTAGAACAAAATTGGAAAAGCCCGCCAAAATCACCAAATTCTTGACACTTTGTTGTGTCTGCCCGAAAATGTTTAATGAAAGCGAACTATAAAGCGACCAATGACCAGCACACAACACAACTAATACGGTAAGTGTATTCAGATAAAGCCCGGGCAAATGGATATCGCCCGGTATATAACACACTTCTAAGGGGTGTTGGGGCGGGGGCAGGAATGGGTGATTCTGAGAGGCAGGAGACCAGGTATGATGCCGGGCCTGGGGTACCACAAACTATTGGCATGAAAACAAGTGCCCCCAATACACCCGCAGGCAAGATTCCCACAGGCAGGGAAAAAAGACAGGCAAAGGATCAACGGCGGTGGCAAGCCATCGGCAGACGACCTACCGGCACGAGCTCTCTCCTAGCGACAGAGCGAGCTGCTGGAAAGATGGAGCCAAGTGGGGCTGGCGATCTACAGGTAGATTGCAATCTACCTGTTGGACATGCCTGCCCTATAGTATCTGCGATTGGCTCTATTCTTGAGCCCTTATCTATTATTTTATTTTTTTAACATTTTGTATATACTGCCTTTCAGATTCTCAAGGCGGTTTACAGTGAACAGAACTTTGTTTACATAAAATGTTTCTTCAGAACTATATACAAAATCTGTTAACAGTGCTTACATTTAACAATTTAACTATTTACACAGAGTTTAAGCTCTGCAGGGTGCCTGGGGATTTCCATCTGATGTGACAGTCAATACATTACACGGCTGGTGGGATATAGAAATGTTCAGTAAATAGGTGAGTCTTCAAGAGTTTCCTGAAGTCAGTGACATCTGTGGTGGCTCTCAGGTGGCGTGGGAGAGAGTTCCATAGTGAAGGGATGTAGAGTTTGAATATTCTCCGTAGGGTATTCTGAGAGATGCCATATGATGTAGAGCTTGCGAGCGAGTTCTGGTGCTGTGTTCTCCTTGATCTGGGACTCTTCTGATTAGGTTTTTTAAGCAGCCGGCAGATTGGTTGTGTTGAATTTTGAACGCCATCATTATGGCCTTATATTTTACTCAGGAACTGATGGGGAGCCAATGAAGGGATTCAAGTATGGGGGTGATATGGGCATTTTTGCTAGATCTTGTGATTAGTCGGGCTGCTGCGTTTTGGGCTAGTTGTAAGGCCTGGGTTGCACATTTGGATAAGCCGTGTAGAATTAGATTGCAATAATCGAGCTGCGGTGTGATTAGCACCTGACATACAGTTCGGAAGTGGTTCTGATCGAGTAAAGGTCAAAGGTTTTGCAGAAACTTCATTTTGTAATAGAGACTTTAGAGGTAGTCTTGCTAATGTGTGACTGGAAATTGAGTCTCTGGTAGAGGTAAATGTCTAAGTATTTTACCTCGTTTTTTACTGGGATTGATCTGTTTCCTATTGTTATGTTGTCTGGGGGGTGAATGTGGGATCCTTCGTGACTATGAGGGCTTCCAATTTTTTGTAGTTGATCTCGAGGTTGCGTAGTGTTAACCATTCTGTTATTGATGTTATGCAGGATGAGATGATGGAGTAGTCGGACTTCTTTATGTCTAGGGCGGTGTATATTATTAGGTCGTCTGCGTATAGGTGGTAGTATATGTTGTAGTCTTGTAGTATTTTGCATACTGGCTGTAAGTAAAAGTTGGAGTAAAGCGGAGAGTAATGATCCTTGAGGGAGACCTTGTTTTAGTGGGAAAGGTCTCAATGTATTGCATTTTATCTTGACTTGAGATCTTCTGTCATGTTGAGTCTTGGCTTTCCTCTAATTTTCTTCATATGAACCCTTCCAAGTCAACTGCCATGTGGGTGTCCTTGAGTTCCCCTTGTCCTACGGTTGCCCCTCAGCTCGCTTCATCCACTATCCCTCTGGTTTCCTCCTTTCGCTATCTGGGTGTCACTTTGGATTCTTCTCTCTCTTTTCATGAGTACCTCTCTGTCCTTACACGCCGCTCTTTCTATGTACTTAGACAGATCAGAGCAGTCCGTTCTTTGCTTCCTTCCTCATCCATCATTACCTTATTGCTCGCACTAGTTATAAACCGACTTGATTATTGTAATGTAGCTTTGGCTAACCTACCACATTATCAGCTTCAACGTTTGCAATTGCTCCAGAACACGGCTGCATGCCTTGCAACTCATGCCAGACGGTCAGATCACGTCACCCCTCTACTACTCCACCTCCACTGGTTACCACTTCAGTTTAGATTTCAATACAAATTCATGATTCTGACTCACCGGGCACGCCACACTTCAACACCACAGTATCTTGCAAATCTTATCACTTTACATACACCTTATCGTCAACTCCGTTTACTTCACGCTAATCGACTTTCCTTCCCATCCCCTTCTCAAGCACACCTTGAACAAACACGACATGCCGCATTCTTTTTCCTCAGCCCAGCACTATGGAACCCATTGCCATCCTCACTCCACTTAGAACCCACCTACCAAAAATGTAAAGCATTACTCAAAACACATCTGTTTCAGCAGGCTTTTAACCTCTCATCTACTGATTCCCTGTAGACTGTGTCCGTTTGTGTTATTTATTCCTGCTCTACTCACTGTCCTCTCTCATCCTTTCTGTTAAAATATGGCGTTCCTTTCTTTTTCCTGCAGCATGGTATTATTATTTTGAATTTTTATTGTAAACCGCCCTAATGTTTCGACGTGGGCGGTATATCAAGTTTAAATAAAGATAAAGATAAGTAGGAATGAAACCAAGACAGAGGTATGCCACTTACTCCTATTTCGCTTAGCCTATCCAGTAGTATGGAGTGGATTATTGAGTCGAAAGCGTCTGTTATGTCTATAAAAAATGAGGACAAAGCCTTTCTTGATGTCTTCAATTCCTTTGATTACTGTGTTCAGGAGGGATGTCAGTAAGGTTTCCACCCCGAAGGACTCTCGGAATCCATGCTGTTGGAGGTCGAGTGGGGTGGAAGCATCTACATGGTCTTGGAGTTGGCGTTGGACCCTTTTCTTGATAAATTTAGATAGTAGGGGAATGCTAGATATAGGTCGGTATGAGGCGGGAGAAGTTGGGTCAGAAGTGTATTTTGGACATTTTTCTCTCCGACCGTTTGTAGTTAAGATTACTTCATATGTGCATAATTCTTCACATATTATTAATATTTTGAATGAGTTTGAAGGGTACCACCAACAGCTCATTTTAGTTACCTTGGATATAAGTTCCCTGTACACAAATATTCCTCAAAAAGCTGCACTAGATATTATTTCTGATACTCTCAAAACGGAGGGACAGACCAGTACACATTCCTACCTTGTTTCTCACGCAAATGGTTGCTTTGGTAATGACGGAGAATTTATTTTGTTTTAGAGGGCTTTTTTGTAAACAGACTAAAGGGATTGCCATGGGGTCCTCCATGGCACCAGATGTGGCCAACTTATATGTCGCAGATTTTGAAAAAGAAATACTTGGACTAGACATCCTTTTCAGAGACAAATAAAGTTATGGAAACGGTACATAGATGATGTCCTCATGATTTGGGATGGCACAGAATCTGAATTACATACATTTTTTAGCTGGCTTAATTCTCTGGATGACAATCTACAATTTGAAGGGTCTTTCAGTCTTAGCCACATTGCCTTTTGGACATTGTCATCAAGAAAGATAAGGAAGGGTTCATCACCAATCTTCATAGTAAGAAAACTGATAGGAATTCATTATTGAGATATGACAGCTTCCACAACAGATCTTTGAAAAATAATCTACCTACTGGACAATTCCTTAGGCTAAGAAGACTCTGTACATTAGAATCAGATTTTGAGTGCTACATCGTGGACATGGGCAGAAGATTTGTAGAAAGAGGTTACCCATTAGATTGTATTCAAAAAGCCTATAAGCGGGCAAAGTCTTCAGACAGGACTTACCTTTTGAAGAAGACAGTACGCCCTACACAAGATAGGGTAGAGTGTGTGCACTCAAGTTTCTAATCTTTCTAGAGATATTGCAGGTATCCTCCAGCAAGAATGGCGCCTTTTGGCTACTTTGCCCACCTTTGCTTCTAAACAACTGACTATAGCTCATAAGCAGAATCCCAATCTTGCCGACATCCTCGTTCCCTCAGCCTTGTCCAAGCCCAGGCCAATAAGTAAAGCGAAGGGTCATTTCAGATGTGGCCGGTTGCGCAGTATGTCTGAATATTCTATTTACAAAAGATTTCTTTGAACACCCAGTGTTACATAACAAAGTTTTTCAAATTGTGGAACTGCGAATGTTATATATCTCATTATCAGTCCTTGTAATTTGATTTATGTTGGTAAGACCAGCAGACCAGTCAAAACCAGAAGCATAGAACATAAACGTTGTTTGCACAGACGTGTTGAAGATAAACCTTTGGTGACCCATTGACTAGAAAGGAATCATTGTGTTACAGATCTGAAGTTTTGGTTTTGAAAGCTGTTGAACCTCACACTGGAGAGGTGGTGACATCGATAAGGTCCTTCTGAAACTGGAGCAGTGAAATATTTATGAGCTACAGACCCTAGAACCATATGGTCTGAACCAAAAAATTGACCTTGCCATTTTTCTCTGATGTTCTGGATTTTTAGTATAGCCCATTATTGGTACACCATTCTATTCTTATTTTTATTTCCTCCTTTTTTTGGTCACCTTTATTTATTTATTAATTTTTCATTGTTCACCGGGACTTCCCCTTGGCCCGTAGGCCTGTTGTTCCTCCTTGCTGTCACTGCCATGCTGCCTTTGCTCAGGAAAATCTATCGTCTTCCCCTTCTTCTATTTCTTCCCCCTTCCCTTCCCCCCTCCCTCGCCTTCCCCTTCCCCCTTTCCCTTCGTTCACCCCTTCCCCTCACCCCTTCTTCCTCTCCCCCCTTCCCCTTCCTTCCCTTTCTTCCTTTCCCCCTCCCCTTCCCTCCATCCTTTTCTACATGAGGTAATTTTTACCCCTCTTTTATTTTGAAAAGCATGGTGGTTTATTTTCCCTTACCATAGGGTTCTCACTTGCATAGCTCTTTTTATATATTAGGTATCTTTTACACTTTTACTTATTTTTTGAGAAACACATTGTTTTTATTATTCTTTTATTGCAGTGGTTTTAACACACAGTTTCTATTTTTGATAATACCTTTTATTTACTGTATTTATATATATATATTTTACCACAGCTCCGGCTCTTTTATTTCAAGTTTGCTTTGGTGACATTTACTTTATTTTTAAACATAGTGTGCCATTTCATGTTTTTACACGGTAAGTACACCCCCCTCTCCCTCGTTTTCTTCTTTTTATTTCTTATTTGCTCTATCAGTTTTAGCATTCCTTCCAATTTACATTAGCACTTATTTCTTCTTCCCTTCTTCTTAGAATGCGCATTTTATCCTCTTCTGCAGTATTTATTTGCCCACCTCGGTCTGTCCTGTTGTTTGCAAGGGGCTTTGATGATCATCTTATGTTTTGCTGATTCCATCGGCCCCGGGCTACACTGTTGTATTTATATTGGTGATATTATGCTTCAGTCGTATCATCTTTTTTATGCGGTTTGACTAATTATCTACTTGTGTGTTTTGCATAATACAAAAAGGTGGCAGTGACTCTTGGCATTCGACGTGATGCATATACATGAGTGACACTTTTGACCTCTGTTTGGCGCAAAAAGAACAGCGTTAAAAACGCTCTCTTGTTCCGTTACTGGCTTGAGTTAGTCTCTGCTACTGAGCACTCAAGAACAAGGTTTCTGTTTCAGACTGGTAAGATACATTCCCTTTTTATTGTTAGCAGTGTTTTTTCGTATTAGGGCATTGTCTTTTCGGTATTAGCAGCCGTACTTTTACTCGTGTTTTAACTTTAGTAGGATTTCCTTTGAGTAGTTTCTCAGCATTTGGCTACATGTACACACATATACAATGAGTGACTCACTCCTTTTCAACCTGGATTATCTGTTATTTAATGTGGCTATTTCCTGATACTTTATTCAGCAGAATCTTATGTTTATATGCTTTCTGGAATCTGTTCCCTGAGGTTTGACCGCCATGAAGAGTTCTATAGGATAGATTTCACTCAGGGTATTGTGAGTTTCTGTGGGCTTCCCGTTTAGTTTTAGTTTTCCTCCATGATTTCACTTTTGTTTGTTTTTACAGATTTGATGCTAGGAGCTATTGCTCTTTCAACTGAATCTATACAGTGTGCTATTGTGAGTACTAGTGTATTTCTAGGTACTTTTCAGCTCCTCCTCATCTCTCTTTCTGTTTTCATTTTTACTGTATGTTCATGTGTTGATCATATGTCAGTGTAATTTATGATTGTGATATGTATTCCGCCTGGTTTTGTTTACATGTTTTAATATTTCTATTTATATTATATATTTGTAATTAGTTATATGCTTTGTAATTAGTCATCTATTTATGTATTGTTTTTCACGTTTGTTTTTATTGTATTGATATAGCATAGTTACTCACCTGTAACAGGTGATCTCCGGGAACAGCAGGAATTTAGTCCTCACATATGGGTATCGTCCGGTACCGACGGAGCCTGCGCGGGAACGCTCCCCAGCGTCCAATCAGAAAGCTTTTGGGAGCATCCCACAGCGCCTGCGTGCTGCCTTCACGCCTTACCCAACTGCCTCTCTCCAGTTGAGTTTTAAAGCTGAGACAAAGAGAGAGAGAGGGAAAGGAAAGAGACAGATAGAGAGATACAACTCCTAGGGGAGGTGGGTGGGTTGCGAGGACTAAATTCCTGCTGTTCCCGGAGATCATCTGTTACAGGTGAGTAACTATGCTATCTCCAGGAACAAGCAGGAATGTAGTCATCACATATGGGGACTCCCTAGCTTTAGGTGCCAGGGAGAGACCACAGAAGTTGTGTGTCCCTGTAGAGGGCTCCACTTCCCCCCATGGATCTCTGGCATCCTACCAGGGATGGTGGATAGGAGTTGATTAGGTATGGAACAGGTGTTTGAGAACAGCCTGACCAAACAAGGCATCCCGGTTGGAGTCCTTCTCCTAGTAGTAATGGGCTGTGACGGTCTGAACCGCGGCCCAAGTGGCAGCTCGACAGAGGTCGTCGAGAGACACCGAGTGCAGAGGAGCCAGTGAAGCTGCCATGGCTCTCACATGGTGAGCTGTGACATTGGCCCTCCAGAGAAAGGTTCTTACTCTGATAGGCGAAGGAAATACACTGAGTAATACAGTTAGACAGTGTTCTCTTGGAGGACTGGAAGTCCCAAATGAGAAGGATCAAAAGCAACAAAGAGTTGAGAGGACTTTCTATGTTGCTGTGTTCTTTGTAAGTAAAAAGCTAGAGCTCTTTTACAGTCCAAGGTATGAAGATTCCTCTCTGCATTTGATGCATGAGGTCCGGAAAAAACACAGGCAGGTAGACCGCTTGGTTATTTATTTATTTATTTTATTTATTTCTCTTATATACCACGCTCTTCACATCAGTGCGGTTCACATGGAACAGTTATGTTTTACGGTGGGTTAACCGTAAAACTACAGATAACAGGAAATTCAACTTGGATAGTCAAAAATTAAAATTAACTATTTACACAATTTTTAAAGCATAGTATTATTTACATAATAATACAATATTGAGAGAACATAGCATTATATTGGATGCATGGCTCAGTTTTGGGGATTTTTCAGTTTTTCAGATGAAAGGCGGAGACTACCTTAGGCATAAAGTGTGGATGAGTCCTAAGGACTACCTTGTCATGATGGAACCTTGTATAAGGTGGATTAGCTACTAGTGCTTGCAAAGCACTGATGCGACGTGCTGATGTGATTGCAATGAGAAAGATAACCTCCCAAGAAAGGAATTTCAAGGAAGTAGGTTCGAAAGATGGCTTCATGAGCTGCCCGAGAACCAGGTTCAAGTCCCATGCCACCGGTGGTGGCCTAATGGGAGGCTTAGTTAGAAGAAGGCCTCTCATGAATCTTGCTATAAGAGGATGAGAGGAAATAGTCTGTTCCATTTAGAGGCTTAAGAGAAGCTGCAATAGCACTCAAATGGACTCTTACTGAATTTGTCTTAAGGCACTGCATTAGATAAATGAAGGGAGATACTCCCAGCAAAGATCCCAGAGGTATCGCAAGAGGGTTAATACCCTTTTCTAAACACCAAACGGTAAACCTTTTCCACTTGAAAGCATAAGAGCGTCTAGTGGAAGGTTTTCTGGAAGCACAAAGAACATCTTTCACCTGCTGAGGAAAGATTAAGATCTTGGCGATCTAGGCCTTCAGCAACCAAGCCCTGAGATGCAGAGACTGGGGATTGGGATACCATAACATTCCGTCCTCATGAGATAGGAGATCTGGAGCAGGACCCTAACTCCAGGGAGGGAGCTTGAGAGAGATGTAGAAGCAGAGGGTACCACACTTGCGTGGCCAATGTGGAGCTATGAGAATCATAGGGCCTCTGTCTCTCTGAAGCTTGAACAGGGTTTGGGGAATTAGGGGAATGGGTGGAAAGGCATACAGGAAGTCTTGACCCCAGTAAAGGAGGAAAGCATCCCTGGCCTGAGCCCCCTGAGCTGAAGGTTCTGGAACAGAACCGGGGAAGTTTGGCATTCCACGGACTTGCAAAGAGGTCTATGTCCGGGGTTCCCCAAAGTTGAAAAATCCCTGGCCACCTGGTTTGCATGCAGAGACCACTCGTGTGGAAGCAGAACTCGACCGAGTCTGTCTGCCCAAGAGTTTGAATGCCTGGAAGATACACTGCCAGAAGATGAATCTGATTCTCTCTGGCGTGGGCCCATAGTCGCAAAGCTTCGTTGCAAAGCGACAGAGAACCTGTTCCCCCCCTGCTTGTTCACATAGAACCTGGCTACTTGATTGTCCGTATGAATGAGGAACTGTCTTGTAGCTGAGCAGGGAGTGGAACACTCGCAGAGCAAGGAAGATTGCTCTGAGCTCCAAGAGACTGATATGTAGACAACTCCTGTGGAGACCAGGTGCCGGGGTGGAGAGGGTCTTGCAGATGAGCTCCCCAACCCATTGGAGACGGAATCTGTTCACATGAGAGTTGCTTTGGCGGGTAAGGGGTTGTTGAAAAGGGGGACCCCAGCACATACCAGATTTTGAGTGGGACTTCCACCACTGGAGGGACAAAATGAGGGCGACATTGTGTTTTGCTATTTGTCTGAGCAGGCACCCTGATGTCCCCCCCCCGTGGAGTCCATTGGATGGATAAAATTCCCAGCTGAGCTGCCCTCACATGTGGAGGCGAAGCATAGGGATACGCAACATGCACGGTGGAATGCCATGTGGCCTTAGTAGTTGTGAAACATTTCTATGAGCAGTTAGGTATAGATGATGGCTTTAGCATTGGCTTGAGAGTTAGCTTAACTGCACCCAAGCGGAAGGCAACGGGCCTGGGGAAGATAGGCCCTGCCTTCTGGTGGTATCACAGGAAAAGCTCCTATGAGACTCTAAAACGTCGGAGTGGGAGGGAGGGAGTTAGAGGGAAAAATTTTTTTTCCGCGTGAGGGGATGTTTATTACCAGCCCCTAAATCACTGAGGCTACGCATTGTGCAGGAGTAGAAGAAGTCCGGGCTCTCCTGACCTCTGTTGGGCGCTCGAATGAGCCAGTCCGTCTAAGTAAGGGAAGGACGAATATCCCTAGAGTGCGGAGAAATGGCTGCTGTAAAGCCAATGCATGTTTGGTGAACACCCTTGGTGCCGAGGGGGCCAGACCAAAAGGGAAGATCCACCTTGTATTGGTACAGTGCTTTCCGTGAAAAAGGAATCGAAGGAAACCTTCTATGTTGCCGGGGATTTGGATGGATAAGGTGACCATCGGGGTTGTAAGGCATCCTTGAGATCTAGAGAACAAAGCCAATTCCTCGACTCTGAAAGGGATGGCAGCAAGTAGATTCCGAGAGAAAATCATCTTGAGAATTTACCCTCTTGACAAGGAATTTGTTCATACTTCTCTGAGATCTAAAATAGGACCTGTACCCACCTGTTTTCTTTGGGAAGGAATAAGCAAAAATAAGGGGACTAGGAACCCTGTGCGCCATGTTTGACTGGAAGAGGTACTTCTTGCTATTGCCCTTGGGGCAGAGGAATAGCCACGCTCCCTGACCTAATCAGTTTGATGAGGAGAGGTTGGAGAATTGTACTGCTTCACTACTGAAGTGAGGGTGCGCATCGCTTGAAAAATGAAGCATGTAACCCTCCTTTATGATGGAGGGATGTGTCCAATGCTCTTGCTGTTATTTATCGCCTTCCATATGGGGGCCAAAAAATGACATAACCTTCCTGGATGGTGGAAGGTTCTGGCTCCCTACCAGAACCAGAAAGGCTAAGTTCTCTAGCCTGAAAGTCAAAGGCCACTGAGGGGGCTCGAGGCTGCTGGGGCCCGCCGGTTGGAGGGCTGAGCAGCCCTTGCTTTCTTCTGTTTTGGGTGGCTTTGCTAACGTTTCCTGTGGGAAGCTGACCTGCAGAAGATGCCTGCTGAACATAAGCAGGATAAAATCTTTTCCTTTTTAGAAAAAGATCGGTTTTCTTCAGAAACAACTTCTTCTAAAAGGATCAGGCAGTGGGCTGGCTTGGATAATCTTTCCAAGGTGGAAAATCTTCGGCAGAGATCCATTTCATTTGGCCCTCTTCCTGCCAATCCTTTACCAAACACTGGTTCTCACCAAGTACAAGGGATATTTTCCACAATTTGTCTTATGTACCCAGAACTTCGCTAGATAAGGAGGCACGCAATTCTATGTGCCACCCTTATGGCGATTAGCCGAGGTTTCTCTATTATATCACTCAAAGCAGTCAAAGGCTGCATGGGTTGTAAAGTGATTTAGACATACACTTGGGCGATGTTTATTTGACCCAAGTGAGCAAAGTCCTGCACTTTTATTCCTCAGAAATGAAAAGGACTTAAAGTTTGTAAATTATCTGTGACCTCCTTTCGTGAACCGATTTCCCATGTAGGATGGGACTATAGGGAACTGAGCTCTGGCAGAAAGCATGGAAGCTTGGTAAAGACTCTACCGTCCAAAAGCATCCAGGGTTCTGCACTCACGTCCTGGAGGATTAGAGGCATGCCTTTTTGCACTTCTGATCCCTTCTTCTCGTATGGCTGACTCCACCACAATAGAGTGGTGAGGAAAGGAGTCTTATGGAATCCAGGACAAGGAGGGACTCGATACATTCGTATCCAATCTACGAGCATGAGGAGAGGTGGATAAAGAGGTGTTTCCCACATACATCAAACATGAGATCATACAATAAATTCTCATGAATGTGGTAAGGTAGCTGCCTGCCGTTGGGAGTTTTGGGATATTGTTTAGAATTTCCCAACTCGACTTGAGCCATTTGGCTCTGTTTCAGGGGCCAGCAGTTAATGGACAGGCGCCGAGTCACATCCCCTGATGAAGTCTTGGAAAGGTGAGTATCCTCGGGAGGAGAACATCATGCCATTTAGGGAGAGAGGATCTCCTCTGGGAAGACGCATCGGTGCATCGACAGAACTTTCAGAATCCTCAGATTCTTCTGAGAGGACTCGAAGAATCGTCTGTTACGGATGCTGCTTGCAGAGCCCTATCACCCGTAGACGAATAAAGTCGGTGGTTACCGGGTTATATAATCGGGTACGGAAGAATCGTGTACCGGATGAGTGCATCAGAGAGGACAGGGTACTGGCAGAAGCAGAAACCTGATGGCCGATGTCGATGCTATCGGCGAACCGGTACCGATACCGGTAGCCTTGGGGGTAACTGCTGTGGAGGTTGCCTGTCGTGGGGGGCCGTGTGGTACCAAGTGGCGTTGATGCCGCAAGGAGAAGCTGCCAGCACTGCGTTCCATAGCCAGAAACTCTCTGGTCTCTCGAGATGCCGCCAATCTCTGGAGGTCAGCACCGGAGGAGGACAAGGAACCGGTGACCCCAGAGCATGGCACCAGGAGAATCTGTCAAGGCCGAGCCATCGAGTAACATACTGGGAACCCCGATAATGCTTTGGCACGCTGAAGTCTTCCGTGCCGTGGGTAATTTTGCCGGGTGCAGAATCCTCGAGGGCAATGCC